>JAKRGL010000041.1:0-600000 GCA_022392935.1 Ophiostoma cf. undulatum
GGGGCGACGAAGGGGACGTGACAGTATAACAGTGTCACAGTGCGCTGAAGGGACGGAGCATGGTTGGCTCGAAATAGAGAGACAATGGATAGGCGAATAGGCTAGAGGGCTAGATGGCTGGCACGAGGAGAGCAGCAGCGAGTGAGGGAAGGAGCGAGCGACAAAAGGACCGCGACCCATAAAAGCGCTGAAGCTAGGTAGGCAGGTGCCTCAAGGCATAAGGCATAAGGCAGTAGGCAGGTGGCATGTGATGCGTGGAAAGATAAAAGGCAGGTCAAGATGATGGAGAAATATGGATAGAAACAGAAGGAGCGCGCAGCAGGCTGGGAGGATTCGGAAAGAGCAATGGGGATAGATGCACAGCAAGTAAGGAAGGAGCGGCAGCAGCAGGCAGGAACGGCAAAAAGTAGCAGGTAAGACTTCGACGCGTAACGACCAAAGACAAACGAGTGAAGGCGGGTAGATGACAGGATAAAGAGGAGCAAAAGAGACAAGGGGAAGAATCAAGACACTTACAAACTCATGGTTTTGCCCATGCGCTCGGTGATCTGCACGCCGGCACGCCAGCCATTGACGACAGGCGTATTAGCGATCAGCTGCTGATGGACCATGGCCATGAGATGGTTGGGCAGGCCGCCTCGCCGCTGTCCCTGCTGTGGTTGCTGGCCTGCCATGCCCATCTGCTGAGGCAGGTTCATGTTGGCGGCCATGGCCGCGGTGTGTGTGGGTGTCGTGGAGGTTGAGAGAAGGAGAGAGGGGGGGCGAGCTGCGAGGTTGGAGCGGACTAGACGAAATGTCTAGATGACGATGGATGCGCGTCTATGTCGACATGGAGGTGGTGGAGGTGTCGCCGGTGGTGAGATGGTGTAGATGAGAGGATAATAATCAAAGGCGAAAGGCGCAAGACGGAAGGCGAGAGAATAAAAATCGAGGTCGACACAGCGGGAGCGTCGCGTTTATCCACAGAAAGCCGTGCCGGAGCAAGAGATGGAAGCAAACGGCTGAGAGCAGAGAGTCGAAAGAAGTGGCGAGAGATTCAAAAGGAGGTGAAGAAGATCAGATAGATGTGTAGATATGGCAAGGTATATCGAGATATGCGCGTGACTTGTGGTGTGCGATGCGTCGATACGTGTCGATGCGCAAAAGTCGGGCCGGCGACAAGGTCGCAAGAAGAGACGAGAAGAGACGGAGACAGAGAAGAGACAGGGTCGAGTAGGATGCCGGGTAGTGACGAGGTGTCGGTTGACTGAGTCGGCGCGGCTGTGTAAATGAAGAATGGAGAATGGAGAACGGGCAATGGGGAATGGAGAATATCGACGGCAGATAGACAAAGCAAAAAAAGTACGATGTAGAGAAGAGGTCAAGAAAGGCGGGGAGTAAGAAGAATAAAGACGAGACAAAACAAAGAAGAGCAAAGAGAACGGGCGACGAGGCGATCTCTAAGCAAAGGAGAAGTCGAGAGTGGAGAGGGGAGAAAGGCGGGAAGACGACAGGGAAGGTAGAGGAGAGAAAGGGAAGTATTCGAATATTCGAAAGAGCGTAGAGGGAGGAGAGGAGGAGAGAGGGAGAGAGGGAATAGAGAGTAGAGAATAGAGAATAGAGTGGAAGATGGAGAGAAATGAGGTTGGAGTGTGCGAGTGCCAAAAGGAAAGAGGAGAGGGTAGGCAGGATGGAACTGGGCGGGAAGGGTGGACAGGCAGGCGTACAGAGCACAGAGTATTATTACAGAGTACTATGAAGGGAAAAAGAAAAGAGAGAAAAACCGGGGGGGTGAAGGAGACCCCAAGCAAAGGCAGGGCTAGTGGCAGTGGCAGTGGCAGTTGGGAGGAAGGGGCCGTCTACATACTCCGTAGTACATAATAGTAGGCGCGGTAGGAAAGTGCAAAGAAGAGAAGACGAGAGCACGCTAGTACGAGTAGAGAGTGAGAGAGAGAGAGAGGGAGAGAAGGTGTGGCAGCGTGCGTGAGAGGGGTGTGGGAGGAAGGAGACGAGAATTGACAGAAGGGGGGCGTGTGTCTACGACTACTGCGTCTGCCTCCTTCTTGGTTTCCAGTACTATGAAATACGGAGTAGCCTCCTTCTTTCCTCTGCGAATAATTGGTAGACGAAAGAGGTGTGTGCATAGGCAGGTATTGCGGGATTGTACGTACATATTGGGAAGGGGCGACTGCGTGAGTGCTGATTCTGAGGCAAAAATGGAAAGAACGAGCTCACGAAATCGAAAGAAGAAGCAGGCACATAACAGGTAAGATATCTTACGATGTACACCATACAGAGAGAGCAGCGCTCAAGAACCACGAGCGACAAACGGCAGGCATGCGCGTACAAAGTCTGTGAGAATTGGCCGCGTTTTACATACATACTCCGTAGTAGTAGTTACATTCGTGGTTAGTTTCTAGTTTTTAGTTAGCTCGTTATGGAGTAGTTCTAGCACAGGACTGGATGATCAGCGCAACGGTCTAGAGTGCACTTGGGAAGGAGCGACCAGTGTCTATTGATTACTCTGTACTTTGTATATTCAACAAGAACAGGAAAGAGACAATAGGAGGATAATTGGGCAAAGAGTCAAAGTGCACAGTAGAGATGAATGGACAAAGGCTGAGAGATGGTATGAGGGACTCTTCTATTATCTGTAGTATTTCTCGAAAATAAATGGGCATTCATACATGGCCAATTGTGCCCGCGCTTAACGATGCTGCAAGGTACCGAGTGGCAGACGGGAGCGACATACAACAGAAAGCGATGGAGATGAAGACGGGATAAACCATGTAGATAATGGCAAAGCGAGTGTGTAGAGTGTGTCTGGTGTGTGTAAATACAAGTGCAAGTACGCTGCACGATGCATGTACATCAATTCAGCCCCGACCTTTAACGGATGCTGTGGGTTGAGCTGTCGAGATGCCAGGGTCGACGATCTTCATAGGGTCAGCCTGGCACTATCTCCTCTCTCCTCTCTCCTCTCTCTCATCTCTCCCATTCGGCATCGTGCTCTGCTATGTACTATGTATGTATGCCCGTTTATTCCTTGATTTGACTTGCTTGACTGGTTTCGCTCTGCTCTCAGCATACACGCTGCACGCTGCACACCACTCTGTACATAGTCTCTCTGCGCTCGCCTCTGCTGCCCCACTGGAAACACTGGAAACACTGGAGACGAGAACAGGAACTACCCGTTGTGCCAGATACAAGGGTACATGGAGACGAGCCTGACTTTTTCCACTTTAGCTTTGGACAGGGCACATACTAATTATCTTACATAGCCCATAGTGCTAGCACACAGCATTAGCAAGGTACCGCCCCACTCCACCAGCGCGTTAGAGGTGGCACAAGGCAGGAGCGTGGCAGAGCGGTAGAGGTGTTTTGCGAGCAGACCTGTAAAGTCCAAAGTCTGTCACAGAGTGCAGGAATTGCTACAAAATTCGAATGAAACAGTACGGATATTCCAGAATAATTAAAGAACCCCAGAGATGAAAATGACAACAATAAAGTAAAATATACAGCCCAAAATTGGAGGCCGTCCCTGCACACGGTCTCTACGGGCCCACTTTTCGTTGTTAATCTGCAGAACGCTAGACAGGGGTTGAAGAGGAAGGCGTGAGAGACTGCGCTGAGAAGTGTGGGAGAAGTGTGGGAGAAGTCTGTGAGAAGTGAGAAAAGGGCGGTAATGGTGAAGGTACCGAGAGACGGGGCTAGAGCGTGAGAAATGTTGACTGTTGTTGACTGTTATGTATTTCAAGAGTCTTGAGATTACAATTGTGAATTGATCGGGGGGGTGAGAGACGATAAGATGACAACGAGATGGCGAAAGAGACGAAAAACTGTCAAGAGTGGGATGCGGGCAAAGAAGGCAAAGAATGCAAAGAATGCACAGACGGCGATGGAGGACCAAAAGAAGAGACGACGGTCAACATGCAAACCTCTGGGCACTCTAGCGTGCCGATACTAGGCGACGGCATGTGTTTCATTGTCAATGTCGAGTATCAAGCATGGTCGTATTTGTCGATGGAGGTCGTGGTCAAGTCTCGCAAGTGTCTGACTGTCGACTGTCTACCAAGGCGTTGATAAGAGCCTCGGTCGGGCGTGAATCTAGGCAGCGGGTGCACAGAGCGAGAGTCACGGAGACCTGAATAGACCCAGCCTCATCGTATACAAAGCTTATAGCTTATAAACACCCACAGAGTAGAGAAGTGTACAAGTGCAGTTTGAAAACAAGACTCGGTGTTCGAGGCTAGGTCAGATGATGGATAAAGCTCACCGCCAGAGCCGGGTCGTGAGGAAGAGGGTGTCGACACGGCGGCAGACAGCCTTGTTCTGGGGTTCGGATAACAGGCGCTGTTAGTAGGCACTTGGGATGAGATGCGACGGGTGAAGAGCAGATGGAGAGTGAAGGATGAGCAAAGGTGAAGGTGATGTTGGAATTTAAAAACATCGCACGCTGGCAGACATTCAAAAAATAAATTCAAAATCAAAATCAAAATCAAAATCAATTGATATACTATAAACCGCCCCTACAAAAATCAAAGGCCCTCTGACACAGCACAGGATATGCAAGTGCTTTGCTTTTATGCAACCCATGTCAAGCATGCAGAGCAGAGGCATACGACACACGCGGAGAACAGGCCGTACCTTGTACGGAGTATTTCTTGCTGAGAAAATGCTCTTTTGGGAGATCGCCCTGGTGCTCTTTGTCCAGAGCCAGCTGATGTACAAAGAACAGTACATACAAACAGTACAGAGTAGTACAGATAGAGGTACAGGGTACTCTGCTCAAGTATGATCGCCGGCGCTACGGAGTACTGGTGGGAGACGGGCAGAGCGATTTGTTCGTCCTCTTATCATGTACAGCAAGCCATCTACCACTTGGTGACTGCCAGCCAGCCACCTTCATCTCCATTGAATAGCCCGTCTCTACGCCGTGACAACATCTCGTTGTCCTCCAAAATACCAATCTTTAATACTGTACAAGTGTGTACAGCCAAGTCCTGTCTAGGGGCATCTACCCCTGCATCACACCCATGCCATGTCTGTCTCTACTTTTTCCTCTTCTCTCCTCCTTTTCAGAGTAAACCTCCTAGTACTACTCTGTTTTGTACATCTTGGTTATTAACATCAAAGCACAAGACATCGACAGACATCAAAGCACCTCCTCTGTACTTGTTTGTGTGTTATTCGTGAATATCAAATGCTATGAAAACAACCAACATGAAGGCTAAACAGTGCCCCAATCTCAGCTCCCATGGCCTCTGATGGCTCATCTAATCTGCTGTTTTTTCTGCCTCATGACTGATCTTTATTTTATGTTTTGATTTCCTATCATTTCTCAATATTGTGGAATTGCCTTCCCTAGATAAACAATGCAGCTCGGAGTATAGCCTCATACTTTGCCTTGTTGACCTCTTCTTTCGAGGCAAAATAAGGCAGAAACGGTGAGCAGGCCGTCACGAGTCGACATACTATGTATACAGTAAGCGCACCTGACCGTTGGCTGATGCCCGATAAAGACCCAGACCCGACCCTTTATTCGTCTGCGTCCTCAGACTTTTTCGTCCTTCTGTCTCTCTACTGTCTGACTGTCTGTCTATCTGCCGGCTGTCTCACTACCAGCCTCTCATTCTTGTCTGGCCCCTTATTGCGTCTCTCTCTGCTCCTCTATTGTGCTAGTATATTTCATTGCAAACCGTACCAGACGATCACACATTTCAAAACATCATGGCTTGCTTTTGGATGCATTCACAGAACAGAATATCCCGTCTACCTGATGCTCATGATCGTCTTTGGCTTCTAGAATATTGTAGTTTGGTTTTCGCCTACTCCGGGTTGACATGTTATTGTATTGTATTTATTATTTATTCTCTCTTTATTTTGGGTTTCCTTTTCTTTTCTTTCGGTGGAATTATTCCATTTTTTTAAAAAAAAAAACATTTTTAATATATTTCTATGACAATCAACTTTACATGCTCTTACCATAATCACAACCACTCTCGAAGAAAAAACAGCAATCTACCTCCCTCCACCATTAATCCATTCACAACAACAACCTTCCCCAATACTTACCACCCTACATAGTACACACCGCTCAACCGCCCAACCCTGACAATCGTCAACACCTCCACGCATGCCCGTCTTTTGAAGCGAGTTCCCCGTATGCTGTCTCGGATTGCTGTCTCCACCCGGCCAGCTCACCGTCTCAACACTTACTGATTTGTGTGTTTTTGTCACGGAGCAGTCGATCTCGAGGGTTTTGCGAAATGATATGATCACTACAGTTGAAGCACCGGAACAATAGCAACTGATTAGTCATTTTTGCAGAGAGCGAAAGAGGGAAGAGAGAAAAACCCGGTCTTGCCTCCTGCCTTCCTGCCTGTCTCTTTACACCGTACATAGTAGTGCCTCGCACCTACCCCAGTTGGCATGCAAGGGAGCCACACTGCAATACGAGTCAGCCTAGATTGAGATTGATTGCTCCCTGTGATTTCTTTTGATTTCATATGCCATGTTAGTTACTTACAAGTAGATCCTGGCTTGTGTGTGATGTCTTGTGTCTAAAATCATATTTCCCATCTTCTCAGTACAATTTTGTCGGCTGTCAATTCTAATAATACTGAGCATACAATCCCGCCCATCGCCGGACATGCATGCTGACTAAGCACACATAAGCAGACACTTTCTAGGATCAACATCTTGTCGCAATACAGATGTCATCTCCATCGATATCATCTTAATTTCATACTCATCTTCATCTTCGACATGTAATCTACGTCGTCTGATATCCAGGAATGCACACGTGATCATGCTACTTATCGAATCTTATCGATTGCTATCCCCCGGCAGATGTCCCGATCTCCACCTTCATCCCGTATTAAGCAGGTGCGAACAAGGATAGCTTGGACCCCTCGCCTGCCTCTTTCCGCTGCATCTAACCTGTTGCACATCAGCCGCCTTTGACTTTACATCTCCTCTAGCCTCTCTGCCTCTCTGCCTCTCTGCCTCCCTCACACTATTTAAATGCTGCATAATACTGCCAGGGTCCTCTCTACAGCGGCCACTGTCACTCCGCTGCGTGCCTCTACTCGTGTTATCTCGTCATCGTCATCCACTTCGTCGGCTTCCTCGTCGTCCTCCAACAACTCAAACCCCATTTACACCCCCCGCCACTCCATCTCCTCCACCGCCTCTCCCGCAGCCATGGCTCCTCCCAAGTCCGCCTATGAGTTTGTCGACTTTGTCAACGACTCCCCGACTCCCTACCACGCCGTCGCTTCGGCCGTCAAGCGCCTCGAAAAGGCCGGCTTCACAGCCGTCAAGGAACGCGATGACTGGTCTTCCACCCTCAAGCCCGGCGGCAAGTACTATGTTACCCGCAACGGCTCGTCCATTGTCGCCTTTGCCATTGGCGCTCGCTGGCAGCCGGGCAACCCGCTTGCCATGATCGGCGCCCATACCGACTCGCCCTGTCTGCGCCTCAAGCCCGTCAGCCGTAAGAGCAACGTTGGTTTCCTCCAGGTCGGCGTCGAGACATACGGCGGCGGTATCTGGCACTCGTGGTTCGATCGCGACCTCAGCGTCGCCGGCCGTCTCCTCGTCAAAGACAAGCTTTCCGGCAACATAGTCTCTAAGCTCGTCAAGGTCGAGCGCCCCATCCTGCGCATCCCCACCCTCGCCATCCACCTCGACCGCTCTTCCAGCTTCGACCCCAACAAGGAGACAGAGCTGTTCCCTATTGCTGGCCTCGTGTCGGCCGAGCTCAACAAGACCTCTGCAGACGCCGACAACGGTATTGCTGATGCCGGCGCACCCCTCAAGCCGCTCAACGAGCGTCACCACCCTGTCCTGCTGGACATTGTTGCTTCCGAGGCCAGTGTCGAGGTCGAGGACATTGAAGATTTTGAGCTGGTCCTCTACGACACGCAAAAGGCATGCCTTGGCGGCCTGCACGAGGAGTTTGTCTTTTCCGCGCGCCTCGACAACCTGGGCATGACCTACTGCAGCGTCATGGGCCTGATCGAGTCGCTCGTGGACGAGCACTGCCTCGACGATGAGCCCGCTATCCGCCTGATCAGCTGCTTCGACCACGAGGAGATCGGCTCGCTGTCGGCCCAGGGTGCCAACTCCAACCTGCTGCCGTCCATTGCGCGCCGCCTGTCCTCTATCCCCGGCGCGGCCGCCAGTATGGCCGACGTGTCCACAACGAGCTTTGAGCAGTCCTGCTCGACGTCCTTTTTGGTGTCCGCCGACATGGCCCACTCGGTGCACCCCAACTATGCTCAAAAGTACGAGAGCAACCACCACCCCGTCATCAACAAGGGCACTGTCATCAAGATCAACGCCAACCAGCGCTACGTCACAAACTCGCCCGGCATTGTGCTCATCCAGGAGACCGCCAAGGCCGCCGGCGTGCCCCTGCAGCTCTTTGTCGTGCGCAACGACTCGTCCTGCGGCAGCACTATTGGCCCCATGCTGTCGGCCAAAATGGGTGTGCGCACGCTCGATCTCGGCAACCCCCAGCTGAGCATGCACAGCATCCGCGAGACCGGCGGTGCTTACGACGTCGAGCACGGCATCAAGCTGTTCTCTGCCTTTTTCGGCCACTACTCCAAGCTCGAGGCCAAGATTCTCGTCGACTAGACGATTTTTAACTTTTATTAACGATTGAATATAATTTATAAACTTGTCTTGAGTGCAACAAAACTAGAACTAAACTACACACGCTCCAGGACATCTCCGAGATCAATGTGCACGCGTAGACCTTTGCTCACGAGTGTCTGAAAGACCGCCCGCAGATCGCTGGGCAACATGCCCGCCGCCTCAGGAGCCGAAACCGTAGCAGCGTCTATCCTGGGTACGCCGAAAACCTCGAGTAGCGTCTCTTTGTTTGTAGGACATGCCCGCACAGCCTGGTAGAATACATCCTTGGCAACCGCCGCCATCCGCTTGTCGACCCGCCGCCTATTCTTTTTGCTACCGCTGTCGCGCAAGCTCTGCGACGCCGCCACCGCCTCTTGCAGTGTAAGGCGCACATATGCCTGCCAGAGCCGAACGCTGTATACCGTCTGATGGGAGGCGGCAGAATCCAGCGCCCGACCGAGAGCGGCACGCGCGGCGGCGCACCCCGTCTGTGCATGCGACCGCCGCAGCAGGTGCCGTACGGCAAACACGCGCCCGCTCACACAGTCGTGCTTCTTGTCTGTCACGACCGTGTCCACAATCTCGCGCACTGGGTCTTTGAGCTGCACAAAGCCCGACGCCGGGTCCAGCCATGCAAACAGCCGCAAGAACACGCCGTTTTGTGGAAACAGCTCAATCATCCGGCGCACAGGCGCCTGCAGTTCGGCCGGTCTGTACGGCTGGCCAAGACCACCACTGCTGTGCCGCGCATGATAATAAATAATACGCGCCAAGGTGCTCTGCAAAAACCGTTCGTGCTCAGGCGCGTCGACGTGGCCGCGCACCTCCAGCTCGCGCGAAAACGATGCCGCCACCGTCAGGGCTGCCCCTAGATTTTTACCCGGTAAGTCGGACAAGTACACGAGGAGCACATACGACTGGGCAAAGAGAGCGGCGCGGCCAATGAGGCGGGTCGATAAGTTGTAGTCCATGCCCGTCTGGAGCACTTGGCGCAGACGCAGCAGCTCGACCGCAGAGAGACTGTCTGCAGATGTAGACGGAGTCGGAGTCTCGGTGGCAGACTGTAGTACCAACCTCTGCATGGCTGCGCCGGCCTGCCCACTCTCGAGCTCCGTCCATGCCCACGCCTGCCGAAAAGATAGCTCGGCGTCAACGCTCTCCGGTGAGCCGCTGACTGCTCCTGCAGCCGACGTAAACACCCCACGAGCGACATCAATATTGCCTTGGGAGGCCTCGGCTAGCGCATAGCTCTCGTAGAGGCTGGTCATAGAAATGTACTGCTTGATGAGAGAGCGGGCCGCCTTTTTGATGCTGGCTGGATTGACCGCAGCATCGACGGCGAGGCTGTATGTCGCAAGTTCACCAAACCCGAACGACCGGACTAGTTGTCTAAGCGTACTGGCTACCCAATTCGGGGGCACCGGCGCTTTCTCGGTAGATGGCAGAGACGGCCGCAGCCAGTCGGGGAGATATTGGAACCAGCCTGGCCCAGAAAACAAGACATCCGGTGTTAATGCGACTCGGCTGCCATCGTATAGCAGGTCAGGAGGCGCGCGGCCATTCTGTGCTGTTCTGGGCAATGAGGGACTGTTGTTGTTGGCATCGTCCACCGGTAGAACGACAATGGCGAGGTGTGGGTCGTTGCGGGCTGTTTCGATCCATGTGCTTGTGCCAAAGGCTGGTGGGAGCTGGCAAAAGAGTAGAAAGGCATCCACAATAAACCGTCGAGCGGTAGCCAGGATGCTATCCGGGACGGCGGACGCAAACAGAAGCTGGGCTATGTCTGAAAAGACAACAACGCGGAACACATCTTCATAGCCGCCATCGTCGACATTGTCTATCACTCTTCCCGGAAGCTTGGCCAGGTCGGCACGCTGCCTCTCTGCAGCTGCCCATGCTTCGTATAGTGGGATATATGCAGACATGTCGTTCTCATACGAGTCTTCGTCGCCGCCCTGCGCTTGGGCTGTAATTTCGGCAAGGTTCAGAGTGGGAAGGGTCTGATTATGGACCTCATAGTCGAGTAGGGCTTCTTCGACATCCTCACCCGCTGCAAGCTTGGATTCATAGTCACGCCAGCCCTGGGCGCCGTCCTCACCAATTCTAGGTAGCTCGCTATCCCAAAATTGGCCGAGAGATGCTGCCGGGGGTGTCGGACGCGCAAACACCGACTCTAGGGTGGCCTGCCATGCAGCTGTCGCGACGTCTCTAAAGCCGGCATCATAGAGGAAGCGTGTTGCCCGGAGGAAGACGTAGACCATTTCTGAGCAGAGCTCGCTTTTCAGTGACTCGTCTGGTTCGGTCGAGGCTTCTTTTTCTAATGTGCGCAGACGGCCTGCAATAAATTTTGTAATTCCGTCGACTGTCACAGTTGATAGATTTGTCATTTCGTAGTCCAGCCGGGCTTTCCATAGAGAAAAGGTCAGGCCACGACTTTTCGTCGATGAGAAAAGTGTCGTGCTTCGGGCTAGGTCTCCCCATTTGTCCGCAAGTTCTTGGGGTGTCCATGTCTTGGCTCCTTCGTGCATGATTGCCAGCTGGAGGCGCTCACGATCAGACTGCGAGCGGACCTGTTGCAGAGCGGACTCGAGAATAGATAATTTCGCTGCAGAAATGCCCTTTTCTTGGTCTCGGCAATGGGCAACGTGTTTGGAGTGGCTTTCAAGGGCTGAATTGCCGGTGCTTTCGTTGTTGCCGAGAAGCAGAACCTGCTGGTCTTGCAGCTCAACAAGCTCGAGCCATGCATCAATATCTAGAGGATCGCTTTTGACATGCCGTGACAGCTCGGCCAGCTTTTGCTTTAATTTCCCGCGGGCCTCATCGCCCTCGACAATATAGATGTGGCCGAGGTCGGTGTTGTCTTCATTCTCAGGCGCATCAGGAAGGATTTCTGAGACGTCCGAGTCCGAGTCCGACTCTGAAGCGTTGTCGTCATTGGACTCACCCGAGTCCTGGCTGCCGGAGCCACTGCCCAAACGGCTGCGCTTCCGCTTTTTCTTGGTAGACAGTGAGATGAACTCATCATTTTCATTAGACGGCGTAGCATCGCCAGATGAGATCTTTGACTTTCTCACAGCTGCAGATCCGTAGAGTTGCCGTAAGAGTGCTGCATTGCTCTTCTCGCGGAACACACTGCCGCGACTATCGTGGCCGGGGTCGACGGAGAACGTCGTTTTGGCATCGCTGGCACCGTCGTGGTCGAATACAAACCGCTTGGAAGTGCCCAAGACGCGCCGTCCGTAGGCAAGGCGATGAAAGGACGGTACACGGCGGGCATCGTTGGTGCCATACTGCCACACCAGCGAGTCGCCGCGCGCATCGACAGAGAAGAGTGCATTATCCATGTCGTTTGTTGGATCTCGGAGCACATCGTCCTGCTTGTCCGGCTGGTCTCCCTGGTCTCGCCGGGTTGTACTCTTGGTGAAGGGTAGTTTGGGGTTGCTCAGAACTGGCTCAGGCTTATCAAAAAGAACCAGCTGAGTGTCGTCGTGGTCGTGGCGCTTGTCACGATGCCGGCTCTCGTGGTGCCGGCTGTGGTGCCGATCTCTTTCATCTCCCCCATATCTTCTGTTTCTTCCATCTCTTCCGCCCGTATTTCGATCATGGGCTCTATCTGTATCGCTTGTCCTCTCCGTGCTTCGTTCTGTGCTGTGGTGCCTATGCCTCCCTGAAGAGTCATTATGCCGCCTTTCGCGGTGTTCTCGGTGCTCCCGCCGCTCTTTGCGGTCATCATCCTGCCTATATGACCGGCCTGCATGCCTCTCTGCCCGCAGCTTCTCCCCACGAGTCATCTCCCGCCGAGGCTCATCCTGGTGACTTCTCTGGCGGGTTCTGTCACGATCGCGATCCTCTTTTCGGGACTCACGCTCAACTTCATGCCGGCGTCGTTGTCGATATTTTTCATCTTCTGGCCGGTCTCTGCGCTCTTTGCTCCTTGATCTCCCTGATCTCTCCCTCCTCTCATGCCTTTCAGTAGAGGCCATAAGGCTAGCACTGTGGCTACCTTGATTTGATTGGAATAATTTCCTTTCTTGGCAGGCGTGCTGCTGATTGTGACCGTTGTAAATATGCATATGCTAGGAAAGAACGACCGGAGTCAACTTACCATGGCAGAGCACAGTGTTTTATGTCAGCCTTGCACAACAGTACACTGTCCTGAACACCCTCTTGCCCTGTTGCGACTCGCCTAGCGCGCTTGACAGCAGGCTTTCCGTCGTGCTATTGCCTTGGAGATTCTTGGAGTAGTTTTGGGGCAATCAAATGTCTTGCTTTTATCGATCACCTGCCTTTGAAATTACAAGCACAATATGCACGTAGAATGCACACTACCAGAGCTCCCTGTCCTGCCTGCATGCATCCCTCCAAATTTATGGAAGCTTAATGCCTTGATCCCCGTATATTTTCTACTTGTGCGATGGGGACACGAGCTGCACAGTGCGCATCGCGTTTTAGCGTACCGGTCCTGCAGGTTTAACGGTCGCGTTGCTCTCATTAGGAAAGAAGCACTGAAACAGATGCGGAACATTGCTGGCCAGCTCAGAGAAGCAAGGCAGGTGCTCCGGTCGCAGTTGCTATTATACGGAGTAATAAATCGACACGCGCGCCTGCCTTCCATGGAAGCTGCCTTTGAGCTTCGACACCAAAGATAGCGATGTCGTCAGGGGCTGCCACAGTAATTCTACTGGAGCTTGATACGACGTAAGCCTGTCACACTAACCCTGTAGCTATCTCTGTAATCTACGGGTGGTTCCTGCCTCGGGGATGATCACGCTTCTTTCGCTGCTCCTTCCTTCTTCACTCATCCACCTCACATCTCTCTTCTCTGCCCGTCATCGCCATCTCCCCTTTCCCTTTCCCTTTCATTTCCCCTTCCTCTTCTCCCTCCCTTGTCAGTACCGCCTCGTTTTTTCCGGGTTTGTCGTTTCGCGTCGTTGCCACGTCGGTTTTCTGAGCTGTCAACCTCTCTGGTGGGCTTTACTCAGTGTGTGCTGGCAGTGCATGTAAGATACATTTATCTCGGGTACACCTCTTAGGCAGCTGCTTTGTCATATCTTCCATCGGCCCCGACTTTGACCTCATTTTTGGCTTTTTCGTTCGGCTTTCCTTTTGCCATTGCTTTCTCTGCTTTGTCTACATCTTCATCTGGCCTCATTTCCCACCGCATCGTCTTCGGCTCTGTCTCGCAGTTCTTACTTCAGCCTAATATTTGCTTATCTGACCTCCCTTCGCCCTTCGCCCTGCTTCCCCTCCCCTCCCCCAAACGACTACGGCCAAGCGACCTGTTCTTGGCTGCACACATGACACACTGCAGAAAGCATTCATTTCCTTCTGGCATTCTCGGCGTGAGACCTGCGTCAGTTGACTTCCACGTGGATTTGGTCTCTGTTGATGTTTTGCAACCCCGATCACACGCATTCATTTTAGTCTCTACCGCCCGCCCGTCTTTCAGCTTGCTCTGCCTTTCTTGAGCAACAGTATCAAGAAACCATCTAACAACAACGACCCTTCTCCGACAAACGCCTGTTTCTGATCTACCGTGTCGCCACCCTGCATATCATTCCCGGAATTCGCACGTGCGGCTTTGTGCATCGAACCATACTCTCGACAAATTGATTCGCTGAGCCTGCTTGATATCACTCCGAAAATACAAGCCGTCCCCTCCTCGAACCCGCCTCATTATCGTTGTATATATTGCCATCTCGATCCCCGTTTCACAGCCGCCAATTCATCATGGCGGACGATGGCCCCCGTGCTGGTGCCAGCAGCGGTGGAGGACACCCTATTCGGCCATCAAGTTCTTCTCGGCTTGCAAACCCTTTCTCTTTGGGACCCCCTTCAGGACCACCCTCTCCCGCACTTTCACGGCACTTCCGGCCTAGTCGGCGTGGGTCGTTCAACGCCGATGACATGCCGGATGAACGCACATCTCTTCTTCACGGCCAGCGCTTGCCCGGAGCACCGCGGCCTACAATTCTGAGCCGTTCGCAAAGTTATGTTGGTGGTGCCGCCAACACTCTACGCCACCACAACCGTGTCAACTCCTGGAGCCAGCGCTTCATCAGCGCCTTGGGCGACCGCCAGGAGTCATCCATGGCCGAGTCCAAGTTTTCCATTGCACCGGACGAGCGTGTATGGTATGATCAGTTTACATCCACAGACTGGGTGCATGACAGCATTTTGGACTCGTATCGAGTCAAGGCCCTGCGGAGCCGTAAAGACTTTTGGGGCCGAGTCTATGTTCTCTTTGACGGCGCACAGGGTTGGATTCTATCTGCTCTCGTGGGCTTTGTGGTGGCTGTGCTTGCATACGCCATTGATGTATCGGAATCTTTGGCCTTTGATTACAAGGAGGGCTACTGCCAGATTGGTTGGCTCAAGACGGAGAAGCAGTGCTGTCCCAATGGCGCATGCACGGACTGGCGGGAGTGGGCGGAGGTCCTGGGAAGCCACGGCACCGGCGAGATCTGGCTGGAATACGCAGCGCACATTTGCGGTGTCATCTTTTTTGCTTCCCTTGCTTGCCTGATCACACTGTCCACAAAAACTGTGGTGCCCTCGGCTTTCCGGCTGTCTACTCTCGATGAGAACCTTGCTGCTGAGCCCGTTGACACTGGGTCGGTGGACGAACATGCTGCCAACGGTGGCACCGGAAGCTCCAGCCATACACCGCCTCTGGGTGGCGAGGGAGAAGCTGGCGCTGAAGCCAATCCGTTTGACCGTACGTTTTCCCCTGCACCCAAGAACGCTCCGTCGGACGCACCCATGGTGTACTTTTCAGCAGCCGGCAGTGGTGTTGCAGAGGTGCGTGTTATTCTGAGTGGCTTTGTGCTGCACGGTTTCCTTGGTTTGAAGACGCTCGTTGCCAAATCGATCGGCTTGGTACTCAGTGTTGCGTCTGGCCTTAGTCTGGGAAAGGAGGGCCCGTATGTGCACATTGCGACCTGTGTCGGTAATATTGCTTGCCGTCTCTTCTCCAAGTACGACCGCAACGATGCCAAGCGTCGCGAAATTTTGTCGGCAGCAGCAGCTGCCGGTGTGGCCGTTGCATTCGGTGCACCTCTTGGGGGTGTCCTGTTCTGTCTCGAGGAAGTGGCTTACTTTTTCCCTGCCAAGACGCTCTTCCGCACCTTTTTCTGCTGCATCACAGCTGCGTTGACGCTCAAGTTCCTCAACCCGTACGGCACAAACAAGATTGTCATGTTTCAGGTGGAATACCCGATCGACTGGGAATACTTTGAGCTTGGCAGTTTTGTTGGTGTCGGCATCCTCGGTGGTGTGACTGGCGCTATGTTCATCAAGGCCTCGCGGCATTGGGCCAAGAACTTCCGTGGTATTCCTCTGATCAAGAAACACCCTCTTCTGGAGGTCGTTCTTGTCGCCCTGCTCACTGGTATTGTGGGCTACTGGAACAACCTCACCAAGCTTCCCGTTGCTGAACTGCTTTACAACCTGGCAGCACCTTGCGACGTGACAGACAACAACCTAGCTGATCTCGGAATCTGTCCGTCGGAGGTGTCTGATATCCCGCCTATTCTGTTCAAGCTGTTTGGTGCCTGCTTGATCAAGGGTGTCCTGACTGTCGTCACCTTTGGTATTGTAAGTACATCATCTATTCTGTTATTGCTTGCTGTTTCATGATTTTTCCTAACTCCCAATAGAAAGTTCCTGCCGGTATCTATGTGCCATCCATGGTGGTCGGCGGTCTGATGGGCCGTCTTGTAGGCCATGTCGTCCAGTGGACTGTGCTGAGTACTCCGGACTGGCCCATGTGGGGGACCTGTGCTGCCGTGGGCGAGGCATCGTGCATCCAGCCTGGAGTCTATGGACTCATCGCCGCCGGCGCTACCATGTGCGGTGTTACTCGGCTCTCCGTCACGCTTGCTGTAATTCTCTTTGAGATTACAGGCAGTCTGGACTATGTGTTGCCGTTCTCACTGGCTATTCTCGTTGCCAAGTGGACTGCCGACGCCATTGAGCCTCTGTCCATCTACGACCTGCTGACTGAGATGAATTCATACCCGTTCCTCAACAACAAGCACAAGCCCGTCTTCACTTCTGATCTGGCCGAAATTGTTCCTCGCGTGCGCCGCAGTCGTATCATTGACATTTCGTCATCACCACAGGTCAAAGCCACTGTCCTGCGCCAAAAGCTCGAGGGCCTGCACCGCGCGGGCGAGCTGGACGGTGGCCTGCCTATTGTGCGCAACGATATCCTGGTCGGCTTGATTCCTGCACCTGATCTTGAATTTGCTCTTGACAATCTCCGCGACGAGGCCAACAGCATGTGCCTGATGGCGGCTGTGCCGAGTATTGACGACTCTGACGATGATCTCCATGGCACCGATCCGACGGATTTCACACCCTACATTGACCCGGCCCCGGTCGCGCTGGATATCCGGTCGCCGATGGACCTGGTGTATGAGTGCTTTGTCAAGCTTGGATTGCGGTACATTTGTGTCCTACGCGACGGTCGCTACGCCGGCATGGTAAGTCTTTTGTATTCCCTGTTGTCGTTTTCAGCCCGGTCTATTTGCTAACCCTTGCAGGCCCATAAGAAGACCTTTGTCAAGTACGTCCGTGACCTCGAGGTGCGTGACGGCCACACTTGAATGTCTTGTTCTCCATACGGCCACTTGATCCTTCTCATTTTTGAGACTCATTTTTTCTTGCTGCTTTTTTATTTTTATATCCCTTGCTCATTGTCCCTCATTTGCATTTTCTGGAGTTTGGTTAAATCATCCTCGACTTGGATACCGCTTTTTGGTCAAGCCAACGTCTTTTATTCATCTTCTTGCTATGCCATTTACCTTTCAATCTTTGCATTATATCATCTCATTACTATTTCCGCTTTCTTGAGCTTTTTTTATATTTCATCGTGTCGAATCGACGTGCATCACGACTGTCGTCTTGGCTCGACGTCGTTACATTACTAATAACAAATGTATTTTGGATATAATTGAATCTAATTGAATATCGTTGGACACCGAGATCTAAACATGCCGCGGTGTCGGGCTATTGCAATTCTTCATCACTTGCATAATTGCTTAATGTGCTGGCTAGAATATTTATGTATTGGTATTTACACTAGTGTGCTACTAGTAAACAACACCGCCTTATCTTATCGCCCGTTGCTGGGTGAGCGCACGCATTCCCAATTGGGTTGGAGTAAATATACGGGTCCGAGTGCGTTTGTCGGGCGTTTGGCTTTTGGTCGTGCGGTGCAACTCAGACAATGCCGACCGCCTTTTATTTGAGCTAAACTCTGATTTGGATAGGATTATCTTCTTATCCTTGCGTTTATCGACTATTCCGCTATTTGTTTACTCACATCACACCATCATCGCATCTGCCATCGTGACATCGACATCGACAGCATCGATAACACTTGACATCTACGACATCTACGACGCCTACACTCACAATGGATCCCCCGTCCAAAGCCAACAGCCTGTTCCAGGTCTACCTTCGACTGAGGCCACCACAGGCCGGTGCTACGTCCACTGACCGCTTCCTCGAGGTCGAGCCGCCAGCAACTGACGCGCCCTCGACGGCGCCGACGCACATTCGCCTCAACCCTCCCAACGACCGGCGGCGTGCCATTGAAAAGTTTGGCTTCACACAGGTGTTTGAGGAGGATGCGACCCAGCTGGATGTTTTCCATTGCACCAAGGTTGTGCCGCTGGTCGAGGGTGTCCTTGCGCCTCATGGCGGCGAGGGCACCGACGGTCTGCTGGCCACTCTTGGCGTGACGGGTTCCGGCAAGTCGCACACGATCTTGGGCTCCAAGTCGCAGCGCGGCCTGACACAGCTTACACTCGACGTGCTGTTCCGCTCTATTGGCCACAACATTGTCGACTGCTCAGCATCCTCGTCGCTTGAGGCTTCGATCACTGCATCTGACGCGTCCGAGGCGACCATCTACAACGCATCAACCTTTTTGGACTCTGTCTATGGCGAAGCCAACGGCACATCCCGCTACAGTTCTCGCGCGCCAACACCAATGATTGTACGGATATCCCCTTTCCATCTGTCTACTAGTTCTGGCGACTCTTTCGCGTCTTGTATGGAGGACAACCCTAGAAGCAGCGGTGTAAGCCTCAGTGGGCCGCCGATGCCTGGGATGTTCCCGACCAGCCCAAGTAGGCTGCAGAAGCCCGCTGTGTCTCGATATAGACCGGCCAGTGTCCGGCTTGTGCGTTGTGAGGACGAAGCAGCCCCCCCAGTCTTCGAGCCACCCAAGACGCCACCCGGACATGGCTCTATGCTGCCTTAGTACCGCAGCATGAAGACCGGACAGCCCAAGATACCGTCTGCAGTAAAGCGGTTCATGGCGTCGACGGCGGCATCCACGCAGCAGAGAAAATCAAGACAGGATACTAAACGATTGACTATAAAGGGAGACTACCCATCAGCAGGCGCGCCGCCACAGTTGACACCCCGGCGCTTGCTTAACCGGCCATCGACATTTCCACAGCAGCCAGACGTAAGCAGCCTGAATGTCACCAGCGATCCGGGATCGCACTATGCCGTCCTGATATCCATGTACGAAGTATACAACGACCGCATTTTTGACCTCCTCACACCACCCATCAAGTCTGCGGCGACCAAAGAGTACCGGCGGCGGCCGCTGCTGTTCAAGAGCACAGAGCAGTCACCGGACCGCAAGGTAGTTGCCGGGCTTCGCAAGATTGTCTGCAGCAATCTGAACCAGGCACTGCTGGTAATTGAGGCTGGACTGCACGAGCGTCGCGTGGCCGGCACGGGCAGCAACAGTGTGAGTTCGCGCAGCCACGGTTTCGTGAGTGTTGAGGTGAAGAAGCGCACAATGAGCCGGCGGCACGACTCTGGTTCATGGAACAGCAATGCTCTGACGATTGTGGACCTGGCTGGCAGCGAGCGAGCGCGTGATGCAAAGACAGCCGGTGCGACTCTGGCCGAGGCGGGCAAGATCAATGAGAGTCTGATGTACCTCGGCCAGTGTCTCCAGATGCAGAGTGATGCGGGCAACACGACCAAGGTTGTGCCATTCCGGCAGTGCAAGCTGACGGAGCTTCTGTTTTCCAACTCGTTCCCCTCGGCCAGTATGCAGTCGATGCAGTCTTCACAGTATGGCCAGGCAGCGCGGAGAAACCCGCAAAAGGCCGTAATGATTGTGACGGCCGACCCACACGGCGACTTCAACGCGACGTCGCAGATTCTGCGGTACAGTGCTCTTGCACGAGAGGTGACTGTTCCCCGGATCCCATCCATTACCCAGACCATTATGGGCACCACTACACAGGCAGCGAGTCAAGCACCTCTGAGCTCATCACCGCCTCTGACTCACCACCACCGCCCATTCTTCCCGCCGGGAAGCACTGCATCCAACTCTACACCACACAACCGAATGTTCTCACCGGCAAGCAATGCATCCGATGACCGCGTTACTATGGAGATTGCGGCCCTGGAGATTGCACGCATGTCGGAGGAGATTGATTACCTACACGCATCGCTGGAGCAGGAGAGCGAGAAGCGGTTAGAGGCGGAGTCCCACCTGTTGTCGATGACGGACCGGATGCTGGAGCAGGAGCAGGAAATCCGCGAAGAGTGTGCAATTGAGTTTGAAGAACGGCTGGTGGTGGAGATGGCACGGTGGAAGGCGAGCATCGAGGCTGAAAAAGAGCGCGGTGAGGAGCACTGGGACCGCAAGGTGGAGGTGATGGAGCGGCTGCAGTACGACGACGAGAACCGCTGCGACCACGATCACGACGACAAGGAGAATGTACTGGTGGAGAACCTAGAGGAAGAGAACGATCGTCTGCGGCGCGAGATTGCGGTGCTGAAGCGCGAGCTCACCGGCCGGTCGCCCAGCAAGCGCAAGCCGCTGCGGGAGCGCGATGATTTGCCTATGTCGTCTCCAGCCGTGTCTCCATTCAGTTCGCCCGAGAGAGATGACAAGCGTGACAAGTCTGAGAAGCGTGACAAATCGCTTGATATCGGTGAGACTCTGCGTCGAAAGATGGAGCGGCTGCGGATGAGCGAGGACGACACGGACGCCATAATGAGCCGGTCCAGCAGCGGCACCAGGACGAGAAACAGCAGCCGCGGCCGCAGCGACATACCGACCAAGTCGGTGTCCACGGCGCAGAACGGCAGTCCCAAGAAGATGCGCAAGCTGTCGCCACGCAAGTGGGAAATTGCTGTCGATGACGACGATACGTTTTAGTAGGGGTCAACGTTTTGTTTTATTGTTTTCTCTTCTTTTTCATTCTATCTTGTCGTTTCTATCTTGCTGCTATTTGGCTGTTTTTTTTTTTATTTGGTTCTATTTTGGTTGATATATGCAACTGATACCCGTTTTATTGGCGTATTTGTTTTATATTTTTATTTATCGTTTCTAACACATTTCACTGTTTACCTTGTTTCGCAATACTCCCATAATGCGTGCTTACTAAGAATGCAACCACTTATAAGACCGACGTCATAGCGGCCCACTGTCCAGGCCCACTGTCCAGGCAGGTGCCAAACACTCTCCCTCGAACAACAACAACAACAAGACCGACGAGAACCATCACACCTCTCATCAACCATTACCTTTACCAATCTTTCCTGCTTGAACTCAAACTCACAAACCTCACACCACCAAAATGCCTCTCGTTATCCCCAAGCTGGACGGCTCGTCGGAGCAGGAATGGATCATGAAGCTTATGGGCAAGACGCTCACCGACGGCGACAACAGTGCGACAGTGAGTCTTGCAAGTCTTTTTTCTAGTCTGTAAACTATCTTCAGAGTGCTAATAGGACCTGTAGGCATTCTCGCGCAAGGATCTGCCCCAGGGCGCCCGCGTCGTCGGCCCGGATGCTGTGGCATCGACCGATGTCAACAAGGACCGGCTGACGGTGTTTGTCGACAACGACGGCATCATCAAGAACGTGCAGGTCGGCTAGACAGTCGCTGGATATGGGAGAATGAAAATATGACGGGCAGTTGAGAACAAGTTCGGGCGAACCATAGCCTACGTGTGTCATTGATACTCGCCTTGCCGCCTGCCTGGTTGCTTAGTCATTATTATACTTGCCACTTTGGACGATAAAAGTTAACACGCACATTGTCCATAGCACAATACCAGCAAGTGAACATGATCAGAGCACTGTGAACATATATACATTAGATTCATGCTCGTCTCGCCATCGACTCGTTTATCAATTTACCAATGGAGGTGGAGTTAGCGCAGATCAGGCCTGAGCTTAGCACGACGTATGAGCCGACAGCGCACGAGACTACCCCGCCGCAATCGGAAATCGATAAGGCGCGTGTTCCTGCCTGCTGTAGCAGCTAGCAACCGCTGTAGATGTACATAGTACTGCTCCCAAATTTTCAATGGCGGGGCTCGTGTCTAGAGCATACACATCACCATCACCATGTTCAAGAAAGAGTGCGTACATGTTGTAAAGTCCCTTCTGGGCGCCTGCTAACTTATTCCAATAGGATCTCCACTGCGCCGCGGCAAAAACTCAAGTCGTCGGTCCAGCGGTCGCTGCGCCAGTCGCTGCTGTCCAGCTACCCCCTGCTGACGCCCTACGCCGACGAGCTCCTCCCCAAGAAGGCCTCGCTCCAGTCCATCAAGCTGCCCGACCGTGCCGTCCTCTACGTCCTTGAGTCCGAGCCGCTCTTTTTCGAGTCCGGAAAGCCAGGCTCCGACATCCCCCTGCTGCCCCATCTCCGCCTCGTCCACCGCTTCCCCCAGGCGTTTCCTAGCATCCGCATCGACCGCGGCGCAATCCGCTACGTCCTCGGCGGTGCCACCCTGATGGCGCCTGGCCTCACCAGTGCTGGTGGCCGGCTGCCCGAACCACGCAAGGTCGAGGACGGCATCGACTGCCGCGACGACGAGGGCCGGTGGAGCTGCGAGTTGGCGGCGGGCGACCCCGTGGTGATCATGGCCGAGGGCAAGCAGGAGGCGTGTGCTGTCGGCCTGCTGGTGGCGGGCACCAAGGAGGTCAAGGACAAGGGCAAGGGCCCGGTGGTGGAGGATGCACACTTCCTGGGCGACGGTCTGTGGAAGCTACCTCTTGACTGAGCGACAAGAGGTTATGATTTGATTTTTCAAGCTGTTATTTTCTACGTTATACCAAAATACAAGCATCGTGGCGGCATGCCGTCTCTCATCTTACACTGCAACTCTTTGAAAGCCATGAATCGTGAATCGTTTGTTCTGTAGCTACATATAAATACATGTTTTTTTTGTATTTTCTGACAAGTGGAATAGATGCAAAGTGCAACAAGAGAGAGACAACAAAAAGACATCAAAACGCCATGTCTCCCCAGTTTGAAATAGTTGAGGGGAGATGCCCGGTAGAGATAGAAACACAATAATAACAACAGTCCCAACGCCATCATATCTTTCATTCAGCAGCCTAGACAATGTACATCTCGGTAACCGCCGAGTGCGTGCCGTCACCCCACAGCCCGATGATAGACATGCTAAAGGCCAGGCCGCTCACCACCGTCTGCACAATCTGGCGCTTGAGGAACACCTCGACCGAAGCGCGCACCTCCTCGCCGTTCACATTGGCGCTGCCGCCGGCAACATCGTCGGCGCCGTCGCTGTGGGTGTCTGACACGCTGCCCGACACCGAGCCGGCCGATCCCGATGTCGCCGAGCCCAGCACCTCGTAGCTGGCCTCCATGTGGTGAGGCATGCGGCTCGGCGAGGACGGGGCAACCTCGACAGTAGAAGCAGAGGAAGAAGAAGGACTGGCCTTGTAGAGGAACGGCGACAAAGCCTGCGACGTCGCAAGCCGGCCGCCGAGCACGAGCAGCGAGGTGTAGAGGAGGTAGGGGTGGCGCACGGCGGGCGGCGACAGCAGGTACGAGAGCAAAAATGCCGAGGTGGCCACGCCGGCGAGCGCGCGCAGCTGGGCCGTGGCGGCGTCGGTCAGCGTGCGAAAGGCCTTGCCGGCGGACTGGGCAGACGGCAGTGTGAGGAGAGTCGGGACGGTCACGGTCGACAGCGTGAACGAGAGGCCCTGTTGATTAGTAAGCACTGGGCAGGCCATTACAGGGACGGACGAGAGTACATACCGTGAGGAGGCCGAGGGACACGGTGCCGACAAACTTGAGGATGGAGACACCGGGAGCCATTGTGTGCTTTGTTTCTGTGTAGTTTTGATCGATGCGATGGGCAGAGTGGTAGAGTGGCAAAAGATAAAGTCAGGCAGAGAAGTAAGATAGAGCAAGCGGCAGAGATAAGTGTGGCTAGGGAGAAGGAAGAAGAGCAAGGAAGGAAGGAAGGAAGGATGCAGGAAGAAGAGAGCGCCGACAAGGAACTCGGCAAAAGAGGAAAGACGTTAATAGTAGGAAAAGAGCAAGAGAATAAGAAGAAGAGGAAAGAACGGAATCGGGCTCAGGCGACAATGCCTTTGGTGACGCGGGGATTGGCTTAGAGGAAGGACCACTGGACTTGGGAGGACTACGATTACAGACTAGGAAGGAAGTTCAGGCTGACGCCACCCCACCTAGCGGCTGCTCTCCCTGGCCAGCCCAGTTGCGAATGGCCCTATAGCCCCGGTAGTCCAGTGGCACAACAGTGACGAGCTCACGGCCGAGCGGGGGCACTATCTTGATCCTGGTAGTGGTGGCAGATTTGATAGTCTCTCCAGTGCCGTAGATAATGATATCATGTTGGCATCTTTGGGCTTAGTGAGTTGGTCGTTATTAGTCATCGTCTATATAAAGGGCAGGAGCGACTTGCCTTCACGACGGGATTGCCATGTGGTAAGAGACAAATTGCTAAATATAGCTCCAGATAGACTATCTACACTGTAGTCTGCAGGCACCTCTATCCTTGAGTCGATATCTAATTTCTAGACTTTGTTATCGCTGCCTTGCTGTTGAGTGCAGTAGCCTTATGTTTAAGCTTACTACCATGTGGCGATTCCTCAATGTCTCACTTAATATCAACGGTCACGGCACAGCTCTCTGAACCCAGGAACCAAGCAGACTGGTTTTATTAAAACAGATCGAGTATTATCCAGCTAGATCCAAAAAAGACGACATCACAAACCACCTACAGCAGAGTAATCAGCTGTGCGCCCTCAAAGGCCTCGTTCGGCTCCAGCGTCTGCCAGCTCGATACCGAGCCAGGCTCGATGCACAGCATATTGCGGTAGCCCTCCTTGGGCGCAAAGTCGTGGACGCCGTGCACCTTTTCGGACCATGGGTTCCACACAACGACGTCGGCCAGGTTGTCGCGCGTCACGCTGTACACGGGCTTGCCTGCAGCAGACACGGTAATCTCCTGCTCGGCACCCTTGGCCGGCTTGTACACGCGGTCCGTCTCGCCTGTAAAAGTAATGTCGCCGGCTGCCTGTGTCTTGATCTTGAAACCCTCCACCTTGTCCGAGTATTCCGTCTCGCCCAGCCCGCTGACCGTGGTTGTGTTGATGTCCTGGCTGTTAGTATCTCTCTGAGAAGGAAATGAAAAGAAGAACATACATCAATACTGAGGTAGGTGTGCAGGAGAACGTGAAAGTTGAAGGCCGCGTCGCCGGCATTGGTAATGACAATGCTCGTGCGCAGGCTGCCCGTCTCCAGCGTGACGCGGTACAGAAGCGTAAAGTCAAACGGCCACAGCGACTTGAGCGCAGGGTCCGCCGACGCCGCCGACAGGCCAAAGTCGAGCGTCACCGACGACCCGGGCTGGCCCGAACCCTCCGACTCGGACTTGCCCAGGAACTCCCAGCGCGATGTGCGAGCCAGGCCGTGCTGCGGCAGTTTCTCAGTGGCAACGCCGGCAGGCGACTGGCCAAACACGGGGAACACGACGGGGATGCCGCCACGGACGGGCTTGGAGCCGTCGAGGATGGCGCCTTCGCTCAGCCATAGACGCTCGGCAAGGACGTCGTTTTTAAGGCCCTTCCAGGACAAGACGGTGGCGCCGGTCAGGAAAACCTCGACGGACTCGCCAGTGATGGGCAGGACAGCAGTGACACGGTCGCCAACGAGGTCGACGCGGGCCTGAGGGGGGGCGGCCTTGGTGGCAGCCAGGGCTGACGGCTTGTTGCGGCGGTCCATTGTGTGTGTAGTATAGAACGAAAGCAGAGGGTATAAAGAGCTGTGAGCGAATGAGAACAATGAAGCCAATAAGCCAAAAGAAACCAAATGTACAAGAGCAAGACGAACAAGAGGAGAGAGAGGAGAGAGGACAACGGCGTGTTTGATCGTGTCAGAGAGTCGCCGGGACTGCGGGGCTACCTTGATAGTGAGCCTCTTATTAAATACCTTATTGCAGCAGGAGCTACCTGCCCTCTGTATTGTACTATGTATGGCTGCTATTACTGGAGGAAGTCGTCGCAGCTGGGGGTCCGTGTTGTGTGGGGCTAGTAGCTGTAGTGGATACGGAACAGCTGGCGGGGCTTTCTGGTGTATGTTCAGAGGCAATAACCGCGCTCAGAGACACCACATATACTACAAACTCAGGGCCGGAATCAACAAGCGCCTCTTCGGAGCAGCAGTCTCTTGTAGTATAGTGGTCAGTATACGGGCTTGTCACGCCCGGGACCCGGGTTCAATTCCCGGCGAGAGAGCAAACATTAAATTTTTTACTATTTAACTTTTTGGCCAATTGTTTCTTTTGCTACCACTCCCTTATTTTATTTCTATTATAATTCGTGGCATTGTTGTTTTTTGTCATTCCACAGTTTTGTTGCATAGATTTATCTTCGTCACACATACTACATCATCAACTGCCACTAAATACCAGTCTCGGCTTCCCAGGGTTTGGCCTCCTCGCAAAAGGCCACGACACGGTCAAACATGCGCCCATCACGAAGGGCAATGTAGATCTCGCTGGTCATGGTGCCCAGGGTGCGCGTACCATTGCCAGTGGTAGAGGTGGAGCCGGTGTGGCTATCATCGCCGTCACTCTTTGCATTACCGTTGGGACCTTTCGTGCCACCGTTGGACTGTCCATCGACAGGACCGTTGGCGCTGTGGCGTTTGGCCTTGCTTGAACTGGCTGCCTTGGCAAGAGTAGGGTGGTCTTCGACACCGCGATTCAGCGGAATGTTGAGGTCCAGCCGTACATACTCGTAGACAATGCGTGTGGCCGGGCTCAGCATGGCACTGGCCCTTGCGGGCTCGCGGAAGAAGAGCTCGCGGGTCTCGGCATAGGCTTTCGCCATGATTTCGGCGGCCCGTGTCTGGAATGTGAGCAGTGCATTATAGTCGGGGTAAGCCTCGGAGCGGACGGGTTGGAGGACGGCCTGTCCCAGCCCCTTGACCAGAACACCAATAGAGGCCGAAGCTGCAGTGTCGGCGCGATCCGCCAGGTCAAGGTGCGACAGCTCGTCCCATTGATCAAGCATGTAGGGCACGACGGCGGCGGCGATTTCAGCAAAGCCTGGAGTATCTGAGAATGTAGGGTGTTTAAGCCCGGTCATGAATGTGTCTGCGATTAGGAGGCCAAGACGTTCCGACGCAGTTTCGCGGAACAGACGCTGCATGCACCGCAGGTCTAGGGCCTGGCACAGGATATAGATGTAGGTGGCCGCCATTATGCTGACAATCTCGCCAGCCTCCAGCGCATAGCGCGCTGCCACAAAGGCCATGGAGTTGACCGACTGGTTGGTCATCTCGGCCACCTGCACATGGCTGCTTACGGGCTTGGCCAGAAAGGCCAGCTCAGCCTGGTACGCGGCCATGTTGACATCAAACCCCTTGCACAGAAACGACGTGCTCGGGTCGTCGGGGCTCAGGTTGGGAGGGAGGCCGCGGTTGCGCGCATTGTCAATCAGCTCGGAGCTCTGCGTGTACATGAGCCGGCCCAGGTTCTGCAGGCACATCAGCGTCTTCTCCATGGCCGACGTCACAGCCATGGCCTGAAAATTGCCGCCGTGGTGCACGCCACCCCCGGTCCGGCTGACACCTTCGCCAGCATCGCCCGTATCGATCAGCGGATTATCCGTGGTCGAGTTGAGCTCGACAGACACCTGGCGTGTGGCCAGGCCCAGGTCTTCGAGCTGCGGGCCGATCCACTGCGGTGCCGTGCGCAGCGAGTAGCGGTCCTGGGCGAGGCCGACACGCGCCGGTGCTTTGCCAGGCGACAGCACAGACCCGGCCAGGAACTGGCGGATCGTGGCGGCAGCTTCGGCCTGTCCCGTGTGCGGACGCGTATGTGAGATGAAGGGGTCATAGTTGTTGGCCGTACCCGCGAGAGCTTCCGTGCCCATGGCCGTTAGAAGCTGTGTCCAGACTGCAAGCTGGTTTGCCGCATGGACAGCAAGTGCGGCAGCGGCACAGCTTGCAGCCGTGCCGTTTGTAATGCCGAGGCCTTCCTTGGCCTGGAAACGCACAGGCTTGATATTGGCCAAACGCAGGGCCTGGTCCGCGGGCAGGTAGCGCGGGAGGCCGCGCTGCTGGTAGAGGGACGACTGGATGCGCACATGGATATCTGGGTTGCCCTCGAGAATGCCGGCAACATACGACAAGGAGGACAGGTCGCCCGAAGCCGATATGGTGCCGCGCAGCGGCACGACAGGTGTGACGTTGGCAGAGATGAGCTTGAGCAGGGTATCGACGACCTCGACGCGCACGGCCGAGTGGCCACGAGCGAGCGAGTTGCTGCGGACAAGCATCATGGCGCGCACAATAGCGGGGGGCATGGCATGGCTGCGCAGGAGCATGCCGAGGTCGGCAGCACCCGGCTCGTTGATCTCGTTGGCCTCGTCTGCCACAGGGGCTTCAGACAAAGATGCCAGGCCCTTGTCGGAGGGAAGCAGAAGACCGACATTGAGATGTTGGACAAGCGCCGACTGGAGGCGGTCATGGCTCTCTGTGCGGGTGTCAGCACTGCCTCCAAAGCCAGTATTGACGCCGTAGACGACCTTGCCACTGGCGAGCTGCGAGGCCAGAAAGTCGGCACTGGCCACCATGCGGCCGCGGACCTTGTCGTCGGCAGTCAGCTCGGCCCCAATTCCGTGCCTTGCGAGTCTTGTTAGTATATTGTGCATACCGGTTCTTCACTCGACGGAGCCACTTACAGAGCAACGGCGACGACGTCGGCAATGCTGAGGTTGCTGCCGTTGATCGACACAAAGGTTCTGCCTGTCCAGGCAGCACGGATGGCAGCCCATTCGCGGCAGACCTGCTGCAGATGGGGAGTACCAGAGCTCATGGCGGTGTGTCTTGAACGATGACCGCTACGGTTGGGATGACATAAGAACAGAAGAACAGAAGAACAGAAGAACAGAAGAACAGAAGAACAGAAGAACGGAAGAAAAGAGTGACGGTGAAATATGGGAGACTTTTTAGGCTGAAGTTTTTGCATAGTAACAGTCATCATTCGATGACTATTCAGAAAATTTGCACAATGGGAAGGAGCTGAGACATGAGGCTGGCATATGCAGAGTGACGGGGCAGACATGCCTTTAAGCACGGAGAGCTGCAGGAAGCTATGGAAGCTTTAGGAAGCCATTTATTATGCAGAAAGCTCAGCTAGCAGCTCAGCATTCTAAGCCGTGTCCAAGCCCAGCAGATACCCTATTCAGCCCGAACCAGCTTTCCCTACAGCCCAATGTACGGCTCAATGAGGGCTTTGGCGCAGCTTGAGTTCCGGCTGTGCAACTTGGGGCTTTAGGAAACGATGTCGCCGATCTTCAGAGCCAATCGGCCTCGACGTCTCTGTAGCCATGCACGTCCACAATTGCACTGTTTCGCTGTTTCATAACCTCTCTATCTCTCCCGTGCCCGATGTCAATGGTGTCACTGACAGACGTCGTTGAGCCACGTGCACGGCTGCATCAAGTAGAAGAAAGAGGTCAAGAGCGTAGCCTTGTCCTGCCCGTCGCGCCTGCTCTTTTCGGGCAGTTTGCATCTAGTATTGCTGATTGCTGTCACATGACCTCGGCATCCGACGTAACACAATGCCGTGTCTCTCAGCTTGCTCACCTTTGCTACGTGACCTCTTTCCATAATCCACCATACATCAACTGTAGCTTGCACGGCGGCGTCGATCGGGTAGGTGCTGATGCACAGATCTGCACTCGTGTACATGATGTAGCTAGGCAGCACGGGTCCTCCTCCGAGTAGTCCCCCGCCGCCATCTGACCACAGCAGCATGACTGCTCTGATCTCGTCTGTGTCTGTTTATATTGCCTTGCTGAGTGGCACCACTTGTTCAGATATCCACAGTCATGCTATGCAGTACTGTGTTGTTGTTGACCAGCTTCGGCCTGTATTGTCTACATCCTACCGTCCACCTCGCCTTCGTCTACGCACTCTAAACGAGGCCACACATCTGGGAGCAGCCAGAAGTACAGTGTATGTATTGTACAGCTAGACTGCGCTCACCTACAGCTGCTATGCTCATGCCGGCCGGCTTGAGCAGGGCCGTACCAAGAGGCTACTCTCTACGTTCCAACACCGACCAACGCACACTCCCCCACCCGCCTACGACCACCTCTCTGCCTCGGTCTCTACACCGACATTGTGCTTCCCCAGATTTCTTTTTGGGCAGACTCTAGAGCGGGGTGCAGGGCGGCAGTCTGGTCCTCTCGACCGTCCAATGGACTTTCCAAGATCCAGGCTTTGAGTGCCGGCGTCGCGAAACGCACAACGTGGGAAGTGGGATGCAGGCGTGGAGCGCAGGCGGGTGGCGTGGGACGTGGCATGCATTTCTTCAGTTTTTTAATTGCTTTTCGTTTATATTTACTGTTTGTATTTACTGTTTCACATTCTCGAGTCTGCATGATCAAATGTACTACGGCCGGGCCACCTATCCCCAGCTGTCCCTGGTCTTTCCCGAGTCGCGATGCCATGCTCGCTTCTTCCCGCTCCCGCTCACCGGCCATCTCGCTATCGTGTCCCATGGGTCTGTACACCGTACAGTATTCACTGGCAATAAAGGACTGGATCCTTGTAGTCGGTGCCTATTTGGCAGTCCTTTTCTACCACGATGTGTAATATTGCCGTCGGAATTGAAGGCGATGTCGTGGCTGTGCTGTACCACGTGTGTGTAGCGTTTGTCAATGTTTGTGTGTCTGCAGAGTCTGTGCAACCATGTCCAACATGTCTGTGTCTACCAGGATACGGAAGTAACAAGAGAAGCAAAGAGACACAAGAGACAGACGCTGCTGCATCGGCCACTTACCTTTCGTAGCATGTCCAAAGTCACCATCTCACGTTAACAACTACACGACTGCCAATACCGAGTATGCCTCATCACGACCGCCTCGGTTCGCCTGTTTTTGTTTTTACTTTAAAGCTATGTACAATACACAGACTAAAGTTGTGCTCTCGTTGCGCCGCCATTGTTGCCACGCGGTCCGTGATATACGATGTATATTTGTAGTCCCATCTCCGGGCATGGCTCGAGCCTCGCCCGAGCACATTGCCACTGGTTTATTTTCAGTTTCTCTAGACAATTTAGATAGCTCTAGACGGGTTTAGACGGGCTTCTGAACTATCTGGCTGACCGGTTGTGGACTCTTTGCGATCCAGACAAGAATACGATTCTTTGCCATGCAGTTTTACGATTGCGGTTTTTGTTTAGTTTGTTTTTGTTGTCGTTGATTTGGTGTTTTTCTACTTGCTACTTGATGTAGATGCTCAGGTTGAAGCCCAAGCCCAAGCGATTGCTTGATATTGGGTATTGTGTAGCGATAGAAATAGAAATTTAATAAATGGAGTATAATGTACAAAAACAAAACATAAATATACATCTATAAAATAATCTACGCCGGGTGCCCGGGAGATTGAAAATAGAAGAAGAAAAAGGAGGCGGAGAGAGGAGGAGAAGAGACAGCCAAACGAGAGAAAAGCCGAGAATCTCAACTCGGAAAGCTCGAAAACATCGAGAATATTGAGAACCTCGAAAATCAAAAGAGACCGTCGAGCCCAGACCGATCAATAGCACAAGCCAAGGCAGGGCATGAACAGGGACATGGAAGGTAGAAAGTAGCAAAACAGCAAAGCAAATACCACTACCGAGTATGTATACTGAGAAATCAATAGTCGACGAGTTGGTCCCATCAGGAAAAGCGGCAAAGGCAAAGCCGAGTTCTGCAGCAGCCAAGAAGAGAAAGGCTGCGCTCGGACGCATCAGCTACTGGGCATCGCCCGCACGATAGTAATATGTACACTTTGCACAGATCCCTCGTGGTCGGAGATGGTCAGTACATACATAGTATGCCATGTTGAGAGCGAGTAATGGCATCGTCGTGGCATAGCATGCCAATATTGGGTGCTACAGAGAAGGGGATGCGGATATGGCTGATTACTGATTGAAAGATGCAATTTAGAATGGCATAGCTAATGGCGGTATCGGATTGCCTGTTGGAGTAGTGATCACCATTGCCTCTTTGGTATAATCAGTCAATATATGAGCATCGTCGAATATCAGCACAAGAATACCACCACTTTCTCAAGTTGATCTACCATGTATTGCCTAGACACTGTGGAACAATAAACACATTAGACTAGATTAGTGGATATGTGTATGCCATGCGCTGCCATGGAAGAGCAATCTTGGAGCAGGTCTAGGGCAGTCGAGGTCAAGTCCGGGCAGGGGAGGAGGGAGGTGGGAGGTGGAAGATGGACGGTGGACGGTGGACGTGTCTGCCTACTGCATGCACGTTGTCGTGGTCTCTCAGTCTTTGCTGTATTGTGGCGTGAAGTGGATTATCGTGTGATGGCCGGAGTCGGGTCCGCAGCAGAGCAGCGAGGAAGAGGTCTTGGGCCTCAAAGTGAGGATGCTGGGACCTGGCCGTGAGAGCCAGGCCGACTTGCCACCAACACCAATATCACATCACCGTAAGCTACTATGAACCATCATTTCGTGGCGTTGCATGTCGTTCGTTTTCTAATAAAATGTCACTGCCGGCCAGCTGTCTCCATCTGTCAAATATCAACTGTCATCTCATCTGCATCTCGATTGCCATTAGTATGTGAATACGTAGTATTGACCCTGCACTCTTATTCTCGCTTCTTTTTGTCCGTTTTCGTTTCATATTATGCACGTCTTGGCCAACCCTACCAGCCAAGCCAACTCTCAACAAGAAGAGCAGACAACTCTGTGAGACAGTGCCTCTTCTCCCTTGTATGCAGGTACTCTGACAGGGAAGCAATTTATCAAAGAACGCTTAGATAATACATGGAAAATAAATATAAAATTAAAATAAATAAATAAAATCAAAAGAAGGAAAGAAGGAACGAAAATCAAAAGAAATATAGAACATTATGCGGCAGTTCCGTGATCAACAGACTCTCATATCTTGTTATTTGTGATGTATTATTTCCGATTATTGTGATATCCGGCAATAATAGTTGCTGACACTACCCCCAGCCTTGCCCATACAGAGTATAACTCTCCCAACATCCACGACATGACACCACTAGCTAGGAACCTTTTCAGTATGTCTCAGCAAGCGTGTTGTGAGATGTTTGGATATACTCCGTAGAGAGAAGAGTCGAGGACAAGAGAATGAGAATATAATGAGAGCGGAAAGAGAACAGAAAGAAAAAAGAAGGAAAACGAAGAAAAAAGAAGAGAAAAAAAAGAAAAAAAGAAAAATAGAAAAAGAGAGAAAACAAATACAACATAGTAGTGCTATGTACGGAGTAAAGAAAACAACAACCGCACAGACCTCTAAAGGATACGTTTCGACTGGCAACGATCGACGCTCTTGGGCTGAATCCTGTCCATCCCCTGAGCGTACAACGCTGTTATTCCGAATTATGCATGGCGTTCTGTATAGTACGTAGTATGTGTCTGCCTTCCCTTCCCACGCAAGATGCCACTACAGACAGACTGCTATCCTCCTTTGCTCCTTTACATAGTACGACCATTCTCAAAGCACCCCTGTTCAGGCTCACCGGGGTTGCATTCACCTTGTCTGGCCGGCCCTCGAGGTCACGCTCCCCTACAAGGCCCAGTCAGAGTCGACAAGGCAAAGACCCTTGGCCTACTCCGTACATACTAGTAGTAAGAAGTAAGATACATGATCACTACACATAGTAATACATTCTACATACAACCCTGCTAAGCGTTTCACCTCGAGACAATCAACGACGATCTGCGAGAATGTAAATAGTAAAATGTACGCTGTCTGGTTAGTTTCAACGGCCTGGCTGATCATTTGATTTAATATTATGTTTTATTAGTTATGTATTTTCCGGGTAGATGCTTTGCTTTGATTTCTTGTATTTTAGTTTACAGGTTGGTTACAGAATATTTGATTTTTATTGTAAAAATGTATGTAGACGATCCGCTGTAGACGATCCGCACTCCATGTTTCTTTGATTGATTCAAACTTCAAACACTCGACGGCTGCCAGACGGAGGGATCGCAACTGAAACAACAAACAATAAAAGATAAAGTAAAAGACACAAACCAGAAAACCTGAAGAAACCCATGAATACTTTTACCATAAAACGCATACGGGGTACATATTACAGACTGCACATACAAACCCACCGACCTCGGGCCGCTTTGACCTTCTTTCGCCTTCTCTGCGTCTTTCCACCAGAGTACTCTAAAGAACAAGGGTTGTATGCAGCTTGCTGTCTGTCCTCTCCTGTCCTCCTCCCCTCGTTGCCTTCTTTGGGCAAAATGTTCCGCATCATCGCCGCGCACCGTCCTACATAGCATGCACTCTGCCGATGGATGCCAACTGCCAACGTCGTATGCCAACTACCTACTACCACTCCCATTACCCCGTATGCACGTCGGGCAATAGGCAGTCGACGCATTGAGTGTTTGTCTGGCTGCAGTCTGGCCTGCAGTATGTAAGATACGGGTATATACGAGACTGCTGACCGCCGAGTGACGGCCTACTGAATGATGGATTGTCCAGTTCTTATTTCCCGTTTCTCTCCTCTGCACACTCTCATACTTGCTTACTGCATAGCATGTACTAACATCCTATCAAGCATCACGCCAGCCCTGCCTCTCCTCTCCTCGCCCCTGTCTCCCTGTCCCCGGCATGCCCGCCAGCCGGATCGGGAGGAGGACAATGCGTGCTGATCACAGTCGGCGTCCTCTTGCAGTGCATCGTGATCGTGATTCCCATGGTGCTCTGATCCTGCCTGCTCTTGCACTGATCCATTTCATTTTCTTTTGCATGATGTTTGAAGCTATTTGATTTCTGCATCCACCGTAAAGAATAAATCCCATCCTAAAGTGGCCAGCTAATATAATATAAATAATAGTGTGAGATTGCAAGAATATAAGAAATAAAAATAAGAAATAAAAATAAGAAATAAAAATAAGAAATAAAAATAAGAAATAAGAAATAAAAATAAGATATAAGATATAAGATATACAGGATACAGAAGTATATCCTAAAAATATACAATGCCACGCAACAACGGTTTTGTTCAAGCCTCGACCACCTGTACCATATAGTGTTTCTATTATATTCATTTCAACTTCATTTCAACTGAGACACTCTCGACATATATGTGCCCTCTTATGCCCTCCTCTCCTCCTCTCCTCTCTACCTCCCTCTCCATGGTATCCTTCATCCTGTCCAATGTCTAACCAGGGATGGCTCGACTTGCCCTGTACGTGGTCTTTCTGATTTTATCGTATTTCTCGCGGCAACATTATCACCACCAGCACGGTCCTTCTGACAACCCAATCATGCACCAAGCTCATCTCTCCATCTCCATGGCCGACCAAGGCCATGCTCGTAGTATGCTAACAGCCAATATAAACTATCAAAGAAATAATCAGTAATCAGTAAAAATAAAAATAATAAATAAAACAAAGCCAAGCTCACTACCATCTCGGCCAGGCATCCACTTGCTCCATCCACTCCATCACCCTCTGCTCTCCACACAGACCACGGACGTATCTTGCATATAGTCTGTATGTAGCTGTAGCTGTAGACCTTCCGTGCTGCCATCCAGATCCACCGAGTCCGGTCCAGGCTTCTCTGTCTTTCTTTCTCATGGTCTTTACTCCGTACATATACCTTCCTCACTTACATACTACACCCGCCTCTCGCCCTTCCTCTTCCTCCTTCGGGCAATAGTACAATGTACCTTTACGCTGTACTTACACAATACTTCCCTTCTCGGACATATACCGATTACCTGGTATGTATGTAGTATGTATGTATGTACCCTAAGCTACCGGCCTCCTCTACCTTGCTCTAACCTGGTCGTCTTGTTCCACGTCCGAGCTGTACGTCGTAGATATCCATCCATCCATATTGTAACATGTTCGCAGGGCCTCTCATGGGGCATGCTATGTTGTGCGTCTGTGTGTTTGCGTCTGTCCTTTTTGTGTAGTCAATCTATTTGAGTGTTTGTCTTGGGTGCCCTTTTCAGTGTCCTTGTGTCTGCTCTTGTCTGCTTGTCTGCGTCTGCTTGTCTGCTTGTCTGCTCCCATATAAAGACTTACACCCCCCCCTCGTAGCCGCATGAGCTGTCTTTTTGTCTTTTTGTTTTGTCTTTCGGTTTGTCCATTTCCCCCTCACTCTTGATTCTTCTCTTTCTCTCCTTGTGCCACTGCTACACTCGTCTACTCAGCCTCTTTATATCCTCCTGAGCCATATCAATCTACAACCAATGGCCAAGACCAAGGAGTCGGCCGCCTTGGAGGCGTGCACCAAAGATACCCTCCTCGGCAACAAGATCAGCGTCCGCATGCTCGAGTACCTCAGCACCGTCAAGAACCACCCCGAAGGCTTCGAGCTGCTCGCCCGCGAGTTCCTGGACATCTGCCGCATCCTCTTCTCCATCGAAGCCGGCCTCGATGACTGCTCCAAGACCGGCCGCCGCTTTCCCCCAGACATGGTCGTCGAGCTCGAGCGCAAGTTCAAGTCCACCTTCGTTGACTTCCAGGAGCTCGACCGCATGATTCACAAGTTCCTCGAGTACGAGAGCAAGGGCGCCATGGGCCGTATCCACAAGGGCTTCCGCCGCATGTTCCCCGACCACGACATTGCCCGCATGCGTGACTCCCTGTCCAAATCCCGCGAGGCCCTGCGCATGAGCGCCCTCGTCTTCCAGTGGTCGCTCGGCGATGCCCGCATCGAGGACTCGGTCGGCATCGGCTACACCGGCCTGGCCGCCGCTCTCGAGCGCATACACGGCAACCGCCCTGCCCTGACGGCGGCGACGTCCACCACGGCTGGAGCCAACGGCACCGTCGCCAACACATCGGTGCCACCTACCGCAAACGGCACCGTCAACTCGTCCGAGGTGGGCGTCAACATCATCAACGGTGCCGCGTCCGCCGACACTGCATCCATCCACACTACGTCTCCCACCGCAAATGACCACCGCGCCGACAACACAAACCCTACATCACATGGCGGCGGCTCGTACGGTGCACGCAGCTCGTCTATGCTGAACATTATCGGAAATGCCACCGGGCAGTCCAACGACCAATCCAATAGCCACTCCGGCAACCCCGGTGGCGTGCACGTCAACAGCAACGGCCGCATTGTGCACGACGACAACAACCCCCTGCCCTCGCTGCCATCGCTACCCCCCATGCAGTTCATGACTGAGCGCGACTCGGGCAAGGAGCTCAACTTTGGCGACGACCTGCGCATGGCCCCCGAGCTGCGTCGCCGCCCGTCAACGTCTGATAACACTACCAACTCGGCACGCGACATCAACGGCATTGTCGGTGCTGCTCTGACCAACTCGACGAACAACACCCCCGTCAACAACCACAACCACAACAACCACAACAACAGCACTGCGACGCCCTCGCGCAGCAACACGCGCGTCGCATCGACTGTTGCCACTTCCAACGACTCACGCTACGGCGGCAGCAGCCGCAACAAGCGCGACAGCAGTGGCCTGCTCGACAACCTCGAGGCCATGTCCATCTCGGCGTCGACGGCCGCCGACAGCGACTCGCACGCGCACGGCCTGCAGCAGCCCACCAAGATCAAGGTCGTCCACCTCAAGGCCGAACCGGCCGCCATGCCCAAGTGGGTGCCGCGCAACACGGTCGGTAACGGTAACGCCAATCTGCGCTCGGCGCTGGTGTCGGCCGTCCAGGGCGCCAACTACACGCTGGTCGAGCAGCTGCTGGACCGCGGCGTGCCGGCCGATGGCGGCGTGCTGCACGAGGCGATCCTGCACCACGACGTCGAGAGCATGCGCCTGCTGCTGCTGTTTGGCGCGGACACCAACGGCGCGGACAAGGACGGCGTGACGCCGCTGTTTGCGACCGTGGAGGAGTCGTTTGTCGAGGGCGCGACGCTGCTGCTCAAGTACGGCGCCGAGCCCAACCGCGACAGCAACAACCCGACCAAGGACGCGACCGAGTCGCCGCTGGTGTCGGCCTTTACGTCGGGCAAGCTGGGCCTGGCGCAGCTGATGCTCGCGTACGGCGGCGACCCCAACCAGCGCGTGCACAAGGGCGGCAGCAGCAGCAGCGACAGCGACTCGGGCGGCGACAAGTCGACGACACTGCTGATGGGCGCCATTGGCAAGAAGAAGCACCGGCGCCTCGTGGACCTGCTGCTGGCCTACGGCGCCAACCCCAACCAAAAGGACGGCATGGGCACGTCGCCGCTGTTTGTGGCCATCCAGGCCGGCCGGTCGGACATTGTCACGGCGCTGCTGGACCACGGCGCCGACGCCAACCTGCCGGGCCCCAAGCACGTGCTGTGGCCGTCGACGTACCACCCGTCGTGCCTGACGCCGCTGCTGGCGCACGGCGCGGACCTGCGCAAGGCGCCCGGCATCCTGGAGCTGGCGACGAGTCTGAACAAGCTGGAGACGGTGCGCGTGCTGATCAAGGCGGGCGTCGATGCCAACTCCAAAAAGGACGGCGTCTACACGCCGCTGTGCACGGCCATCCGCGACGACCACATTGATATTTTCAACTTTTTGCTGGCCAACGGCGCCGACCCCAACCTGTTTGCGTCCGAGTACCCGACGTGGAAGTGCATCACGCACAAGCGCGTGCACCTGCTGCCGCCGCTGCTGCGCGCGGGTGCGGACATCCACAAGCCGCCCGGCATTGCCGAGATGGCCGTGCAGGTGGGCTACGCCGAGGGCCTGGTGTGGCTGCTGGAGCACGGCGGCGTGAGCCCCGACGAGCGCAACGCCAAGGGCCACACGCCGCTGACGACGGCGCTGCGCCTCAACCGCGCCGACCTCGTGCAGCTGCTGCTCGACCACCACGCCGACGCCGGCGCGCGCGGCGAGGAGTGGCCCCTGATCCTGGCCGTGGAGCACCCGGACCTGCTGGAGCGCCTGCTGCCGCACGTGTCGAACCCGCGCGCCGTGCGCGGCGTGCTCGAGCGCGCGGTCGCCGCGGGCCAGATTGCGTCTGTCAAGATGCTGCTGGCGGCGGGCGTCAGCGTCGAGGACAAGACGGGCGGCGTATTTTCGCCGCTGACGACGAGCATCCGCGAGGGCCACGAGTCGCTGACCAAGTTTTTGCTGGACGAGGCCGGCGCCAACCCCAACGCGCCCGGCGAGCACCTGCCGCTGGTCAAGGCGCTGCGGCGCGGCCACCAGGACGAGGACGGCGGCGCGCAGAACCTGGAGTGGCTGCTGGCGCGGGGCGGCGACATCAACAGCACGTACCGCGGGTGGAACGCGGTGATGCAGGTGGTCGAGGACGGCAACCTGGGGCTGCTGAAGCTGCTGGTGGAGAAGAGCGGCATGGCTGTTGATCTGGAGGCGGCGGACGACGAGGGCCGGACGCTGAAGCAGATGGCGGCCGAGCGGGCGTGGCCAGAGGGCGAAGAGTACCTGCTGGCGCGCGCCAAGGCGTAGGCGGCTGAAGCGCGTCGAAGCGAGGAGTGTCTTCCCTGTCTGCTCTGCAACTGCCGGGCGATGTATCGAGCACTCTAATTATAGTGTTTTGGATGGAATTTGCGCCCGTATCGGAAAAGCCGCGACTCGAGTTTCTTTTCTCAGTCTTTCATTCTTCGTGTCTTTACTTTCTTATTTCCTTTGTCATTGCTTCCTTTGTCATGGCGACGTTTCCCGGTTCTCTTATATACCTCCCTTTTGTTTTTGTCATGTCATCCCAAGAAGATCCAATGTTCAACATCATGCGTCATTTTACACAACCAATATACTTCCCAGGACATATTCCTTGAATGAATGAATATGTTATCCAGAGATATAAGAGATGATTATGCCGAATGCTGTGGTCGTTTAAAAAGAAAACAAAAAACAAGCAGGAATTCACTTCGCCTTTGCGTCTTTTCCTCTATATCTTCTGTTTATTCTATTATGCATATTTTCGACCTACTTCCTCCTCCTCCTTGTTCTGTGTTTAACCTCCATCACGACATTCGGATGCCGACAACAGCCACGGCCCGTGGCCCGTGGCCCGTGTGTTGGTTTCCGCTGACGGTTGGTTGTTGGTCTCCATTCGTACAGCCAGCTACCGCCATGCCCCATGCATAACATGTCGTACTCGACAGGGGTGTCTTTGATTCTTTACTCTTTACAGCTGTTTCTGCGTCCTCTAGTTACATGGCATGTGCATGGCATTAGCACTCTACGCAACCAGGCTTCTGCCAAACCTGGTTGCATAATACAAAATGGATACCCGGAAATTCACCTGGGATGCGTGCAGTAGATTGTACCTGACTGAAATGAATCCACCGACGATGTTTGATGTCCCCAGGGTAGTCTTGTATTGGAGATTGTCTTTATGGTTATGGCTGAAGTGGAAGCTGTGATTCTCGGCGGGCTCTACAATATACAGAGTACAGAGGGTCTCATGCCTGCTTTTGATTTTGAAATTGAACTCTGCAGGTTTTGCTGCCTCTTGTTTTGACGGAGGTCTTGGCTTGGGTAGTGCCGGACGCTATGGCAAAGGATCAGCTCACGGATGGTTTCCGAGAAGGGCAAGGCGGCGCAGATTAGAGTATTGAGGAGAGTAGAAAGAAGAAAGTAGACGATGGGGGGGGCACTCTGCAGAGTGAAGAAGCAAGAGTAGTCTGTAGGATAGGAGCGGAAGACTGTGTCGCAGCGACAAGTCGCATGGATGCAACGGCAACGTGGGTTGACTGAAGATAAGTGATGTACGGAGTAGACAAGGCCTAGCCTGGACGCTTTGGTCAGGCCGAAGAATCAAAGAATGAAGACTAAAAATCAAATGTTAAAAATCAAAGATTAAAAATCAAAGAAATAAAGGAATAAAAAATAAAATAAAAATAAAAATAAAAGGCCCAACCCAATGGACAGGGCCCAACGGACAGAGCTAGTCAAGCTCAAACACGCCGTTGCTGTCAAAAACGGGCTACCGGCTGTTTGAGATGATCAAAATACATAGTAAGACTGCCAGATTGTTCTCGCTTCGTCTTCGCTTCTTCTCTTTCTTTTCCATCTCTTCCTTCTTCCTTCTCCCCCCTGCCACTACTTTCTACTCATTAAAGACGCCCCACTGGATGGATACCTTTTTCGCTGGACCAGCTACTACGCAATAGAGTGGGCAAGTTGGCAGTTGCAAGGGGTCCAAGCGACCAGGGGTCTGCTGTCTAGTCTGTCTTTGGCAGTGTCTTTGCTGGTCTCTTCAGTAGTATTCAGTAGCGTCTTGTCTTTCGGAGCCTTTGGAATACCGTGACGAGATAACCGCCAGTCTGCTATGTTTGTTTTGAGTCTTCTCCGTACTATGTACAGCCCAGCTCCTGCATGTCCCTGTGTTGCAGACGAGACATCCTGGCACGCTGCTCGCCGATGTCTGCAACAGACTGCAACAGACTGCAACATACCGCAGACTCAACAACACCTGCAGCGGCATGCAGAACATGCGACATGCATGCAACAGGTACTCTGCACAGTACATACTACATAGTATGTATCTTATGCACAGATACTGAAGAAGTCCGCATGCTGTAGAATGGATCACGATGGGGTCTGAAATAATAATAGACTCCTGGGCTCCCCGTGGTTAGAGTATGAGGTAATGCATGGGACAGGGAAGCGACAGGGGCAAATGGACGCAAAGGACAAGGGACAGCCGAGGAGGGGACAGAAAATGAAGGCTTCAATGGAGGCTGTCATATGCAAAGTCTACAGCAAGATCTACTTCGTGCGAGTACATACTCCGTAGTTCTTCGGTGTGCAGAACAGAGTAGATGCATGAAAAAAAGGACAAAGACGACGACGATAATATTGGGGATCAAGTCAGGGGCACAAATAACATGGACCGTAGCTGGACGATGTGGAGGAAACGAAGAGGGGCCCGAGGAAGAAGAAAAAAGGAACGAAAAAGAAAAGAAAGAAGAGAAAAAGAAAACAAGAAAGAGATAGAACAAGCCAGCTGAGTGCTTGTCCGAAAAGGTCGGGCCAAGGTGAAGAGGAGGAGGAAGAGAAGAAGAAGAAGAAATATATCAATCTGCCTGGTCTCCAGTCTCGCTAATACCATGTACTTTGTATTGTCTTTCTGATAATATACTCTGTGTCGTACTTCATAATTGTTCTATTATTACTCTCCCTCGAATACCACATGGACCGGGCGGTCTGTTCGTTCTTCGGCCTGTTTTGTTCTTCGCGGAGTGTTTCTGTCGTGGTCTTTGATTATTCGGTTCTCATTCTTGTTCTTATTATTCTTTTTATTTGATCTTTGATATCAGTCTCACCTCCTCCGTCTTTGGTCCTGGATCTCTGATCTCACCTCGACCTCGACCTCGACCTCAACCTCGACCTCGACCGCGACCCCTTCTTATACCCCCATCCAAGGTCGGGATGAAGCCCAGACGAAACACTGCAGACTCTGAACCCGAGCCGGGATCCAGCCAGACCTTTGCGTCGTCCTCTGCCTCTGCCTCTGCCTCTGCTACCGCCGCCAAACCAGCCAAACCAAACACCCTCAAAAAATCAAAAGGCAACTCCCTCGAGATGAACGCCTGGCCACGCCGCTACACGCCGCTGCAGTCCAATGCACCCGAAACCCCCTCGGCTGCACAGCTCAAGCCGCTCGAGCTGCGCCCCCAGTCCCAGATCCAACTGCATTCGCACTCCCAGTCGCAGCCACAGACGCCGCTGTCACCACACTCGCAGCAGTACCAGCAGCACCAGCAGAGCCAGAGCCATCACGACTCATGGCGCGGCTCCCAGAGCACCTCTCAGCCGCCGCCATCCCACCGCGCGTCCACCACCTCGTCTCATGACGGCAACGGCAACGGCAACGGCCAGCGCACATCTCGTCGCGGCTCGCGCAATTCGCGAAACTCGCGGAACTCGCGGACGCCCTCACACATTCCCGCCGTCGACTTTGCTACCGACTTCTCCACCGACTTTGACGGCCAGGACATGTTCTACCCACTGTCACCTGCGCCCGTCAAGAAGCCCGAGGCGGCCAGGGGACCCCGGACTACGCGCGGCGACGACAGCGAGATCCTGCCACCCGACGACCGCAACTACCCCGTGCCGCCTTTCCGCACTGCCGGCAGTTCAACGCTTGCTAGCCAGGCCCAGAAAAATAGCCTGAACAAGAAGAACGGCCAGTTAGGCGTGGCCGTGCCCGCACCGACCGCGGCACCGCTGCGCACCATCCACACATCGCCCACGGGCCCGCCGTCCATCTACTGGTCCGACGACAACGCGAGCCTGGCCGGCACTGACTCGGCGACCATCCGCACCACGGCGACAGCCACCAACCCGTCTGCATTTACCTTTTACCGCGAACCCGACGACGAAAGCGACGGCGACGACGACACGGTTGCACGGCGGCAGAACCGCGCCAGCCGCCGCTTCAGCCGTCTCAGCCGCATCACGTCGAGCACCGTCACGCGCGACGAGCGGGCCGACAAGGACAAGGAGAAATCCGAAAAGAGACGCTCGTTCCGCGAGATCGGGCTCGCCGTCACCCGCGGCATCACCCACAAAGAGTTCAGAGAGCCTGCGCAGGGTGCCGGAAATGCAGGAATTGCAGAAGAAGAAAAAGATAAAGAGACGGGCGAGAAAGTGGCGTGCACCAGCGGCCGCTGCGACCTGGACGAGCTCGACTCAGACGACAACCTGGAGGACGGCATCGACGCCGACGGCCGCCGCATCGAGGGCCGCCAGACCGCCGAGTTCGAGTTTGTCAACGGCCGCTATGTGCCGCCGGCCCTGCGCAACGGCCGCGCGCCCGGCCGCAAGCCGGTCAACGAGACCCGCGAGCTCGCCCGCGAGCGCGAGCGCAGGCGCAGGCTCCGCATGAGCAGCGCCCTGGGCATGGGCACGACGTCGTCGGCGGCGAGCCCCGACCCCGAACGCAGTCTGGGCGGCGACGGCGACGTGGATCGGGAAGTCTACTACGAGGGCAACGAGCGGGGTGCGCCGTCGTTTTGGTTTATCGCCGGCCTGATTGTCTTTTTCATTGTGGCCATCTCCGTCGGCGTCGGCGTCGGCGTCGGCCTCTCCATGTCCCACAGCTAGCGTTTCGACGTCAAAGAGTAGAGAGCGAGTGTGAAGAGCGAGATACGATTAACGGCCGTTATGGAGGAGCGTTTCCATTATTCTTTTGTTTTGTTGTTTCTTTTTGTTGTTTCCTTTTCACATTGTTTGTCACATTCGTTCTGTTTCTCCTTTGTCTTTTTTTTTTTTCTTCTTCTTCGTTTCTCCTTTCCTTCCCTTTTCTAGTCATTCATCACGATACCCTGATTCAATAGAGTCACGACCGATGTTTTCGGTTCCAATTAAATGTTCAACCTACCACTCGATGCGCGAGACAAACCTGAGATGGCGACAACACGGAGATGGACATGCTGGTCCTGGACTTCCTCCTGACGACCTCGAATGCCGAACAGCTTGCAAAGTTCGAGTATGGCCAACGACATGCTACGCGGAAATATCCGAACTGAGACCCGTGGTATCCGGCGTATAAGTTGTGGCAGTCGCACTGCGTCTGCATGCGTGTTTGAGTGTCATACGATGAGAGGTGGTTTGTAGTTTATAGCTTAGTAAGAGCATTGGATTTCGCGATGCGATGCTTCGCTCCTGCTGTGTGTGTACGTTTTGTTACAGCTTTGGCCAGTTCCTTCCCCGCTTGATTCGATTTCCCGCTCCTTCCTGTCCTGGTTTCCCGTTCTGCCTGCTGGACCGATTCGCACGTAGTACGGCGTTGCGCTTTCCCTTTGTGTGGCGTATTGTTCACGATCGCGCCTTCCACTCTGACCACAACGTCCTGCACGCACTGGCATGCAGCCAGTTTCCCACTTCTTCCCACTTTCTGTCTTCTTCTCCCCTCTCTCCTCACACAAGTGCGATGTATGCCCACTCATCTCCATCTCACCGCATGCTCTCCATAAATGCACGATCAACAACACTCGATTGGCTGGCTGCAATGCTACGACTCGGCGATTCAAAGATCTTGGGAGTATGGGTGCACAGATGAAAAGAAGAAGAAGAAAAAAAGAAAAAAAGCAAACACAAAAACCAACAAGGCAACACCAATGCGACAAATGGCCCATCAAGCATTGAATCAAGCACTGCATCAAAAGAAGCGGCCGGATTGTGCGTCGTGCAGGTCTTACCTTGCACGTTGATACAGCTACTCTGTACAGTGGAGTTTGACTCTGGCTTGAGCCGAGCCAGGAGACCAGAAGGAGAGAGGTCGAAGAGAGACAGGAGTACGGACAGCAGAAAGATATATCTGACACTACAAGGACAATCCGTCAGCTCGACAGCTGCTTACATCGCACTCAGTACCGGCCCATCGACGGCTCCCCATCCGGGATTCACGACGAGTGGATTTGCGAGAAAGATGAACCCTGTCACGTTAGATTGACCGACCAGGTACTCTGTGGCCCAGCTCAAAGCCCAAGAGTGGTTTTGTCCCCTTTCTTTTTTATCCAGGATACTCGACTCGTTGATGATTGAATGAATCCTGTCTGGCTGTCTTGCAGGCGTTGACCGTTAGCCGTTGACCGTGACGACACGAGCGAGGATAGCCTTGACAGTTGACATGTAACCAGTTGATATAGCCCACGACACAACGGACTGCAGGATACAACACGTCGGAGCACCTGAGCCACTGGACAAAAGCGGAGTGCTGGCCGAGCTCATCACCGTTGCTCTTGCCTCTGCAATACTGAGCATTAAGGTGCATTTTAAGATAGGTCTTACTCCAGGCCGCGACTGCTAAGCTGCACGGGCATGCTGCACGGGCACACCGCGCACGAGTCGATAATTCGGAGTGTTGTCTTTAGTATCTTACCATCAGTACTATTGTACGGAATATGAGCTAGCACCGGCCGTCACAAGTCACATTTTTGGTCAAGTCACAGGGTGTCATCCCCGGTATTCCGCTGCTGGGTTTCTATCAAAGATGCATTAAAACACCAGGAGCCCCTATTTATCGACATGGTGTCTGACACTGCCAGACTGCGAAGACTGCGAAGACTGAAGACACTGCCCCGTCACACGACATGTCTCTTGTTTCCCCTTGGATGTTTCTCTCTGCCCGGTCGTCTGTGCAATATGTTCAGAGGAATACTTCCTTTTTAATCCCATCGCACATCACTCTCACTTCCTGCTCGTCTCAGGGGCGGCCGCACATCTCAGCATGATATTGGATTGGCCCGTGCATGAAACAAAAGCAAAAACGCCAGAGAGAGGAAAATAGCAGAACAAAAACGGCAAGGGTTCCGTGCTATCCCCAATAAGGGCTGGGGTCTGCCGTTCTGCCCCGTTGTTTGGTTGCTGGCGGCGAAGAGTGGCACCAGAAGAAAAGAGAAGCAAGGGGGAGTGGAGGAAGCAAAAGAAGGAGAGAGGAAATCAGTAGAGCACAGAGAGAGCACCGAAAACCCAGGGGTCGGATGGGCAAATCAGACGAGATTCTGTCTAGTGAGTGACTCCGTATGTACGGAGTAGACTGTGGCGAGTCAGTAATACAGAGAGTATCGACCTGTGTCACAGCGATGCAACGCGCAGGAACGGGCATGTCTTGCAGCACAGCGTCGTGTTGCACGGACAAGGACTGAAAGGGATGGGACTCTTCTGATGCAGTCTGATAAGGTCTGACGCACGAGGATAGCTGTTGCCGTCCAGACACGTCTTTTCCTTTTCTTTCGTTTCTTTTTTTCTCTCTGAAATAGAGCAGGTATTTACTAGACCAAGCTTTGATCTCAACTGCCCATCCTTGCACCTTTGGCCACCACCACCGCCACCGCCATCACCATCACTGCTGTTGTCAACTGTCAACGCACGCATCGTCGCATCGTCGCAACCCAACAGTTGCATGCAAGGACCCCGGCCTCCAATAACAAACTACACTCTCTATCTCTGTATACTATCTTACAACAAGGTTAGGCATCCCAGCAAGCTGTTCCTGTGCCCACCCTGCACTCTTACACCCGCGGGCCTGCTCCATCACAATCTTAGCACCAGCCAGCCGTTTCTCTTATTTTTTTCTTCTTCTGTTTTTTTTTTGTTGTTAATTTCCCGTGCCGTCTGCTGTTCGTTTCGTCTGGTCTCTTCTCTTGCCTTTATCTTGCCTGTTGGTCTCATCCTTGGCCTTTCTCGTCTTGCTCTTTGTCTGCCAGCAAGCGCCGTGCCAGTCAACCCGGGAGCCAACTGCTGTCCCTGTCTACTTTGGAGCTTGGCACTTAATTGCTGCGCTCTTTGTCCACATACATCCACCTTTTGTTGATCTTGATCTTCTACCTGTACATATCTTACATAGTACACAGTACGGAGAAGATACAGTAATCCGCCTCACCTGCTCTACTCCCGTATTATTCTCCGCCTCCGCCGCTCTGTGGCTAGCTCCAACAGCTCAGGCTCTACTCGACTTTTTCAATATTCGACAGCTAGGCCCGTCAACAACTTTACTTGCAACAGCGCGGCTCTGGCAACCACAAAGTACAGACTACTCTATACATCCCTCTCAGCAGCTCCCAGCTCCCAGCCCTCCTGTCCCTCCACACTTTGCTCTGTCCAGTCCAATTTTCATCTTGCATTTCCTGGGTTGTCTTGATTTGATTTTCAGACATCGTTTGATCTCCAGACCCTCCTCCTCCTCCTCCTCCCCCCAGCGCCGCTTTGTCCACTTCGCTGGTTCTTATTTCTCCTAGCATCTGCCCTCCAACGCTGCTCTCTCTCAGATTCGACTAGCTTTCCTCCTGTCTGCTCCTTTTTATTGTTTCTTGCTTTCTTTTTCTGCCCTAATCTGTCAGCTTACCTCCTATCCTTTCCCTATTTCTCTCTTTCTCTCTCTCTCCCTCCCTTTACCTTCTCTCTTGCGGTTGTCACTTTTCTGTCTTGCTCTCCCTTGCTTCCCCAAAGCGTCAATCTTCTCCCGACTGCATGATACGCCGACGCCCATCCCAGGCCAAACAACAACAAAGCCAATAATTGCCCAAGCGTCCACACCAACTAATCGCAAATCTCAAGCCTTGGACCGCAAGGACAACGCCGCCAAATCGCGCTGTGGTAGCGCCCAACAGCCACCCCTAACGAGGCGACCGTCTCACTCTTGAGGCCTCGCAGACTTCTGTCTCGACGGCCTCTCGCTGCCGTTGATCACGTCGCCAGCATTGCCGAGCATCGTTGACCGAATGTAAGCAACCCTCTTCTTCAGCTTCATCAGCTTCAGTTGGCATCCAAGCACCAAGCAGTGCGACCGGCGTCTTATATATCCCTACAAGTATCTTATCTTGCATTCGTCTGCATCTTTTCCTCCCCTCCACCTCCCTACTACTCTACCATTCTGCACCTTATTTGCTCCGTCCACCTCTCCATCCGATCATCCAATCGCCCCAATCGCCCAATCAGCCAATCGCTGGTCTGTGCCTTGCGTTGCGCGTGTACTCTGTACTTTGTGTACGGAGCAGCACCACTACAGCGTGCGGCACCTATTATGTACAGCTACAACATTGTGGACCAATGCAGGCGTAAATTGCCCCAATATCGCTTTCCTGTTGGCGCATTCGCTCCCGTCGCTCATTTGGATCCCACCCTCTTGCGAGACTCCCTGCCTACTGCTCTACATCTACATAGTATTGCTCTATTTTTGTCCCTTGGTCTTTTTCGTCTACTTGCTGTCTACGGTCTACGCTCTGCCTTTGTCTACCCGGCCTTGCTTGGTCTTGGTGTCATTTCATTGTTGTTCGTGTTCCAATTCTAAAACAAAGAGCCCAAGCAGTCATATCATAATATAACCGTTGCCCACCATGGACTCCTCCACGCCTGTTCCCTCCACGCCCCCCATCCCACCGCGACACACCCAACAACAACATCAAATTCAACAAGCCCGCAGGAGGAACGCTGCCGCCGCTGCCGCCGCTTCATCATCAGCTTCGGTCACTGCTTCATCGTCCGCCATACATTCTGCACTCGCCTCGCGCAACCTGCCCTCCTCCCACGGCCCGTCTCCTGCCTCCCCCGAGGTCATTTCCAATCTCATCACCAGTCTCTCCGTCATCTCAAAGCCCGCCAGCTCTCACTTTGACGCCCCCTTTGGCCCATCGCCTTCGACACTCTCCATCAAATCTCTTCCTCTCTCACCATCAGGAGGCTCATTCGGTGTCGACTACGGTGCATACGCAAGCTCCATTGTCAACGAAGGCCCCGACGACTCTACGCCGCTCGACGAGCTGGCTGCCGCTCCGCCAGTCATCCGCACGGCCAAGCCCCCCAGCGGATACTCGGCTCTCACTGCACCCAAGTCTCCGTCGCGCGAGAATATTGCTTCTGGCGGCCTCAAGTCTCTCCTGTCGGGGCGCAGCTCTTCACGGCCGTCTTCCAAAGGCTCCCAGGCCTCGCGTGATGCCGACACTCACAGCATAGGAAATTTGTCCATTGAGCGTGGCGCAATCTCTCCCACGCCCGAACTCACCCGCAGATCCTCCGTCGACAGCTGGGGCCGCAAGCAGGGACGCTCTCACAAGGGTCTCATGTACATGAGCAGCAAAGAAAGGCTACGCGAAAAGGAAGCTGAAAAGAGACGCGTAAGTATCGGCGGATCCAGTGACAGAATGAGCATCGGCAGCGCAGTCGCCTCTCGGGCAGATCCCTTCCTTGCAGAGATGCCCATCAGCGAAGAAACACACACAGACTCACCAAAGGATACGCGCTCATCGTTTGACAACGGTGCCCCAAGCCCACGGCCCATCCCCACGCGCGAGTCAAGCTTGCACAAAACCGGCCCCAATGCCTCCAAGCGCTCATCAAGGCGCTCCTCCAAGCAAAAGGGCGAGGCTGGCACCACCACCAACAGCAGCACAATCCACGAGCTCGACGAACAGCACTACAATGCGTTTGCCGAATCATCTGCAGCACGCGCCGAGGCGTCGAGAAAACGCACTCTCGAGCTACAAAGGCAACAACAGGATCAGCAGCAGCAGCAGCACCAAGACCAGTACCAGTACCAATACCAGCACGCGTCACGACAAGACCCGGCACTGCCCCCCAAAAATGACCTGCCATCTCGGTATGGTGCTGATGACGACACTAAGCGCACCCCGGTTCGGTCAAACAGACACAGCGGCGGCCACCGCGCATCGGACTCTGACAAATTTGATAAATACGACAAATTCAGTCACAGCGGCAACAGCAACAGCAATCACAACAAAACCTCCCTGGGAATTAGAGCACCGACCGTGGACGAGGACATCGAGGACGGCGCACCGTCACCTGCCGTCGCACAAGGCAGACGGAGGTCGGGGCGCAACTCGACTGATCCCCTGGATAGCGTGAAGCGGTCGGGTTCGAAGCTGAACCGCCTCTCAGACCACCGCAGTCCACAGCCCGACAAGACCTATAGCCCTGGCGACGCTATCGAGCCCACCCGGAACGGTCGGATGTCGGTCGAGGACACGCATGTCGTGTATGAGCGACCCGAGAGTGCCGACAGTGTCGACGATGCCGTCGAGGCATACTTGTGCTCGCCGCGGCTGTCACAAAAGATCCGCCACCCACAGACTGGACGTGTCATCTCGTTCTCCGAGGTTGGCGACAGCGAAGGTTCCGCCGTCTTCTGTTGCGTTGGCATGGGCCTGACACGGTACATTATGGCATTCTACGACGAGCTTGCTCTGACGCTTAAGCTGCGTCTGATCACGCCTGATCGTCCTGGCGTTGGCGACAGCGAGCCCTACTCTGATGGCACAGCAACACCGCTGGGCTGGCCTGATGACGTATATGCTATCTGCCAGGCTCTCAAGATTACAAAGTTCTCGATCCTTGCCCACTCGGCTGGCGCCATCTACGCACTGGCCACAGCACTGCGCATGCCTCAGCACATTCGCGGTCGCATCCACCTGTTGGCGCCGTGGATCCCACCATCGCAGATGTCCGTGTTTGGCTCGTCGGCACAGACACCCCTGCCACCCACCAATGCCATCCCGACATCGCAGCGTATTCTGCGCGCCCTGCCTACGCCGTTCCTCAAAGCTGCCAACTCCAGCTTCATGTCCGCTACAAGCAGCTCTATCACGTCAAGTCTACCCAAGACACCAAAGCGCAAGCGCAAGTCCAATGCCAGCCTGGCCAAGGAGCGCGAGAAGGAGGCGCTCAAGAACCAGACCCACCCGCCTCTGCCGTCCGACAACAAGGAGAACCAGCTCAACGCAAAGCGCAGCAGCAACGACCCGTCCGGACCGTCACCGCCGCCCAAGGATTTCCCCAACATTGAGGAGATGGAGCGCCTCCGTCTGCATGGCACGCCTACCGAGACGAGTGTGCCATCCGGGCCAACACATAAGAAGTCGGCGTCGAATGCATCGGCGTCGGGCGCTATGCTCTCTGCACGCGACGCGCGCGAAGCGGCTGTGTTGGCGGCTGCCGCTGATGCCATTGCCGACCGCGAGCGGCAGGCCACCTACGACATGCGCCTGACTCATGCCATCTGGGAGCTTGCGACGACAGGTGCCAACCCAGCTGTGGACCTGCTTGTCTGTCTGGAGCGCCGCCATACAATTGGATTCCGGTACGTGGACATTACACGGCCCGTGATTATCCACCACGGCTCTCGCGATACACGCGTGCCCGTGGAGAATGTGCGGTGGCTGGGCAAGACGATGCGGCGGTGCGAGGTGCGAGTTCTCGAAGGCGAAGGCCACGGTCTGATGGCCAGTGCCACCGTGATGGGCGGTGTGCTGATGGAAATTGCCAAGGAGTGGGAGGACTGGGGCCGGCTGACAGGCTCGACGGGCAGCCGGACCCGTGACGGCATGCGTGAAGAGCGCAGCCGCCGCAACACGATTGGACTTGCACGGTAATGTCTCGTCTTTTCTCATAATTTTTATTTCTTGTAATTTCTTAATATCTTTATCTTTTTTCATTATTTCTTAATCTATGACGGTCTGGGGGCGGAAACTATACCATGTTTCTATCGTTTATTGTTGTTTTATTTTCTGTTTCTTATTGTTCACATCACATGTATCATTACGTCGGAAAAGGAATGGAATATAATCATTGCAGGCTTATCGAAGCAAGACAACCAATATCAAATCAAAATCAATACCAAGTTCAGCTGCTTGGAAACTTTTCGCCTTGGTCCCACTGTCTATTAGTACCTTGGATGGGTGAATGTACATGGATCTATTGGGTTCACTTACATGCTCGGCTATACAGCCGGCTTCCCACCGGTAGCGGTCGACAATCTCGCCCAGACCACCAGCACGGTAGTTGAGCCACCCCGTATTGCCCTTGAAGGCAGTCCGCAGCACGGTGATGCTCTGCGATCCCCAGATCGGGCTAAGGATGCCCCATGCCGACGCCGCGCCGTTCTTGGCCGCCGGGTTGTGGTTGATGTAGCCCGCGTTGATGTATGTGAATGCCTCGGTAATGTTCTTGGTCACCAGAAAGGCGTGGGCAAACTTGTCAAAGCGCTCTTTGGTGGTGGCCTCGTCGGGCGGCGGTGACATGGGCTGGCACGGCGGGGGGGCTGTCAGAGATATTTTCCGAGGGTATGTGTTGCGGCCGTTCTGGGAATAGTCTTGATGGCCGCGCTGGTAGCGATACGAGTAGGCGCGGTGGTCCTGCTTGTGAACTGCCGGCTTTGTCCAGTGAATGGGCACGGCGGCAGCGGCCACTATAAGAGAAAGAAGAACAAAAAGACGCATTCTGGTGTGGGTGAGACGAATAATCAGAGAGGCAAACAAAAGGGAAAACTAAAGGGAGATGACAGAGCCGGGAAGGAGGTGTACTTATAAGCGATCGACTAGATTATACATTCCTCGTGCTCCAGCCAGAGACTTGATACTAAATAGCAATAAGGAGACAATATACCGGGCTTGTTTATTGCAGATACAGAGTATATATTGCGTGTGATTGACTGCGGGAGGAAGACGTCGCTCTCCTGCCGTGTGCAATCTATTCCGGGTGATTTGATGACCAGACCATGTGATTTCAATTTATATTGGTCGAGATTGGCGATAGTGTAAAGTCGGTGGTGAGCGTCGATGCGTGACAAGATTACCCGATTCGGAAGTATGCCTCGAGCCTTGGCCTCAGTAAATGCAATGGAAAGATGACTAATTGTCGGCTGTAAAATTCTAATCAAGTGAGATTTCACTGCTCGACGGCGTTTCTCGCTATGCTCGTTTCGTCGAGCCCTCAACAGCCTCTTTGAGCTTCTTTCAGCCCCGTTGTGTTGGAACAATCAAACTACCAACGGCCTGCTCATCCCTTGTCAAAGAAGCGTTTGAAGGAAATGCACCAAAATAGAAAAGAAAGAAAAGCAAAGGCGTGCTGTTGTTATATTTGTATCGGCCTGCAGAGGCTGGCCGGACGCGGCGACTGCTGTTCTGTTTGTAAGGTACATAACAGTAGAGCCGTCTCCTTTTTCGATTTTTGGGTTTCGTTTCTCTTTTCTCTTATGACACCTAAACTGTCGGTAAAGGGAAACGTTGTTATATCTTGAAGTTTCTAAAATAACAGCATCGAATTTACAACACATATTTGCAATGGCCGGACGAAAGAAGATACAGCCAGAGCCAGGACGCCGAAGCGCCAGACTCCAGGCCAAGAACGAGCAAACAACACAAGCGACACGGCAGAGGCGGAAGAGAAAGGAAACGCCGGCAGAAAAGACCGAAGCAGAGACACGAGCCAAGCGTGTAAAGAAAATCCGGACTGTCAATGGAGACGATCAAGCAAAAGATGAGGCGGCGCATTGCACTGACAAACACCCTCACCACGAACACAACCACGACCACGCCCACGGTAGCGACGCGGATGGAGGTAATGTACGGCATGTGCTCGATGCACACACACGCAATCTCCTCCCGTCGAGCTGGTTTGGTACGGCCGGCGAAATTTGGGCCCGCGGCATCTGGACCTTGGAAAAGGAGAATGCCATGCGCGAAGAGCTGGAGGCGTCGCCACAGTATGCGCGCTTCCTCGAGCAGCAGACGCACTTTTATGCCCACCAGGAACCGTCGGGCCTCTATCTGGAGGCAGAGCTGCGGCTTGCTGAGATCCTGCAGCACCGCTACCGTTGCAACCTAGACGATCTGTTCCGCTACGGCCTACGGCCTGACGTGAGCAATGGCACAACAAGCAGAAACACCGCCAGCTACCCATATGCGTCCCATGCCTACCTCGTCAAGCTCGCGTGCATTCTGGTGTACCCAATGTGGAACGGTATCGCGGTGGTACGGTGGATGTTGCAGCGTGTCGTGCAGGAGCGCGTGCCTGGACATGCCCGTCCGCTGGTCCCGCCAGCGTCATACTGGAAGCTGCCCTTTGTGTCGGTAGCACGGCAATGGGGTGCTGCCGTGGCTGTTGCCGAAGAAGGAGCCGAGGGAATAGCAAAAGGGAGGGGGGGAGAAAGTAAAGCAGCTGAAGATGCGGCAGATGCGGCAGAAGCAGAGATGGCTTGGTTCATGTTCTCGACAGATACGCCGAGGGATCTATGGATGCTGGACGAAATGCTGCAGCACGACGAGCCGGGGTATGACGAGGAGGACGGTAGTGACGACAAGGGCGACGATAAGGAGTCTGTTGCCAGCAACACTAGCAGCGACAGCAGCTGCTCCCACCTGACGGTGTGCTCGGCCATCAAAGAGGGCCGCTTTGGTCATATCAGTGGCTCGTTTTCAGGCTGTGATATCTCCGCCCGGCAGGACAAGCTGCGGCGTGAAGACCACTTGACGGCGCGCACGCGTGGCCTCAAACGTACCCCTAACGTCGTATCGGCCGACATGACAGACGCGCAGGTCTTTTTCGATCTGCAAGAACGAGACCTCGACCGCCTGCTCGCGCTGCTCAGCGACGAACAGTTCATGGTCGACAGCGGGTTAGCCCTGCCCCGGAGCTACTATAACGGCTACATCCGGACGCACAGCCTGCTCGGCCACGGCCACAAGAGTGAGGGCCTCAGCAGAGGCACAGAGACAAGCACAAGCACAAGCACAAGCACAGGCACAGACACAGGCACAGGCACGGGCACAGGCACGGACTCCAAGGAGCAGCCCCTGTTGACGTGCTCGAGATGTGCACAAGAGTACCATCAGGGCACGCGGCATCCCCGCGACGTCAACGTCAACAAGGACGGCCACGTGCACTTTCTGCATCAACAGTTTGTGCGCGACAACCCAGAGCGTATGTTTGACTGGCTGCGGCAGAGCAAGCTGGAGTGGCTGGCTGCGGGTGTGCGCGAGGCACGCATCAATGCCGCTCTTCGGGAGGACATTGCAAAGACGACAAGTGGGGGGGCACATGGCAAAGGCCGCCTTCTGCAACTCCCAGACGTACCGCCGTACGATCCAGCACCCATGGGCCACCTGGACAACGTCTTTACGCACCCATCCCAGCTCGAGGTGATGAAGAGAGCAAGCTTAGGAGACCGGCCGCACGCGTCTGTCCTGTGGTGCCTCCAAGGGCAGTGGGATGAGTGAGCAATGGATTAGCCAACGGCATAGATCGCATAGCTGTTAGCCTAGACTGGATGCTTTCTCAAGCACCGGGACACGGAGTAGATGAATGAAATCCAATTTTGCCACAAAGAACGATATATATGTAACACTAAACAGAACAAATAAATTAAAGGAACAAATGAATATAAGCCAAGAAAGCCGAGGTATATCATGCAAGGCCTTGTGCTTATCTCGGGGTCTTTGCATCCCTAGAAGCAGCTGCCGTCGTCTAGCCCGCCGGCGTGTGTTGTGCACCGGCGGCGGTGGTGGCAAGAAACGTGACCAGTGTCGTTTCCTGCACTTTTTTTTGTTGATTTTCTGGATCTGGTTTCTGGTGGGCGGCTTGCCCCTGCTAAGACTGTCGAGGGTGCTGTGCAGTGTTGCCGCCGGTCTGTGGACACCCCATCCTTGCTGCCGTGGCCTCTTCCTCTCAAGTGATGAGACTGCAATTCGAACTGCCACCTCGCTTATGCGTGCCACAGCTTGCTGACCAGCTCGGTGACACCGACATCGTTCGTCTCAAACTCGTACAGGCCAAGGCCGACAAGGGCCGTGATGGCGTTCAGGCCCCACGATGCAGCCTTGCGGGCGGTAGGGAACCGCTTCTTGGGGATGTAGTCGGTCACCAGCACCTGGAAGCCGAGGTGCGAGTGGATCAGCAGCAGGCCGCACAGAACCGAGTCGGTGACGGGGTGCAGCGAGCCGGCAGCAAAAGGCGCAACGGTCAGAGGCACAATACCGGCGGCAATCAGGCGCTCAAAGCTCCAGTGGTAAGAGCCGTGGCTCGGGCTGGGCGAGGGAACGGGGACGGCATCGTTGACTAAAGCAAAGGGTTAGGATTGTCCGGAAGAATTGCTATCGAGACTAAAAGTCAAGACTTGGGGGTATAGAGCTTACCACCACCCTGGATAACCTCTGCAAACTGTTAGCTTTTGTTCCATGTCGTATATTTCGTTTGTAGTGTTCATGTCATGTTTTGATTTCGGAGCAAGGGCACTTACGCGGCGGAGGCGGCAGGAGGTTCCGTCTGCTGGAGGCGCTAAAGGCAGCTATCCGGCTGGCATTCTGGAAGATGGGCGAGGGAGTAGCGGTGCGGAGGGAAGCGGCCTGCCGCAGCAGAGAAGAGCGGGCAAATGAAGCCATCGTGAAATATCGTGATGTGTTTAGAGGGGAGATTGAAAAGCGACGAGCGACGAGAACAGATAGCCAAGCCAAACAGTCAGTCACGCGTTATCAATGACTGTTTTGGTTAATTTCGGGGCGTTATGGGTGGTGAAGCGTGGTCGTGCGTGGTAATGCGATGATGTCGAGATATGCAGAGTAAAAAGACAAATGACGACGACGAAATGAGAAAACAAGCCGGGAGCCGAAAAGGAAGGCACTCACTCACAGGCGCACCTGCACTACAGGCCGAGGATGGATGAGAATTCGCAATTCCCACAATCTTGATTGGTCAGTCCATTGTCGGCTGGGCCTGGGGGTGGGGCCTGCCGGGAGCTGCTCTCACTATTACCCAGTACAAAGCACTGAGTCTACCGAACGATGACTAAAAGTAATTCGCTGATCCAAAACATGGAGACGGGAAGAACGCGGGGACGCACAATTGTTATTCCGCACCACTGTTAGTCCCTTACGGAGAGTCTCAGTCCGTGACCACTCCGCATAGCACGTGCCAGGTCCTTCCAGATATCACGTGGTTTTCACAAAAGGCAATTAGAAGGACACAGCAAGAGCAGTGTCGGCATATGAATCTCCGTGTATGGGTATGTAGCAGAAGCCAATAGTGCACGCGAATTGGACGGAAGTGGATACCATATAAAAGATACACGGTACCTACAAATCCAACTCAGTACCCTTGTATTCATAGTATAATAGAGGGCTAACTATTTCAGGATGTGCCCCATAATAAAAAGTCATTCAACGTCGACGGTGATATCACAGCCATCGCCCGGTGTCGATGTCGAATGTCGACCACACGTGAGAGTTTTACCAAAAAGGCAAACTCCCTCCACACACCATGACCCTTTCAACAGCAGCACGGAGGCTGCCACCAGTGGGTGTGCAGATCTACCGGAGCTGTGCCCAGCAACTGATTCCTCTTCAGCAGCTGCATCGCCAATCTCGACAGCAACCCCGGCAGCTACCACAGTCGGCAAATGCATCGGCAGTCCACATCCAGCGGCGACACATGTCCGGCCATGCATTTGGAAAGTATGGCCTCAAGTACACAGCCAAGATCAAGGCTGCAGACGAGGAATGGGAGCAGCGGGGTGTGCGCATCAAGGAAGGCCTCGAGCCCAACCTGTGGGACACTCTGGAGAAGCGCGGCTACATCAAGGACGTTGCAGGGTAGGTATTCGAGAATGAGACTGGCAGAAACAGAAATAGGAAAAGGCACTAACCCTGTAGAAATCCCGACGACATTCGCAAACTACTTGTCGAAAAACGCACCGGCGCATACGTCGGCATCGACCCAACGGCCGACTCGCTACACCTCGGCCACCTCTTGCCGCTTATGCCTCTGTTCTGGATGTACATGAACGGCTTCCGCGCCATCACTCTCATTGGCGGTGCTACGGCTCGCATTGGTGACCCTACCGGCCGCCTTGTGAGCCGCGACAGGATGGCCAGCTCCGACGTCACCATGAACATGGTCAAGATCCACTACCAGCTCAAGAAGCTCTGGGTCAACGCAGACGCCCAGGCCCGCCGCTACGGCTACAAGAAGACCTGGGCCTGGCGCCGCGGTATCCTGCAAAATGGCCACTGGTGGAACAAGCTGCCTCTCGTCGAGGTTCTTCAGCGCCTCTGTACCAGCATGCGCATCGGGCCCATGCTGTCGCGCGACACCGTCAAGCGCAAGATGACTGAGGGTGACGGCATGTCATTTGCCGAGTTCACCTACCCTCTGCTGCAGGCCTGGGATTGGTGGCACATGTTTTTCACCCAGGGCGTCCAGATCCAGATCGGCGGCTCCGACCAGTACGGCAACATTGTCACTGGTGCCGACTCCGTCAAGATCATTCGCAACTCGGAACCCAATCCGGCCCAGAAGTTGCCTCAGCGCGGCTACATTGACGACCCGGTTGGCTTTACTGTGCCTCTGCTAACCGACAGCGCCGGCAACAAGTTTGGCAAGAGTGCCGGCAATGCGCTGTGGCTGGACAAGTTCAAGACGCCCGTTTTTGAGTGCTACGGCTACTTTATGCGCCGCGCCGACAACGACGTTGAGACTCTGCTCAAGCTGTTCACCTTTATCCCGACTGAGCGCATCGACCTGATTATGGAGCGCCACCGCCAGGATCCCTCGATGCGCCTGGCACAGCACGTTCTGGCCTTTGAGGTGTCGACGCTCGTCCACGGCATGCCAGACGCTGATGATGCGCGCAGGCAGCACTGGGGCATGTACCGCAAGAACCTGCCTACCGGCGAGGATATTCTCGACGAGCTCGAGTTCTCCAAGAATTTCAACCGCAACACCGCGACCGTCGACATTGAGGAGGCCTACAAGACCTTTGACGAGTCAGGCGAGGGACCCGAGGGCGGTGACTACAACAAATCCAGCCCCTTCAAGTCTGCACCCGATTCCAGCGACGATTACAAGCTGCCGCCGCCCAAGGTGCCCGTGACGCTCAACAATGCGCCGCGCGTCGACATGCGCCTGCCCAGGTCGCTGATCAACGAGGGCAAGATTGCGCGCATTCTGTACGCCGCCGGCCTCGCCAACAGCGTGTCTGAGGGCAACCGCATTGCCGTGCAAAAGGGCGCCTATGTCGGTGCTGCGCCCGGACAAAAGGCGCACGAGAACAAGGGCATGAACCTGATCAACCTCGACTTCACGCCCGTGCACCTCTGGTACCCCAAGGATACCCAGAACTTTATCATCAACGGCAAGTACCTGGTGCTGCGCAAGGGCAAGCACAATATTCGTATCATCGAGATTGTCAGCGACGAGCAGTGGAAGGCCATGGGCAAGACGTACCGGGGCCAGCCGTTCACGGGCAGGATACGCAAGATGCGGGCCGAGCTGCAAGAGCTCAGTGATCTCCAGGCGATGCGTGACGAGCTTATTTCTGAGATGAAGAAGTCGGGCGAGGACGTGCCGTCGGCCATCAGAGGGACAGGCATCATCTTCCCTAAGAAGGACCCCAAGCTTGCTAAGCTCAAGAAGGAGATTGACGAGGTCAAGGACAAGATGCGGACAGCCGGCCTGCCAGAGGAAGCACTCCGGGACCCTGCCAAGGCGCTGGCCAACAATCCCGAGGAGGCCGACGAGGAAGATGAGTCGAAGTAGTCTCCAAAAAGTCAAAAAGTGAAAAAGTTAAAAGGTTCAAAAAGAAACGACAACACCAAGGACGGTGCGTATTGTACAATAGAAAGTGCATTTGTAAAACAACGTGTATAGCATATAGAACTACCCCATCTACCACCAAACAAGATCCAGATATCAATGGTATAAAAAGAAGACTGGCAAAATAGTCAAGTGAGTACAAAAACACAGTAAACCCAAAAGAAAATACATAGAAAACTATCTGTACATGATCTTTAGATCGCCCATGGGCACGGGCATCCGTTTCAGACGGTCGACTAGCTCACCTTCGGTCATGTTGTGCTCCGTCATGATCTGGTCAAAGTGGTGCTGGCCGTCCGTGTACTTTTGCAGTGGATCCTTGCTCGACGTGCGCAGGCCGTCCTGGTGCCGGGCATCCGGTGCCGACACGCCAGTGGCCAGCGACGCCAGATACTGCTTGGACACCACATACTTGTGCACACGGTACAGGCAGCCCTTGATGACGCCAAACTGTACAAGGCGGCGCACATCAACGTACCGCAGGACATCAAAGCCAGCGTCCGAGTGGCCCTTGAGCCACTCAGTGACAGTGCGCCCGACGCAGAAGCTCGTCATGAGCCGGATAAGATCAAAGTTGCTGACCCGCGTCGGCCGGCTGTACGGCGGCGAGGACGAGTCTGAGAAATCGCTGCTGTCATCGTCATCGTCACTATCGTCTCTAGTGTCTGCCTCGTCATCAGAAACATGACTGGCAGCCCGGGATCCTTTGCGTTTGCTGCCGCTGCTGCTGCCATTGCTCTTTTCTTTGGAGGATGCGGATTTAGATTTCCGCCTTGGTCGTGGTGACTTTTGCTTGGACGGTGACTTAGTGCTGCTGAATTTTGTGCTGGGGGGTGTCTTGGCGCCGTCTGCGCCATCGGGGGCATCCTCGTTCTGCCGTCCCAGACACACATAGCGTGCACATTCGTCGACGATGCCTCCCACATTGGCGACAAAGTCGTGAATGCCAGGCCGCGGTGCATAGCACGACCCAAAAAAGAAGATGTCAAGCAGCAGAATCGTGTCATAATAAAGGAGATGGCGCAGCGCTGAGCGGCATAGCTCCATGGAGATGTCTGCCTCGAACGCAATGCGGCGTACATCCGAGACGCCGTCCATGTGGGCAATGACGCGCTGCAGGGTCAAGTCCCACGACGGATCGACCGTTTCGGACAACCGCATCTTGGGCACGGGCACATGCCAGCCCTCGACGGCGGGTGGGTTGGGGTGGATGGGGAAGAGTTTCATGTTGATTGTGTTTGCATCGTCGACGGGGATCATGCACTCGCCGTAGAGATTGAGATCCTCCTTGATGATCTCGAGCAGGCTTTGGATGGAACGCCGATGATATGGGCTGTGGCCATTGTGGTCGGTCATGGTAATGGCAGCAGCGGCTGTTGTGAACCCGTAGCTTTGCTGTTGCTGGTTGGCATTGCCTATGCTCGCAGTGCGGCTGTTGTTGCCGCTTCCCTGTGATTGTAGTTGGCCCTGCGGTCCCAGTGTAGGCGACTGCGACGCAATCCGACGGCGATCTAGGATGCCACCGATGCTAGTGAGCACAGCCGTGTTGCCCATAGCGCCGGCCATGGCATGTGGCAGAGGGCTGTCGACGGGGGCATGTGTCTCCGTGCTGGCTGGTGCAGTCGTAGTAACGCCGCCCGCTGCGAGCACCTCGCCAATCCCACCTCCGCCGGGCGGGCCCTTTTCGCGCTGTTCCCGCTGCTCTTCGCGGCTGAGAAACTCGTTTTGCTTCTCCATATCGGCAAACGTCGTTGCGAGGCGGCGCACGACACGCTCGTATGGTCCTTGGTCATCGGTGGCGGCGTCGACGACAATGCCAAAATTGAAGATGAACTCGTTGCGGTCGTATTTGGAGTCGCGAATGGCCACGGGCAGCCCCAGCACGGCATACTTTCCTGAAGGATCGCAAGATGCCAGATAGCAGTTGAAAAAGGCCGGCCGCGGGATGACGTACTCGGACATGACGTCAAAGTCAAAGAGGGGCTTGTTGATCGCCGGGCGGCGCATAACGGACGACGACGATATGCTGGCGGCCGCTCCAAAAAGTGCCGACGCCGAGGCAGCGGCTGCGCGAGACCGTTTTGTGGCAGACGACGATGCAGAGCGCGCCGAATGCGCAGCATCTGATCCGGCGCCCGAGTCGCTATCGGATGGCGCTATATCGGAGTCTACCTTGTAAACCTTGCGCGTGCGCTTATTGCGCGTAGCTTTGATATCCAGGGCGTCGGTGTCCGAGTCTGCAGTGTCCGAGTCTGATTCTGTTTCAGCTGTGTCGCCACCGACTACGTGCTCATCCTGGCCGCCCTCGTCGCCGCCGCCCCAATGAGCGGCGTGGTCAAAGTCGTCATTGTCGCTCTCGTCGGCCACAGCTACGGGAACTATGCATCCCGGGGGGCTCTGAGCGACAATTTTGGTTCCTTGAATGTCAGTTGTCAGTGGCCTTGTCATGGACTGAAGTATAAGATGCGAGGCGAAGGCAAGGCTGGTGTGAACATACCCTCCTGCGGCAGGAAACGCGCATAAAAGATGCCGTGGATAGGCATTCTCTTTCGATCAAAGAACTTGCTTTATGCTGTTATGAGACTGTGGCTTCCATAATTCGAGACCGAGGAAAATTGAGCAAAGAACAAAAGCCGCGCGGGTCATTAAAAGCACGAGTGTCGTCGAAGTGGCATGAAACTAGATGCCGAATGAAGTTGGAGCTATCGAGTTGTGATTATCTAATCGGGGATTACCCGATGCAGTGCAATTAGCGCCGCCTCAAGAAATCAGCGGTTGCACCTGCACCTATTTTAGACTTGAAATAAATACACTGTTCCTAGGCGGCCATCAGTACACGGCACGCTTACCTAATTAATTGTGCATTTGTGAGATCTTTTCAGATTCGATCATTGATATCAAATAATTCAAGTGATATAATATAATTAAAAAAGCAAACACTAAACTGATAATGACTTAACATTAAAGTCTCGAAAAAATAACGAAATATGCTCGCAGCGTCGTAAAATATAGAACATCAGAACAGATCATCTCCATGCAGCGCATCCTGGCAAAGGTCGGCAGTTATTGCAGAATGGGCCACTTCAATCACCGAGCAGGTGCTGAATGGCACCTTGTACACTGCCGCCAGTGCGACGCAGTGCTGCAACGTTCTGGTCAAAGTCATAGAAGCCCATATCGTTGAGTTGGCGCAGCTGGTCGGCATACATCTCCTCGGGCGGCCGAGTGTCGGCGGGCGCAGCAGGGGCAGCAGCAGCGCCAAAGGGGTTGAAGCCGCCAGCACCGCCAAACATCTGCTGCATCTGCTGCATCATCTCGGGCGTAATCTGGGGCATGCCGCCACCGCCACCACCGAACAGTGATCCAAAGGGGTTGGCAGCGGCACCAGCGCCGGCTGCACCAGTTTCGCCGGTAGCACCAGCAGCACCGGCAGCGCCAGCAGCACCAGCAGCGCCAGCCGCGCCTGCAGCACCAGCACCCGGCATGCCAAACATGGCAAAGGGATTGGCGCCTGCGCCCTCACCACCGAACATGGCGGGGTTGAAGCCGGCAAACGGGTTGGCTGCAGCACCACCAGTGGCACCAGTGCTGGGAGTGGCCCCGCCAACCGGAGAAGCAGCAGCGCCTTCGGGAGTGGTATCGGTGGCGCCGGGTGCGGGGAAAGCCGAGGCAGCACCAGGGCCACCAGCACCGCCCATGGAACGGCGCATGCGGGTCATCATGCGCATGTACTCGGGGTCGGTCATCATCTGGCGGAACATGGGCGACTGGATGAGCTCGCGGGCATTCGGGGTGTTGCGCAGCATGGGGTTGCTCTCGATAAGGAAGTCGACAAATTGCGGATTGTTGAGCGTCTCACGGATGCTGGCAGCAACAGCAGGGTTGGCCATCATCTCGGCCATGTGGTCCTCGGAGGGAAGGGCCATCTGTTTTGTTAGCAAGACGGTACTTTGATAGATGATCAAACATTACTATAAGAAAAAGAAAACAATAGACTTACACCACCATCCGGACCGAAGATATCCATGTTGGGGAGGGGCACATGGCCGGCAAAGCGGGCACCTGTAAGGCCGGCCAGAATGTTGTTGGCAGGGGTTCCGGCGGCCATGTTGGTAGGAATGGCCGGGGTGGCGCCACCGGCAGAGGATGCAGCTGCAGAAGCAGCACCGGTTCCAGAGGTAGCGCTCGCAGCAGCACCAGCGGTGTGGTTGCTGGCAGCGCTCTTGACAAGGTGGATGGTGTTGTTGGGCTTGATCTTGTAGGAGGCGAGGGTGTCGTCGTTCTTCATGACGCGGCCCGAGTAGATGAGACGCTGGCGCTCGACGGGGATGTTCTCAAAGTCGCCGCCAGCGAGCTTGGTCTTGAGCTCGAGCACGGTGGCAGACTCGGCCATGGTGACAGAGTGCATGCCATCGCCCGACGTCTTGACCCGGAACGAAATCTGGGGGTCCTCGTCGGCCATGATGGCGGTTGTTGGGGATTGTTGGGCGTTGGACTCGGAATGTGGCGATCGCAGTGACGAAGGGGTGATGGCACGGATGCGGGGTTCGCTGTGACAAGCACAGACCGATAAGAAAGCCGGGCTCAAACGACGAAGAAAAGAAGACGGTGATGTGAAGCCGTCATGAGAATAAGACGAAAAGGAGGAGGGCGGAGGCGGAGGCGGAGGGCGGGAAAGAGACAAAGGGAAAGAGAGAAAGAGAAGACGAAGAAGGAGCAGGGGAGAGAGAATACGACCAAAAAGGCAGGAGCCAGATCACGACGGGCAGGAGCACCAGCTATCTATCGACTGCGGATTCGCTGAGGAGGTTCTAATATTAGTGGGTTTGTCAGGTAGTGGACCAAGTTGTACTGCTAGTCTCTGGTATGGTGGCGGCTTGGTGGAAGGAGGGAAAGAAGTCCAACGAATGGAGTGGAAGGTGCGACTGGCTGGTGTTGGTTGGCCAGGCTGTTGCGGTGGTTCGCTGTGCGTGACTGTCACTGTTACAGTGGTGTACGCTAGCCGCGAGCAAAGCAGGCCCTACATATTAAGAACGTAAACGGAGACAACAGGACCCGCTATTGCCTGGCCGGAGACATATCGCAGACTTGGCTTTGGAGATGCTTCTTCTGATGGTATATTCGGTATTGGCATTAATACTAGCGAAAAACGAACATGAAAGTAGGGTAATATGTGCAGAAAAATACAGAGAAAAAGAAACAAACTAAAATTGACATAAAAAAACAAAGCAGAAGCCCAAAAGAAACAAAACCGTACCGGCCGACCGTGCAACAGCTAAACATAAAACATGACCTCGGAGAGATAAGGAAAAGAGACAAACACAAATGAAACAAAAGAAACTAGAGCTTCACAAGGCTAGCTCTGCTGCTTCTCGTACGCCTGGAGCATATCGTTACACCCCTTGAGGTTGCGCTTCGGCTCCCATGTGTTGTCGCTCGACGAGTAGCCCTTCCATTTGACGTAGTATTCGACGGCCGCCGTGATCGGGTGGGAGCGGTGCTCGATAATCGACTCGACGACGTACTCGCCCTTCTTGGGCGTCGGCTTGGGCTTGACCGCAGGTGTAGCGGCTGCCGATGCTGGGGGTCTGCCACGCTTCTTGGGGGTTGCGGTAGCAGCCGCGGAGCCTGCAGGCCTGCCACGCTTCTTGGGAGATGCAGCGTTGGCGGTTGTCGATGCAGAGCCCGCAGGCCGACCGCGCTTCTTGGGCGACACAGCAGCTTCGGCTGCAGCAGCATCAGCCTTGGGTGGGCGACCTCTCTTCTTGGGGGCATCTACACTTTCGGCAGCGGCAGCGGTGTCGGTCTTGGCTGGGCGGCCCTTCTTCTTTGGCGCATCTGCACCAGCGGCTGCTGCAGCATTGGCCTTGGATGGACGGCCGCGCTTCTTCGGCGCATCGGCAGTAGTAGCAGAAGCAGTAGCAGAAGCAGAAGCAGAAGCAGCATTCTTGGAAGGGCGGCCTCTCTTGGGCGCAGCCGCCGATGCTTCAGCCTCAGCCTTGGTAGGCCGGCCGCGCTTCTTGCCAGACGCAGTAAGAGTGGCAGTCTTGGGAGGACGACCCTTCTTCTTGGGCGCAGACTCTCTAACATTGGGCGCTGCAGGCACTGGCAGAGGATTGGCAATTTTGTAGGCTTGCAGGGCAGCCTGACGGCCGGTCAGGGGACGGTCCTTGATAGGGGCAACATCGCGCGTCTTGGCTGTTGCCTTGCCAGGAGGACGGCCACGGCGCGCGCCCGAGGCTGTCAATGAGGGCTTGGCCGGGGTCGTGGCCGCCGATTTTGCTGCAGTCTTGCCCATAGAAGGACGGCCTCTCTTCTTGCCGGGGGTTGCCTTTGTGGCCGAGGGGAGAACTGCAGGAATGTCATCCTCTTCGTCGTTTGACATTTCTTCCTCCACCGGGTCGGCGAGCGCTGCCTTGATGGCCTCATCGTCCTGAGTGGCTAGTGATTCAGCCACGGGTAAGCGCGTGTCCATCTCCTTCTCCGCGTCCGTTTCCGCGGATGCTGCCTTGGCCGCGCGGTCGCGCTTCGTCATGGCGGGCGTCTCGATCTCGGCAGGCTCCTCGGTAGCCTTGCGCTTGGCTGTGCGTGGCGTGCGCGCGGTAGACTTGATTGAGGGTGTGGGAGGGACGGATGCGCGCTTGGTGTCGCGTTTTCTTCCTGGTGGCGCGTCGGCCGCCGGCTTGTCTGCTTCATCTGTTTTGTCGCCCGCGCCCGGGGTGGGTGTAGGTGTTTTGGCCTTGGGCTTGACCGCCTTGCTCAAAAGGTCGCTGACAATCAAGCTCGAGGCAAAGTCGGCCTCGTCAGGGGTCTCGTTGTCGTCACCAAGGCGCACAACCGTCGGCGTTGTCGCCTCATTGCTGGCGGCCCGCGCGTCGGGTTCGTCGAAAGAAGGAGGCATAATGGGACTGGTGTGTTAGTAACCACGTATTGTGCGCATGCAGAGACGATTAAAAAACAGATAACAAGCAATTAGAACTGCAATATCGAATGCGCCGTTGAATGCGCCGCTGTGGTTGCGTCCTGCTTGTTTGTGTATTCGAGCTTAAGAAAAAGTGAGAAACCGCAATGTCGACTCCACTAGAAGCCACCAAGCGCGGCGACACTATGGAGCGCATCACGATCATTCGAGCTGTCCTTCCGACAAACGAACAAAACTATGCCCGATAAATAAAAATAGACTTACGTCTCGTCGACCGTCGGCGCTTCGTGGGCGGCGGTTGAGCGTCCGAAAAAGAGGCTCGTCGATGACGAAAAGAGCGAATCCATGTCGCGTCCTGTTTACCCAACAGGAAAGAGATGCCAGAGCACACGAGGGCAATTTAGTTGTGCTGGTGGTAATGACCTTAAATACCGGGAATATTATATATCTTTGGTGTCAACTCTTTGCTTTATGTCGCGTTTGAGGATCGCGACAGTTTCCAATCGATATACGGGGAATAGGAAGTACGTAGACGGCGCGTGCTGTTGTTGCAGACTACAGCATATGGGTCCTACCCAAAAGGGAATGGCGACAATAACAAACGCGTCGCATCTTTATCACATTCACGTGACTTCACTTACACGAAATGACAAAGTAGCCAGCGTCAGTTTTAGAGGCAATGGGACATACAGATTCAGGGATGCGATGGTGAATGTCTTGGCTGTCAGGGCGTCGGAACTTGAATTGCGTGCGCCTCATGGACATAGAATAATAGATCATAGTATGTGCAGTAGATAAGCTGGAAAGTCGGGGTACATGCTGCCAGCTAAGCACACTATAGTATCCAGCTACAATTCGGCACTAACTGCAGTCTATTTAGCTTTATAGCTACCCCAGTTTGCGGGGAAAGCTATGTATTGCTAGTGGATCGACCTCGGCAATGCGCCTGGGCTCTCGGGGTGACGATGCCCGTCAATGCACCCAGTCTTGAGACGCTGGCTGCTCATCTGGATTCAAAAAGCTTTCCATCTATTCATCTCGGCCGAGCCACTGCCTCCAATAGTCAGAATACACATCCAGTCGCCATGAAGGGCATTCAAGTAGCCAAATACGTCAAGGTAAGCTCTCCATCTCGTCATCATCACGAGCATTATCGCGGTCGACTTCAGAAGAAGGATATACTGACAGCCCAGGGACCTGACGACCTTACTGTCACGTCCATCCCAGATCCTAGCCCCGGCCCGGACCAGTACCTCATCGCTGTCCATGCCGCCGCCGCCAACTTCTTTGACATTCTCCAGATCCAGGGGAAGTACCAGAACCAGCCTCGTAAGACATCCATCTCACTTTCTACTCTACTGAATAGATAAGGCGCTAACAGCAAAAGCCTTTCCGTGGGTTGCCGGTGCCGAGTTTGCTGGCGTCATCATCTCTGTGCCCTCCAGCTCTGTCGTGCGCCCGCGCTTTGCCGTCGGTGACCGCGTCTTTGGTGCCAGCCAGGGCGCCTTTGCCACCAAGGTCTGTGCCACCGAGGCTCAGCTGCAGCCCGTGCCGCCTGGCTGGTCGTTTGCCGAGGCCGGTGGCCTGTTTGTCACTGCGCCCACAAGCTATGCCGCCCTTGTCACGCGCGCCAATATCAAGCGCGGCGACACCGTGCTCGTCCACGCCGCCGCCGGTGGTGTCGGTCTAGCAGCTGTCCAGAGTATGTGTTATTAGTCTGCCTGCCTCACTCTCTATGTACATACTGTACTAACAACAAACAGTCGCCAAAGCATTTGGTGCGACAGTGATTGCAACGGCCGGCACCGACGAAAAGCTGGCCGTCGCCAAGGCGTTTGGCGCCGACCATGGCGTCAACTACAAGACAAACCCCGACTGGCCGGCCGCTGTCAAGAAGCTGACTCCCGGCGGCCGCGGTGCCGATATTGTCTACGACCCCGTCGGCATGGTCGACAAGAGCACAAAGTGCACGGCCTGGAACGGCCGCATCCTGGTCGTTGGCTTTGCGGCCGGTAGCATCGAGAAGCTCGCAATGAACAAGGTGCTCCTGAAAAACATTAGCATTGTCGGCATCCATTGGGGCGCCTACTCGGTCAACGAGAGCGACCGCATCCCGCTTGTCTGGGAGGGCATCCGGCAGCTCATCGAGCGCGGCGCGTACCGGCCAACTGTATTTGTCGACAGCAAAAACCCTCAGCAGTTTATTGGCCTCGACCGCATCCCGAGTACGCTCAAGGCACTCGGTGGGCGGGAGACCTGGGGCAAGGTCGTCGTCGAGATACCCCAAGAAGCAGAAAGCAAGCTGTAGGTCGATATGAACATACATCAGGCTCCCTGGATCTAGAATGTTGTCATAGTTGTCATAGAAATTTGCATAGTTTGTCTTGAGAAATAGGATACTATATTATCTAATCATGGCTTCGTGGTAAAACAGCAACGCTCGCATTCCCGATGTACTGGCAGTCAATCACTCCATCACTCGGCAGGGATCGCGTCTGTCAGAGAACGGAACCCTGCAAGCACTTCGCGGTCGACATTGACGGCCCAGTTCGCCTCAAAAGCCGCCTCGCCGCCTGCGCGCGCCACAAGGTCCTGCAGCCGCAGCTTGATAAAGTCGTAAGTAATCTCCGTGTGCAGCGGGTCCCTGCCGGAAAACACGCTTTCGGCCGTCATCAGCGGCGTGTCGTACTCGGTCGGCGGCGGCGGCCCTTCCGCCCACAGGAAATAGTCGGGCTTGGTCGAATGGCCCTGTGCGTCCAGCACCGAGCTTGTCCACATGCTAAAGTAATCCTGCAGCTGGCCCAGCACCAGCTCCTGGAAGTTGTGCCTGTCCGGGCCTAGCTCGCACAGCCGCGTCAGCGCCAGGCATGCCACCTTGTGGTACTCGGGGTTGCCCATGTTATCAAAAGAGCCAAACCATTCCGAGGACAGCCATGACCATGCCGACGGCAGCTTGTCTGCTCCTGTCAGCGACGCCAGCATATCGACAAACGTGCCCGGGTCGGCCAGGGCGATGCGGCTCAGAATCAAGATGTACTCGACCTGCGTTGTTGACTTGAGCTGTACAGGCTTGGCATTGGGGCCCGTCGACTGGTGCGCCTCCCACACGCCATGCAGCCGCTCTAGCATGCGCGGCACAAGTCCAATGTCCAGAAGGTCACGCACCACCGTGGCTAGACCCTGGGTACCGCCCAGGCGATGCGCCGCCGTAATGAGTTTCTGGATGTTTGTCGCTGCGTCCTTGACCAGCTCCCACTTCTTCGACTCCATCACGCCCGCAAGAGCGTCCAGCGTCTGCCGGCGGTACTCGTCTGACAACACCGTCTCTGGTGACAGCACAATATACGCCCCAGTGATGTTGAGACTCGTCTGCGCCGTGTTCGAGTCATATGTGAGCATGTTCAGTACGAGTGGGATCATACTGGTAAGAGCGCCGGTCAGCGGTGTCGCCGACTGGCACATGACACTGTACCACAATTCGGTAGCCTCTTCAAACAGGAACTGGTGTACCGACGAGTTGGGGTTCATGGCGTCGGCAATCAGGGGAAACGTCACTTCGTGGTATCGCTGCGACCCAGAACCCAGCGCCATGATAAGCGTCGACAGGATGGACAGCACTGACTGCTTGATCATGTAGACGTCTGCCGCCTCCGACGCCCAGATGCTGGGCAGAGCATTCATTACACCATCACTAAACTGGTTGGCGATTGTCTCGAGCCGCTGAATAAAAGTCCGCATCGTGTCGAGTACGGCCAGCTTAGTCTCGTCGTTCTCCACTGCCTGCAGCAGGTCGATCAAGGCAACGAAAACAGCGGCTGCGTACGGCTCGAAGCCTGCCGCTCGGAACTGATAGTCGTCGACAGTCAGCTTGAGGCTACGTGCAGCCGTGAGCCGTACAACCTCGTCGTTGGCCGGGTCTTCTTTATTGAGAAGGTGCGCATAGATCTTGTACTCCATCTGCTGTCTGTCCTCGGACAGCTCATAAAAGGACCAAGAGCCCAGCAAAATAGCCACCCGCCGGCGCAGGATCTTGGCCAAGTGTCCGTCAAACTGTGCATCTTTAACGAGCGTTGATTCGAGAAAGGCGCCGTAGTCGAACGCGCGGTCAATGGCAGAGGCCGAGTTGCACATGGCAGTGTAGACGGCCTCCTTGGTCAGCAGATCCGCATTGTCGCCCATAGCTTGCTGGAAATAGCTGAGCAAAGGCTCAGCCAGCAATCTCTTATAGTGGATGAGCAAACTCAAAAACACCCGCTCGGCGCATGGCCGCACCTGCCACTCCCAGGCAGCACCAGACTCGCTCTGCAGCATCTCCCAGTCCTCGGGGTCCTCTTCCCATGCCTCGAGGTCAGATTCACGAAACCGGAACAGCTTGGTGATAATGACATGGACGATTTGCAGCACAAATTCGTCGGTAAACAGATCTGCCTTGATTCTCGCCACGCCCTCGTTCTGCTCCTTTTGAGCCTCGGGGCTACGGTACTTGAATGTCTGCAGAGGCTGTGTGATGATTTGAATACAGCTCTTGACCAGCAGCAGGCCGCGAAGAGCCAGCCGTTCAACAAGTGGTCCTTCCACCTTGCCAGATTTGGACTCGCCGCTGCCGCCGCCACCAGACGAGTTTTGCCGCAGACCGCCCGAGCTAGAGTAGACTTCGGCAAAGTTGGCAACCAGGCCCCAGTATCCACGCACAAGAGGCACGGAGTTGGGCAGGGCAGCAAAGCTAGCCGGGTGTGATTCACTCATATCGATATGGAGCTTGGCAAGCTTTAGCAGGTGCTTGCCGACAATTTCAGTGGCCGCGCCGCTGCCATTGCTACCGTTTGCGGCCTCGCTGCGGCCCTGACTGTTAATGTAGCCGAGAAACTGCTCAAAATGCGTCTGCGAAATAGACCAAAAGTCCTGCACGAGTTTTGACCGGTGCGGGTGCTCGAAACCGCTGATGATGAGGTGCCGCAGCACTTTGAGTGCAAGCAGACTGTTTTCTGTGGCGTATTCCATGGCTGGTGCTGCCGACGAAGCGTCATTACCGCTCGTCAGAAACTCCATCCAGGCAGTCGTATTTGCCGTGTAGACCTCTGCCAGCAAGAAGCTCAGCTCTTCGGCCACATGCTGGAGAGCCGTCTGCGACTTGCGGAGTCGTGCACTGCCAAGCTCCTTGATGACGCGGAGCAGCACGAGCAGCGCGCCCCGCAGCCTCGCCGGGCTTGAGTCCTTGACCGTGCGCAACAGGGTGATGATATCAGGCACGGCCTCGGGCCACTCTTGCGGGTAGTCGATGCGCACAATTTTGGATGTGGCGAGGGCGTTGTGCAGGGCGAGTGTGCGGTTCTCTTCGTCGACAGTGCCCTGGAGCAACCGTGACCGGATCAGGGCCTTTTCCTCGGCAGGCAGGCGGGCATGGGAGCGCACCGAGCTGCGCCAGAACTTGTCGATGCCATTCTTGAGAAGGATGATGGCGAGGAAGCGAACTTCGTAGGAGAAGGACTTGTCGAGGAAGACGGACTGCAGAAGGGAGAAGTAGTTTTGGTGTGTCTGCCACTCGTCCAGCTGCTGTGATGCAGCCTGCCGCTGGCTGTGATCGCTCGAGTTGCCGGCCTGCAGTGCCTTACAGAGGTCGCTGGCATTGAGGGGGATGGCCGCGCCAGGCACCTCGATGGCGAAGCTCATGATAGGTGAAGCAGTTGTTTCGACCGTCTAAGTTGTTTCTGGATGGATAGGCAGAGATTAAGTATCGGTAAAAATGAAAGCGCGAGTGTGTGCCGTTCTTCTAGTCGTGGCTCTGGGCTTCTTGGCGGGATTGGCAGGTCGTGGAGTCGTGAAATCGTGAAGTCGTGAAGTCGTTAGCCTGGCCATTTGGCGCGGGGTGAAATTTAACGATACGTTCATACTAGGCAGGTGCCCCATAATGAAGTTTGTTGGGTGTCGCTCTTTCCTGTGCCTGAGCTGGCGGGCGGCACGTAGTGGGGCGGCTAGCGCCTGAGGAAGTAACCCTGGCTGTGGTGTGATTAGGCAATTTACGTGACAGAGGTGTAAACCCACGACAGCCGTGTAAGTGAGGTAGGGAAGGAGCGAACCAAAACAACACCGTCAACATTTACAGTTGTGATCATGGTTAATCAATTAAATAAGTAATATATTTACATCGTCGTCGATGTGTCGGGGTAAATAGAATAAAAAAGATGATAACCCGATCCAAAAGCCAAGTGCGACGGCAATCCTGCCTATCGATGGTCCCAGTCCGTTCCGTAACGCCATATCATGCAGAAAATCAGCAGCCTTGCTCGTTTGCCTCGTCAACCTCGTCTTCCTAGCCGTTGTCCTCCTCGTCACTCCCCTCCCACCGCCTATTTCACCTATTCATGCTCGCGCCATTGCTTCGACAGTGGGCTGGCAATCTTGGGCGCAAACTGCAGGCTCTTGCGCCGTGCCGCCATCAATCTCATCAACACACCCTGGTCCTTCTCACGCGCCAGTATGCCTGCGCCCAGCTCATTGTATGACACTGCACGCTGCTTGGGTGGGCATGTGCGAGTAATCAGAGGTGCCTGGTTGTCGAACCCAACAGAGCTTATCGTCGTGTCGTCGTCGTCACCGCCGTAGTAGCTGCCGGCTTCGCTGCCGTATGGTGTCGACGGCGATACATTGGCTGCATAGCGTGCAATCGCCTCGGGTGCCGGCGTCTTGGGCACGGGAGTCAGTGTCCAGTCTGGTTCGCCATATCCGTCGGCTTCCCCGTCATTGTCTCCGTTGCTGCGCTCGTCCTCTGGTGTACGGACCCAAAGAGCACTATCACGGCGGTTCATCGGTGTAGCAGGGACTGTGCGACATTCACGCGCAGACACGGACGCATTGGTCAGGGTCTGCTTAGGCGGTGTCTTAAGCTCCATGCCGTTCATCTTGGCGAATGCCTGCGGCTCCATAGTCTTGCGGCGGCTACCACCGCCACCGCCACCTACACGAGGCATGGCTAGAGTCTCGACGTGGTACGGGGCCTCTTCCAGCCACTCATTTTCTCTCTCGCAATCCAGTACCCAGCTCACACCGACGCACTGCACAACACCATTGCTGTCACGAACCTTTTCAAGAGTCCGCTTGCTGCCGTCCTTAAACACGACATGGGTGATGCCGGGCTTGGTCTCGTCAGACTCAGACGGATTCCATGACCATCTCTTGACACACTGCGCACCCATCTGGGACAGCAGCTCAATAAAGATGGCACTGGCGTCTGCACCCTCGCTAGTGAAAACATCCACAAAGACGACAGCACCACGCAGAAGAGCAGGGTCCATATCGCGACGGGGCGTGCGGGCAGGCGTGCCTACATTCGACCAAGTCACCGGCTCAGACTTGACGGGCGTCACAGGTCCAGAAACCAGCACGGTAGGAATGGTGACCTCAATATGGTCATTGTTGTTGTTGCCAGCACCGTCCTCGCTCTCAGTAGATGTCTCAAACGATCCAGGGCCCAGAGACTCACGGCGGCTCTTACGCCGACTCTCACGAAGACTCTCTCTCCGGCTCTCGCGCCGACGGCTGTCCTTCTTGGTCGGCGAGTAGGAAATCACAGTCGCACTCCGTGCGAGACCACCATTGCCGCTCTGTTTGCTAGGACTGGGGGTAGTTGCGGGGCTCCTGCCAGCGGGGCTGCTGTTGTTGGCTGTGTTGAAGCCGCCCAGGCTGATGCTGGAACGGCGGCGGGATGCCGGGAGGCGAGGAGCGCCGAGGCTGCGACGACGGAGACGAGCAGGCTCTGGCGTCGAGTCGTCGGCGGGCTTGAGAGGGACCTTGGAAACGGTATGGAACGTGCGAACCATGGTGCGCTGAGGTGTAGTTGGAGGAACGCCGGGCGAGACTCTCGCGTCATTTTCGGAAAGTAGGGCAGGGTCAATGGGGATGGCATTTTCGTCGCCGTACTCCTGGCTAGCCTCTGACATAGCATCGTCTGCAACTTCAGGCACGCCGAGCATGTCGTCAAGTTCAGCAGGCTCCATGAGAGACATTTCGTTAGCCTCTTGTGCCAGGTCCAAGTCTTCCATGGTGACAGCAACGTCGTCGTCAAACTCGGGCTCTACAATTCCGTTGTCAATAAAGACATTGCCCAGCAAGTCTGCATCCTCGTCGGCAGTCTGCGCAGTGGATTCGGGGTTCATCTCGTCGGCGTTTTCTGCTTCATCTGCTTCATTTTCAGCCTCCGCCTCAAGCTCAGCATCAACCTCAACCTCAACTTCGACGTCGGTATCATCATCCTCTGGCTGCTCGCCCTCGACGGCTTCATCTTCAGTCTTATCGATATCCGAGTCGGCCTCGTCAGCCTCGTCAACCTCAAGCTCAGCCTCTTCGACCTCAGCCTTGCCAACGGGAGCAGGCGTGGGGGTGGCCACCTTGGTGGGACTGCTCGCCTTCCAGCCGTTCAGCTGGTTAGCAAGAGGCGTGAAGCCAAATGAAGCTTCCATACTGCGCTTGGCTGTGCTCTGACCACCAAGGCTAGCACGAGTGACTCTGGACGAGGGGGTCCGAGAGCCCAGTCCTTTCTTAGTGGCGCAAGGTGTGCCAAGCGTGTTGTTCCGGGCCATTGGCAGACGCATCGTCGGCTCGTCGTCGGATTCCACATCATCGTCCATATCGAGGTCCTTGGCACGAAGGCCGAACATGCCAGAAGGAGCAGCGGGGAAGGCCATGGCCGGCTTAGGAGGTGACATGGCGACAAGGGTTGTCGCGGCGTCGAGAACAGACTCGTCTACATCCATTGCTTGTACGTGCTCGACAGGTCTGGTAACATCGTCCTCTGGGGCAATAGTTTCAAGCTCCTCGGTTGCCTTCTCCATTGCCTCTTCAGTTGCCTCTTCGGCTGCCTCGTCTTCAGTTGCGTGCTCATCAACTTCAGCAGTCTCCATTTTTTCAATCTCAGCCTCGGCCTCGACCTTGGCTTGCTCCTGCTCAATGATACGAGCAGGTGAAGCAGAGGGGCGGTTAGTGAAAAGGCGGCGGCGGGTAGGCGAGTCAGAAATTGCAGAAGCAGAAGCAGCCTCGGAAGCCATCTCGCTCAGCATCTGGGTGAGAGACTCGGTCCTTTCGCTGACGCCCATATCCTCGTCGTCATCAGAGACATCAGCCTCGTCAGCTTCATCAGCGTCCTCCATTTCCTCCTCGGTCTCGTCGGCATCCTCGATCATGACCTCATGGGACTCGGGAGCGGCAGGTACTGAAGTAGCTTCAGGAGATGGGCGGAGAGCAGGGGTTTTTTCTGCCAGGGTGGGCAGCTTTAGTTCTGGGCGCTGGAGCATAATGGCAGCTTTCTTGGGCGAAGAGGGGCGCTTGGCTGGCGATTGTAGGAGCGACATCTTCATGGGAGAGCAGAGTGTGTCGTTGGAGCCGTTTGCAGTGCTGCCCTTGGAGGAGACAGTAAAACGCTTGGCAGGAGAGAACAAGACGGAGCCGGTGTGGTTGTTGGTAGCAGCATTGGCCTGGCCCTTGGCAGTCGATGCCATTGCTGATTCATGGGAGACGAGGCCGTCGAGGCGGCGTGCTGGCGAGGCCACGATGCCTCCCTTGGCGGGCGACTGCAGGCGACGGGCAGGGCTAGTAAGCAGGCCACCTCCGTTGAAGTCGGGGGCCGGGAGAGACGCAAAGTTGGTGGAGATGTCGCGTGAAGACGACTCCAGGTCCAGGTCGAGGCCGGCCTTGGGGAGGGTCTTCACAGCGGCGGGCGTTGAACCAGCATGGACTGGCGGCTTGATGGGACTGCGCTCAAAGGGCTTGAGATGGTAGTTGTCGTTAGCGCCCAGCTCATCCTCGGACTCGACCTCGTAGTCGCGAGCCATGCGGATCTGTGTGACCTTCTTAGGGCTGAGGGGGGCATTGGCCTTGTCAGACAGCGTTGCGGTGGACGAGGCCGAGGCCGAGGCCGACTTGGGACGAGTGGTTGTAGTTGATGCGGCGGCGGCACCGCGACGAACGGGCTTGGACTTGAGGCCGGCAGATGTCGCAGGAGCAGTCTCTGTGGCTGCGGCCTTGGTAGGGACTTTGGAGGGCGCCTTGGTGGGCACCTTGGTGGACGAGCCGGCCCGGCCCTTTCCGGCTGCCGGCGGGGGGGCAATGTTTTCCTTTTCAGGCTCCTCGAAAGACACTTTCTTCCTAGAAGCTGCCATTGTTGTCGGTGCTGTGGGGGGTGCAGAGGTCTTGGCGGCCACTGTGGCAGACGCGCTGCGGACAGAGATCTTGGCCGGTCCTGACGAGGCGACGGCTGCGGATGTGGCACGTGAGCGCGTTGCTCGCTTCTTTGCCGGTCCCTCGGTGTCTTCGGCTGCAGTGTCTTCGGCCGCCAACTGGGCAGCAGCTGCGGCCTTCTTTGCCCTTGCTGCCCGCGCAGCTGCTGTAGCTGTTGTTGTGGATGTGTTTGCGGCGGTGATGGTGTTTGTCATAGTGGTGGCCGAGGCAGTAGAGAGTCTTGAGGATGGCCGGGCAGCGTCAGGGATAGCGGCTTTTTTCGATGGGGGCCGTCCACGCGGGCGTGTTGCTGGTGCTGCTGTGGGAGCCTCGGTGGCCACTTTCTTGGGGCGACCGCGGACGACACGGGCGACTTTGTGCGTGGCAGACGAGGGGCGGTCCATAGCCAGCTCGTCCTGGTCGTTGTCGGTATCAACGTCATCGGCACGGAGCTTTCTCTTTGCAGCAGCTGACGCGGTGGCGGCCGTTGCTGATGATAGTCGTGACGATGCAGATGTAGCAGATGTGGATGTCCTCGCTCTGGAAGAAGCCGTGGCGGCGGTGGCACGGGAGGGTGCAGCATCGCCGGTCTTTGCAGCAGCCCGAGCCCGGGTCATTCTCTTGGGCGGTGATGCCGGCTCCATTGCGTATGAGGTAAGTATAGTGGCGGTGATTAAGGGGGATAGTAGATGAGAAATCGAGGGGGTGAAGATGAGGTCGACGAGGTCAATTGACGCGTTCTTCACGACGATGCCATAGGAGGGGATGTGATGGAGGTGGCAGAGTTAGTTGTAAGGTCAACTGTCGTGTTGTCGAATGCCGGTGTTGTCGCGCTGTGTTGTGTGGTCGGTATGTCGCGTCGGAGTCGATGTCGGAGTCGATGTCGATGTCGATGTTGATAATGTCGCGAAATGCAAATGCCGATGAATTGCACGAGATCACGTTGTTTACGTATGCACGGGCAGAGAAAACGGAAAGAGGTGTCTCGACTTGGCAATAGCGCGGCAGATGCAAAGTCAACAATGCAAGTGCAGGGGAAGGAGCCACGCTGCATACGGCAAGCTCTTGTGGCGGCAGGTGGAGACATTGACCCGTCTGGGGTAAACAGTATGTTGTTGCCGGGCAACGTGTGGGGTGCAATCTTGTGCTTCAGATTAAGGCTGAAGCATCTGTAGTGAACGACTATGATGCGGTGTGCTGTATATCTTTGACTACTCCCGAGAGTTACTGAAAGTAGTAAACTTTTTGGTATTTCTTGGTGGTGTTGGATTCATATTTGATGTTATTGAACTGTCTTTTTTTAATAAAAAAAACCCTTAGGAATTTTATGGGAAAATATGAAAATGAAAATGAAAATAAAAATAAAAATAGTGCATACGTAAATAAACAATTAAAATCAAAAGAAATATAAAACACCAATCATGGGACCAATCTACTCTAATAATCTGGAAAACAAAAAGCATACCATAGAACCCGAGCAGTAAACGTACTCAGAAAATATCTGCCTTGGGAGCTGTGATAAGTCATGGACAACATCCACAAGGTGGCCCCTGGTCTATTCTGATAAGACGAAAAACAACAGCATAAAAGTAAGTGCTATTAAAGAAGAAGGCATGCACAGTTCTTCGGAAAAGGCAACCAAAGCACGGGCTGCACAGGCATACCTTGTCGAATCGAAATAAGGTTGACGATGACGTCGTACTGGCAGGGTTGTTGAGTCTCACGCGACAGGCGAGTTGAGCAGCGTTTATGGACGCAATATCTAGATCGTCGTCATTTGGCCAGTATGGGCTTGGCTTGCGCAGTACGGCCAATCTACCAAGGAATACAAACTGATCAACGATGCCTCCTCACGTTGATGTTGACGAAGCGAGTAGAGCAAAGCCGAGGGAAGAGGAGAGCATCAGCCTTGATACGAAGACTGAGTGTGGATTAAAATGTACAATGCCATGCGTCGCCTAGGAGTGACAGCAAGAATCAAACCGAACATAGCTTCCACCGTTCCCACCTGATAACCTCTCGGGACTTGAGGACTATATACATAGTCCGAACTCGCATATTGAAGCTTAATGTGTATTGTACAGCACAGTACTAGCGGGACGCGTCATGGCTTTTTCTTTTTTATCAGCTCTGGTCGACTCTGTTCTCCCGCCAAAGAGGCTTAAAATGACTGGTGGCTTGAGCAGTAAAGATAAACATGGAGACGAGAAAGAAGTAGACAAAGGCTCGGGGTCTTACAGTTCCCGAATCCATACTCACTTGTAGCAAGTTGGTACGAGAATACGAGAATTAGTTTTGAATTTCGCATACATCTTCACAACATCTGCAGAGTAATAATAACAAACATAGCCACGCGTGACGCCTCGAGGCCAACTGCCAGATGACATTGCCGATGGCATACTGTCTCATTCCATGTCTCACTCTGTCATGCAGCAGCAATACTCTGTGACTAGTCGTGCGTTTGGGCTGGCCTGAACGAAATAAGGCCAAGCAAAACCAAGACGTTCGGCTGATGTCTGATAGAGTCAGTTTGACAGAGTCAGTCCGACGGAGACAGATGAGCCCTTGAATCAACACATGACTGTTATTTGAATGCGTTTTGCTGTTCTTGTTAGTGGCACCTGTCTTGTGTTCGTTGCTGTTGTTTCTGTCATCGTCGTCGTGCTCGGGTCCTCTCCAGTAACCAGGTCTGCAGCCACTGACCGACTGAACACCAGCTCACTCTACATAGTGCTTACAGTATGTACTCCGTACTACAATTAGGTACTAGTGCTACCGCAGATTGCCCCTGCCTTATTCGATTAGCGCCCGGCCCTTCCGCAGGCGGCCCACCTGACGTGCCTTACAGCCGCATCTGTCCTCTGTCTTTATGACTGACGCCTTTGAATATCAACGAAGCAGCTTTCTATTGGGTTGTCCGCAATATATGCTGCAAGTGCACAAATGGAACAGTTGAGCATCCATAGGATTAGGGATTAGGCTCCCTCTTAATAAACGGAGACCCGTGTTTTGGGTTGGCTTTCATCGCTCCCGGTCCGAGTCTCATATTCAAAGAATCGCTGGCCAAGAGCGTCATATGACAATAGATAATACAGCGAGACTTGGCTTCTATGGCCCTCTACTAGGCACTGTCGATTCCGATTCCATGGCCACAATGCCAGTCTCACTAACACTCACACAACGCCAACGCCATGGTGACCACCGCTGGGCTTCCTCAGACGTAACGAGTGCTGGGGCAGCTGAATGTAGGCCTGTCAGATGGTTGTGTAGCTTGGATACTGAGGGCGAGCCTGTGAGCTGGTGGGAGTGAGCATGAGCAAGTTGGAGCACGCAAAAGTACTTTCAATCTCTGATCTCTGAATACCGACCGTATTTAGTCCAGAATTACCAATATAAATCAGAAGGTTACAGCCGCAGGCCACAGACTAGCTGCTGGAGACACGGAATAGCGGAACGGGCTAAACGAATAAGCAAACAAGAGTAAAAACAATGGAGTAAGAGAAAAGAAAAAAAGTAAAACTCAAGAAGAAATCAAAATCAACTGCGTGCCAATGCATATTCATCTTAATACTTTGTTTGTCTTACTTGTCTCTTGTCACTCTTGGCTGTTTCGCCTCAACTGGCAATGGGGGAAAATAGAAAAAGATAGAATAAGAATAGAATAAAAAAGAAAAAGAAAAAGAAAGAAACTACCGATCCTGCCTTGTCGTGAATACAATATCAGGCCGATCCTCCCGTTGATCGTCTCGTTAGCTTGTCTGTTGCCGTCGCCTCGTTATTCTTCCTCCTTCTCGTTGTTTTCGCCTTCTTTATATATATATATATATTGTTTCGCCTTTTGCACTTTCGAATTTGCGTTTTTTCGTCCCGCCGTCAGCCACATCAACGCCGTAGCATTACTTTCTACAGCACATCTAGATATCTGAGCATCAACAGACATCACAATGCACCCTCCCAGCCCCCTGTTCTTGCTCGGTGGGCTGGTGACAGCTGCCTCGGCCTCCACTGCCCCGGCTGCTGCAAACCGCGACCTCGCCCTCGCCCGCCGCGCCCTGCCCAACAGCCCGTCCGGCAACTACGCCCCCAAGGCCGTCGACTGCCCCTCGAACCGCCCAACGGCCCGGGCTGCTTCCGCTCTCTCTAAAAACGAGACCAGCTGGCTTGCTTTGCGCCGCAACAACACAATTGACCCGCTCATCAGCTTTCTCACGGCCGCCAACATTTCCGGATTCGACGCCTCCTCGTATATAAAAGGTGCTTCCACCGACAACGTGCCCAACATCGGCTTGGCCGTGTCGGGCGGCGGTTACCGCGCACTCATGAACGGCGCCGGTTTCCTCGCTGCCGCAGACAGCCGCACCCCCGACCAGCCCAGCAGCGGCAGCATTTCCGGTCTGCTACAGGCATCCACATATCTGTCAGGCCTGTCCGGCGGCGGCTGGCTCGTCGGCTCCATGTTTGCCAACAACTTTAGCACCATTGTGCAGCTGCGCGATGGCTACTCGGGCTCCGACCTGTGGCGCTTCGACAATTCCATCTTCTCGGGTCCTAGCGACGATGCCCAGAGCAATGGTGCCACTCGTTCCGGCTCCGGCTCCAACTCCAACTCTTCGTCGACAACTCGCCGTGCGAGAGTCAAGAGGGACGGCACGGTCGAGCGTGGTATCATCAGCACCGCGGAGTACTGGACGGACGTGGCCGGGCAGGTCTCGGACAAGGCCGACGCCGGCTACGAGACATCGCTGACCGACTACTGGGGCCGCGCGCTGTCGTACCAGCTCATTGACGCGCCCGATGGCGGTCTTGACTATACGTATTCATCGATTGCCCTGACCGACGGTTTTACCAGCGCCGACACGCCCTTCCCCATTCTGGTCGCCGACAGCCGCGCGCCCGGCACAACCACCGTTGCCCTCAACTCGACCGTCTACGAGTTCAATGCCTTTGAGATGGGCTCGTGGGACCCGACCACCTACGGCTTCGTGCCCACAGAGTACCTGGGCTCCAACTTTAGCAACGGTGTCGTGCCCACCGCCAGCAACGACACCTGCGTGCGCGGCCTCGACCAGTTTGGCTACGTCATGGGCACGTCGTCGACGCTGTTCAACCAGTTTCTGCTCACCAACCTGAGCTCCGTCGCCGACGTGCCGTCGTTTGTCCTCGATATCATTGAGGACCTGCTGACCGAACTGGGCGACGATAATAACGACATTGCCCAGTGGGTGCCCAACCCGTTCTACAAGTACAACCCGGACACCAACGACTTTGCCAACCAGACCCAGCTCACGCTCGTCGACGGCGGCGAGGACCTGCAGAACATCCCGCTGCACCCGCTGATTCAGCCACTCCGCGCCGTCGACATTGTCGTCGCCGTCGACTCGTCCGCCGACACCACCTACAACTGGCCCAACGGCACCGCCCTCCGCGCCACCTACGACCGCACGTTTGGCGACATCGCCAACGGCACACTGTTCCCGGCCGTGCCCGATGACAACACCTTTATCAACCTCGGCCTCAACCAGCGCCCGACCTTTTTCGGCTGCAACGCCTCCAACTTTACTCTGGCCAGCGACCAGACCGTGCCGCCTCTCGTCGTCTACCTGCCCAACGCGCCCTTCTCGGCCTACGGCAACGTGTCCACGTTTACCGACAGCTATACGCTGGCCCAGCGCAACGGCATCATCGAGAACGGCTTCAACGCGGCGACGCGCGGCAACGGCTCGCTCGACAGCTCGTGGCCCAAGTGTCTGGCATGCGCCGTGCTCAGCCGCAGCTTTACGCGCACAAACACCACGGTGCCCGCCGACTGTGCCACCTGTTTTACGCAGTACTGCTGGGACGGCACGCTCAACACGACGGCCGTCGACACCTACGAGCCGACACTGCTTCTCGATGGTGCGTCGACGCTCGATAACGCCGCGGCGTCGCTTGTTGGGGGCTGGGGCAAGGCTGTAGCCGTGGCGACGTCCACCCTGCTTGTTCTCATGCTGTAATGATAATGTTAAAATAGTAGACGTGCTGGGAAGATGGCCTGTGTTTCGGGAGTATCGGAATAATATATTGGGTTTATTTTGGACATATGGGATACTTATCTATATTACTAATACAGGCATAATATAATGACTTTATTGCAAGTACTCAACTATTATGTTACGCAAGTTAGGAAAGAGCAATGGCCTGGCATGACGGATATTTGTGGTGGTCGCGGCTTCCGCTTTTCGTCTGGTGTGCTTACATCACGCCACTCGGATTCCGAGATGCGCCGGCTCGTCTGTTTTGTCACAGCCATCATCTGGGGCCGTTCCTGATCAGATTAACATAAGATGGCCCCTGTGTCCGGTTGAAGTATTTCCCTTCGGTTCAAACAACTAAAACGCCAAACTGATTGACAAGAATCACTGGCAGAGACTATTCCGAGCAAAAAGCAAAAGAATTAACGGACAATTGCGGCCGGATGACATAAGCCGGGCCGCACCTGCTGTCATAACACCGAGACCGAACTTCTATGACGCAATCCCCGCGTCTGGCCCGAACATATCAAATCTCATACTCAACCCAGAAATATGCCTGTTCCTTTATCCCTCTCACGGCCGGCCGAGGTGGCCTTTCGCAAACTCGCCGACTTTGGCCACACCCACCCACACCTGTTCGCAGCGGTAGCAGTGGCCGGCGCTGTTCTGCCGCCGGCACTGCTGGCCCTCTTCCGCTCAGCTTCGCGGTCGTACAAAGGCTATCTTGAAGTCGGCCGTGGCGGCATTCCACAAAACGTATTTGGCTGGGTGATCCAGGGACTCGGCCAGCTGATTGCTATCCGCGACCCGCTGTCCACGCTGCCCTTTGAGAAGCCGTCACGGGCTGTCCTGGCACGGTATGGCGGCGATGGACAAAAGCAGTACCTCACGACCGGCCTACATCCAAGAAACAAGGGTGGTGACCGCCCGATTGTGCCGGCCTACGTGGCACCACAGCGACAGATCTCGCAAAAAGCCGAACCCGGCACGCGGCAAGCCCAGGACGGCTTTTTGCAGTCGCTCGCCGGCTCGAACCCGGGCGCGCTTGATATTCGGCCGTCGCAACTGGAGGGTAACGATACGCCGGCCCTGTTTGCAAAGCAAGGCCCCAAGCTAGGCACGCCCTTTTGGGGCAGTATCTCGCCGGCTTCTTCGCGCGGCCCTGTTGAGATTATCCACACGCACGCCGAGGGAAGCGCGCACATGATCTTCAGTCTTGAAGATGCGCGGCAAGTAGTGCAGGCTGGCTGGGGAGAGCGACACTTGCTGGCTGGAAGCCGGGGTGCTGCAATCCCGCTGACATACCTGATTGTCTATGCCCCGCGCGATGACGTCGAGCTCAAATTATGGAAAACCCTGGCGCTGGCATCGGCTCGGTTCTGTGCAGGCGTTGAGCTGAATGGGGCGTAGACGTTATTGCTGATAGGATACAAATATAACATATAAAGTCTACAAAGCGGATGAAGACCTGCGAGGTGTGGCACTCTTCGGCACGGGCATACGTGTGATTGGGCACCGGCGCAACGCCTGATGTGACTGATACTGCGAGCAAGCTGGGGTCAAGTACCCTGCACAGGCGTCTGCCACTGTGTACATAGTTGTGGTCAGCTTCTATCGAGTACCGTCGCCTCGATGCTTGACTTGATACTTGTTTGACACTTGAACGGCCGGCGAGCGACCCTGTTGGCTCGCGTGCGTGGATATGCATGTAGACGTGTACTTGCATCAAACATGGTTTATTCGACGTTTATTTGGACACATATTCTGATAGATATGTGCTGTTATGTGACTGCTTTGTGATACGCTGTGCCGCGTGCCCAATGTCAGGCAAGCCGATACATGCACACCGAGACGGACTAGACTGGCATCGACTGGGTGAGATTGAGTTCGTGCCCAAGCCGGAGAAACGGCCGACTTTGGGTTCTGCATCGACACACTTGCTGGCGGTGATTTGGCTGACAGTCTGACTCTTGGCGGAGTCCACCGAGATGTGTAGTACAGTATTGCAGGGCTGTTGAAGGAGAGGGTGAGAGAATAGGAGCTCGCCGATAGTGTATTGCGTACAGTTTCAGAGGTGAAAGCGTGTGGACAACGTTACCAGTGGCGACGCCGAGTAGAAATTCTTCTACCCAAGAACAAAGTAGACCGGACTGGCAGAAGGCGTGGCGCTGGAAGAATGCAGAGCAGGCCATAAGGGGTTTCGACGTTGCCGTTGCCGTTGCCGTTGCCGTTGCCGTTGCCGCTGTCGCTGCCGCTGCCGCTGTCACAGTTGACGCCCAACGCCTCGCCTCGACGACGTGTGCAAGGTGCAGCATGTCCTGTCTTGTACATACATACAGTACCATGTCGGTGATCACACACATGGAACGTACACGTACCCAGGACAGACACAGGCGCACAGCTGAATGCATGCCAGGAGGCATGTCCAGATGAGGAAGACCATACGGCGAGCTAATCACATCAAGCTAATCAGGAAGGATCATGATGAGCTGGCAGTGCAGATGGGTGCAGAAACGTGCAGATGCATGCAAAACATTCACCGGGCTTTCTCTCTCCCAAGCCAGGTTATTGTCCGGAGCAGCGACAAGACACAACCGTGAAATATATTTTTACCATTAGCTCGCCCCCTATTAGCTGCATCGCGGGCCAGCATCTGCAACCCTAAATGACGATCCCGCGGGTGTCCATGGGCAGCTGTACTATGTAGGGATGCACAGTAACCGTATGTAGTTGTATTTTGAAGTGCAAGGGAGTAGCCGACAGGGCAATGACCGGGTGCAGAATGCGCGTATTGGAGACCAAAGAAAGGAGACGTTTGTTAAAGACCCTAGTATTCAAGACAAACGTGATAGACACGTACATCTTACAGATGGCATGCAACAACTCGTCACGTCCCCTTTGCACTTGTTGACCCTGTTTGTCCCGGGGCTTATCCCTGGCCCCCGTTTCTCTACTGCTTCCTGGAATCTTCCGTTCTCCTTTGGTTTTTCGTTTATTATCTCGTTTATATTGACTTTCGGCCCCCAAGCCTTGTTACTCTACGAGAAGTAAGCTCTTTCTCTCTCCCTTCACACACACACACAATGCCAACACCATGCTAACCCCCGTGTGCCTTAACCTGATTACGGCTTAGGCTGCCAGCTCACCTTTGCTAGCCGGGGTTGTCTTTGAATCGACACCCTTTTACTATGGAAATGCTTGTTCTTCCATCACCCTGCCCCGACCTACATAAACTGGAAGCGCATGCAGCATTCAAAAAGTATCAATTCATAGCTGCATATGGTTGCACCTACTGCTTACACTCATGCGACTCGTGGCTCACAAGACATTAATAACAGAGGCATACAGAGATATATTACATAAATATATAAATATACAAATATACAAATACATAAATACAAAATAATATAAGACATATGCACAAACCCCGTCAAGGTGAGTGCTTGCATTCTACAGTCTACTTGTACCTGAAATAGCCGTCTGTTACTGTAGGATAGGACGAGCAGACCTTTCCTTGTTCTTGCTGATGTGTCGTCGACGTGCGTCGATGTATCGTTACTGTATCGCTGATGCCTCCTTGCCGTATCCAGCCATTATATTTGTCCAACCGCCAGTCCGCGCGCTCTGCCCCCTCTCTTCCATCTTCTCGGGCACCTCGACATGTGTCAAACAGGATGTTGTACATATAGTAGCATTGCACACACATCTTATGCACTCTGCACGCTGCACGCTGCTGTAGTCTGCAACTCTGCCATTATCAAATCAATAGGATACGTCGAGTTGCCTGCATGCAGCTACTGCGTACGAACGGAGTGTTTCTCTAGCCGGGGTAACCGCTCGCCAATCAAGGCCCTGCGTAAGTCAACAAAACAGGCAGAGGACAGGCAGGACTGTGCAAAGTCAAGATAAACCAGATTCATAGCAAGAAGGAAGACGCCAAAATGGCAAAATGGCAATATGTCAATATGCCAAAAATAACAATACAGAGCATAACAAGACCGGCAGTGGTACTCAAATAATAGAGTAGGACCTGATGGCAGAAACGGAATTAGCAGCGGCCCCATACGGCATCAACTGCAGCATACAACGCTGGGCGGAACGTTGAATTGCGCAATAATACATACATCCCCCATCCCGGGTCTTATTCTCGTCAGTATCACGGTTGCTTTTGATTATGGTGCCTATGATATGATGCCTACGATGGCAAGGTGGGCCGACAGGCCAGTCTGGGCTCTCGTGGCGGTTTGTAGTGGCTTTGCACCGACACGATTCGACGACCAGATCAAATAATCTGCAAAATGCAAGCTGCAATTTGCAATTTGGCGACTTGCCGTACATGCGTAGCCACTTGGCAGCTTCTCTTTGCTTGCACACTAAAATGCCGCATTTCGCATCATACCATTCGAGCAAAGCATGCAATGATGGGTTGATGGTTGATGGGGTCATTGGGGTCAATGGGGTAGATGCAGCAAAATGACAACGCAGAGTCGGAGTAGACTGAAGAACGCAGAACGGTAATCGAAAGAATAAAACCAAGAGCCCAAAAATCAACATGAACGGAAAAGAACACTGGTAAGGGAGTAAAAAGAACAGAGCAGGATACGAAATGAAGAACAACGGAGCAGGTTTAGGAAACCGTGTACCGAAGATTTACCCGGCGGGCTTCACCGAAGGGTGGCAGAGGTGTGAGGTGGTGTTCGGCAAGATCAGCAGTTCTTCGGGGTCCTTTTCGTATTAAGCAATATAATCCACGAAATGAAGTATAAATCCACGGCAAAGAGGGATATTAGAGGCGTAAGGGACGTGCGGACTTGCAAATTTTAGAGACATTAGAACCGCCGGCTGTCAAGGTGTAGATGTACTCTGGGTGATGGCGGTGGCTCGGCGGCATATGCCGCAAGGTGAGATTGTACCAGCGGAACCACCGACTAGGTCGCGTCTGTTACCTCTGTCTTGTATTTTGTTTCTTGCCAGGTGTCTTGGAGTCTTGAGAGTCTCAATCAGAGTGTGAGTCCAAGTCTGAGATTGGGTCTGGGTCTGAATCGTATCCTGGTCGGGCAGAAATGCCTTCCCGACTTGGCTGCAGCTGCAGAACTGGCAAAGGCAAAGCGGCAAAACATGTTTTCGGGGACCTGGATTGTGCAAAAGAAAAGACGAAAATACGAAAAGACGCGAGAAGACGAGACGGTTCGAGTGAGACATTGCCGCAGGTGTTGAATCATCTTGGCGTAATGGCGGGTACTGCGGCAGACCCGCCCAGGATAGTCGGAGAAGAAATAAAGAAATATGAAAGAACAATATTAAAAAAAAGGCAATGAATAAAAGGCAAAGGAAAACCAAGGTGTTCAGACCATCAGTCGTGACGAGAATACGCAAAGACGCGGGCGGTTGAGGTCGCGGGCTGCTGGCTAGTTGGAGAGCTGTAAGAACCCAACCGAGTGCAGAGTGAGAGCAGTGAGATATGCAGGCCGTCCCTAGGTCGGCTGGGGTGTGTGTGTGTGTGTGTGTGTGCGCGATACGGCACAATTGGCCAAGACACCGGAAGCAACGAATCGCGGTGTTGTTGCTATCTGCCCGGTGTACATCTTCGTTATTCCCTGGACGTATGCGGTGCCGTGTGGTAATGTGCCGCAGCAATAGGCAGGACAACATTAGGCTGCGGAACGTCTCAAAACGTGCTGTTGCTTGCAAGGGAAACGCGCATACATACTACGCTGTGCGTCTGTCGTGGAGGGTTGGATCCTCTCTTGGCTGTCTGTTCTCGTCAGTATGTTTGCGTTTGGCAGCCAGTCCATTTGCTCTGTAGATCTGCTGCCTTCTCGACGCTGCTCCAAGACTCGTCTGCAGCACGGGCTAGGATCAGAGAACGCGGACGAGTTATCACGATCATCATGTACTGTGTGATACAGTTAACCCCGGCCTTTGGATATTTGCAAAGCACTTCTCCAGTGCATCATACATATATTATCCCATACTCGATTTGCAGAAAACAGCCAAGGGCATTTAACCGCATTCGCCTGCATAAAGTCGCATGTATATCCTTGTATTTGATACGAGTAAATCCGCGATGGGTGATGGATGTGATAAGTGATGAGTAAACCGAAAATGGAGAGTGAAGAGAGAGTGCAGCGTTAATGGAAACAGAGCGTCGCATCGAAATGGAGCCTCCTTAGTATCCTACTATGTAGCATGGTGACGCACGGCTTTTCAGGCGAGATGTATTTCGGCCCGCAGGCCAGGGCGATCAGTCTCGACAGTGCCATTTTGGCAGATGCTTCAGCAACTGAACGAGGTATTGTCTGTAACAACCTGCAAGATGCTTGAAGAGCCTGCCCAGGTGAGGAAGCAGGGGTGTTGGTGGCTGGAGATGCTGTGATAAGATGAGCATGAAACGAGGTCGTGGAAGCAAGCATACTTTTAATATACATGGAACGCGGAAAGAAGACACAAAGCGATGGCAAAATGCAGGAAACGGCCCAGAAATCAAAACAATCAAGGAAACAAAACGATCAAGGAAACAAAGCAATTAATAAAACAAAACAATCAAGGAGGGCGCAGAACAACAACTCGTGGGAGCTGCAGTACGACTTGGAGGCCGTTGGCGTCCAGAGTAGCGTCACAGAGCAGATTGCAGGACGACAAATCGATGCAGGCAGGGATAGTGCATGTGCTCGGTTCTGCAGATAAATCGTGACCAAAATATCCAAACAGAGTCGAGGCGGACGGGTTGTCAGTGAAGAGTGCAAGAGGATACGGTATTATCCATACGACGATGTAAATTGCACTCTGTCGTATTGCAGATACAAGGAGGGTTGGGCAATATCGCGAGCCCAAGATTTGAGATGAAGAAGACGAGAGAGAGTGGGAGATGAAGCCCAGAGAGCACACGATGCCGAACAGCGAGACTGCAAGAGGCCGAATAGGGGTCGCCCGTCGTTCTTGCCGTTATCACAAGTCAACACTATCGTGCCTTCCTCATCTGGACATAAGCGTAAATATCGCTGCAATAGAAAGAGTGGCCTCACCGTGCCTTCTCAAACGGGCATTTACACAAATGTTTACATAATATCGAGCATAATACTGACATCACCAAAGTGGGATGCCGAAGAGGCTGTCGAATTGCTTTACTGCAGTGTATTCTGTTTTCTGCTTGCTGCACGGTTAACCTAGACTGGCAGTTTATCTCCATGGGGCTATCGACTGGCAAGTGAACCCTAGCACGCCGGTTGTAATAGCCTGGTCTGTACGGTATTGGGCTGAGCACTATATAAGATACAGCATGTATATACAGTAGCGAGAAGCTCTGTGCAGGGTAATGGGTCACTAAAGCGAGACGCTTGGCCTGTAGACTCCTCCTGACGAACCTGGGGATCGGCTGTTTTCCTATTCGCAAGGGGGGGCTATCAAATCTCCCGGCGTGGTATCTGAAGTGGGTGTATTGAGTGAAAAACAGGATAAAATACTCGAGAGTACACGATCTGGTTGAAAACACAGATGGAGCGTGAAGCGAAACAGGTGCTTACAAGTACTCCCAAGTACACAGCGCAAAAGAATGTGGATTAAAACCCAAAAAGTGACAAGAGACAAGAAAGAGGCAGGAGACAAGAGGCAGGAGACAAAGACAAGACACTGCCCCTCGGCGGTCCCCTCACGCAATACAGGGTTAGGGGGTGATTGTCGCACGGCGGGGAGCAGGAGATTGACGAGTGATAATAGTCGATTACTGGACAGTGGAGATCGGATATATAGAGTAGCTGGCGATTCAATTGTTTGCAGAGCTGTCGCAGTACTGTGCATCAGAATGGTGATGCATGGTATGTCGTAGCCGACGCCTATCCGAATGCCTGTTGTTTGAATGTTTGAATCGAGCCGGCAGTGCTATGCTGTTGGAAATATAGTTATTCTGGTTTAGATGACCGGACCGCTTGCATTCTCGTGATACACAAGACGCAGATCGGACAGGCCATCATAAAGAGTACGGTGTAATTACACACTTCCCACGAGCATATCACAGCCAGGCGTTTAGGGGCACAAGCTCACAGCTCACAAGGTACACACATACATACCTCTACTGGTGACACCTTCTTCTTCTTTCAGGCCTGCAATAGTTCTGTGTGCTGTGTGCTGTTACTGTGTGCTGTGTGCTGTTGCTGTCTTGCTGCCACAGCGCAAATGCTCTTGATTGCAAACTCATATCCCGCAAACTCGGCGCTACGCACAAGTCCAGCTTAGCAAAAGCGACACCAAAGCTAATAAACCAACTTGCACCAAGCAGATAACACTGCACTTCGTACGTCCATCTTTCTTTTGCTGTTTGCTGTTTGCTGTTGCTTGTGCCCCAAGCACTTTACCTTCCTCAACAGGCAGCGGGGTGCTGTCACGGCCGGTGACTACTGGAGGTGCGCACAATCTATTACACCGCTCAGAGACACCGGCATGGCTCCCGTCGACCTGTATTTGGGAGATGTCTCTCCTTGTGATCGGGGTATTCAGTTGATCTAGTCATCGATGCTGTATGGTAACAGCAGCACATGCAAAGTGTACATGAAGCTATCGCAACCACAAGATACAAAAAAAGGACAATATTGGGCAAACAAGACACGTCTGTGGAGACAATACTGGCCAGGCAATATATTTGATAGATAATCATGTACAATGTAAGAGCTTGTAGCCACTAATGAGCATCTCTACAGAGTAATACAGAGTAGATACAGAGTATCTTACAAGTCAAACTGATCAGGCTAGTGCCTGTTCAAGGGTGAGGCTGGCGGCAGGGCCCGGTGTGATTGTGCTAGCTCTAGACTAGGGCGACCGGCTAACGTCTGTGCTGTTGGTTTTCGGTGTCGAGATGGTGGAGGGGGTCCTTTTTACTATGGTACATACTTACTGTACTAGTATTTGTGCTCGTCATGACTTGCTTTGTGCATAACCGGAGCAGGGGTGCAGGGTTTCTGGCAAGCCCCCTCTGGAATGTTTAGATAATGCTATATACATAGTATGCTTCTGGATTCTCTTTTATTCTATCATACTGTCCTCGCCTTTTTCGGGCTTCATCGATTTCCTCACCTGCGCACAGCCATCCTGTTCTGCCACCCTGCCACCCTGCCTGCCCACTTACAACCCTGACCATATCACACCCTTCATTTCTACTATACCATGGAACGGATAGCAGATCCCCGGTTACGCAATAGTGTGGGCGGCAAGGATAGCACGGATCAAGACCGAGACGAGTTCTGTTGACTCAGTACATTGTACATGGCCGAGTAAAATCAAACATCAGAGCCAAACCGACAGTGGCAAGGAAGAAATGCAAAAGGAAAGAAAGAAAAACTATAAACTTGCAAAAACCAATACACAGTTCAGCGCCGTGACCTGGTGAATAAAGTGAAAAACGCTGCAAAAGTACCGTCCGTGCATGGTCAAGCCCGACCGCATCTACCTTCCCTTTCATAACTCCATACATAGTAGATATTCTACTCGTGCATACTATGTACAATATGTAATATAAAAATTGCAAATATTGCGACAAATGACATGGAATAATATAATATGTGTCTCAGGCTGAGTGGCGTAATTCCCTTTTATATTATTATTTTGATCATGATTATTTTATACAAAATTCTGACAGATGTAGCGGCCACACACCTCGAGTCCTGTGCTATCTCGTTTTACTTCCCGACGACACTTGACCATCTTACTTTGCCCGTCCGTCACCGCACTGTCTTCTACCGCCACTTTGATTCTTTGGTTGCCTGAGTGCGGGACGTCCCTCGCCGTTCGTCAGACGTTCGGTCCAACAAGAGTCGTTTTGGCTCAGATGTGGTCTACTATGTACATCCTGCGGATCAGAAACAACCCACAGTAACGCCATTTAAGAATTCAAAAACATTCAAACATTCAAACATTTCACGAAACAAAACAACCAACTCAACTCAAATCAAACAAACGGGTTCAGGTACACCCCGACCACTGCAACGCTGAGCCGAGGTGCACGCCAGCCGATGGCCACGGAGCAGTGGGCTAACAAGGACATCAATGAATAAATATTTTATTTTTGAAAAACCGCCTTTGCGGCTTTATCACTCTTCTCTCCCTCTATTCTAACTCTCCACTTCTTTAACACTCAAGCCCGGTCCTCCCCCTTATTCCACTTTCCGTAACAGACTGGAAAGCATCTCCATTTTTAAGAGACTCGATTTTCTTCTTTCCTTTTGTGTCGTCGGTCCGCCGCCTGTCGTGAGCATGTGAGCCTGTCTTCTTAATCCCACGTCTATCCTCATGAACATACTCCGTGGTAGGTGCTTTTACGTTATGCTGGCCATGCCGTGCTTTGCTCTTGCCTTGTCAGGAGGTAACTTGCATTTGCTTCTCCGTCGGCCCTTCTCTACGGAGTATCTTTGAAAAGACTCGCGCTTGGGTTTGAGATCCGCCAGTCGCGACTTCCCTTTTCCCTTTTCGTTAACTTGCCGAGCCCCTCCACCTACATAGTACACAGTATTCTGTACTCCTACTAAGATACATACTGTAGTATGTACTCGCAGCCCGGCTCTTCCTACTGAAGCAACTACTCCGTATCAATACTAGCCAGCAGTGACAAAGCTTAAGACTAAAGACTAACACCCTCTCGACCCGCCTGCAGCCCCCTCATAAGATACTGCACCTCCTAGGATACCTCCTATGTACCTTGTCTCCTTCCCCCACTGCCTCTTTTCATCACATCCTGCCCCTTCTTCCTGCTTCTACTATGTACGTAGTATCTTACTTCTCCCATTGCACCTTCCTTCCAACGGCTGTCTCCAAGTTGTGCTCTTGCCGTTTCTGTCTCTTTGTTTATATACTTTGTGACATTGTCAATGGTATGTACATATTGTAGTTTCCTTGTCCTGCTCCTTCCGTATTGGATGCATGCATATAAAACGTGCATCTATGTGCATCTGCATATCTCCATTGGTGCTTGCACTACTCCGTGCTGGTCTCCCGTCATGCCTGTGTCTGCTCTGTGGTTCAAGATACATCCAGTGTCGGTTGTCTGTTTGGTGTGTGTCCTGTGAGCAGTCAAGCCTGCTATGTACATAGTACGAGCCATGACGGGGTAGCTATATTTTACACTCTGCCGCTAGGGTAGATCATGGAGGGTACATGGACAGACAAGGACAAGGAAGGACCGCGGCGCAAGTGCTTAAATTCGAGACCGTGGTCATCACTGGTCGCGCCTTCCGCATGCGACTCTATCGGCCACAGCTCCTGCAGCACCGCGAGCCTGCCCTTTCTGGCTATGACTTTTGGCTTCTGGCTTGTGCTCTCGGTGCTTTCTGTTAAGCATTCCTTCCCTTTTGGACCCTCTTGTCGCTCGTGCCTTCCTCTGCATAACCCCGTAAAAATTACTCGCATCGGCTACATCTGCAGTCGACAACTATAACTCCTGCTTCGACTTTCTCGGCCTCACCTCGACAAGTCCGTCGGCTGTTGGCTTCGCCTTGACTCCCCTAGGCTCTCCTAGGCCCTCCTTGGTTCTCCTTGGTTATCCTTGGCTCTTCTGGACTCTGTCCGTCACCTCTTTATGCTTACCTTGCTGCCCATCCCCTGGCATCGTCACTCTACCCGTCTGCTAGTCTTCTTTGATCCCTTGCTAGCTGCACTTGTCCGATCTACCTCGACTCTGTTTGTCTGTTTCTGTTTCCTTCTCTTTTTCACGCATGCGTTTGGTTCATCTACACTCCCATTATTCCGAGTTACCATTGACTCCTCATGCAACCTCCTCCTATTCGATAGCATCACCCCAGGGCCCATAGAACAACGAGTCTCTGGGCCATCCCGTCTGCGGCCCCGTCTACAACGTCAGCTCTCTTTACGCAGGCGAGACACGTCCCTCGCTCCCTCTTGACACCCTCTTTTCCTCTTTATCGTTCCTACTTTACCACTGCACGACATCCACTGCCTCTCTGAAGCCTTGGGGTACCTCGTGTACTCTTCCCACCCCTCCCACTGATACCCCCCCATCTAGCCGTCATCGTATACTTTTGTATCTTTTCTTTTTCTGTTCCATTATATCTCCTATATTTCCTATCCTATTCCTATTTTCTATTCTATAATTGTCTTCTTTTCCCGCTATTGCTGTTGTATTATATCCATTGTTTCTTTTTGTACTCCGCACGTCTTCTCTTCTTGTTCTTTGTTGATTATCTTACCTCCCTCTTCCAACTGCTTCCCCACGAACATCACCACACCAGCATCTATATTGCCTAATATTTGATTCACTGGCAAGTCCGACCGCCAGCTGCACGCCGCCTGGACCAACATCGATCCTGGCCTCGCTTCAGTTGGAGATCCGAATCGATTTGGTCGGCTTTGTGCCTCGTGGACGGATTCGAACGACACTGCAATACTGCGAAACATAATCACCAACGCAATCAGACCACGGCCAAGCAAGAGACACAATACAGAATAAAAAAAGAGAGGCCAGGAAATCAAATCACTGAGAGTAAACGCCAAAAGTATAGTAGTAGCTGATCGCCGAGCTGCTGCATGCACCGCAACCACACCCATACTCGCAGTCACAAATACGCCAGAACCAGGTACATCAGCATACCCCGTAAACACAGCAGCACCTTGGATAGGATAGAAACTATACACTCCCCCGAGACCGAACTGCGTCAGACCCCTCCCCCCTTTCTCGGTTAACGAACTCTCGGCCGCCGACGAGAGCCTTTGATGCCTGGTAGTGTGGCTGTAGAAATCAAACCAGAGGCAGAGCGGCACACGACATAAGCAAGAAGCAGAACTGTGCGGCTTAGTGCAGAACAGTGTACTCGCACAATTTGGAATCCCCCTTTCTCATGCGTGAACAAGCTCCCGCCATCTTCTTCACCCAGAACTCATATGCAGCTGCCTTGACTATCTTAGCTATATAAAAGAGCGACGGGCTTCACAGAGCGGACACACCACAAGACTGCAGGATCGGATCGCCTCCAAGGTTACAACCTACCTGGAAAGGACAGCCCAAAGGAATACCTCTTCAACACGAGATTATAACAGCCTGGAGTTGGACAGGATCGGACCGCGGAAGGGAGTCCAAGACAACGTGGACTGGAACACGCAAAAACGCAAAAGTACAAGACGCAGCAGAATCGGACGGATCAGATACAACAGGAAGGATACATCAGATACTTCAGACAGAAGACACAGCAAACACAGCAAACACAGCGGAAACCAACGCCGAGGAGAGGATAGCCATACAGAGATAACAGCAGAGACAGGCAGGCGGGAACCATCTAGCAGCTCCCATCGGCCGTCATCAGCTACACCAACTACACCAGCTACACCAGCCGCATCTGCCGCCTCCGCCCCCATCTTTCACTCATTCCACGCAGGGACGTTCAGCACGGTCTCTCACGACCCTTTCTCATAGCATAAGCATACATACTATCGCACGTGCACTCCAGTCCGAAAGCCATACACGCATTCGGTTACTTCACTCCGTCTATCGGCAGACTCCCTTGGCCATTATCTGCCAGTTTTGTTCCACTACTCGATACTTTACACCACCACGCTTTCCTCGTGCCTTGACGAGTTCTTGGGTATCTCGTCCTGTCTGACTCTCCACGCTCACTTGGCACTTCCTTGACGTTCCCTTGATTCGACCATCACACCTCTGCCGCATATATCTCACCAATATCAGCCAGGTTACAACAGCAGCTCAGAAAGTACAGGCACAGTACACCACCCCTGGACCCCCTTTTCTTCCCATAGGACCAATTGCAAGCACAGGCAAGGACGACAGCGACCTGCACTTTGGAGAAACAAAAGAACAGGAGAACAGGAGAACAACAGAGCAAGAGAGCAAGAGAGCAAATCAGAACCAGCATACAGCAAAACAACAAACCTACGCATGCTGTGGTAGCGACCATCTTCGGTTTACCACCTGTCTGTATACCTGTACGCCGTTATACTGCGTACGCACGCCTCTGCTGATACTCTTCTCTTCTACACCATCTCTGCATTTACACTATATTCTCTATTATTTCCGTGTTTGTTTATTACATTTCACCTGCTTCTTCCTTCCTCTTTCCCCGCCCATTGGACCAGCATAGCTTGTTTACCTCCAGAACCCTCCAGCATCCAGTTTCCCCTACCACCGCATCGACCAATCTTTTTTCTCTGTCATTTCTGGCGTCGTTCCGGTGTCGTTTCTCGTTTTTGGTGTCTGGTGAAAGCCTCATGCAAATCTCGTCGACTGCCACCGTGCATATCTCGGCCCAATATACGACTTTGTAATTGTGCTTCCTATTCGGCTACCCACAATTCTCGCTGTTATTCTTTCCGCACTTTCATATTTCAACTCCAGTTCTTTGCTTTGGCATCTCGGCAGTCGCATCTTGCAGGTTTCGGGGTTCGTTTCTGCCAGACCGAAAACCGTAAACAATTTCACCATCTCCAGCTTCTATATTCTTCTTTCATTGAGGTTTTCGCCTTGTGATTGACCAGACTCTCATGGACTGCTGACGACACTATCGGTTTGCTAGGGCTGGAGTATTTTGTTGGGTATTCGTCTGCTTGCCGCCTGCTTATATCCTCATCTTTGGTCTAGGTTGGCTGCTGTCACAAAGAACCTGGCAGGGAGAGACAAGAAGCTGCAGCCAGCACGGTTCAAAGGTGTGTCGAAATCAAAGCCTACCGAATTATGCATCCTGCTCCCAGCCTCTTGGAAGCACCACCACTCCGCGAAGAGCCACGACAAGGACTGACGCGGCCAATGTCTCAAGGATCAATGGAAACGGACCACGGCCGAACGTCTTCCGAGCCCGCTTCACCATGTATGCGGCCCGAATCTTCCCCGTCTACCTCGCCAACTGTGACGAATATGACCAACGGCAATGGGATGGCCATCGTATCTAGTGAAAGCTCAAACAACAACCAGTCAGCATCATCGCATAGCACTGCTAGCAACGGAGACATGACATCGCCAACGTTTTCTTCTCAAACCGTTTTCCCAGTGAACGGCGGGGGCGATATTAGCACTTCTCGCCGCACCAGCCGCCGGCGCACCGGCCCGCTCTCAGCACCACAGCGGGAAAAAGCAGCCTTAATTCGCAAGCTTGGAGCTTGCAATGACTGTCGGCGCCGGAGAGTTGCTGTAGGTCGTCTTAGCATCCCATTGACGTACCATTCTGAGTCCAATACATGTCGATACTTACAAAACAGTGCCATCCAAGCCACCACGCCATGAGCTGGGAAGAGGCGATGAGGAAATTCATGCCGCAAAGCCCAACACAAGAGTACGCTCCGCTTGCGGGCCGGCCAATCAGCCCTGCACAGAGCACAGGCCGGGTGTCGTTTAGTCAGTCGGACGTCCAAGACATGGAAATTGACTCGGAGACAGCACCAGCTGCTGTGCGGCGACTGCTAGACGCCCAGGAACAGCACCAGCAAGAGATACCGCAGAATCAGCTGCGTACACGCGAGCCACATCGACAGCATCAAGACCATGAAGAGCCAGGACAACGGCAGCAGCAGCAGCCCCTACCACAGCATCACCGGCAGCCTCAACTGTCGCCGAGGCACGGTCCTGCACAGACGCGACCCCAACAGTCACCACTTCCACCGCCCACATCCCGCCGATTGTCTATGGGAACAGAGTCACGTTTACGGACGCCGCTGCCATCCGGACCGCGACCCGAGAAATTTGAAAAGCTGGAAAAGTTCTCATCCGTCTCATCCGTGTCATCGTTGCCTGGAATTGAAAGTCTTTCGGGAGATCTTCAAAGCGGGACGGCCCGTGTAATCAACGAGGCCAACGCAAGTCGCAGCCGATACGACGTGGTGCAGGTGATGATAGTACAGTGGTCGAATGATTCTGGGCAGGACGTCCGCGACGCCATTGAAGAGCTCTCAACATTGCTCGAGAAAAAGTACAACTACAGCGTCGAAACAGTTTCGATTCCCGTTGGCGCGCAGAGCCCGTTGCGATGGCTGATCCAAACGGTGACGGTATTTGTCAACAAGCGCGACATGCGCGACACGCTCAAGATATTCTACTATGCCGGCTTTAGTTATCTTGACCGCGATCGCGAGCTGGTGATTTCAAGGTATGTCAAGCAGTGTTTGTAATATATGGGCTGATATGATATTTTGATGATATTTGACGATATTCAAGGATATATGAGTTATGTGATGATATATGACAACTACCGACAGGGGGGTGGTTCAGCAAATATAATACGTTTCGGAGTGCGAGGTCGCTTGCTGACGTGCTTCTTTTCTTTTGCCAATTATAGTTCCATGGACAAGGTCACCGTCCAAGGACAGGCGCAAGCCACGATTCGCTGGGGCGCGATTCAGCAGATATTGGAGGACGCCACAGCCGACACGCTGCTGCTTATGGATGCAGCCTACTACCCCTGCTCGAAAATGGTACGGCGCGAAGGCGTGTTTGAAGTAATTGCAGCAGCGTCTGGCGAAGACCCCCAAAGCGCACTGGGACGAGTGTCGTTTACACGCGCCATCACGGACGAGCTCCGGACACGGCTCAACCAGCGGTTCCGCGGTCCGCTCTCGGCACTATCGGCGGCCGAACTGCATGTGCGGCTGATGTCGACGTACCCCAAAATAACCCAAGAACGCAGCGTCGACAAGGAACAGATATTAAGCTTCCCGTCGCCGTTTCACATGCAAGTCTCTTCCAACGCCCGGCTGCCATCAATACTGCTGGCGCCGTTCCGGAAGCCGTTGCCGAGAAGCCCTGAGTTGGCCAACGCGATACCCGGCACCCAGCTGAGCCTGACGGTCCGGCTATCAGATGGTGCCGTGGACAAGGCTGGCTGGATTGAGTGGATGCGTCTGCTACCCGAGGGCGTCAAGGACGTCAAGTGCGAAAGCCCTTTCCGCAGCTCCCGGTGAACAGTGCCTGAGACGCAAAGACGCCATAATAGGATTGGTTCTTCGACTCGGCATACGAGGTGCCCGCCACCAAGCAAGTGTTTCTTGTGTTTCTCTTTCGACATTTGGTTACTCTGATGCTCTTGAAAGCATACGACTTTGTTGATTTTGTTTGATTTCCACTTACGTTAACGCCTCTTGCATGTCTGCCTTTTTGTTTACTATTTGCTTCTGTCCTTCCATTTACGTTGTATCTCTTATGACATCTCGGTTTTATCCCTGTTTCTCACGTTTTCTCTCTTTTTCTTTTTCTTCTTTTTTGATTAAATATCAGGATTGGATGGAGCAAAAGGGGGGCAGCAGAAGCAGAAAGCAGAAAGCGCAGCACGAGGGCCGAGTAGTCTCTGTGAAGGACTACTCGTTTCCCACGTACACCCGCCACTTACCCATATCATCAACAAAACATGGCATTTCGTATTTAATTTTCTCCATTCTACTCGTTCTCGTCCTTATTCGACCTCGACCTTTGTGGGAGGCGTGGTCCTCGCCAGCAATATTCAAAGCTTCTGTCTTTGGGGCCGTTCGGCACAGGTAATTTATGATCACTGCTTAATGCATTAATACAGTATAAACTCATTGGTTTGTTGTTTCTTTATTCACTTTTACAATAATATCGTCTCAATGCATGCCGTATGAATGTCAAGTCAACGCCAGGGTGTAGATGTTGTTTTTTTCTTTGTTTTTGGTGTGTCATTATTGATCAAGAATAGCAATAAGACAAAGTAAAATCGTGTTTATTAAATATTTGACCGTTGTCTTTCGCTCGTCTATCATCGTCCTTTATGCATGGTTGGATCTGGCCGTGGTTGATATACCAGCAAATATTACATAAGCAAACTGGATCGGCCTTAAACACCTAGGCACTGTAACACAGCCGCCATAGGTGAGACAGCGGCCTGTGGCCAGGCCCACCGTCCTGCAAACCGCGGAAGGAACGATGGAATTTCCATCGTAGTAGATCTTTTCGACCCTTGTCCGGTCGCAGCTTCCGTCTCATCACACGTCAACGCTTCCCATTACTTAAGCGTCAACCTCCAACCTCATCCATCAGCCACCCTGGTCTGTGTATCAGGAGAATCTGTGTACCAGGGCTACCTGGGTATTCTATAAAGTCTCCATCTAGCTCCACCGCGCGAGACACAATCCATCGGTCACGTCGCCTAGCTCCCGACTGTCAGGGCTTACGAGTTCAGCTCCACCACCTCGTTCTTTGGCGACGTCAACAAGGCTCAGCTTGGCGAGGTTTTCATGCATTGTTGAGCATATCTTGCCGAATCACGTCTTGCTCTCTCTCTCCCTCTCTCTCTCTCTCTCTCTGCTTGTCCCATACTTTGCTATGCTAGCACGCTGAGATGCCTTCCATCCAAACAGGTCCTTCCCGGCTGGGCATGCACCTGTTCGCCATCCCATCTGCCGTCTCCATCATCGCGTTTCTAGGCTACAGCTCACAGTACCTCTTCAACTCGGCACAGTTTCTAGACCCTGGCCCGTTGTCACTGCAGCAATTGGTGTTTTCAAACTGCTTGTTGGGCTGTATTTGGTGGACGTACTACCAAGCCTGCACCGTTGACCCGGGCCAGTATGACTTTTCTCATCTCGGCGCCTCCAGCGAGCTGAGCAAGTTCGATGCGGAGACAAATGAAAAACCAGAGAACAAGCGCCGCCTATCTACATCATCCTCTGGGTCGTCGTCTCACGTGCCATTAGGTGCAGCCGAGAAGGGGCGCTGGGACAGCGAGGGCGTCCTTCCAGCCAACAAGCGGTGGTGCAAGAAGTGTGATGCGCCGAAGCCAGATCGGTCACACCACTGCCGCCACTGCAAGCGCTGCATTCCCAAGATGGACCACCACTGCCCCTGGACCGGCAATTGCGTGTCGATGCAGACCTTTCCGCACTTCTTGCGCTTTATTGTCATGGTCAATATCGGCCTGTGGATGCTGATGTACCTGCTGGTGCGCCGCTTCTACGCCCTCTACGAGCAGCGTCATCTACCCGCATACCTCGGCCCAACCATGCCGCAACTTGTCCATCTGACTGTGCTCCTGCTCGTGTGCAGCGGAACTCTGCTAGCTCTGTCCATCATGCTGTACACGGCCGTGCAGACCTGGCTCCTCAATACGACCATGATCGAGGGCTGGGAGATTGAACGGCACGAAGCCGTCATTGAACGCTATGGCGCGACGGAGGACGACAGCGATGGCAGCGACATCGAGGATGAGTTTGAGTTTGAAGATGACCCAGACTTCGAGGAAGAGGCGGCTTTTGTGCGCGAGGTCGATGACGATGACGACGAGTACTACCGGAAGCTCGAAAAAAAAGTCCGCAAAGCCACAGCCAAGCGCATGCGCACCGAGTTTCCCTATGACCTCGGCTTCTTTGCCAATATGGCCCAGGCTATGGGCACGTCCAATTTCTTGCTCTGGCTGTTTCCGTTTGCGGGACACCCTGTCATTGCCAAGGGAGGATCCGGTGCCGGCTGGGACTGGCCCGAGAACGGCTTCAACGACCAGCCGGGCATGTGGCCACCACCCGATCCAGAAAAGCTGAGACACGCTGCCGCGGGTGGCATCGATGCTGGAACGACAACTGCATTCACCTCTGGTCGGGATGGCACGGGAACCGCCGAAGAGGAAAAGGCGTCATTCCAGGCTCGCCAAGAAGCCGATTTCCGGCGGCGAAACGCCCATAGCCACAACACAGATGGCCGCCAGTCTGGTCCGACCCAGATCTCCGGCCCCATGGGCCAGCTCGACTCCGATGACGAGTTTGAGCAAGGCACGGATGGCGAGCCAGGCTGGACCAATGCAGACGGTGACCGGCTGCGTGACTTTGGCGTTGACGAGGGCTCCAGTAATGGCGATGACGACGATGTGCCGATTGGCATGCTGCTGCAGCGACGGGGTGATGCCAAAGACAAAAAACAGCAGTAGCCGCAGGAGATGCGAGGATGGGATAGTATATACGGATATCTGTTTATTTTGGTTTAGGACTTTTTTTTGTTTGATCCTATCATATTATTGGATATCAACGGTGTATCATGTTTGAAACTAAAATTCAGGCGGTATTTTATCTATCCACAAGAGTCTGGAAAAATCAAGGATACACAGGAACAGAAAAACATCAACGTTACGCAAAATGAAGCGACAGACCAGGCAAGGTCTATAAAGGCTGCATACAGAACTGAAAAAAGAACAACTACCCAAGAAATAGAAAAATCTAAACCCTATCCTACCAGTCATCCGGCTCACGGCGAGATGACATGGCACTCTGCCGTGCCAGCAGCGCATCCGCCAGGCTCAGTCCGCCGCCACTGGCCGTTGACGGTGTCGGCGTGTTTGTCCGACTGCCGCTGTCCGACGAGTATGCACTGCTGCCGCCGTTGTTCAGGCTCATACCCGAGTCGCGGGGTTGCGTGGCCGATGCAGCAGCAGACGACCGGCCAGCAGCAGGGCGGCGTGGGGGTGCCGGAGGCGCATGCCGTGCCGACGGCGGGGGCGGTGCCTGCTCTTCGACGTATGCTGCAGGCACCCACGCCTGCGAGCCGCCAATCTTGGCCAGCCACCATCCTAAATTGTTAGTCGACGTCTCAACTCTCTTCGGAAATAAAATTATAAATATTAGTGCACTCACCATTGTCTTCTTTCTGGACAATCTCGATAATTTGGCCAGCCTTGATAGACATTTCGTTCTCGCGCTGGCCCTGGAAGTCGTAGAGAACCTTGGCTGTAATGGCAGCAGGGGTAGCGGGGGGCGGTGGAGGCGGCGGCGGGGCACGCACAGTGTTGGATGTCTTGCGGGTGTGCGATGGCAGCGCAGTCGTGGTCGACGATGCCTTTTGAACGGCGGCAGCGGCGGCGGCTACAGAGGCGGATGATGCGCCTGGCCGAGGCGGCACGGTGCGGCCGGTCGAGGCAGCTGCAGCCGGGACGTGCGCAGGCTTCAGTTTCGCTGCTGCTGCGGGCGTGGTCGAGAACGCAGACGAAGGCACGCTGGAGTTGGCACCAGGACGAGGCTGAGGCTTGCGGCTGGCGTTGGTGATGCGTGATGGACGGCCGTTGGGACCGCCAGGCTTGATGAGCTTGCCGCGAGTTATGGGCCGTGGCGGCACAGGCTTGGCAGGCGGTGTGGGCCGCGACTGCGAGTTGGCAGGCTCGCCGGGTTGCGTGTGCACCGCGCCACTCTTGTAGTAGTCGACGGGCACCTGTGAGTCCTTGAGAACTTTGACCACATGGACCTTGCCGGGCTTCTTGGAGTACTCAACCGACTCGCCAATCTTGAGGTTGAAGCCGGCCGGCATCACGCGCTGCATCTGCACAAACATTTCTGTCTTGAACACGCAGTTCAGCAGCGGGTCGGCTTCCTGTGGCGACCCGATGTTGAGCGAGAACCAGTCATCACGGGACGAGGATGCGCCAATGAATTTGATGGCGCCCAGCGGCACAGCACGCTCGACGACGATCTGGACCTGGCCCTGCACAAGGGTCTGCGCGACAATGTAGAACTTGCTGTTGGTGACAATCAGAATGCGCGGGCTCGGCTTGCTGGAGCGGCCAAACTTGGCTTCGAGAATCTCACCGCGGCACGAGAAGACGGCCTTTTCGCTCGAGCTGATGTTGGTCTGGCTGCGGATCATGCTGCCCGAGCCCGTGGACGCGTTGATGCCCATGTAGTCGCCGAGGAAGCGACGCGAGCCTAGCAGACTGTAGCGGCGGCGCTCCTTGCGACCGCCGAGCAAGCGGTGGCCCTGGTCGCGCAGCACGAGGTACTCGGCACCGACGCGCTTCTTGCGCCAGAAACGCTGGATGCGTGTGGCGGATTCCGCACGGTATGCCAGGTAGCCACGCCACATGCGCTGGATACGCGTGGCCATGTTGTGCCAATAGCGGTCGCGCATGTGCTCGAGCGCAAACAGCGTCTCGGGCGACTTGATAAAGGCCTTGGTCACACCCATCTGCCACTCTTCGGCGGGGATGCTTGTGTCGATCAGGATCTGCTTCACGGCAGCCTCGTACGAGCCCTGCCAGGTGTACTCGCCGGCGTACGAGGTCGCAGGCGACAGCAAGAAGAAGCGCTCAACAAACTTCTCAAAGGACTGGCGGTACGCAAAACCAGCACGGCGAATGCGCACGTTCTCCTGGAGACCGAGGTATTTGATCTGGTGCAGCACATTGGGCTCGTTGTACTCGCTGGGCGACTTGTTCTCGTTGGGCTTGATGGTGCGGATGTACGACGGCTGGCAGCGCATGAGGGTTTCGACCAGGGCGTTGGCCGAGGTGCGGATACGGTCGCCCGCTGTGGGTGGCTGCTTGCGGTTGTCCTGGTCGACCTGGTTGGGGAACAGCTCGTGCACAAACTTGTTCTGGCTGACCTGGAACATGTTCAGCAGGCCCTTGAGAAGCTGGTCCTTGTTTTTGTCGGTGATACCGTCGACAGTGTAGGCGACGTCACCGGCATAGTGCTTGATGATGAAGTTGCCCTGGCGCGGCGTCAGGTTGGCATTGGACATGCCGTTGATGCTCTGCATAAAGGTACGGTCGCAGGCAGCAGGATCCGCGTGCGCAGTCTTGGTGGCATCCTTCATTGCCGAGAAGATACCAACCGGGCGGACCTGCTCGATAAGGTCGCACACGACCTTGTTGTCAAAGTACTTGATGGGTGTCCAGTGGATCTTCTCGCGCGCGTACTCCTCCTGCTCGGTCTTGAGCGTCAGCTGGATGAAGATCTGCTGCAGCTTCTCGTTGACGTAGTTGATGCACAGCTGCTCGAAGCTGTTCTTCTCAAAGATCTCGAAGCCGTAGATATCCAGAATGCCGATAGAGTTGTTGGTGACCTGGCGGGACTTGAGCGACTGGTTGATGCGCTCGACAATCCAGTCAAAGAGGTTGTTGTAGATGGCCTTGGCCAACGCATCGCGCGTCGAGGTGGCCTGAGCAACATTGGCGGGCGACTCAATGACCTCGCCGCTACGGGGCGTCAGGACACGGATGGTGATGGCCGACACAAGGCTCTGCGGGTCGACCTCGAGCAGGTAGGCGAGGAAATCAACAACAGACTGGTCCGACACGGCCGCGTAACCGCTGTCGTCTTCGTGGAAGACCAGGTTGCCGGTCCACAGTACTGCAGCCAGCATGCGGAAGATCTGGTCCTGCTCGGGCTGCGACAGACCGATGATTTTCATGGCGTTGAGGGTGTCGCGGTACTCGGCAATATCGTCAATGCCGTCGACGTTGAAGCACTTGGAGCGGCTGGTGTAGATGTAGGCCTCGGGGCCCTGGATGCCGAAATTCTGGCGGTACGAGTCGGAGGCACCCTTTGCAAACTGGTAAAAGATGTGGAAGTTGCGCTCGTTTATGATTTGGCCGGTGACACGGGTCTTCTCGAGCAGGTAGTTGGTAATATCGGCACCGACGGGCTCGCCGTTGGCATTGAAGTGAATCTGGAGATACTTGCCGAAGCGCGACGAGTTGTTGTTGCGCAGGGTCTTTGCGTTGCCAAAGGATTCCAACAGCGGGTTCGTGGCCAGCACCATGTCCTTGATCTGCTGGATGTCGCCCGACTCACCGCCCGACACGTTGGCAATGTACTGCATAATGCGCTTGGCAGCCTCGGTCTTGCCGGCACCAGACTCGCCGGAGATGATGACGCACTGGTTCTCCTTGTAGGCCTTCATGTTGTAGTAGGAGGCTTCGGCAATGGCAAAGACATGGGGCGGCATTTCGAGACGGTTCTTGCCGCGGTAGCTGTCGAGCACCTGGTCGGTGTAGATGCCGAGGTCCCGGAAGGGGTTGACGGAGACCAGCACATGGCCGATGTATGTGTAGATCTCGGCGCCCTCGAAGCGCTTCTTGAGGTTCTCGTTGATGGCCTCATTGGACACCTTGCTCAGCAGGGTCAAGTCGGACACACCAATCTGCTTCTTTTTCGTCGTGTCAAAGGTGGCCTTTTTCGGTCTCGCGTTGCCGCCGCCGCCGGCCCGCTCGGGTGCTTTGTTGCCCTGCTTTGGTCTTCGTGTTATACCCTGTATGGTGAGTTAGGAGCCGCCGATAAGGGTTGGTAACTTGGGAGGGTTCGGGAAAGAGCTAAAGGGGGGCTTGGGAGAGCCGGGAAGGAGTCTCGAGGGAGTCTCGAAAGTCTCCAAAGGATCTGGACAGAGCATGAAGCTCCGGTATGACGTCGGAGACCTACCATGGTTGTGGATTGTGGGTGTAGATAGCTATTGTCGGGGAGGGAGGTGACGCCGGGGGAACAGCACGCGAGTAGAAACAGGAGCTGTCGGCTAGTCGGTCTATGAGCTCCAGCTGCAAAGGATGCCTGAATTCAATCGAATCGCCGTCTGCAGTCCCGGGAGATTGCCGGGAATGGAGGGGTGCGACAAGGAGGAGGAGGAGATGATGAGGAGGGTGGTGGTCGACACCGTAGGACGGGTGGGGAACGACAAATGGGTCGGTGGAATAGGGGACAGCTCGCTTGTCGTGAATGAAGCGGCCTTGAGGGTCGTGATAGCGGTGGTGGTAGGGCACGGTGTCGGTGTCTGGGAGGGTGTTGATGCTGGAGGTCGAGATTGAAATGTGCAGGCAAAAGGCCAAATACGGTAATCGGGATTGCACGACTCGGTTGGTGACGAATAAAAGACAAGAGACAAAGGGGGAAGGAGTTATTCTGGCTGCCTGCTTCTGGAAAGGAAGGAACTATGGGACTGTGAGCGAGGCAGCTCTTCTACGGAGTATCATACATACTACATAGCAGGCACGACAGGTCTGTCCCCAGCCCCCGAGGATTTGCGCGGCGGAAGGCGGGGTGGCCAATTTAGCACAGCCACGCTGTAGCTTGTTGTGGTATTGTACGGGTAGTGCTGGCTTATGTAATTGCGAAAATAGCGGAGGGCAGCGTAATCTAGGGGCAAAGCCGCGCAACCAGCGTGCTAGCACAGGCGGCCACAACATTGTCTTTAAGCTTATTGTGCGACACCTGCGACGCCGGATTTGATTATGTAATCGAATTTTTTCACAGTTGCAAATGCCTCTTTTTTTCTCTCGTTGTCTCAATTTTCCACGAGCTCATCAAATAATTGAGCGATCGCTGCTCTCTTATTTAGCGATTTACGTCTACTGGTGCTCTATGGAATATGCAATCCAATTGTCGACTGAGGACTTGGTGCATAGAGGTGGCTGGCAGAAGCACAATGACGTCGACGACTTTTTTCTTTTCTTTTCTTTTTTCTTTTAGCTGCCGAAAAGTTTTCAGTGCTCTGTAGAGCCAGGCCTGGCAACCGGAATATCAGCCTCACCTTTGCATGTGTAGGTTCTACGCTGAAATATTGAATATAATGAACACCAAAAAGACAACTCATCGCTCGCGGCGGGATGAAGTGGCGGCTCGATGACATGAACCCACAAGCAGCTCGAGCTCGACTGCCTTTATTCATTATGGCAAGACCTGAAGGAAAGAACGATGTTGGCATTGTCTAACCACGAGCCTTGCTGTGATGCCAACTGTCGTCACCAGCAGCTGGCATCATTGGAATTGGCCTCAACTGTTTCCTGTTGCTCATGATGCAGTAGGCTGGTGATCCAGATCAACGGTCAGTCGGCCCTCTAGTGGGTGTGCGTTGTCCGTTATGAAATACATGATGCCATTCTGGACATGAGCACCGCGATAGTTGCTCGTTGGCCGCACAGGTGATAACGACAACATCTATGTGAGCAATTTCTTCTCTCTCGTCTCTCCGATGCGGTTTTCAATGCCGTCAACAATACTGGCACAGCGACTGTACCTCATATACGTAAAATAGGAGCCACTGTCATGCCTATGTACGGAGTAGTACTGGTCCTCTCCGTACTCTGAAGGGCTGCTGATCACGCAGGAGGCAGGATAGCCGGTTTTCCGTGGTTGGCATCCCCGTGTGGAATAAATCCTATACTCACTACGAGGTGCCCATCACATTATAACCCTTGTATTTTATTCGACTGCCGTGGTGCATTGAAAGAGGATCATAAATCATAAAACTCTTGAGCCTCTTTGACCAGCAGGAGAAACACGAGAGTTATTACGAGAGCAATCAGAGTAATATAGAGAGAGAAGAGTGGCTTGTTCACTTAGCCTGTTTCAAATGGGCCGGTGGTAGTGCTGCCGTAGTATTTACAGAGTACTGTTTGGAGGAAAATAGGGTTGCAGGGGGCCGGTCTACTCTGCAGAGTATTGGATTGTACGGAGCACGGATACATAATTAGGAGAATAGTCTGTATTGCATCGTAGCACCCGCCAAAGTACTATGTAAGTAGGAGCCAGGAAGTAGCGTGCCGTTTTGGCTTGTTGTTCTGCACATCGTTGCTCGTTTTGCCAGTACTCGTTTCCATCCATGTTTGGGTGCTGTCTGGCACTGAAAGCGTTTCTGCCAGGCACACCTTCTGCGGGATGGGATTCTGAAATACGAGGATGGGATTTCTTCAAATTCCGGTCCCAGCGGCCATGGAAAAGGGGGCTACTTTCTGCAGTTTCCCGTTCTCCATCCACGGTCTCACGAGAGTTACCAACAGAGATCCGAGGATGACAAAGTCGACAATTCGATCGGTTTGCGTCTCTTTGACTGTCATTTGGCTGCCATTTGAGACGTGGCGAAAGACAGTAATTTTCCCATTCCCGCCTGGCTCGGAAACAGCCAGCCAATATCACAAAAGGTTAATGTTGGTTTTGTCAGCCTCCGCAGCACGGTTGGGTAACATCCACCTGCCTGACACCGGACTCGCCTCATTACCAGATGATTACGGTTTGCAGTCGAAGCATCCCAAGTTCGACTTGTTGTGTAAAGCATCTCAACCTTATCGCCGCAGCATCGCAACACCACGCACTCCATCCTGGCACCAGCCCGTCCCTGAGGCTCCCCATTATCGTACTCGGGAATACAGGCTCCCAGACCTCAGACCTCAGACCTCAGACCTCACCTCAGACCTCAAAACTCAAAACTCAAAACTCAGACCATCGCTCCACAGAAGCACGTAAATATTGCATCTCCTGGGCCAGAGGCGATCATCCGGGGCGTTCAATACGTACGCTCGTTGAACAATAAGCTTTTCACCCTCACGCCAAGACAAAGCCAAGTTCACACACTGCCTGCCTCTGTCCATGATTGACATTTGCTCTCCTTCCTATTCTGTTCCCTGCTTTACAGAGTATCTATATTATGCTGTGCAGTTCCTCTGCCACACTCCATACACGCCCTCAGAACCCCTGGCCGCCCCTAGACGTCAATGTCTTAAAACTTCCCCGCTGCAGACACGGTACTACATACTGAGTTAACCCCGTGATGGGGTCGTAGGATCTGGATGCCAACGTTCCGAGTTAACTTTCACTGCCATGGAATAAGCCGTGATACCCGCTATCTGAACTTCTGGTTGAGATGGTCCCCAATATTTTAACAGCCGATCTCCAAACATATGATGCCTAGACAAAATCGTACAACTTGTGGTGCCACGCCAGGCCAAGCTTTCTGCAGTGGTCTTTCTGTGTACTATGTATATGTGTTTGTCTGCCAGTCTTGGTATTGATTTCTACTTCTTGTGCCGTCATCCGATATCATCACCTCTGCATCGGGCACATGCCACGCGATCCAAAGCCACCAACAGCCGTTGTCGTAGCGATCATCGTGCTTTTTGAAGGGCTGCTATTGGGGAACTCGAGCAAGTGTAAGCTCTTTAGTATCTCACCTCGAAAAGGATGTTCAGTCAATCGCTGTACTGTCTAGAACGTTGCACGACACCTGCTGCGAATGCGGTAGCTGCAGGATGGCATGTGATTGGCTGAAATCAAATATACAAGATTCTAGTTTGGGCTTAGCTCTTTCAACTTACAAGATCTGGTACTTGTGGATGCCGCTATTTCACAGCATAAATACAAGTACTCCATGCTCCACAAACCCCGTCTGGAGGGAACCTTAAGCGCCCGCCAACGTGGGCTCGACCCTGTTCGGCTTGGCCTGTCTCGTCACCCCCTACCTACAGCCAATCGCAGCGCCCGGTTTCTTCTATTCTTAGCGGCCCTCTCTAACGTGAACCACTAGCGTCCGCCGGAAGCCCTTCTCCTGGGTGTCAGTTATTGACAGCATCATGAATCTGGCGGTCGCACCTGCCGTAGTTGCGTACTGTTCTCTCCATTCTTTCCTTATCATACAATCCCCTCTCCTATTCCAACGACATCCCCTCAGTTCTGCCTTTTTGTGCGTTTTCAGAGCCTCATTTTACCATGACCTCCGCGACCTGACGGCAGCTACTTTTAAGCATATCCACGACGACCCCCCTTCGCGCCCCTAGCCTACCAGCCGAAACACACTCGACATACCCACCAGTCTACACCAGTGTCCAAGCCGCCCCTCTACAAAGCGTCTCTAACAATAGACGTCTCATGCTGTATTTTTTATTTTGAGAGGCTACTATCATTGCTGTTGCTATTGCTGCCGCTATTGAGTCTTCAATTTCTTGCCAGGGCTGCAACCTGACACAGACCCCGTCGATTTCGAAACGTCCTCACACGTCTGATCAGCCACTGCCCAAAAGTCGACCAGGAGATATCGACACACCTCTGAAAAGACCAGAGCGAGAACAAGGACACGAGACTACTGCTTGCTGCTGCTGCCGCCGCTGGCCTCCCGGTGTCAGGAAAGCGGCTCTCGAATCAGCCTGGCCCTACTCCTGCTGACTTTGCCCTTCATCTCGCCACTACGTCGTCGCTCGTCGATCCACCTCGTCCTCGAGTGCGTCTATTAGGCATTCCTGGAAACAAGCCGACCGTTTCAAGGCACCCAGCATCCGAGAGCCCATTGTGTCTCCGTTCTGGCTATCTACAATTCTCAACAACCCCGGTGCTCGAACATCGAATTTGCCAAACAACCCTGTCCCGAGCTGAGAATCCCATCTTCTGTTTTCGCATTTCCCCTTTTCAAGGTCGACTTGTGAGCACTTGATATCTAGCTAGATCCAGCTCGACATCTATTATCAACATACCACTACCACTACCACTACCACCGCCACTACCAATTAATACCACCAATACCACTGTACTCACCCAACACCCCTGTCCCCCTTATTCAGTCTTCTGCTCCACCCGTCTTGCCCGCCAAAAGTCTTATTCTTCCTATTCTCCCTCTCGCCCCGGCTGTGCTCTCGTCCCTTTTCCTTTATGACCGACTGACTCTTCCTCTTCCCTTTTTCTTCCCTTTTTCTTCCCTTCCTTTTCTTTCCCTCTCTTTTTACTCCCTCTTTTTCCGTTTCTTTTTTCTTGTCACTCGGCTTGGTAGAAGATTTGCCGTCGTCACTTCTCGTGTGCCCTTTTCTTCCAACGTTCTCTCTCGTTTTTCTTTCTCGTCTTCTATTGCTTTCTTCATCCTGCTGGCTCAGAACACTCTTTTATTCTTATTCTCTTTCGATTTCTTGGTCTTTTGGTTCGAATCGATATCCCCAGTCTGCTCGTTTGGTTTAGTTTGGTCACGACAACTTGTTTTTGTTTCTCTTGCATACGACACAACAAGAACACCTTCGAATCCCGACGACAGCAAGAACCGAAAAAGGTCACGCCAATAGCCAATACTGTCGCGGGTCGACACACCTAATATATCCTACGAGAGCTCGCCTCTCGACAAACCGCCATCATGAGCACCACAAATCTGATCAAGAAGCAGTTCACGCCAACAAAGATTCTCTTTCACGTTCTGTTCTGGGGCTTCCACTGGTTTCTCTTCGGCTATGGTTGGTGAGTGCAGCCGATGCTTTCGACCATGTACAAACCGACAGCCACTGACATCACAGGTACAAGCAAGCGAATGACATCCGGCTTGCCGGCCTGAACACACTCACATTCTCCGTATGGATTTCCAGAGGTGCCGGTCTCGTCCTGTCCGTCGACGGCACGCTGATTCTGCTGCCCGTCTGTCGTACTCTGGTCCGCTTTGTCCGCCCCAAGATCCGGTTCCTGCCCCTCGATGAGAATCTGTGGTTCCATCGCCAGCTCGCCTACTCCATACTTTTCTTTGCCATTGTCCACACAGCAGGACACTACGTCAAGTATGTTGCTTATTAAATTCGAAATTTGATAGCTTTAACAGAAGCAATAAGGCTAACGGACAGCTTCTTTAACGTCGAGAAGACGCAGATCCGCCCCGTGACGGCTCTACAGATTCACTACACCGAGCCCGGTGGCATCACTGGCCACATCATGCTCTTCTGCATGCTGCTCATGTACACCACCGCCCACCACCGCATCCGGCAACAGTCATTCGAGACCTTTTGGTACACCCACCACCTGTTCATCCCCTTTATGCTGGGCCTGTACACCCATGCCATTGGTTGCTTCGTGCGTGATACCGCCGATGCCGTCTCGCCTTTTGCCGGCGAGAGCTTCTGGCAGCATTGTGTCGGTTACCAGGGCTGGCGCTGGGAGCTGTTTACTGGTGCTTTCTACCTGGTCGAGCGTCTCTACCGCGAGGTGCGTGCTCGTCGCGAGACCCGCATCACCCGTGTTGTGCGTCACCCGTACGATGCCGTGGAGATTCAGTTCGCGAAGCCCTCTTTCCGCTACAAGGCCGGCCAGTGGCTGTTCCTGCAGGTGCCCTCCATCTCCAAGTACCAGTGGCACCCCTTTACCATTACGTCTTGCCCTTACGATCCATATGTCTCTGTCCACGTTCGCCAGGTTGGTGACTTTACTCGCGCTCTGGGTGATGCAGTCGGTGCCGGTGCTGCACAGGCCAAGCTATATGAGAGCGTCGACCCCATGGGCATGTACGAGGTTGCCCTGCAAAACGGCCAGCAGATGCCTGCTCTGCGCATCGACGGTCCCTACGGTGCCCCTGCCGAGGATGTGTTTGACAATGAGATTGCCGTTCTGATCGGTACTGGTATCGGTGTCACGCCCTGGGCCGCCATTCTCAAGAACATTTGGCATCTGCGTAACGGTCCGAACCCGCCAACACGCCTCCGCCGTGTCGAGTTTATCTGGGTGTGCAAGGACACGACGTCGTTTGAGTGGTTCCAGACCCTGCTGTCGTCGCTGGAGCAGCAGTCGTCCGAGGCCGCCCGCATCCCCGGAAGCAACGGCATCGAGTTCCTCAAGATCCACACCTACCTGACACAGAAGCTGGACATGGACACAACACAAAACATTGTGCTCAACTCGGTGGGCGCCGACCTCGACCCGCTGACCGAGCTCAAGGCGCGCACCAACTTTGGCCGTCCCAACTTCCTCAAGCTGTTCGCGACAATGCGTGACGGCATCATGGACCGCACATACCTCAACGGCCTGGAGGGCAGCATGAAGACGACTGTTGGTGTTTATTTCTGCGGCCCGTCCGCAGCAGGTAAGCTATTTTTGATCCCCCCCCCCCCTTTCCCCCTCCTCGACCAATCTACGAAATAATTGCTAACAGTCCAGCACGCGATATCAAGAGTGCTTGCAACGAGGCAGCAGTCAGAGAAGTCAGCTTCCGCTTCTGGAAGGAGCACTTCTAAGCCTGCAGACAAGACAAAGAAGTGCAAGCATCTATCTAGTTCAGGGTCAAGACCAAGGTCAGGATCAACGAGGAGGACGCTTGAGCTATGTCGTTTTAATGCCAATATAGTTACCGCGTTGCCCATCTCTGCTGTTTAGCTTGTCATTTGTTCTATCATTTGTTGTGTACTATTTCTCTGCTTTTTTTTTTGTTTATTTTAGCGAGTCGATTCTTTTTATTGTGTGTCTTCTTTTCGATACAATGACGGAGCACTTTTGTTTCCTTTTTTTTTACTTCCTTTATTTTCTTCACATACGAAGCACTATCGATTTCGGGTTCGATATTGTTTTCTATCTATATTTTTTTTGGTCCAATTATGAAGAGTTTATGTTTCAATTTATCTACGAGCAAAGCCTGAAGAGAACATGAATTATCAACAGGTTCTTCTTTTATTTACAGTTGATGTCGATAAGCCAAGACGGGATGCACATTACCTTGAGAACCCTGTACAGAGAAATAGACAGGCACCGGATGTAAGTGATCCGACTTAAGGAGTACGTGCACAAAGATAATATTAATATTTTCCATTTTGCTTATGCTCTTGCATTCAAGCACTTGGAACTTCTATCCGTAAAAAAAAGACTAGTTCGTTATCAATTTATCTTTGATTAATTTAGTTGTTTGATTTTATTTGTTTAGTTTATCTGTTTATTTATTTACTCGTTATTTATTAGTTATTTATTTATTTGGTTGACTAATTTATTCCAACGTCTGTGTTTAAAACCGACATCAAGACTTGAAACTTACTACCCTTACTACAATATTTGAAGATAATAGTTCTGTTCATTATATAATGACAAGTATGTACAAAATAATCAATGCTAAACAGCACAAAAACAAGAAACAAAGCAAATCCAATGCTATATGCTATGCAGTATGCCACCAAAACATAAAGAGACGCCCGCCAGACAACAAAGTAGACAGAATGTAGAGAACATAATAGAAGCAGCAGGAAAAGACAAAAACAAAAGTAAAAGGGTATGGCCTTGTAAGATACAATAAAAACAAAACAAAGAAAAGACTAGTCGTCTCTTCCACGGCGCTCGGCATCGTAGAGAGCCCGCTTCACGTCCATGCACACATCCTCAATCTGGCTGACGTCTTCGCGCGATAGCGTGGCCGCCTGAAGCAGCGACAGACTGCCACGCAGCATCGACAGAATCCCCGCCAGCCGAGGCTTCTTGGCCGGGGGTTCTCCTTCAGACGTCTCTTGGCTTCCTACCGGAGCTTCTGGCGTCGCTTGTTCATGAACCTCGTGTTCTTGAGCCTTGACAGAGCCCTGCTGCTTGCTCTTTTGCGGGCTCTTGCTTGGGCTCTTGCTCATCTTGCTTTTATCGAGAGACTCAAACGACTCGTCGCTGGCCGCGCCCTTGCCCTTGTTGCGGCTGGCCCGGGTTCTGCGGTAGCTGTGCACCTCTTGCTCCAAAGCCAACTGCGAGTGGACCTCTTGGTCTTCGGGCAGGGACGGAACAGGACTGGGTGGTGGCTGATTGTCTGCATTCACATCGGCATCGCCAATCTCGGTGGTAATGTCAACAGTCGTGTCGTTGTCAATATCGGCCATGTCCACATCATCGATATTGTCGACGGTGTCAACGATATCGATATCCTTGACGTTCTCTGCATCGTTTGGGAGTGGCGCAGGGGCAGGGCTGGAGAGGCGCTGGCTCTGGCGCCGGAGACGGGCATAGGGCCGAGCCAGCGGGCTGCTCATGGGGATTTCATAGTCGACTTCGGCGGGCACCGAACCGCGGTCGCAATCACCGCGGTCGCCGCTGTGCACCGATGCAGACCACTTGCGCTTGAGCCGGCGCGAAGACCGCTGTGAGCCGCTCATATCCAGCGAGTCGCTCGTGTCCAGTGAGCTCAGTGGTGATGAACTAGGCTCCTCGGCCTCGCTGGTGACAGTAGCAGCTTCAGAGGCCTCGCGAATACGGGGCGCCTCGTACGTGCGCGCAATCTGCTTTCCAAACGAGCCCTTTTCCTTCTTGACCTTGGTCTTGCCGTTGGGTGACGTAAAGACGGTGATACAGTCTTTTCCCGGCTCACCAGCAGGCTCGCCCTGGCTCTGACTCTGACTCTGACTCTGGCTCTGACTCTGCAGCTTGTTGGCACTGCGACGAGTCATGGGCGGCGACGACATCAAGTGTGCGGGCGCGGGCGATTTCGATTGCGACTGCGGCTTGGTCTGCTTGTGAATTCTATCAAGCTCAACAGCCAGCCGCAGCATACTGCGCTCCTCTCCGTCGCTCATACGGAATGAGACATCACTCATCGACGGAGGCGGCATTGCCATTAACTTATAACGGGGCATGCCTCTGCTCGTCTGTGTGCTCTGGCTGCCGTTGCCGGTGTCGCTAGAAATAGCTACATTGTCGACGTTGTTGATGCTGCCGCTTCCGCTGATGGGGGCTCGGACCGGGCTGGACTGGGCCACCATCTTGGATGCCGCCACAGCGGCCCGACGGCTGCTCTTGCGCAGCGTGCGTGGCAGGCTCTGGGGTACAGACACTGGCACAACAGGACTCGATTCGCCGGCAAAGGAAGTAAACGAAGGAAATCGATCATTGTTGTTGTTGTCATCGCCGGCCTGGCTGCTGTTCTGCGATGCCTCCTGCGACAATGCACTCCGGCGCCGGGTCTGTCTGGGCGTGCTAGGCATGGACAGCATGGGCTTAGACCGAGTCTTTGATCTGGTCTTGGCAAGTCGTGCAATCGGCGAGATCTCGACTGTCATGGCGGCAATGGCAGCGGCGTTGGTCGGGGGAGGAGCAGGTGGGTCCTCTGTGATAACATCTGCTGCGGGTAGCTGGGACTCGGCCTGCTCATCCTCGCTCTCTGCGTGAGAAGTAGCTTTGGCATGGCCGTGGAGGCGGGCCGCCAGGGAATTGCCTTGCAAGCTCAGATCTGGCTCGATATCGGTATGGCGTGCTGCAATGGGCGATCCGGAGATGGGCGACGATGAGAACTGCCAGTCGTCGAGGATGCTGTTGCTGCGAGACCGGTGCGACGAAATCTCGGGCAGGAGTGGGTAGCGGCGCGGCTCTGGCGGCGACGAGGGCGGGTCAATCTCGTTGTCGTTGTCATTGGCCACCGGGAAGACAAGAGCCTGGCCCCGGCGGGGTGTGGGCGTGGATGCGATATAGTCCTCGTCCGTGTTGTAGTCGCCGGCATCGTTGCGGCCCTGCTTCTTTCTCTCGTCCAGTGGCTGTTCGGGGGTGGCGGCACGCATATTGCGCTCCGGCAGAGAAACATCTTCAATAGGGGCCGGCGACAGCGGTTCCTGGTCCTGCTCATGGTCCTGCTCCCCTTCACCCTTCTCCTGCTGCTGGGAACGGCCCTCGGGAAGATCGGACGAGGGCGGTTGCACTGTAAGCTTGGGAAGAGACCTCGACAGGTTGCCGATACTTGTTGCACCGGCGGCAGCAGCAGAAAGTGTACGTGATGCAAACCGGCGCGCGGCTGCTTCACCGCTGGGGCTGGAGCTCATGATATTAGAGTACAGTGCGTTTGTCTCGCGCTGGCGCTCGCGCACCTCGCGCTGCCTCTCGGTCAGAGCCTGCGACTCCTCGACAACGTCCATGTCGTTGTCGTCGCCGCCGTCTGCTGCACTAGAAGCGACACCACTGGTGGGCATGTCCGCTGAGCCAATAGCAGTGAACTCGATCTGGGAATCCTCGTGCTTGGGGCGCGGTGGCGTTGACCTGAACTTGGTTGCTCTCTTGGACAGTTGCTTCTTCTTTGAGCTCTCAACCGACGTTCTGTTGACATACGAAGGCGAAGATGCAGCCAGAGGAGTGAGTGCGGGAGCCTCGTGGCGCTTTGAAGGTGTTGTGACCAGATCGCTCTGGGGCTCGGCCGACGACAGAGTCACGTCGACGTCGGCCTGGGTGTCGATGAACATGAGTTCTTGGGCACCGTCGTCGGACTCCGCGTGCGTCACGTCCAGGCCGGGGATAGAGACATCGACACACGCCTGCAGCGCCGTCAGGGCTGCCTTGAGCTTTTCCGGATAGTCGACCTGGCTGGCCTGCTCGCCATAGATACGGCTCCACATGCCTAGGGCGCTATTCACAATGTGGCGGTTCTTGCTCGAGAAGACAGAGCACAGTAGTGGCTCGAGCACTGCAAGGGGAAGACCGGCCGGGTCGCCAGCAGCGCGCTGAAGCAGTGTACCGGTAGATGTCCAAGCCTCGGTGACCACAGATGTGCGGACAATCTTCATGTCCTGGTCCTGGAACCAGCAAGCAAGGCCGTCCTGCACGGCAGTGAGGGCCTTGATAGACAGCTGCTCGTTGGATCGACCGAGGAAGCTGACGGCTTCTTTAAGCAGGGAAAGGCCAGATTCCACAGAAGCAGGCTTTTGTGAGTCGTAGTCGGTGTACTGCTGCTGGAGCGATGCATTTACGAGCCTGTAGAGATTGTCAAAGGGGTCGAAAGGCGCCGACGGGCCCGAAGCCACAATAGTAGGGCTCCAAAGACGGCGTTTCGCAGCGTCTACAGCCTGACGGTCCCGAGGATGAGAAGCCAGAGAGACCAGCTCGGTCACAGCACGCGTTGCCGTGGCAGAGAGAGAGCTGGCAGCCGGGTTGGCGCGCAACTCCATGATGGTCTTGGCCAAGGGGTCGAGGACGCATATCGCAAGGCCCGCGTCGCCTGCGTCTTCACGAACGCGGTCGCACAGCGTGCAGAACAGAGACTGCCAGCGTATCCATGGAAGCTTGGGGGTAGAGCGTAGGCCACGCTCGAGCACGCGCACCGTCTCGCGGTATTCTTGGCCGGCCGGTGTGCCGTCGCCGCCACCGGCGCCGGGCGACAGAGACATCTGGTAGAACTGGAAATTGCTGCCACGCAGAGCACTACTGTCCTTGGAGCCATTGCTATTTCCCCCATTGCTGCTGCCACCGCCGCTGCCGCCGGCACTGCCCTGGGGAGTCATGCTCATGCTGGCGGCGATGCGAGAGGCAACAGCCTGCCATGGGCCGTAGGGACACAGTGCATCCATAGGCGACATCTGTAGCAGTTCAAAGGCGAGCGCGCGGCAGCCCTTGGACGATTTCGCAGAGAAGAAGGGGGCAAAGACCGACTCGACAAAATCGGCAAAGTCGTCGTTGTCGTAGACGCCGGGCGGGAGAGATGAGAGGATGGAAAAAAGGTGGCGAAGGGGGGTGCGCGAGACGGAGTGGCCCTTGCCAGCACGCTGCGAGGGTGTTGCGACTGGGACAAACGAGTTCTTGTCGTCTTTGGAGAGTTGTTTCTCGGTAAAGGGTAGGCTGCCAAGAGAGTCCACCATGGTAAGGAGATACTCGCGCGCTGCGCCCAGGAACTGAGCAGCAGCTAGGGTGCGGTCTGGCTCGTTTGATGTGGAGGGGGGAGTATTGTTTGCAGTAGCCGGTGTGTTTTCGGCGTTTTCAGTATTTTCGTTCGTAGTAGTGCTGCTGGCAGGCACACCGTTTGTCCACAGTTTCAACAAAAGAGAGAATGCGTGGCCAACAAAGGCGGCCGTCTCGGGAGCTACTTTGACTTCCTTGGCAGCAGCTGCAGAAACGGCGCCGACAACCGAGCGCCACAGCATCTGTGCTGAACTGCGCGGTGTTGACAGGTCGGTAAACATGTGCTTAAGAATGGGGCCGACAAGGTCAAAGACACGGTCGGCGTTGCGGCGGATCCATTTTGCATCGACGGCCGGAAGGTCCTCTGGTGCCACAGTTGGGCTCTTAACAATGTGGTCTTCTTTCCAGGGCCGCGGTATTGAGCAGTCGATCAGGCCGGTGAGGATGGCGCAGGCCGATGTGAGGTTTGCCTTGCGCCGCTCGCGCGTGGCATCTGCGACGGCTGACTGCTCGAGAAGCATAAGGACGACGGGCTTGACCGAGTTGTCCCAAACGTTGTCGAGCTCGCGCACGTCGCGCATTGTGTAGTAGAAAAGGTTGCATGCACAGCCGAGCACCACCCTCCGCAGATCGTCGGCCTGCTTGCCCGACACCTTGCGGCGCAACTGGCTGATGATTGCCTGCGTCTGGATGATCAGGGCTTTCCGGGATAGCGGCCGGTTTTCCCGCGTCAGGGCATATGCGAAACGGCTCCATGCATAGTTGGCCTCGTCTCGTGTGCGGAAGTCGGGACTGTTGAAGCAGCCCTGAATGATGCGTAGCCAGTTGGAAAAGTAGTCCCATTTCTCCAGGCCGCGCATGAACAGCGTCACGACACTCCAAATTTGTGGCACCGAGGGCGACTCGGTCTTGACCTTGGTCATGGTGCGTAGACGCGTGGCAAAATAATCGAGGTAGCACTCGTCTTCGACCTTGGCCTGGAGCAGCTCCATGACACGTTGGGAAGCCTGCCGTTCGCGACCGAGAGCCAATGCAGCATCGAGACCAAGGCTGATAGCAGCTTCACGGATGTGTGGACCTGTGCTGACCATGTCCGCGAGCAGGTCTGGCAGCCAGTCCAGGTGAACGGCCATGAGCATTTTGTTGTTCTTGACGAGGTGGCGGTAGATGATGGAGCGCATAATGATTGTGTTTTTGCTCTCGTACTGTTCGTGCATGTTGTGCAAGCCAGACACAAGACGGCCGACGCGGTCCGAGGTCATGACTTTGGCGGAGAAGCTCTGGAGGCCGACGACACGCATGAGCGACCGCATGACGTCGCGAGGAACAGTAGACTGCTCAAAGGACCGGATGCAGTGGTCGATAATGAACACGCCAAAGTCGTTGGGGAGGGTAGACGCAATTGCAGGGAAGCGGAGAAAGGTGTTGAGCAGGTCGAGGGCAGCAATGACGAGGGTCGAGTCGAGAGCGCCCTCGGGCGTCTTGGACGACATGATATCGCGCTGGATGAACTGGGTGAAGAGAGACATTTTGCTCTGCAGGGCGATGCGGTCGGGCAGGTTGTCGGACGTCTTGAGGGCACGTGCCAGCATCAAGTAGGCGTCGAGCTTAGAGTCGCGGTCGGCGCCGACGAGCTGCTGCACGGACGAGGCGAGCATGTCGGAAATGTTGGTCGGGGTGGAGGGGATGGAGGATTCGTAGGAGGTGACCTTGAGGATGGACTTTGTTGGTCGAGAGGCACTAGACGACGGCGGCAGGACAGCCACCGGCGGTGTCGTGTGTCCCTCGCCTTGCTGCCCAGAGGCGGTGCCGTTGTTGTCGGGGTAGACGGGGGCTTCCTTGTAGTCGGCCTTGGCAGAGAATTCGACCCGTTTCCGGTGGGAGTTGCCAGTGCTGCCGGTCTTGGACCCAGCCAGTAGAGCCTGGGCACTAGGGGGCGTCTGCAAGCTGGACCGCGGATCAAGCGAGTCGCATCGGCTGGCGGCAAGCAACGACTGTGAGCGAGCGGGGTCTACCTCGTTGTGTGTCTCTCGGGGGGGAGTGGGTGGTCGGGCGGGGAGAGTCTCCAGTAGCCGGGAAGGGGCTTCCTCTTCCATCCCGACAGGATCCATGTGGCAGGGAGGGTGTATTGAGAGGAAGAGAGAGGGAGAGGAGAAGAATGCAAGGAGAGGCGCTGCAAAGGCAGCGGGCTCGGGGAATAGAGAGAGCCTCAGAAGAGCATGGCCAGGCGGAGGAGGCGGACGACAAAGGGAGATGTAGCCGCTGAGGGAGGCCGGTGGGCGATGCCGTGGGTGTGGTCGTCTCGGCAACACAGATACGACGATAGGGGCCAGAGATGCTTTCTGTGTTTTCGATGCTCTGGGGCGTGGATGTCGATAGGATCGAGACGGACGTCGTTGGTCTGGACGAGGCTGACGAGGTGAGAAGCGCCGAGGCTGGGCGATGAGATGGCCCGGGTCGAGGCAGAAACGGGAAAATTAGAGATCGGATGAAAGACCGTGTAAACGCAAAAGATCAGACTGCGAAAGGAGCGTACAGCAGCCGGTGTATGGCGAGAGGCGAGGCAAACGGGCAAATGTGGTGACAAGTGACGTTCAATGAGAAGGACTGAAGGACGGCTCGAAAGGCAACGGTCGACAACGCTGGATGAGGAATGCGGTCGTGGCAGGAAAGAGCGCAGAGCGTGGCCCGTCTTGACTGTCGAAAAAGGGAGGAGCCACTGGTGCAGTTGACTGGCTGCTCTTTCCCCGAAATTTAGAAAACGGGTCTTGGCTCGATTTAGCAGGCGTGGACGCGCGACCCGTCGCGTCTGGGGGACTGTCAATTTACGCGAAAGGCGTGTCGCGCGAAACGGGGCCGTGTAGATGCAGTATATAAACAGTGCCAGCACTGTCTCTATTTACGTAAGCAGACAAGATCAAGTCGACAGCCCTGCGAGCTCGGGCAGCGGGGTTGTGTAATGTCGCTGAAATGATATGGCCCCCAGCGGATCGGGGATTGACAGGATTATGACAAAACAAAAATCTACAGAGTACTCTCGCCATGACAAATAAGCACAGTATGGAATCACATATAAGATACTATGCAGTTTACGCCTACTCACGGGAGTAGGAGTGTAATACGGAGGAGTGTAATACGGAGCAACGCCCAGCGGAAGGTGCGATGGGCACAAGCCCCAGGCGCAATGACCAAAAGAGTTAATGACCCGGGTGCACAACACCAAGATGCAGCCACTTTGCGCCACCTCGGCAGGCGTACAAGGCGGGCTCCTTCCTTTGCGGTGAGCTGAGTACCCGGGGGCTGATGTCTACATACCCAGCAGTACTCTGTACTCCGTAGCAAGTGAAAGACTGCTGAATCAGCAACATTCACTGTAGGGCCGCCCCAATCTGGCGATATCACGACAATCAGCCACCTCCATCCTGGCTGGCCTTTATGAATGCTCTCGAATTATGCACTCGACTCTCGACTCCTCTTTGCACATCTGCTCATCTGCACATCTGCTTGGCCTTTGCCGTCTCCCCTCCCCCTGACTCTCCTTCCCCACTGCAAAAACGGCCAAGGGAGGGATTGGCGGCGATGCCGTCGTCTCCTTGCGTGGCGTCCGGTGGTAGTGTGCTGCATACATAGTAGTTGTTTGTTAGGACTGCAGCCCGGCTGCAGTAGGCTGTGGGCTGTCAGCCATTCACAGGGCAGATATCAGAGCCGGTGTCTGTCTGCCTGTCTCACTTGTTGTTTTTCCATCTGGATGTGTCTTTGTCTTTGCTGCGTTACTTGTCCGCTGTCTGTACATGGTAGCTTTCTTTTGCTTGTTATATTTACCTTTCTATTTTCTATTTTCTATTTTATATTTCCTCAAACACTGCATAAACACATCAAAAATAGCCCTCCGCCCTACGTTTGGCTCCTCACAATGTCTGACCTGTCGACCGCTGCTCGCTTCCTCGGCTATGTTTCTTTTTTATTCCCCTCTTGTTTATCCTTTTCTCTTTCCCTTTCTTCCCATCGGCTCCAAGTGCCGTTGTCCAGCCCGGAGTTTTGTCTAGTGGCCCATCAACTGTGCGCTAGGGGTGAGTCCGACTGACCGCCAGCCTGGGCGCGCCTTGTACATCCAACTTTAACTTGTTGATATTTAGATTACAAAGTACTTGTTCTGCTTGCCTTATGCTACTTTGCAATGGGGAGGCTGCCTTTTCTTGCATATGCGTTACATACCGGCCTGGCCGGGCGTATGATACACCAAACATCATATACCCTGCAGAGGTGATTGTGTTCACGACGCTTCACGACCGACGACCCGGCTACTCCAGAACCCCAGACCCCATCTCGTGCAGAAGTGGCAGAGACCGGATCTGGTCCATAGCCATAGCTTGTCTGCTCACAACCCTCGACCTCACCGTACGGACGACATATCATATTTTCAGGAGTGCATACTTCGTCTGTATGCACTCGCTGATGGACACCGCTAACGCCCCATACGATGCGCATGATCGGCTCACTGCTACTGCACCTAAGCCCGTCTAGCCGTAGCTCGCTGCAGCTTGTCCTTCGTTCAATTTGGCGGGTTTCATCATGCGTCATTCTGGATTACATAAGCCGCACTTGATTTTCTGTATTTGCGATTCATTCGATTCATTCGACTCTTTCGATTCAAATACTTCTTCTGTGTGCCACTTGCCATCATTGGCGTCATCTCCTCTTTTCAGTAATTCGCTTCAATATATACGCTGATCTGTGAAACATCTATTGCCTGCGATACCTATCCGTGCAGCCAGATACACCAGATACACTACAATTGACAGCAAATCCAAAGGCCGTTGCAGTGGAATGGGACGATGGGTGGCTCCTTCTCGTTAGAGCGGCTCGTAGTTCTCCCTAGGGCAAGGCCGAGCAGTCCAGTCTCTCTACTCCGTAGTCTCCAGTTTTGCTCTTTGCTCTTTCCCTCCCCTCCGTCGCTCTTTCCCTTTTCTCTCCTCTTCCTCACACCTCCTTATTTGGTGTTCTGCTGCTGTCGTCCTGCTGTTTGCGACATTGTAGATCCCACCGCACACATCTCACACACCTAGGACCCTGGCCCTCTGTAGTTTGGCAGGCTGGCTAGTTGGTTGCAATTCTTGTCGACTCCTTCCCATTTCCAATCTCACCCCCCCCCCCCCCCTCCTACGACGCACCCAATACCGCCTTCCTTCCACCATCCGCTTGTTGGTCTGGTTGGGGGCTCTTTCTCTTTTCGTCTCTTTTGTATATTTTTTGTCATTTTCATTATTTTGTTTTGTTCCTGGGCCTCTTTCCTCTTTGGTCCATTAGGTTTCCCTATTAAACGCCCTCTTCCTTCTTGCTTCCCCTTCTTTCCCTCGTCTGCCGTCTCTCTCCTGACATCTTACATCATAATATATCTTGACTCTTTGACCTCGCACCCATATCACACCATTCCAACTCTACCACAGACTCGCATCAATCGCGCCACCTGCCGCCTACTACCTTCACTATTCACCGTCTACCTCGCCCCACCATCTTGACATCCTCTGCGCACCGACTCTGGAACCTCAATCTTCAACTCTCGCCTCGCCAATACGACGATACGCCGATACTCACAGGCAGCTCTCCGGGACACACGACAGCAGTCTAGCTCTCAAACAACCTTGAACAAAGCTTGATCGCCGGCACTTGCTACTCTAGCCATCTCACAGACCTACTCCGTCCACTCTGCCACAGCTCGCCGCTGTCTCTTCTCTCTCCTTTAATTCCTCCTCTCGACACACTTGAACAGGCTGCTGCCCGTCCAGTGCATCCCAACATCCTCCCAGCTCTCTCACACCTTCTCCATGGGCGCTGCCAAATCAACGTTACTCATTATTAATGCACGACCCCATCACGAAAAATCAAAATCAAAAATGGCTCAGCAGCTCCCCCAGGGCGGCCTGACCGGCATAGGTATGTGCAACATGGACGCTCCCGCAAGAACGACAGACGACAGGACAGGCGGTAGGCGGTAGATGGCGGGTGCTTGGTGTGGCAGTGGACGTCACGGCTTTGCGGGCATTGTCTCACATCCACCTGCGCTTCTGACCGTCACCGTCAGACCTGGCCTGCCCTGGCCTACCCTGCCCTTCCCATTTCTCTGCCTCTCTTTCTGTCGCCACTTCTCCTGTCTTTAGCTGCAAACTGCGGAAAATATATCAAGAAACCCACACACGGAAAGAGGAAAAGAGAGGTGGCCGGCATTTACTAGCGAAATCCCCCCCTAGTACCTAGAGACCCATTCCACCAGTGCCCCCAGTCCAGAAGACCAGACCCGTCACATGCAATACAACCAGAGCTAACTCGTCCTGCAGCCAAACTGAAGGCGGTGACCGAACTGGTCAGCCTCCTCACACAAGACCTCTCAAGGTCCAACTTGAAATCACAGCGTTAGTGGCATCTCTCTTATTTGTTAAACCCTTGTCCTTTTGCTGCCGTGGTATCACATCCAAACTGTGCTGGCCCCGCCTATATTTTATGTTTATTTTTATTTTTAACTTGCGACCACTCGGCACACATTCGAACCACACACACTCCAACACACAACGGCCAACAAACAAGACACATCAAACAGTCTTCTCACCTCTACCGGATTTCCGTGCCCCCTCTTATCTCCATTCACAAGCACCAGAGCGAGAGGGATACTGGCCAAAGCGACGACAGGACGCGAAGCTGGGCAAGCAACAATGACAGGGGTGGGGTTTATTTAAGATGGACAAATGACTGACCAGGATCGCAGAAAGAGACACAGCATTGGAAGAGCTGAAAGTCTATGGGCGAGATCCCCGAAACGCTGATCCCATTTTCACAAAGGAGGTGAGTTGAATCCCAAAGAAGCCTAAAGCATTGGCAGCTTTCTTTGCTTTTTTCGGTTTACATTTGCTTTATTTTCTACTTTCTGGTTGCTTTCTTTTCCCTGTCTCGCTATTTTCCCTCCTTGCTGTATGTGGACTGCCGCGCTAACCAAACCCCACAGGGTATCGAAACGCTCACTAAACACGCCTTCAACAGCTCATCACCGACCACCTCTAGAAACGCACTGAGATGCCTGGCCAACTCACTGCTGCTCAAGCCAGAGACCCGGCAAATGTTCCTTGATCTGGGGTTCGAGCAAAAGGCCTGTAACAAGCTCAAGTCCAACAACCTGGACGATGAGTTTCTTGTATCCCGCATCATTTTCTTGATGACATATGGCACCAACATCAAACTCGAGACGTTGATAGACCAGTACCACCTGGCCGACTACATTACACAGAATCTTGCCCGCCATGCTAAGCTAGCATCGACAAAGCCTTCCAGTAGCGGAGACAGCAGTGGCAGCAGCACCAGCTCGGTTGGGTCAGGCATCAGCATCACCAAATCAAAGCCCAAGGCTGTCGACCCAATGGCCGACATGGCGCTGACCGAGACTGCCAAACTGCTGTTCAACGTTACGCATTTTTGCAAAGACCGCGTGGATGCCTTTACACAGGCAATTGCGCCGATAGTGACCATGATCTGCAAGCACGACATTCCCCAGGGCAAGCCTCTGGACCCCCCACTAGGCCCCCTCGTCAATGCCCTGTTGACGCTGGACCTATCTAGTGACAAGGGCAAAGCAGCACTGTTCCCCAAGAGCGAGCCTGCAGCACCGACGGAGCGTCTGATCCAGCTGCTGGACATGTCATTGCGCAAGTACAGCGATTCGGACCTGGACTCGTGTGTGCTGCCGCTTGTCACTGCTCTGCGCAAGATTTACGAGCTGGCACCAGCGGACACTGTGCGGCCTATCATGCATGCAAAGCTTCTGCCTACTGAAGCCGATCGGACAAAGGCACTCGGCCAGACGGAGAGCCTGCCATCGCTGATTCTACGCCACACGACCAACCCCATGGCGCCTGAGATGCGCAACCACGTATCACACATGCTGTTTGAGCTGTCAGACAAGGATGCGACCAAGTTTGTGCACAATGTTGGCTACGGCTTTGCATCGGGTTTCCTTTTCCAGAACAATGTGCCCGTGCCCGAGAGCGCAACCGAGACGTTCCAGGCCGCTGGGGCAGAAAACAGCGGGCGCGATATCAACGCGGTGACGGGACAGTTTGTCGATGAGGAAAAGGAGGCCGATATGCCGGACATGACAGACGAGGAGAAGGAGCGCGAGGCCGAGCGCCTATTTGTCCTCTTTGAAAGGTATGTCTACATTCGTGGAGTTGCTACGTGCAGTGCAGGTGCTAACATTTCAGACTGCGGAGAACCGGCATCGTCGACGTCGAGAACCCCGTGGCAGCAGCCATGCGCAACGGCCAGTTTGACAATGACAAGATCGATGGCAAAAACCGCTTCGAAGAGCTTGACGATTAGTTTCTCTAGTCAGTCTCTGCTTATTTTCTACCTTTTCCCATCATCCCACCATCTTCGGTTTCTGTTTCTACCCTCTCTACCTTCTACAATTTCCTTTGTCTTTCTTCTTGCATATATCATCGAGCGGTCGTATTGGAAGGCATTGCGTGCCTGTGCTGCCTTCTCCTTTGTCTATCTCTTTTGATTCTCCCTCTTGCTATTGTACATCTGGGTGGCATTTTGATGTCTTCTTCTTTTTCGGTCTTTTGGCCAGTTACAATCTTTAATACCGTTTTGTTTTTTATCACTTGCTTATATTCTATCTGTTATCGAGTCTGTTGATTTCTTGCTCACTATATTTTTGGCTTTCTCGTTGTTGTTTCTTTTTGTTATTGCTAGTCACTGCAGCATTATGATATTACGATCACAACAACGGGGCATGGGTTGGTTGGGACAGTGTGTGTTCTTCAGCACAGATACGAGTCATGACCATTTGTACATAGTAGACGATCGAAGTCTTGGTATGAAATATTCGCACCCCGGCCTCTTCTACCCTGACTATCAACCTTCGACATGATAACATTGAAATTAAATACCCGAAAACTTCAATACCGTCAACGATCTTTTCCCGGCTCGTCCTCAGCCTCACTAGTTGCAATCCAAAATGTCAATCATTCGTTTCTTATGTTCTTGCCTTTTTATTTATTTTTTCCCACACAGCTCGCCGAAATAATACACGTATGTTCTATGTAGATAATCATGCCCGCAAGCAAAAGAAACCATAAGATACAAATTATACAACTGGGGACTGGATTCAACTCACCACCTCGGGGTTTCTGAGTAACTCAATTCCCTCAATCTTAAAGCTCCGCATAGCCCTGTTGATCTCTTGATTAACATGATCTGTAGGATTGTAGGGGTGCCGATCTCTTGGACGAGGCAGTGATCGACTAGTTGAAGCGCCCATCAGCTCGTCTAATTATGTAGACGAACTGTACATTGTTTTGAAACAATTGCGCAAATCGTTTGATGAGATCCGAGATACGAGATACGAAAAGAGGAGAGGAGCTGAGAAGTGACGAGGCTGATAAGAGGATCTGACGTAATCGAACGTGAGCACTAGTCCATGCTGACATCATCTGATGTAATCAGCCACTCTCACATACTTTTCACTATCGTCAGTTCACTTTTCTGCTGCCTGGCTTGCCTGTCGTGTTTCGTATGCAAATGCCAATACATGCCAGTGCGCCTCCAAGCAGCGATGCATCGTGCCTTGTGAGGCGACCCGTACAGTACTTTTCTACCTTTTTAACGAAAATTACAGCCCTGGACAAGGTCATTTGTACGGGCTATAGCTATTGGCAGATTAATTTAGCTGCCTAGTGATGACCAAATGCCCTGAATGGGACTAGCGCGACTCTGACCTAAAAGGACTTCGACAGCTTTTATATAAAGCCAGTGCTTCGACTCAAGATACAAAAGAAAAAGCGTTAACCTTTATATTCTGTTCTGTTAAATTGAACACAAGGAATTACCATCGCCATTGGACTCATAGGCAAGGCCAATTGAGTTCTTTTTTGTTCAATCAAACCCCCTTATCTGCCTTATTTCTCTTTTGGCGGGTCATGAATGCATCGACGACGGCGACGACGACATCAGCATAGCATAGAAGGGCTACACCATATAATCACACTTACCAGAACCTTCCTGTGTCATGTCTTCTAATACAGAACGACACGGAGAAAATGTCGAGCATCGCGCCCGCTTCCTCAGAGACGGACCAATGCCACAGATGTATAGGTCCCTGCTCTTGAGCAAGAACTTCGGCAAACACTACAGACGCGATCGGTATAGCCTCTCTGAACATCTGCGGCGGCTCTGGTCGTACCTGCCGTGGCTCAATATAAAGTGGCCATCGCTGCCCAGGTGGCTTCGACGACAGCAGCAATACACGCCAATCGATGCAGACACCAACACTAACATCCACAACGAAGATAATGACAACGACGGCGACAATGATAATGACAATGATGAAGACAATACGCCAGCCCCCGAAAATGCCATCAAAGGAGAATGATGCCAGGCAAAGCGCCCAGGAACCATCATCACCCTATGCGCAGTGCTCCTCTTCTTCCTGGTCGCCTCGGCGTGTCTGTCTCTCGTGCCCATGATGCGCCTCGTCGAGGATGCCATTTGCCGCCAGCATTATGGCTTTGGCTTTGACGGCAGCGTAGAGTTCACCCTGCCTGGCAGCAACCACACCACCCGCGTTGATACAGGCCGCCAGTTTATCGACGACGACTTGGGACTCGGCGGCAGCACCAGCAATGGCACCAGCACTGACTGCCGGCTCTGCAAGGCCGACGCGGTCCAGGCCGAGTTAGCGTGGCTGACAGGCATATTTTCCGTCACGTCGTCCGTCTTTGGCCTCTTTGCCGCCTTTCCCTGGGCATTGCTGTCGGACCGTATCGGCCGCAAGCCCGTGTTCCGCATCGCCTTTGTTGGTGCCGCCATCTCAATTGGCTGGACAGCCGGCATCTTGGCCAAGCGTAACGTCCTGTCCGTGTGGTGGATGCTGACGGCACAGGTGTTCTTGGTCGTCGGCGGCGGCGCGGGCGTGGCCATTACCATGCTGAGCTCGATTGTGGCCGACGTGTCGCCCAAAGACCGCACATCGGCGTTCATGGGCATGTCCATTGGCGGCGTCCTGGGCGGCGTCCTGGGCCCGGCGTCGGCCGCCGGCATCATGGCCCTGACACACTCGGTATGGGTGCCGATTGCCATAACGTTTGTCGTCTTTGTGCCGGTTGTTCTGGGCATCACAGTGTTCATGCCAGAGACGCTGCAGGTCAAGGCCGACCTGCGGCCTGTGTCTCTGGAAGCTGAAACGCCCGGACAGCGCCAGCCTACGTTCTGGAGAGAAACTATACCGGCGCGCGCCAGCGAGACCCTGGCGCAGCTGCGTGAAACGGTCGCCATTTTGCGCTGCAGCCGGGGCGCCCTGCTGCTGCTGCCGAGCTTTGTGTTTGTGCCGGCCATCCAGGGCGTGCAGGGTGCCATCCTTGCGCAGTCCGTCAGCAAGCGCTTTGGCTGGTCGCTGGAGCAGATGGGGTACCTGTTCTCGCTGCGCGGCATCGTGGCCGCCATTGTGCTATCGCTGATCCCCGCCCTGTCGCGCTTCCTCCGGAGCAGCCGCTGCGGCCTGTCTGAGCCCCGCAAGGACTTGGCAGTGGCCCGCACGATGCTTGTCGTTGTGATCGCCGGCAATCTCTTGCTCGCCACGGGCCACTCGATCACGCGTCTGGCGCTCGGCTCGCTGTGCTCGACGGTGGCCGTCGGGTTCGGGTCTGTCCTCAAGTCGCTGATTACGCACTTTTTCCTGTGCCAGTACAAGGAAATCAACGGCGAGGTGGATGCGATGCGGTCTGGCCCTGACTCTGGCGAGGAGGCGAAGACGGGCAGCGAGCACACGTCGCGGCTGTACACGCTGGTGGGCATGGTGGAGACGGCGGGGTCGGTGCTGGGCGGTCCCGTGCTGGCGTGGACGTTCTCATCCGGGCTGCGGCTTGGCGGTGCGTGGATTGGGATGCCGTACTACTATGTATGTGCGCTGTGCGCCATTGCACTCGGCTGCCTATCTCTGGTGCAGGCCGACCCGGTCCGAGAAGATGCCTTTTCGTTCTACCGCGAGAGAGGCGACGGCCTGCGCGAAGACGGCATCTATGATGACGACATTGAAGACGGCGGCGGCCTCATCCGGCTCAACACGGCCGAGCCCATCCCCGACTCGGGGCGAATCCGTCTCTAGATTGATATAGGAAGATACAGTATTTAAGGCTATATAAGACCGAAATCTCATCAGTTATAAATGCGCGTCATTTGCCGTCAAGGTGAAGGCATTGCTACAGCACGTGTCACCTCGTCATTCATCCTGCCCAGTCTGTGTAGTCAACTGCGTGACAGCAAGGTCGGTACAAAGTCGGTGTTTCTATGTGTCTGTATTCAGACGGGCTTATTGGGTCTGAGGAGCATAACATACAGGTTGACCTGCACAACATTGGCACCAGACTGCCGTCACATTGTCGTCAAAATCCCCTCATCTTCAGCTCGCCTCCGTTTGACCCTCCATTCATTGCAGGCAGTCTGCAAACGAATACCGCCCTTTCTCAGCGGTATAAATAACAAAGCAGTCGCCATGTCTCGTCTTTTGTTTCTCTCTGATATATTTCTTGTACTCTTTGCCTTTCTCGCGACGACAAGCCATCTTCGTCGTGATCACACGACCTACTTCATATTTTGATATACCATTCACAATGGACTACTACGAGTACAGCGCCGTTGCAATTCCCATCTATGAGCGGACGAGTATGCCAAGTGGCAATAGTCAGACGACAAACGATACAAGCAAGGAACCAGAGCCAGTTTCAACCGTGGCCAGCAAGACAGACGGCACCGACAAAGTCAGTGATGCGGATGATGAGGTCAGCAAGGCTGTCGCTGCCGCTTTTAGACGGTGTCAAAAGAAGAAGGTGCGCTACATCTATGTAACTATAATTGGATTGTTCCCAGTGCTCTTTCCCTACCCAGTTGCTCTATTGCTTTGCTCCTTCTACTTACACCTACAGCCCATGCTAGTGGTCGACGACCCTGACGACTCTGACGGACCGGGATGTGACTCCGAGTACGACGCTTCGAGTGAAAGCGAGAGTTCCGCCACCGACAAGACCAACACTGCATTTGACGCCGCGTCCGACAACGCATCGGAAGACGAAATGCTTGCAGAGGCACAGGTTTGCCGTGTTATTGGCAAGAACGAGGGCACAATGGGCCTCCTGGGGACCGCCGAGAAGCTGCAGCGGCAGTCTGCAAACGGCGAAGCAGCAAGCCAGAGTCAGAAGACGGCTGGAAAAAGCAAGGCGCCTTTTAAGACTCTGCAAGCAACACTACCTTCCCAGTACCACCCGCTCACGTATCCGACAGGCGATGTCGGTGTCGGCGAAGGCTTCCAGTTGAGCGGCTTCAAAGACGGCAAGCGAGTCTACCGGCTGGAGTCCGAGTGAGTATTCCTACCCCACTCGCGCGTACGGGTGAATGCTAACAACACTCCAGCCACATCAGCAGACTGCGGTCCATGGTCGTCAAGACGGGCGTCGGGTTCTGCTACCTAGACATTGAGTCTATGCTGCCGCCCAAGGTTGTGCAAGTGCCCTCCGGCAAGGGCGGCAGTGACAAGGCCATGCCAGTTGTGGCGGGCCCTGCCACACCTCCCTTGACGCCGCCGCGGGCCTCGTACGTCGCGACGCAGCTAGGACCTAGCTTCTCTAGCATGTCTCTCGAGGCAAGCCCGTCCTCTCCGCGGTCACTCGCTTCCAGTCCAGAGTCGCAGCCACCTCTCGCAGCTCTCGCGGAGCAGCCTCATCTCGAGGTCAACGGCTGCTTTGTCGTGCGGCCGTCGGCCCTCGGCGGCCTGGGCGCGTTTGCCCTGCGCGATCTTGTTCGCGGCCAGCACATCCTCGTCGAGCGGCCGCTGTTCCGCACAACGCTCTTCAACATGCCGCGCGAGCTGGAGCGGCTGGCACCGGAGCAGCGCGCGCAGTTCGACGCACTGACGGGCCACCACCCAGACCCCCACGCGTCGACGGCGGAGAAGATCTGGACGGCCAACACGTTTGACGCCGGCGGCACGGAGGCCATTTTCGCGGTGGCGTCGCGGTTCAACCACGCGTGCAGGCCGCGCAACAACATTGGCTACCACTACGACCGGCGCAAGAACGTGCTGATCATGACGGCGATCAGGAAGATTGCGGCGGGCACGGAGCTGGTGATTACGTACGGCAAGTCGCCGAGCGAGCTGTTTCTACGGTTTGGGTTCCGGTGTGTGTGCGGCGCGTGCTCTGGGTTCACGGAGGACATGTCACGGCAGCAGCAGCTGAGAAGCTGGTCTTGGTAGGATGATGGGAAGGAGGGTTTGGGTCTCGTCTGTAGTCATTCCGGGACTGCGGCATGACAGCCGTTGCCAATCAATAGAACAGAAATAGCAAATGGACGGCCAATGCAAGATCAAAACCCGAGTAGCGAGCCGGGCAGTCGATCTCTGTACAGCAGCACTCTGTAGCAGTCGTGACCGCTCTGTCGTATTTAGATTCTCCTCTCTCTGCCCGTACAAGGCAATAGGTGTGTAGCATTTGCTCCGGCTCCGAGTTCTCGTATCCCCTTTTGTCAGATTATTGCCTGAATAGGATTTGTAGGGAGTGCCTGGTGCTTGTAATACTCTGCAGTGATGCTCTGCTGTACCATACATACTCGTAGTAGTATGTACCCATGTTTCCAATCCAACCCCATGCCGGTTACAAGGACAATGCAAGTAACGAATACAGTACATCCAGACTGTCGATCCACGGGAGGCCAAAGCGAGCGAGCACTGCCAGGATGAACAATCATACCAGCCCAGTCTTCTCGTTGGATATGAAAATAATAATAAAAAAATACTTTAATAACATTTTAAATATACCCTGAACCATGGTAGACTGTGGTAGTTGGGTAGCAGATGCTGTTAACAAGGTCTTACTCAAGACGATGAAGACTGACTCTCGGCGGTCGATGCAACGTCGCCGGTGTCGTTGAAAGTCGTAATCAAGCACAGCGCGAGCAGGCGGGCACTGCTATTAGATTGGAAGATTCCTCTGTGTTGGGTGTGTATACAGTGCACTGTTGGGCATTGCTGTGAGTTGCAGATAAGCAATGGGCATGCCGTCCAGTGAACCACTACGGCGGGACTGCGCGATAGACTGGAATGGATAAATACACACCGTCATTTGACGCAAGCCTTTTGCTGCAGACTGTCTGTGCATATGGGTCGCCAATGATTCTTTACCAGGTTTCGTTTCTGGTTTTTTTGTTAATTTATTTTTCATCTTTTTTTTCTTGCTTTTATCTTTTTTTATATCTTCTTTCCTTCCTTCCTTTTTTCCCTATTTTTTCTTTGTTATTCTTTTCTTTATTCTTTTGTTGGGGACAGGTCAATCCAGGTTCTCCAAGCCAGGAATGCAAATGGCACAGTAGCATTGCGCCGTCGTAGGTCGCCGTCGTAGCCCTAGTCGCAGTCGCAGTAGGATCATCGACATGTACGCACATTCGTAGGCAAAGGGTCTTGACCACAGAACAGGCTCGGGATTGCTTGACGGACCGAGTCTTTGGGTCGCGATGCGGGAAGACGTGCGAAACAAGACGATCGCAGCAGGAAAAAGAAGGCATTCCTAATTCCAAACAAGGCGTTTGGTAGTGTTGGTCCTCTGTATTTTCTGTGTTTTCCGTACAAAGACTACTCCGTAGTCGAGGACGGCTGCTGGTGATGGATGAGACGCTGGGATGCTGGGATGCTGCATTAGCTGTGCTGTCGGGCGAATTGCTGTGTATCGTACACAGCACAGTAGTTTGCCGGCTCTTTGCATTAGCTGCGGATGGTGGGGGGGGGATATGAGAGACTCGCAGGAGGCCAGCACCAGCGGCGGACCCTGGTTGTCAGTCATCAAGCCAGGCCGATAGCAAAGGCCGAGACTGGCCCGGATGGCCTCCTCTCATCATGACAAATACTTCAAGCTGTCCAAACTGTCACGCTCAAGTGCCAGACCTGGAATGGAGACGGAAACTGCAAAGACCTTTGAAGCCAAAGATACAACGGGCCGTCTAGCCTTGTCATGGGACATAAATAGAATAAAGGAGGGGACGTCAACACTCACGATGCTCGGAGTACTCTGTACATGCTCAACTCGACTCACAACAGACTACTAACAGACTACCAACAGAACTAACAGAACTAACAGACTACTACATAATACATAGTAGACACCCAAGCCAAGAGGCCCCGTAGACCCAGCGACGATCCTGGACCCTCTCCGTCGTGGACCGAGAGCCAGAGGGATGCTGCTGCAGAAGAGGGGTTGAGGCAATAAGCAGCAACAATGGTGTCGGGAAGCGAGCAAGGCAGTCGAGTCTGGAGCCTCAGATAATACCATCCCTACAGAGTACAGAGTAGATGTCCCGTATTCTGTACCATGCACAGAGCAGATCCTGGATGACAGACGTCGACATGCCGAGGACAGGCAACTCCAGGCGACGGCGATCCACCCGATCCCGATCGCTACTGGACCCTTTGTTCTATTCCCGGTCTCATCTCCTCGAGACGGTTATTAATTAGAGTGCCGATGTGTGCATGTATTATGTATGGTGTTGCCGGGTTTTGTGCAGCGGTAGCCGTCGACTATCTCCCAGCCAGAGGCTGCAGTATTTAATCGTTTAAATCAGATATAATAGAATGCTAAGAACGCACCTTCCTCTTCTGCCACATTTGTCACCAAAAACGGTGTAGTTAGTCCTTTTGTACCGCCACCCCTGCAGCCAAAGTACCGTCCTCTTGAAACGGTGAGCTGACGCCAAACCAGACTCCCGGGTTCCCCTCGTGCGTTGTCAGTCATTACTGTCATTCGACGTGTTTCTTGCCGCTTCACATCTCAGGAACCACCGCTCTTCGTGTCCTTGTCTGTGTCTTTGTCTTTGTCTTTGGTTCTGTCTGGGAGCGCAGACCGCTGGATGCTTACTACTTGACCGAGCTCTGCATTATTGACGGCAAGTACGGCCCTCTGGTCTTGCCATGCAGTTGTGGAAAATCAGCCCAGTGCCGGTGATTCTTTCCTCTTCGCATCATTGCTTCGATCTCCACCAAGCGGTACCACTGCCCGGTAATATCTCCTACTGAGTAACTACTCCATAGTCTAGCGAGCGTCTGGTCCCATCTCTAGCTCAGTCGAGTCTCCTGCCTCTACATGCACTAGTCTCCTCTTCTGGCGGGACCGCCCTCTTCTTGTTTTCCCTTTTAGGTCACCTCATCCGCCCCCTCGGTAACTCCCACAGCTTCCTTCTTCTCTCCCACTCCCTCGGGACCCTTGATCCGTTCACAATACTATCACCAGCGGCCGGCACTGTCATTTTTACCCAGCTATTCAGCCTCATATCTGTCTCACCTTTACTCTCTTAGCTGCATTACCCTTGTTTCTTTCCATTGAGGTTACCTTTGCTTCGGTGCTATCTGCAGCGGCCGGCGATGGGCAGATAGATCTCGTCTACTTTCTTTTTTACTTTGTCTTTTTCGATCTATCTGTTTTTTCTTCTTCTATCGTATTCTACCCCCACCATGGCTTCGTTATCATCCTCTGGCAACTCGTCGTCCACCCGCATCGAGTGTGCCACCAGCCCTCCCGAGTCCGACGAGTTTGACCCCGTCGGCGACTGGGATGACCTCGACCTGCCAGCCCGGGACGATAACGGTGTCTGGGAGCACGTCTACGAAAACGGCCGCCGCTACCATCTCTACAAATATGGCCGCTATCCCATCCCCAACGACGAGACCGAGCAGCAGCGAGAAGACATGAAGCACGCCATGATGCTGGAGCTCACCGACGGCAGGCTCTACCACGCCCCCATCGGCAGCAACCCCCGCAAGATCATCGACATTGGCACCGGCACCGGCATCTGGGCCATAGAGAGTATGTCTCGTCCATCAAGTAGTACAGAATCAGTACCAGTGCTAACCAATCATCTCAGTGGGTGACAGGTTCCCCAATGCTCAGGTCCTCGGCACCGACCTGTCCCCCATACAGCCCGAATGGATCCCGGAAAACGTCCGCTTCATGATCGACGACTGTGAGGCCAGCTGGGCCAACGGCGGCGACTGGGACTTTGCGCATCTGCGCCAGATCGCCGGCGTTATCACCGACCCCGAGACGCTCATCAAGAAAACATATGAGCATCTCAAGCCAGGCGGCTGGATCGAGTTCCAGGAAATACACGCCTACCCATTCTGTGACGACGGCACCATGGACGCAGAGAATGACCCCATCGTAGGCTTCTACGACATATTCAAGGAAGCCCTGGACCTCCGTGGCATGAACCACGACAAGGTCCGCGCACTCCGCGGCCCGCTCTCTCGTGCCGGCTTCACCAACATTACGCTGATCAAGAAGAAGATCCCGCTCGGGCCATGGGCCAAGGACAAGACCCTGCGGCTGGTCGGCCAGTACCTCAAGATGGCCCTGCTGGACTTGGTGCCGTCCGCCATGGTCGGCCCGCTTGCCGACCTCGGGCTCACACAGCTGGAGCGGGAAGTGTGGTCGGCCAAGATGCGGCAGAGCCTCGACGACATCCGCATCCACCGCCACTTTCACTTTTACTTTTGGTATGCCCAGCGGCCGAAGCATTCCTGAGGCAAGACGCGAAACGCAAAGGAAATGAAAGCAAATAAAACAAAAAGAACCATCACAAAAAAAAAGAGAAAATCAAAAGAAAAGAAACGAGGACAAGACGTTTTTGATGGAGGACGGCCATAATACCCTTATGCATGAACATATACCCATACAATACTACACCAATGAGCATTATAAATTAAACACTAGACATCAGAATGCTTGAACGGAATCAAATGATGGTTGCCATATGCCATGGTGACTAACTCTAAATAACACAAAAGAAGAGAAAAAAAGGATAAAGTAAACAGATTGTGCTGTTGTAAAACCGACTTTATCTATCCAATCAAGTATTATGATGCAATAGTGGTTGTCGTCCTAAGCATCATTATAAAACGTCTTGGTTGGATAAATAATATTAAAGAAAGAAATCGAAAGAAAGAAAAAAGAAACAGTATACGGTACATATATGAATACATACTTCTATACCGCCTGTCGGGATATAATATACACAGCTTACGTAATATACGCGTGCCGTATGCAAATATGGCAGCTGACCGAGCTAAGCACCGCAAGCCCAAGCTTCAAAGCTCTCTATTCATCATTGCGACAACAAGCAACGACGCTCACCCAAACCCTTATCCTCCGATATCCGCCACTCTCTACAAACCCTGCGAACCCAAAAAGCTACCCATTCCAAACACACAGCGACGCACCGAACACAACATGGTCACTGCCGCACAGCGGCCCGAGGCGGCCCCCGAGGCCTCGTCGACAACCTCGCCCGCCAGCCGACTCGCCGCTGCCATGCTGTCGCGCACAACCCCCACCGGCGCACCGAGCTACCCGCACTATACCTTTTCCTTTACACCTTTTCTCCAGACCACCTACCACCACGGCCTCGCGGCCGACCGCCCCATCTGCAAGGCCTATGTCGCCGGCCACTGCTCCCTCGGCTCGCGATGCCCCGACCGCCACTCGTCTGCTGCCGCCGCCGCCGCCGCCATGGCTGCCCAGTCTGCCGGCGGTGGCCATTCGGGCGGCTCGTTTCGCGACAACCAGGGGTTTATCAGTCTGGTGTGCAAACATTGGCTGCGCGGCCTCTGCAAAAAGGGCGAGGGCTGCGAGTTCTTGCACGAATACAACCTGCGCAAAATGCCCGAGTGCAACTTTTTCCTGAGGAACGGCTACTGCAGCAACGGCGACGAGTGTCTGTACCTGCACATTGACCCGCGCAGCAAACTGCCGCCGTGCCCCGACTACGACAACCGCGGCTTCTGCGCGCTCGGGCCCAACTGCCCCAAGAAGCACGTGCGCCGCAAGGCCATCTGCCCCTACTACCTCGCCGGCTTCTGCCCCGACGGCGCGCGCGTATGCAAAGAGGGCGGCCATCCAAAATGGTCGTCGGTGGCGATTGTGGCGCCCCAGGTCGCGGCCGAGCAGGCAGCGGCAGCGGCGGCGGCAGCAGCAGCAGCCGAGGCCGGCATCGACCCGGCGTCTCTCGACAACGGAAATAACGGCATGGGGTCGCCAATGGGCATGGGCGACGACTACGCCATGGGCGGCACAGACGGCGACGGCCATGGCGGCGGCGGTCACCACCAAAATAGCTTCTACCACGGCGGGCATTCACGAGACGACGACCGCTCCTCATCACGAGGCGACTACCGAGGCGGCTTCAACAAGGACCGGGGACGCGGTGGGCGGTGGAGAGGCGGAGGCGGAAGAGGGCGCGGACAAGGGTTCCGCGGCCGAGGACGGGGGGATCATTAAGACTAACATGACGGCGTTACTTTCAGGAGATTTAGCAGATTTTAGCAACGAATTAATCGAATTGCATCTACAAAGTTTCAAGCATGTTCACAACGGAGTAACAGGTAGTTTAAGAATCATCAATAATGGCTTATATGAAAACTATGCAAAAGTTCATAAAGGGAAAGATGTACGCAGAGAAATAAAACAAACACAAGAAAATGAGAGATAATGTCGTCGTATCGTCGGTCAAGCAGAAAGCAAACATATGCAGAGTACTATAAAAAAGAAAGAAAGAGAAGAGAACAAAAAAACATAGACTGATGGGATATAGAATCCGAAACTGTTCTCATTCTCATTCTCAAAGGAGTGTCTATATGCGTCGTGGCGTCGTTACTGGAGTTGTGGATGTTGTTGGAGTGATTAGTTGAAGGGAAGATAGAAGGGGAAAAGAGATTACCGCCAGATGTGGGCGTCGTGCACCTCTTCGCCGACAGCAACAAAGCCGTCACTGTTCTGCGAACGCTTCATACGCCGGCTTGGGGCCTCGCTGGCTGTGGACACCACCGACGACACCACCGACGACACAGCCGTGGGCGGCACAGGTGGCTGGTACACCTCGCCCAGGTCCTCGACCTTGCGCACGCCCATCATCCACGCGACAAGACCGCGCGGCACAAACGTGCCCACAAAGCCGTAGATATCTGCGCCCAGGCCAACACGCACAACCGCGTTGGTGTTGGACCCGTCCAGCACGTCGAATACGGCATGGTGCAGGTCCCGCATGGCTGTGCCCTGCACGCCGCGGATCGCGCGGCCGCTGCCCAGGGCCGACGTGCTCTGCGCCGTAAAGTTGCGGCCATACACATGTCGTGCTGGCTCAGACCACGACAGCGTTTCGGCTGCCGGAAGCGGCATACGGCCCGAAATCGATCGGTGCGCCGTGACGCTACGGGCCGGTGCAAAGCCGGAAAAGTCAAACGTGCCCAGCTGGATGTGTGTCACGGGGATGGCCAGCGGGCGCAGCTCGGCCGCCAGCACCTCGGTGAAGGCGGTCAGCGCCGAGCAGACAGTCGACTCGGGCGCGTGGAACGGCGGGTTGACCGACGAGATGACCGACGGCGTGAAGACAAGCACCTTGGGCGGCGTGGGCACGGGAATCTTGTCTTCTTCTGTCGAGGGTCCTGGCGGCGGAGGCGCGGCGGGATTACCAGCACCTTTTCCGAGGCCGATGTTGGGCAGGGATATCGAAGTGGCGGCCGTGGTGGCGGCCGTGGTGGCGGCCGTGGTGGCGGCTGAGAGGAGAGAGACGGGCTTCTCACCGGGCTGGAGAGCTGTGCGGGCAGTAAGAAGAGGGAGGAAGAGCTGGATGGAGAGTATGGGGTGGAGGAGGTGGGTGTTGAAGAGGTCGGCAAAGTTGGCGGGTGGGATGGTAGCGATGGGCGAGGTCTGGTAGTTGAGCGAGGGGATGAGGATGATGCCGGTCAGCTGGAGATGGCTACGGCGGGCGCCGGGGACGGCCGCATGGGGGGCGTGCAGGTAGAGGGCGAAGCGCTCGAGGGCCGTTGTCGCGTTTGCCGTCTGTCGGTGTTAGTAAGCATTCTACAAAAGCATAAAGCAAAAAAAAAAGCATATAACAAAAACAGACATACATCAGTGATATCAATCGACAGCGGCTTGATGTCGGACCGCGACATGTGCCGAACAACCTGCTCGTCCTCGGCCGAGCCACACACAATGTAGATGACATAGCCGCGGCGTTCGAGGTCGAGGGCGAGCGACTGGGTGACGGGCAGGACGGGCGAGGCAGCAATGATAATGACTTCGCAGCGGGCGCCGTTCTTGGCCCGGAGTGCTCGCCGGACTTTACGGGCGGATATGGAGCGGCGGACGTAACCATAAGCAAGACCACCGGCAAACAGGGCGGCGAGGGTGACGACGACGCGGTTCCGTGATAGCCAGTCCTGGACCCGTTCGTACCAGGCCATTTCGGCGGCATTGGCGAGTTCGAGAGCGGTCGGGGGTGCACGGGGCTTGGGGATGTAGGCTTTCAGCTGGTCGGGCAGCCACGAGGCCGAGCTGAGTTGGTCCCGGACGATGTCGGCGGCACGGTCAATGTTCTTGTCGACATAGCCGGCGGCGTCGCCCGAGTACCGGACGACCTCGGACGTGAGGTTGGAGAGCTGGCAGTAGTTGTTAGCAGATTTGGGGGAGATATCGACGGAGGTTGGGCAGTGCTACTCACCATGTCCATGATGGCCGCCTGCTTATCGTCGCCAGACATGACGTTAGGGGGGGTAGAGGAGGAGAGGAGAGGAGGAGGAGCAGGAGGAGGAAGAGAAAGGACGATGCTAGAGACAAAAGAGAGGAAAGAGGAAATAAGAACGAGAGGATAATAGACAAAAGGAAGCGAGAGACAGAAAGACAGACAGAGACAACCAGCCAGAAAAGAGTGGAAAGGGGTGACAAGGATTAGAGAATCGACACGGACGAGGCCATAAAGTCGAGATGCCGTCAACTGAAGCAGAGACAGGGAAGAGGACGACGACGCATGAATTCGCAATTAAAACTGCTGTTATAAATAAAGTCTTAAAGGAAAGACTTTTGACGTCTTTTTGTGGAGTGGGAAGGAAGCAAGAAAACAACGAGGAAGGCACGACCCGAAGTCGATGAAGTCGAGATTCCTTCTTCCTCTCTCCTGAGGCTCCTCTCCTGAAAAAACTGGTTGTCGCCCCTGTAATACGTTCTGTAGCTGTGTTGGTGGTGGTTGCAGATCCACTCTGGCTTGTGATATTGTATTATATAATCGAACAAGGCGATATTATTGGTGCAAGGCTTATATCGAGGATCCACTCGAGTTACGGTGAGCACCCAGGATATAAGCATCGGACGAAACGGCTGTATTCTGTAGATCTAGAACCAGACAATCGTAGTCAATCGAGTCTATTCAATGATTTCAGCGTGAAACTCTGCTAATGAAGCTCAGATAGAACTGATTTGGAATGTCTTTCTCCAGCCTCATGATTACTAATGATTATCAATGTTGATGATTGAAATAGACAATCCCCAAGTCGGAAGGTGCAGACCGCTCAATAGAGAACACCACAAATCCGGAAGGGGCGACTCATTGACACCGATGCAGCGGCTTCCTGCATCCGATCACGAAACACAAAACGGCGGGGAAGGGGTAGACATGCGCAGGCATACGCAGACACGGAAGCTAGAACAGAGCAATACAGCAGTAGAGTAATGGTGACGGGCTGGAGACGACATAAGCACAGCATGGCTGGCCACTACGGCACCGGAGTGCTGCGTAGCAGGCTATGACCAACACAGCTTAAGGTGGAAACGTCATGCTGCTGTGTTGTCCCCCCCCACAAGATGCAATACGACCTTTGGATGTCTATGATATGTTTGATTTTCAATGGGCTAGCATGCCGAGTGTTTAGTACTATGTATGCGTAATGTGCAAGCGCCGTGTTGGCGTGCGGAGGCGTATCGGATTCCAAGTCTGATGTGAAAACTGCTGTTTTCTGTAGCTTGTTTTCTTGGTGGTTTTACTTGTATAACTTTCTTGGGCGAGTCTTCTCACTGAATATTTTAATGTCTACAGCCGCCGGGCAAGGACACGCAGACGCACGTACTGCAACACGTGCGAGCCGTCTGGCCGCTTGGTGGTGTACTGCAGCACGTCGACAATCTCGCGTGTAGCTGCCTCGCGCACTGCCTCGTCCGGGATCGCATCCAGGAACGGCCGCGCCATCAACCGGATCCAGCCGTCGACACCGCCAGCATCCGCAGGCGTCTCGCGCCACTCGCGTTCGACCTTTTCAATCTTCCAGCCGCCCGCCTTGTTCTCCATAATCTCGCGCGCCCACGCCTCGTCGGGGAAGAACCACGGGTTGGCCGCCTGCGTGGCCTCCATGCCGATGCGCTGGCTCACGCCGTACACAATGCCTGTCAGCAGCTCGCTAATGTTGCCGAGGCCGCCCATTTCAAAGGCAAACAGGCCGTCTGGCTTGAGGGCTGCATGCACGCCGCGGAAGAACTGCTCGTGCCGCGCCGGGTCGCGGTGGCCCAGGATCCAGTGCATGGCGGCATTGGAAAAGGCCTTGGTGTACTGTCCCTGGAGCTCGGGCTTGTCAGCCAGATCGTTGCAGTCGTAGACCTCGAATGTCGAGTTGGTGATGTTTGCGTCCTTGGTGGCTTTCTGGGAAGCCTCGATCATGGCCGAGGAGCTGTCGATGCCGTGCAGACGGCCAGCGCCCGTGCCCAAGACATTGGCAAACTGGAGATCAATGATGCCGTCGCCACAGCCAATATCGAGCACGGCATCGTCCGGCTGAATGTCCAACCAGCCAATGACCTTGCCAGCCAGCTTGGGCACAAACGAGGCAGCGCTTTGGTATGCCTGGCTGATTAGTAATCGGTGCAGATGAAGCTGCACGCGCCGATATGAATCTGAATAGGGAAGTAGCTTACCTCAGTAGACCAGTTGTCCTTTTCTTCGGTTGTCATTTTGGCGGAGAAAATCTTTGTAGAGTGTAGAGTGGTGGTTGTATTGATTGCAGTTTAAATGGCATTGACTGCGAATTGATTCCCTTTTATATTGTTTGTCCAGCTCGCTGAAGCTTGAAGTGACGTCGATCCCACGTTGTGATGCTGTTGAAGCTTTCCTTAGACCACGGGTAGCCGTTGATAGCTGCACCTTCCGATTTCGGAGCACGGTGTTGGTGAGCTACAGAACCGCCTCATCTCCGCAGCATCAGCAGAGTGGTCCGTTTTAAATCAAAGCGTGGCAAAGTGCTCCATATTCCCAGTACAAATCAGAAGCATATTGATCATGGATCTACAGGCATCTTGAGTTGGACATTGGACGCTAGCGGTTTCCCGCCCGCCCACGATGATTTGCATGGCCTCCAACACTGCTGGCCATACGACGCTCGAGAATTACGAATGAATGGTGACTGCTTTCTATCATACACGTTTTTGATTAGTAGTGAGAGATTTGTAGTTCAGGTGTCCTGCCCAAAAGAAATTACATCAGAAAATACCACAATGGACAAAACACCGAGCACTGTTCATTCTACCTCGTCCTGACAAGGCCCCTTCTAAATCCAATTTGACTCTTCCTCCTCAGGATGTCCCTACTCGACCTGCAAGAGCTCATACTTATCATCGCCGAGTGCCTCCTCCACTAGCTTCATCACAGACAGCACCTTCTCCTCCTCCAGCCGCCGTCCCACAATCTGTACACCCACGGGCAGGCCATGCATCGCCGCAGAGTCATAGTGCTTCATGGCTCCCTGCGCCACGCCGTTCAGCTTGCTAAGAGAAAAGTCTTTCGGCACGGCATCGAGCTCCTTGTCGACATGCGTAACCGGCATAATACCAGCAGTGTAGTCGAGCTGTGTGGGGGCACCGTGTTAGTCAAAGCGATATCGGCATCACCAATAGCAAGTTTGTCACCTCAACATATGAAGAACAAAGCTAGAAAAGAAGAAGAAAGAAAAAAAGAAGAAAAACCAAATAAACCAAAACTTACCAAATTAAATAGGAATGTGTAACCGCAGCTGCTGACTGCATCGTGCATGGCATCGTGCGGCAGCGCCGGTGTCGCATTCGGCGGCGTCACCAAAACATCAAACTTTCCAGAGTCCCACCAAGTGAACCACTTTGCGCGGTATGCCTCACGCTGCGACACAAGCTGCCAGTTCTCAAATGCACTCTTTGCACCCCAGTCGCGCACAAGCCCAGCCCAAACCGAGTCACCCCGTACGTACTGCACCCAGAGGTAGTACAGGTACCGCAGCGGGGACGGCAGCTTGGCTAGGAAGCGCATCTGCTTGGCACCGGTATCAAGCCACTCGCCATTGCGGCGGGCCACCTCGAATGTCTCACAGCCGTCTGCATTCAGAAGTAGAGATGCGAGCCGCAGACCTTCGTATGGGCTTGGTGGTGGGTTGGATTCGCCGGGTCCGACCAAAGTCACAATGTGGCCGGCCTTGGTGAGGGCCTCGGACACCATCTCGACAGCACGCCGACATGCTGGGCTGGGGTCGACAACACCATCGGACATGAAAACACCAACCCGTAGTGGCTTCTTGTCTGCTGCGCCAAACGCCTTCTTCACACTATCGTCCCATGCAAGACGGTGCACCGAGTAGTCGTACTCCCACGGCTTCATCTTGATCAGCGATTCGGTAAAGTACGAAAGATCGTTCAGAGTCCGTGCCATGGGACTGTACACACTCGGTACACCCTCTTGGCCAGCCATGCTAGTGCGGAAACCCAGCTTCGGCCAGCGGCCCGTAGAGCAGCGCAGACTGTAGCAGCCTGACCAATGCGCCGGAAGACGCACACTGCCGGCAACATCACTGCCAACGCCGATGCGGCTTCCGCCGGCGGCCAGCAAAGCAGACTCACCACCCGTTGAACCACCAGGCGAGTAAAGCTTGTTGTGTGGGTTCGTACAGCGGCCCCAAACGTCGTTGGTCGACTCAAAGCTTAGCAGTGTGATGGGCATGTTTGTCTTGACAAACGGGACGGCACCAGCATCCTTGAGCATGGCCACCATGGGCCCGTCGGCCTCCTGCACCTGGTTGGTGAAGCTGCTATAGCCCACGGTCGCATCATAGCCACCAACAACAATGGTGTCCTTGAGACTGACGGGAATACCGGCAAGGGGTCCCTTGAGCTTGATCTGGCTGGCCTCTTCGTCTTTGGTGTCCACGCTGTGGTGGACCCAGTCGTCGGCATCGGCAATCATGATCTCGGTCAGACAGTTGGTGTTGGCGTGTATACGCAGAGCTGCCTTGCCGTACGCGTGCAGAATATTGATGGCTTTGGACGAGTCATCGTGAACCTGCTCGACCAGGTCTTCAATGGGGGCAGCATAGATGGCGCGGTCGGCAGTGGTGATCGGGCCCTGGTACTCGCCGGGCAGGTTCCGGATAAGTTCGGCACGGCGGTCCTGCTTAATTTTGCTTGATTGTTAGAGTAAGTCAATACTGTGATTGTTTGCTGCTGTTTGTTGCTACAATGGCTTACCAGTCCCGCTTGTGTTGCAGTCCAAGAAAAGACGACATTTTGGCTGTTGTTATTCACTCGAGGTTTGCTCGGACGGCGACTAAAAGTGCAAATCGTGCTACTCGCCTCGAAAGCGGACGTTTGATCTGGTCTTGTTAATCTGGTGGTATAATGAGTTGAATTGAGTAGATTGAGATGAGATGCTCAAAGTGAGATAAAGTATGAGAGAAAATAAAGAGAGGAAGAGAAAGGGGCCGACGAACAAAATGGGAAGAAGCAGGAGCACGCAGGCAGGAACACGGAAAGAGGGAAGGAGTGAGATACACAATCAATGAGCTCGGAGGTGTTCCTGCCCCGCAGTATCATGGGTTGTATGGATATCACAGATATCACAGATAGTAGATAACGGGTGTCAGCTCTAGTATACACTATACGTGGATGGGCTGGCCTACATGGATACAGTAGTCTCGTGCCTGCTGCCATGTGCTGTAGAATACGGCACCACAACAAAGGCCAAAGCCGCTTCTGGCCGATGCGGACATGCGAAAGGGAAGGTGCGCCCAAGACTCCCTCCCTTTCTTCTCACTTGCCATTTCTCCAACCTCTACTCTTTCAACTGACAATAAAATGCGCGATGGCTCTTGTTAAAGTACAGTGTCCTTTAGCATCTTTCTTCTAGGGCCCTTCTTCTATCCAACTAGACGACTCATGGAATCTCATAATAGCTATCTACCTGTAAATCTTATCGGCGGAAATGTCATATGTACTATCGCATACAAGTTCTCTTTCCTATTACGGAAAGTCCAACCCCACCATGTGGTGAAAGGGCGCGTTCGCTCTTGCTCTTAGTGATCTTGGTCCAGACGCCGTTCAGGCACACGGCACTTTCTTTCCTATTCGGGCACATACATACAACTATCATACAAGTGCCTACCAAAACATGCCAAAAAAGCACAACGCTCTTTCCTCGTGAACATGACGGTTGGAGCCTCGGTCTAGAAGTTGTGGCCAATTTTTTGGCTGAAGAGGAAAGAGTACAACATAGCTTTATTTTATTAGGAAGGAGCAAGTCGTTGCTATTACGTACAAATAGGAAGAGAAAGATTGTGGGGAGATTCTGGGGAGAATTGGGGAAGTGTGGGAAAGAGCGAATGGCTCTCGAGCTTTATTCGAGAAAGAGCCATGGGCAAGCTCATACCATTGAAGGAGGAGCGTTGCGTAAAACAAGACGACGAAGAAGAACCAAAATGGAAAGAACTATCAGTGAACTTTGAGAAGGAAAGACCGTTTTATTTTAGTTTCGTTTTGACTAGTCGGCCCCGTCCCCATCTTTTCATGTTTTCCCCTTTCTACTCGCAGTCGCTATCCCTCATAGTCATTCTCAAGAAACTTTACAAGAAGCCAGACAGCCACCTACAATTTACAACAAACCAACGCCAAATTTATCATATTTTGGCGGCAGTCGGCATGTCATTTCCAAAGGCTCCAACGTCCAACAGCCAAGCGGCCAAAAAGGGCGACCCTCCAAGCCACACTCCGAGCCACACGAGACTGTAGCACAATGCCGGGCATCGATCCCAAGGCGACGATGCACGAAGCTTCGAGCACGAGCTACATCCAGAGCATGGCCACTTATTAAATTGCACGTTGCGGAAATAGTTGCGTTATGGCGTAGGTGCCACCAACAGCCTCAACAATGTGGTGCAACATCTTATACTCGACAACATCCAACGGCTTCTACCTGTCTCCTATGCATTCACACTTCCCGGAGATATCCAAATGCACAGGTTATTTTTTACTGCGCTTTACGGACAGCCATACCCGGATGCACGCCAGTTCACAGACTCAAGAATGTTGGCCTCTGGCTCCGCGTGCGTTGTGCCGCAGTGGTATTTTCAGCCACACGCTCCAGTTCGGTGTCGAGGAGACCGAAAGGCAGCCAGCTTCGGCCTCCTCTCAAGGCGTTCAGACACGCATGCAACAATTATTGCTTTCTTGTTTCGTTTAACCAAGCAACCTTTCGGCCGGGAAAGGGCAACTTCCCCCAAACTCTGCGCTCTGGCACTCAATTCGGCTCATGGCCATTTCATATTTGCTAATTGAACAGAGAGATGCTCCATTCGGCATATCTACTAGCAACAGTGGTATGCTGGAAAGCTGGGCCGTCCGTTTCTTGTTTGGTAATCAAGATGCGCTGTCCACGGGCGCCCCCGAAAGCATTGTACGGTCGCGTGGCTCTTGTCATTACATGGCTGTAATCGTATTTCTTTCAAAGAGATTAGAAACTAATGGCAGGAGGAGGAGTTCGAAAAAGACTTACTTTCGAGCGATGACAGGGAGGTCAGACAGAAAGTATCACTGGCGTGCACATGTGGCAAGGCAACGCAACAGGGAGTGCACTCTCGGCCTGCAGTATCTACACGCCTTGGATCTAATGTTTTAACTTTTGTGTTTTTTATTCCACTTTTTGTCTCTCGTTTTTTTTTCTGCTCCATCGCGCTTCGTTGCAACGCTCAAATCGACAACACTCTCTCAAGCACCTCGGGTATCCCGCTGTTTTTCGGGGACCGAGACGGAGTGTTAATATTTGTTATTCATTTCAACTGCCCGAGTCAAGACATGAGAATCTCACCGCACAAGCCATGGACGCTGTGCATTTCGCCGTGCGTTCTGCCTAATTGCTGCGCTCCCCTACAGAAAATGCTTGCTGCAAGTGCATGCATTTGGCTGTCTACCTATTTGGCTGTCTCCTTTTCACTGTGTTGTTTATCATTGACATATTTGGACAGACCGCTTCGAGTATGGCTAGTGCCTCCTCTGTCGGCGGACACCAAGTTGATCTGCGCGTCTTGCACATTTTGCAAGCTGCTAGTCATCTCGGCTTTGCAGGGCTTCACGGAAGCTTCCCGCTGTTCATTACAAATGGAAATTGCCAGTGCTGTGCAACTGGCGAGTAGTGCTATGTGATTACTGAGATATTCGACGAGCAAGCGCCAAAACTAAACTGACCGTGTCAAGATTCGTCCGGCACTGGAGCCGCGTGAGGGCCGGGCCAGACTTGTACGGGATATAATGCCTGGGTGTACGCGATTTCACAGAGACTAGGCAAGCACATGATTAAATGTTGACGCGGAGGAACGTCCAAGCCTCGTCTGGCTGCTACCTGTCACGCTCAAGCGGGCCTTGACAATGCGACCCTGTTGAAAGCAACCTTATCTATGTATTAGTACGGTTGCTCCAGGCCGGTCAAGAGCACAATTATGTGCGTCCAGCAAGACAAGCAAAGCCGTCAAAATCATAATTGTCCTGCATCTCCAATCTGTTCTTCCACGGTTCCTTCTTTGTCAGTCTGTTTCGATATCCCTTCTGCTATCCAACAGTGCAGGGCTTGTTGGATGTGCCATACCCCTTGCTTCACATGCCCACAAAGCCTAATCACACGCCCATGCGGGCCCTTGTGACCATGCAATTACACGGACTCGAGACTGCTGAGCACAGTGGGAAACAGCCAAACAGAATCACCCTCAATTTCGTTTCCGGCCTGCCGGGTTCGTGATGGTGAGGCCGGCGCTTAACGGGCATCTTTTGTTTGCTCGCCAGTTTCACTCGGTCCAATATTCACCCCGAGGCATTTTGATCTCGCTTTTAAAAACAGTCAAAGCATCGGCGTTGATAGCAGCAAGCTGTCGGCTTGCGTTATTATTGCTGCCATGTCATTTGTGGCTTCGTTTTTTATGTATTTGCATTCTTTGGTCACTTTGTATTCCGCTTTCGGACAGATCGTTGGCTTTGCTGCATTCGCTATCTTATTTATGTTTTTTTTTCCTCTTGATTTTGTTTTCTTTTTGCCACGGAGAACGGAACCTTGCCGAGAAGTAACCGCACTCGAGCAAAAAGAAACCAGCAACAAGCACGCAACGAGCTAGACTAAGGCATAGGTGCTGTGCCTTGTTTGTTGGCTTTACGTGTTCCTCTTCTGGTGTGTCAATATGTCCTGCCATCTCGCCTCTGCCAGCTTGTGTTGGCAATCGTGAGCTCGATGATCACCGCAAGATTCGGTCATATTTGGCGCATACGATTCTTATGATTCGTTGCCATATACGAGATATACTAGTTTTTATTGCGTTCTGTTCAATAGCAGTTACTTCCTGCTGCTTTGGCCATCGGAGCCCCCGTATGCAGTCTATCTGCATGTTCGTGCACATTTCATGGGCACCAGATGTTTGCACGCCGATGAGTGCCTTATCCGTGGCCGAAGCGTGTAGCCGCTAGGCTTTCTTGAAGGTGACGGTTTGAACCAAATCATGTTTGCTTTTGGGTATTCTACCCTGTGTTTTTATTATTTACTTTCCTTTCTGTTTTTTAAATCTTATTTCCTGTTTTGTGTTTCGTCCACCTAATTTTATTCAAAGTATTTATTCACTCTTCCTTCTTCCACTTTTACTAGAGTGGAGGCACACCAGTACATGAACGGCGATCTGGGTCAACTTGGGCACAAGACAAGACCGAAGCCTACTGCACCAAGCCTATTGTACGAGGACCAACCTCAAATTTCTCAAATTTCAAGCTTGCCGCGAGCCCTGTGGTATTTTATGAATGGGGCTGGTCTGTTTTCTCTCTCGTCACAGCGGGATAAGTGTCAACGCTACAGAGGATACAACCTTGCCCAAGCACCACCCCATTGAGAAGAAAACACCACCTCGGAAACCGCCAAGCCTGGCTAGACCGTTTTGACGGCACAGTCGGAGGGGAGTGCCTATGGTGAATGAATAGAAGAAGAAGAAGAATGAAAGAATAACAAGAAAGCTCATCATAAGTTAACTGTCGTTGAGATCTTAGGGAAAAAAGCAAGAGCGGGTTGGCTAGTGCTCCCAAAAGGAAACCAAAGCATATATTAAAGTTGGGTTCTAGCATCAATGTGTGGCTGGCATGGCGTTGTCCATTTCGGATGAAGACTATCGATCGACTTAGCCGTGAAAGCAGAGACGGCAAGCCAGCACGGCGACTTTCCTCACGCGGGCTAGTGCGTCAGAGCACAACCACACTTGGTTGTTGGAAACAACATACAAGGAAAAAAGAAATGAAAGGGAAAAGAAATCATACCAACACTGTCTAGAGCGTAATGTCATGGATAGGCCTGCCGTGCACATTGTCCTGTTTTTCTAGTTCTTAGTTGAGAAAGGATGGCCATACGAGCTATTTCCGCTTCTGCGGACTTGGATATTGTCCTCGAGATCTCTTGAGGGATCTCAATGACAGGGATCCCCGGACTATCGTTGACATCGGGCTACGACGAGCACTATCTACAGTACTTGTTGATTTTGTACTGTTATGTCACCGTACAGAGTAGCAAGACGAAAAAATTGGGTGTCAAAGCAGCCAAGCTGTCAAAGCTGAACGGGGAAACCCCGGCCTCAGAGTTTTCTGTTTTACTTCTGTCCTACCGCATATATCAGACGGGAATCCTGTCGTCTTGAGAGCGGCCAATTTCAAAGACCGCCCATCAAACCCGTTCAGCTAAGCTGAATCTGTCGCCAGAGTCATTGAAGATATACCTGCTCTTGGTCCAGCCCGACAGCTACAGCCCACTTGACACAGGCAACAAGAACAGTACAGACGGCGTAGGCGACGCTCGGAGCCACGCCAATATCTGGTGCATGCAGGCACTTTCTTCTTTGGTTGCACATCTCCAAGGGATGAGCATGCCGACGTCTCCTTGCTTGTGTCATCGATGCAAGTGTCAAACTCGATTTGCATCTTGCTAACCTACATGTCGCCGTTTGCGTGCTGCCTGCGCGCCCCTAGAAGGTAAGGCCCCGAATCGCCCCCAATCATATATTGTGTTTTCATAAAGTTTCTTTTCCCTTGTTCATTCTTGTCCCATTATCTCTTTTTGGCGTTTTGGTATTTTTTGTGTCTGTCATATCCATTCCATCTGCATTTGATCGTTACTTCTATGCTTTCTTTTTATGTCACTTCACGTTTATTTCCGTGTCCCAACTTCGGGCCCCGTCTGGTTTTCTTTGTTCTCACTTACAGGACTTGCATATGCAATCTTCACCTCCCTTGCATGGAACACACCTTCTAGAAGGGAAATCCTCTTTTCAAGGTGCAATTTGGTCTGATGCCTATTGGCTCACCCAGGATAAGATGTCCGACGGCGTGCCACAGTGTGTTAACGGGATGCCGAGTCTCTTGGGCAGGATCCAACTGCAAGACGCTCGGATAAGGCTGATTGGATTTGCGCCAACTCGACTATCAAAAAGAAGGAAGATGGTTGTTGTCAAATGTCATGCCTACTCACTCGGCCAGTGGCTTGTTGTCTTTGTTGCTTTGGTTCCCCTTTTTCTTTGCCCACATACCCCCATTTGCCTTCCGATCTCCTAGTCCTGCAGTCCTCGGGGTTGAACTACAGGTCATATTCTTCAGTCCTTTTGGTCTTTTGATCACGTCGGAGAAACGCAAGATAAGCCGATGCAAAGAACAACATACAGTTATGTTTAACACTGGGGTTGGGGGTTGGGGGGGTTTGGGCAGTCAATGTTCCGTCAAACCAAAGTGGCAAGATACCTCCGTGTTACTCCCCCTTCCCGGTCCTTATATCTTTGCCCTCCCTTCTTTTTTTGTATATTACTTCTGAGGCAAATGTCTTTATACCAGCTTCCACAGAACTCCCCCTTATAAGAAAGAAAAGCCCATTCATACCCATTATTATTCTCTCTCCCCTAGTGTCCAAGTCTGCATTATTTGCGTTTCTTTTACGGGTTGACTCTAAACGTGTTCGACCTAACGTGTGTGGGTAGTTTATCGCTTCCATAGCCATGGGGTATTGAGAATCGTGCTGACATTTTCCAGTTTCTTTTACTGGCAGTGTCAAACTAGGACAACACCCACGTTACTAGCAACAAGCATCTACAACCAGATCCTAGTTTAGATTCGTTGGCTTGTATCAGGCTTTACCATGGATCACAGACTGGCCATTCAAACCGCCATGGCCGCCGCAGCCGGCGAGCAGCCTCCGCAAGCTATTGTCCCTCGGCACTACCACTGGCTACTTCAGCTGCCGGCGCGGTTTTGGTCTGAAATGCACCAGTACCTCGATTATCCGGAAATCCTCGGGCTTCGGCTCCTCAGCTCCCAGTTCAACGAACAACGCGTCGAGGAGTTCTTGCCGTGGACTGTGCGTCATGCGTTCGTTGCCCATCTCGAGCGCACTACGCGCCGAGAGTCGCAGTCTGCTTGCTACCTCTGTTTCCGAATCCGGGGTAGTGAGCATTTCTACCAGGCGAAAGAAATGGCAGCATATGCACGCGTGATTCAGCGTGACTGGTACAGAGGCAGCCGGGTTTTTGAAAAGGTTTCGCCACCCACGCCCGAACAACAGTTTTCCATTGTCTGCCCTCCCTCACCATTGGAAATGGCAGCAGGCAGTTCCTTCCAGATGGGCACCCCCATGGCCATGAGCATGGATGCAAACATGGGTGGTGGGATGGGGTTGGTGCCAGTCAGAAGTGCCGTTGGTGGCGGTGGCGGCGTGCAGGCACATCGTGCGCCGATGCGCATACCGATACCAACCGCACTCTTTGTGCAGAGGCTGCGCTGGTGGTCGCGTGCACCGGGTGCCGACGTGGGCAAGGTTGAGAGTCTGCGGCGGTACTGTGCGGAATGTGCAATCAGGACACAGCTCCTGGCTCCGGGAGACCTTGTGACGATAGGCACGGACGAAGTATGGCTTTGCCACTGCCGCTTGCTTCACCGCAAGAAAGGGAATCTGCCATGTTCAGCCTGTGGCATGAACCCCGTCTACCGACCTCTGGGAGCTGATGATAGTTGATATGCTATGCGGTCCTAGTGTTTGCGTTCTCTCTTCTCCTTCTCCTTCTTTGCCTTGACGATTTCCATCTTTTATTTCCCCTTTTTCTACACTCTTCTTTCTTCAGATTTCTTTCTGGGTTCTTCTTTTCTCGTCGTTCTGTCCTTGTTTTTTTGCGCTTGAATGTATGCCACCCTGCCGGCCGCGACACCGACTATATCCACCATGCGATTATTCGCTGCCCTTCTTGTGCCTTTTGCACAGTTTCAGTCACATGCCGGCGGCTGTTATACATCTGTCTACTTGTCTTTTTTGTCTTTCTCTCTGGATTTACGTTGTATTTGCCTTGCCATAGACTTTGCTGTCCATCGCTCCATCGCCATGCCATTTTGTCTATTTGCTTTTGTGCAGCTGCATCTTATAATCCGATATATTCCCCCTTGACCTGCGTGTCTTGTCTACGGAGTATGTGTAGCACAAAATAAGGCCTTTGCACGGACCAGATGCTGGGTCTTGCCGCCTGTTATTCTACTTTCAAACCCACTCCTATGCATGAGCAAGCCATGAGCACGATGGATCTTGGATTTTTATTTCTGGCGTTTCTATCTCGAATCTTATCCTTTTTTTTGGTTCTTTGAAATCTACAGTTCTTTGGGCTCTTTGATCTTCTAGATTTGCTTCTACAGCCTGTGGTTTTTGCTTTCTTGGTTCTTTCAAAGACTGGGGCGATGTTGGTCATATTGTGCGCGCGTCAGGGATCTGATGGGGGCCTGCCGCATGCGTTTTGTTCTGCCATGCAGAAAACTACTCAGCATTAGGGGTGACAGTGCTAGGTTGCATCCCCTGTGATGTATGTTATTTTGTGGTCTTGCCTTCCTGCCGTTTGTCTCTTGGCATACAGTATCTCGATGTCCTCTAGCTGCCTCTCCAGTAACGTGCGTGTGCACCATTTGTTTTTGAATTACATTATTTTGTTCACTGGTGCTTCCTTGTGATTGCTTCTTTGGTCTGTTTGATTCCACATTTATTTTCCTCTTTGCACGTCTTGGTCACATTGGCGGTGATAACTTTTCCTTTTCCTTGCGCAAAACGGCCCCCAATATGGGCGTGCCATGGTGATAGGCATCGCCTGATGGCAGTAGACGCCGATTGCACCCAGAACCATTTTTGTAGATGCCGACGGCCTGACTTGAGCGGTCCTGCACCGTGTTTGCTCACTTTCAAAATACAATAGTAATAAGTCTCGAGATTGATCACAGAGTAAATGACATGTCGTTGAAGAACGACAAAGCGGAGGTTCTTGCCTCTTTGGGCGTCTCGATCGTGTAAGTGAATTCAGTTAATCTACTCCGTAGGCCCGTTGTTAGTTGTTGCTCGATGTGGGTCTATTCACAGGTTTCTGGCCAATCAGAGCTGCAAACACCTCCAGGTAGGGTGTCACAGAAATATCAAGAGGAATCGACAGCACAGAACGCAGGACCGCCTATCGTGCAGTCTCGACAGTAGACGATGGTCTCATACAATAACTATGAGCTTGCGACCGACGACACTCGCCCTGTACGGCAGGCTCTCTGCCAGATTCTCATCAGCTTGTGCTGGTTCAGAGGCCTGGTCTACTATGTACGCCGCACGACAGCTCACTCGTCTGGCTCCTCTGGCCTGTGACTAGCCAACTAGCCCGACCTCTGACCGCTTGGTCGACTACTGTCCTATATCTGCAATATATACACCCTCAAGCAAGGGCGGCCGGCTGATGCACGAGGCACAGCCAGACACACCCACACCCACACTATCGCAAAGACGGCTGAACCTTGGCCTTTGATTACTTGCTCTCTCGCTGGCTTGAGTCCCTGGTTGGCGCGCTGAATCAATCACCAACAGCATAAGCACAAGCACAAACACAAACACAGGCACAAGCACAGACCCTTGTGGCTAATCTCGACGGGGCAGACCGCCGGCGGCAAACGACTGGTGCGCAAAGGCCGTCCTGCCGCATCTGGGGCAGCACAGTGCTAATAAGGACAGTGTCGACAGAGGACAAGCGGGTGATGCGGGTTGCTGATCAAGCCGATCAAGGTGGTCAAGCTGATCAAAGGATCAGAGTAATCAGAGTGATCACAGGACTACAGGGAAGCCTTCTAGAAGCCTGCAACTTGCCAGAGACCGAGGAGCGTGCCACCACACTCTGAGAGCGCCAACGTGATGGGGGCGGAGGAGCGGAATCAAGCCGAGATTTCTTTTTTTCATTTTCTTTTTTTATTAGTCTGTTTTTATTTATTTTTTATTATTTTTTCTTTTGTATTGGCGTAATTTAATAATTTTTAATAGGTATTATCTGGACTTTTAATATTGGACATATTTACTTCATAAACTACTTTGATTTTGAAAGGAAAACAGCACATTAATTAAGTCCTCGTTCTTGATTATTTTGTTTTTATCTTGTAAAATATTCTAAAATACCATATACACTGCGTCGAGAACTGGTAGCAACCATGACTGTAGAAAGTAATCCGTCTGACTGCTTCTTCTAGCATGTGAAGACAGCACGGTAGCAGACAAAGTACAGTGTTCTCAGCGAACATAACACAGCAGACAGGCAGCGTACTCTGCACGTACGTATGCGCAATGCAAATATAAATAAAAATAGAAATACTACATGCATTTAAATTCTCCGCGGCAGCATCGCGCTATATGGCACACATGGGATAACAAGGTAACCTTTATTATAATATAAAATGCAGAATAAAAATAAGCAAAGCCATTGCGCCGCAAAATGCATATTAAATCTATGATTATATCTATATCCGAGCAACGCCTACGTCTTGATTCGTGATACGTGATCGAGATCGGCCAGTATCTGCACAAACTGCCCCAGGTAGCCCTTCGTATTGGCCTTGGATACACTCGCCAGTGGCAGGCTGGCGCCGTCGTCGAGCAGCGTTGCAGCAATCTCGCGGATTTTGGCAATCATCGACGACCCGTTCGACTCCAGGACCCATGTAGGCACGCTCGCGATGGCCTCCAGCAGCTCTCGGGCCACATCGTCCTTGAGCTGCCACAGCCGTGACCGCAGCTCGTTGGCTGCAGCCTTGGCCGCCGGCGACGTGTTTGCCTGCTGTTGTTCCGCGGCCGTCCGCTCGCGATCGGACCAGCCCACCAGGTCAATCATCCGTGCACGGTCGGCCCACTCCTGAAAGAACTGGCTGGTTTCTTGCTTGGGGGCCTGTGTCTGGACTGGTGCTGGGCCCTGGCTCGCGGTCGCGCTCTGTGGTGGGTACCGCAGCACGCTGCTGATGGAATGCATCTCGGTCTGACCCGAGAGGCACTGCAGCCTGCCAAGGCACATTTCGATAATCATGGACTGGATGTAGATGCTGGTGATCTGCACGTTGGCGCGCATAATCTCAAACTGCGACGGGATGTGGTGTCGCAGCATGGCCGCGCGCCGCGCATCCTCAGGTGTGCGGATCGGCCGCAGCTCGTCGGGGAGAGTGCTTAGGACTGTGTTCAAGCGCGCCATCACCTGGAACAGCGAGTCCAAGACATTGACGCCGGATCGCGGCTGCTGTTTTAATGCCTGGTCGGGCAGACACGGCGACGCATTGCGCGACCTCGGCGATTGCGTTTGTGAAAAGAAAAAGGAGTATGAGTAGGACGACAGCATGGACGGCGCAATCGACGATGTGAACAGGCCGGCCTCGCGCTCCGGCAGGATGGACTGCAGTGTCTGCGAGCCGGGCGACAGAGAAAAGTGTGGGGGGGGCCCGGGGAACACGGCATCCAGCAGGTCGGCAACGCAGAGAAACACCTTGATGAGGCCAATAAAGCCGGAAATAGTCGGCGGCGGTGGTGGCGAGGGTATTGAGCAGCTGTTGGCACTGCCGTCGGTGCTGCTGCTGCCGCCGCCGCTAATTGACGATGCTGTGCTGTGGACTTTGCGGTTGCCGGCGACGGGGTCGAACAGACTGTTGCCGCTGACGCTCTTTGTGACTTTGATGCCGGGCATGGGCGATATGAACGCTTCGTCCTCGACGTCGAGAGGCAGGAGAAATTCCCAATCGGTGTGTTTTGGGTCGTAGCTGAGCCCCATGTGTGGGTAGACGTACGACATGCGGTCGTGGCTGCAGAGTTAGATACCAGTCACATATTTCCCCCAGAATACCTTTCCCTCACATATACACTCACATTTGCATGATAAACATGAGCCAAAAGGCGCGCTTGCACATTTCGGCGTCGACTGTGCTCATCTCGGCATACGATTCCTTCTTGTAGAGCTCAAGCGCGCGGAACGCCAGCATGGCTTTGCTCGAGTATGCCCAGCCCGCGTTTTGCCGTCCCGAGTAGTGGAACGCCAGCGCCAGCAGCACGTTGATCAGGATGCTGTCGACCGACGCTGCGTTCTGCCACCCGGGCGAGGATGACATGGAGCTGAGCATGACCAGATGTGCCGCGCGGTCGACCATCTCGGCGACGTTGTTGCTGCTGTACCAAAGTGCGCCATAGGCGCCGCCGTTGCGTGGGATGGAGGCGACGGTGACGGCACAGATGGCCATACACAGCCGGAAAAATACCGGGTCGGTCGCAAACTCGCGAGCCTGCAATCGAGACGCAAATGTTGGCAAATGCACGAGCGGGATGACCGGATATACCCGGTTCACATACTCGTCAAGGATGATGCGGAAGACGGCCTCGGGCACAAGGTGCTCAACAGATGGGATGCCGATGGGCAGGGGAGCCGGTCCGGCTGTGATGGCCTTGCTAATGGCGCCGGTCGTGGTAGTTGTTGTGGTTGTAGTTGTGGTCATTTTAGCCGGGCCGGCGGAACCCGAAGCAGCGGAATGTGAAGCCGGGGTGGACCCGGCGCTCGGAGTTATACTGGCACGACCATTGCTACCGGCGGCGGCGGCGGGATCGTCTTTTGAGCGAGTCGCATTGGCTTTGCTGCTGCTGCTGCTGCTGTTGTTGTTGTCGCAGCTACTGTCATCGTCGTTGTTGATATTGGTGAGGGCAAAGGCGGCGTTGATGACGGCCGGCTCGTATCGGCTACGTCGGGGACCGCGCGGCTTGCGCTGGGTCAGGAACGTGCATGGCGCCCGGGATTTGAGGCACTGGCGACACGACGAGCTGTCGGCCTCATCAAAGGTGCACTGCACGAGTCAGTACATGGGCACATCAGCGTAAAACAGACTGGCGTGGTTGGGACTCATTCGGCATACCTGCACTCGTCTATCTCGGCAAAAGTCACACGCGCGCCGGGAAATCTTGCGCCCGATGCGAGAAGTAGCGGGCATCGTGGATGGGCCCGACAGTGGTTGAGACTGAGACGGAGGTCGAGACTGCGGTTGAATATGAAATAAAGGGTGCGATTGGGACTGCGAGGAGGGCTCTGCCTTGATTTCCCTGCGAGGATCCCCGTGAGAGGGCGTCATCGAGCAGTAACTGCTTAAAACCGAAGCGAGTACAGGCAGACTTTAATGGGGAAGCAAGAGCGAGTGGAGCCGGGCTGGGGGAGGGAGAGACAAGGAACGATCTTTCCAGGCAAAACAAAAAAGGCAAAAAGGTAAAGAGTGAAAAGGCAGCAGGAAGGAGCGAGCGAGACATCGCTGCCCTCTTCATGACTTTCGTTATTGTCGGTTTTCTCCTTCTCTTCTTTATTCTTATTCTTTATTCTTTTCTTCCCCTCTTTCCCTTTTTAAGATTGTTTCCCTTAAATTTCGGGCACTAGCTTTCTTTACCTCCGCTCGGAGAATCTCTACCCTTTCAATTAAGCATCCGCAGAGTCACGACGAACAGTGCATAGTCCTGAGACTGAAATACGTACTATGTACTATGTACAGCAGGAAGGAAGCATCGACCCTGCCTGCCATTACGCAAAGCACAAGACGTCGCAGCTTACATAGCACCGTGTTCAACAGCCAATCGGGCAGGCGCAAGGCACATGTCATGACAAAATGGGCAGGCGTGCAGGGAGGAGAAATGAGGAGAATCGGGAGAAATGGGAAAGGGGAAAAATAAGGGAAAAAAGTGGAAGAAGACGGCAAGAGCGATCGTGTTGCGTTTCGGCATCTTGTTATTCTGCGAAAGGGCAGTTTCTCCTGTTTTGTGCCTCGCTCTTTCTTTGCTAGGTATGTTTGGTGTTTCTAGCCTCTCTCCCTCCCTCCCCCCTCTCTGTCTCGCTCGCTCTTTCCATTTTTTGATCTTTGCCTCCTCCGTGTTCCTGCCCTTTTCGTTTCTTGGCCGTCTTTCTCTTTCCCAGAGTCTGCGTGGCCGTCTACGTGACTGTCGTAATTTCCCACACTTGCCGTTTATGCTGACACACAAAGGCACATGCTAGACGCGTATCTTATTACTGTACTTACATAATACATATACTATACAGGGCAAAGCGAAAGCGAGGCAGGCGGCAGGCACTAATTAGCACCACGACGTGCGCTCAGACATTAGACGCCATTTATCTGCCATCAACTTTGGCTCTTGTACTAACGATTTAGCAACGGCGCCTGCAACGCTAGACACTAGACACGGGCCAAGACAGTTGCAGCCCATACTAGTACGGAGTAATACATCGGACTTCCACGAGACCCCGAAGTGCTCGCTCTCCAATTGCCCAATCAGGCCTAGCGCCGATTCTGCTAGGCTATCCTCTACCCTTTGATCTCACAGTGAATCCACAGCGAGACCCGACCACCACGGCACACCTCACTGTCTCAGCACAACTAGCCAAATCTAATACGAGCTGTCTACAGTGTACGGAGTATAGCCGTATTGCTTGCGTATTGTCTTAAAACAATCGCCTGATAGGGACAAGGATCAACATGAGGTGCCAGTCTCAAAGCTGGACGACGCGATGTTTGGTCTTGGCCGTCTTGGCTCTGGCAAAAACGAGGCCAGCTGCGGCACAGCGGATGTACGACAGGCCGCTGCATACTGGCAATGAGCACGATGGGTACGGTGAGCAGAGGCCTCTGTCTGCAGACGACAGAGCCAGCCCATTCGACACGGCGTTCCGCAGCCTTGCCGCCGAGACGCTGGCATCTTGGCATGTGCCGGGCGTGGCCGTGGCCGTGATTGACGGCGACAGCACATGGGCCGAGGGATTCGGGCTGGCATCGGTGCAGCCAGAGACGCCGATGACGGCCGACACGCTGTTCTACACGGCGAGCACGACCAAGGCCTTTCTGGCGGCGACGCTCTCGCTCATCATCGACAGCGGCAACTACTCTGCCAGCTCTGGCACGGGGAAAGCAGCTGCAGCACTCGACTGGACCACGCCCATTGCCGACGTGCTGCCCGACGACTTTGTGCTTACCCACGATGCGCCCTGGGAAACGGCACACCTCACGCTCGAAGACGCGCTGTCGCACCGCACCGGGCTGGCATCGCACGACATGGCACGCTCGCGACGCTACGGCCTGGACCCGGAGAGCCTCGGCCGCAATGCCACGGTGCGCGACGTCACGCGCAGTCTGCGGCACCTGCCTGCGCCGCTGCACACGTCGCCGCGTACCGAGTGGCGCTACTGCAACCTCATGTTCCTGGTGCTGGCGCACGCGGCCGAGACGCTGACGGGCGGCCGGTGGCTTGGCGACACTTTTCGGGAGTGGATCTGGTCGCCGCTGGGCATGACGTCGACCTTTTTCAGCCTAGACGACGCGCGGGCTGCCGCCGCCGACCCGTCGACGGCAGTCAGTCTGGCGCAAGGGTACTACTGGGACGTGGAGGAGGATGGCAGTGCCTTTGTGGCCGTGCCACACATGCCGCTCGAGGAAGTGAGCGGTGCGGGGGGCATCATCTCGACCGTCAACGACTATGCCAAGTGGCTGCGGTGCTGGATCGACGGGCCGGCGTCTTCTTTCTCTAGTAGTGTATGTGGTGGTATTCCGTTCTCGCAGGTCGGCTTTGATGCCATCCTGACGCCCAAGATGTTCACAACAAAGACATCGGCGTCGCCCAGGCCGTTTGATGCGCCTGTGGCATATGCCAGTGCCTGGACCACGAGCTCGTACAAGGGCCACCGCTTCTATGGCCATTCCGGCGGCAGCAAGTACGTTCACGCCTGTTTTGTGTTTGCAGACAATATGAATATGGTAGGGTGATGCTGACCATGTAGCGCCTTTGGAGCCCAGGTGTACTTTTTCCCCGAGGACCGCTACGGCGTCGTTGTGTTTGGCAACACGGCCGTCACGTCCAACAAGGCCGAGCTGGTTCTGCTGTGGCACCTCGTAGACGAGCGGTTCGGCATCGCCAAGGAGCAGCGCCACGACTGGGACGCGCAGTTCCGGCAGGCGTCTGCAGCACGCCGCAGCCGCGTCGACACGGCGCTGGAACGGCTGTACCCGTCGCCGCATCGTGCGTCGCCGCCACTACGGCCGTCTCTGCCCCTCGAGGCCTACACCGGAACCTTTCACCACCCAGCATACCAAAACATGACAATCAGGCTGGCAGAAGCAGCTGACACGATAAACACAAAGACAAACATGGCAGGCAAGAATAACGGAGAATACGAGGTTACGTTCACGGCAGAGCGGCTGCTGCATACGTGGCCGACGCTGTGCGAGTTTGTGCACGTGTCGGGCGAGCACTGGTTCGTGTACACAGACATGGTGTACGAGAAGAGCGGCAATTTCAGGAGCTATGCGCGCGCATGGTTCGAGGTGGGCGCTGACGGGCAGGCAGACCGGCTGATGGTTGAGTTTTGGAGTGCCGACGACGACTCGATCGAGGGCGTGATTCCGTTTGATCGGGTGGAGGAGTGAGCCAGGGGAGAGCAATAAGCCTGTCTTGTTAGCAGCCGTCCAGACAGCGTATGCATAGACAAAAATGTATATAGAAGAGAGCATCAGACAAAGTGATTTGTGCTTTGAATTCAACAGTTATGTTCAGTTGGCCGTTCAAAGATGTAGTCATCATCTGCTGGCGCCGAGGCGCGTGGTGGTGGTTGGATGTTGGTGGGAAGTAGGGATATAAAGATACTCACGCTTCAAAGGCTGCCCGTGCTGTTTCAGGCTGCATCGGGCACTGCCATGGTGCTGGACCATCGACGTGGAACACGCATCGCCAGTGGTTCGACTGCAACAGGTTGGTTGCGTCGGGTTTTGGTGAGAAGGGAAAAGGCTGAGAAAATTTGCAGATTGGGGTGGGCTTATATATGCTGCACGGCAGAATCCTCACCGCCTAGAATAATGCAAATCTCCACTGTAAAGATTACAGTATTGGCGGTGCCGCCTGTAATATGTACTGAGTTACAGTGCTGTATTGCAGAGTCACAGAGTAGGCAGAAACCCCACTTTTACCTCGACCTAATCGCGATGCGCTTCACCACTGCACCACGGTTAGGCTGGCGCACGTTGGGAACCCCGCCTAGAAATTTACACTGGAGCCCGTTGATTTTCTCATATTATTTTGCATTATTTTTTATTATTATTTTATCGACAACCCCCTCTTCCTCGATAGGCACTACTCCTTGTCTCTTGCCTGTCTTGACTTCTCTCGCCTTCTCTCTCGAGTCTTCTTATCAACCTCACTTCCAACCACTACACTCTCACACTCCCACATCCACCACCACCCAACCGTCAAGATGGCCGGTAAGTTCTTGCAAGACTCGATACACGATATTCAATACACATGGCGAGACCAACGCAACAAAGCATGCTGCAGCGCGGAGCAAGGAGGAAGGAGCAAGGGGTGGCCTGCGATGGAGAATGGGGGAGGATCGCGACGTGGCGACACTCTACCCTGGGAGGGCAGGCAGGGCAGGACAGCAAACAGTGTGGCAGCAGGGACGCGCAAAGGCAGACGATGCTTGGATGCTCGGCGCTTAGCTGGCAGTGTTGTGTCTACAGCCCGGCCTGGATCCCAAGTCGCGATGCTGCAGGGTGTCGTGTTGGGCACATCGACAAGCCAAACAACAGAAAGACAGGACATCAGAAGGACGCAACGCGTCGCATGCCCTACAATCACAGCTGCAGCTGCCTGGACACGTCCAAACAACTACACCTTGAGCTCAACAGATGCTAACTCTCTACAGATTTCCAGAGCGTCGCCGGTACGTAACGACCAAGATTGCGACATCGACGGCAAAACGGCGATGCCTCACTGCCTCACTGCCTCGCCCGCGATACCCTACCGCCCGACAACGCCGTCTGCCGAGCAATGACTAACACACCCACAGACCAGTTCGTCGACTTCTACTACAACACCTTTGATGCCGACCGCAAGCAGCTGGTCCCCCTCTACGTGCGTCGCCCTTGATATCCAACCCGGCCTCAGGCCCGACGCCTCCCAGAACTGCAGAACCACAGGCCGCAGAAGATGGCATGCTAACCTGCTTCCAGCGCGAGCAATCTATGCTCACCTTTGAGTCTTCCTCCGTCCTCGGTGCCGCCGCCATTGTCGAGAAGCTCAGCGTATGTTCCATCCTCCTCTCTCCCCCCCTCGACATCTCCCTAACAAAACCAGGGCCTCCCCTTCCAGCAGGTCAAGCACCAGGTCTCGACCAAGGATGCCCAGCCCAGCACCAACGAGGGCGTCATTGTCCTCGTCACTGGCCAGCTCCTGGTCGATGAGGAGCAGCGCCCCATGAACTTCTCCCAGACCTTCCACCTGGCCAAGGACGCCAACGGCTACTTTGTCTACAACGACATCTTCAAGCTGATCTTTGGTTAAATCTGTCTAGAGGTTATGATAGGCTGATTGGCGGGTGTGATACGTCAGAGTCCAAGTCCGTTGTCGCAGTCTGGCGTCGCAGTCCGACGTCAATGTCTCGATTCTGTCATGACTCTGATATCGCGTCTATCCAGCCTGTCCCGTTTATTTGTTTCCATGCCAGAGAAATATCCAAAAATGCATTGCGAAATTTGCCATTATCCCAATGATTGTGAAGAGAGTGAAAGCAAATTGTGAACATTCCCCATGAATCAGTAGACAGCAACATGGCTAGTAAACATTATAAATTTAGAAAAAAGTAAGAAAAAACACGCTCAAATATATACAACATATACACAAAAAGACAAGAAAGAAAGACAAGAAAGAAAAAGAAGCCCGGTGCCATATCACAGATCGTCGCCGTCGTCGATAATCACATTGCGCACCCGCATGCCCTGGCTCTCGACGACATACCGCCGAGTCAGCCCCAGCTGCCGTGCCTCGCTGATCTGCGCGTACGCCTCGTCGCCGCCGCCCACCATAATCATCGCCAGCGGTTGCCACCGCACAAGGCCTGCCGGCGTCCGCTGCGTCTCTTCCAGCAGCGGCCGCACAAACTCGTGCGCGGCGTCGTGAAATGTCATGCTCTCAGCATTGCCGTTACTGTTGCTGTTGCCATTGGCATTCACCCTGACGCCGTCGTCGTCGGACACCATGACGACAAGCTGCAGCCGCCGCGAGCCCGGTGGGAACGACGGAATATTCGCCATCTTCTCCGAGAACGAGCACCCGCCGCGCCGCAACACCAGCACTTGGTGGTCGCGCACGGCCGTCTCCGGTAGTGGCCCGGTCGGGTCGCCGTTCTCGTCCACATTGCACGCCAGCCCGCCCGCGTAGACAGTGCGCCACGGCAGCATATCCAACGGCACCGGCCCCGTCGCCGGGAACACGGCGCCCGCCAGCACATCCACAGCAGGCAGTGGCGCCGCACCCAGTCCCGTCGGCGTCACGCCCGTCGAGTTCAGCACGACATTGAAAACAGTCGACATTGTGCGCACTCTCGACTCGTTGTTGCCGCCGCCTACTGGCGCCGCTGTCTCGTGGGCCGAGCCGTAGCCGTGCCCATGGCCGCCGTCGAGCGATGACACAATCTGGCGCCAAAACGACTTGACGAGCGTGGTGAGTCCCGTCGACGAGGCCGCCCTGGCTCCCTGCGTCACTGGCCCCCGTAGCCGCTGCGGCGGAATGTGGTGGTGGTTGTGAGCACCCTTGTCCGGCGAGGAGCCTTGTGTCGCCCGGTCCTCTCTAATCGTGCCCTCGCGAACCTTGTTGCCCTTGGGTATAATGATTGCAACACGTTCTCTCTCTTCGTCGCCCGTATCTCCGCCCTCGTTTGCGTCTTTTGCGTCTGCTGAAAAGTCGCCATCGTCCAGCCATGCGGCGTGGTGGAGATGGTGCAGCTTGACTAGGGTCGAGTCGCGCACCAGCGCAAACCGTGGGTCCGAGATATGGCTGATCAGTGCGCGGTCCAGCACAATGCTCTCGTCGCGGCCCAGGGGCACACCGCTCACGCGCACCACCTGCCACGTGCGCTCGCCATACGACTCTTCCATCCGGAACAACAGCTTCAGGCCCGAGATGCTGTTGACGCGGATCTTGTTGGGCGCGATACGCGACAGGCCGCCCATAGACGCCATCACCGCCGCCATGGCATTGCTGTCAATGGAAAACTCAAGGCTCAGCTCCAGCGGCTGCTGTACGTGTGCTGACGTGCCATTGCGTGGGAGCATTGACTGCGGCAGCGTCCAGACAAAGTCTTTCTCAACGCTGACCCCCTCTTTTCCCTCAAGCTGCACCATCCTGGCCGCATGGAAGAGGTCAGACCGCCCGGTGATGGCCGATCCGGTCCAGGGGTCTTTGCGAGGCGCCGGTGGGCATGTCGTGGCAAACCCTTCGTCGCCGTACACGCCAATGTCGCCCGTGGTCGGGTCTTGCTCTGGTACACCGGGTACTCCAGATGGCTCTCGTTCATGGATCTTGCCGTCTTGGCTGTCCTTGTTGGTGGCCGCCGACCTCGCCTTGACGCCGCGGCGCTTGGGGAGCACCAGAGGATGGCCTTCGGTGGTGAATACAAAGGCTGCATCCAGCGAATTCAGCGGATGCTGGTCGTCATACAGCAAGTACATATACTTGGCTGTCTCGCCGAGAAAGAAGCTCTCCATGCGGTCCGACTTCTCGCCGCTTACCACATTCTGCAGACCGGCCCACCCGCACTCGGTCTTGCACCGCTGCTTGATATCGCGCTGCACCATGTCGCCCACATAGAGGTACCACGGGTCCTTGGTCGCCTGGTAGATGTGGTACACCGACTCGATAAATTCAGGCCGCAGCGGCCACCATCCCAGCCCGCCCTCGACGCCGCGGCCCAACACAGACCACCGCTCCGGCAGCGCGCCATACTTGGCCCACACCGCCGTGTACAGCAGATTCGTCTCGATCGCCTCGTCCACCTCGCCTGCCAGCGTCAGCAGGCCTGAGTAGTATGCGCCCAGGCTGTCGATCCACTGCGCAGCCAGTGACCCTGTCCACAAATTCACATTCTCATAGTGGGGGTGCTCGCGATCGCTATACAAGTGTCGCTTGATGGCCGCGTGTGCGAGGTGCCAGGCATCCAGGAAAGAATCAGGCGCGTTCTCTACGTCACTCAGTATGGGGAACATGCTGTTGGGGTCGTGCCACGCCAGCTCTCTGAGCCCGCCCGTCGTGCTGTCCTGCGTCCACAGCGGTAGAATATGATGTACTGGGGGTGGTGCAGTCGCAACTGTGCGATTGGGGATGTCATGGCCCGACAGCAGAATATGCGTCTTGAGCGCATACTCGAAGAAACTGTCGGCGCCAGCGCCAATCACCGAGTAGGCACCGATCCACTGGCCCTGCTCCGCATCGACTCCGGCTCCGATAAGCCCAATGTCGCTGCGGCGGTACCACACTGCCCAGAATGCGCGCTTGGCCAGCTGCTCGAATCGCTGGTCGCCCGTGAGCCGGCTCAGCACGGTAAACTCGAGCACGAGACTGCCCGCTCCGGCACTGCATGTCTCTGTGATTTCGGGCGGCCCGTATGCCTTCCGCCGCTGGGACGAGGTTGTGTCATTGCTGTCGTAGAGTGGCGAGTTGATGTAAAAAGGAATGCCGTGGCGTAGGTTGACGCGCGGGTAGGGCATGCCTGTGTGTGTGTAAAAGGCCGGCAGCAGCCGTGTTGCGAGATCGAGTGCAAGCCGTAGGAGCTGCCCGTCATAGACAAATCCGCCGGGCCAGTGAATGGGCGTCTGCTGTTCTTCGGGCTGCGACGGCGCTTTGGGTGGGGTGTAGCCCGTGATGGGCAGCTCGCCGACGGCAAACAGGTGTGCGCTCAGCAGTCCGCCGACACCCCGGATCACCGTCTCAAACACCTGCACCTTGCTGTCCATGTCAAACCCACGGCCGCGCTGGCCCTGCCCTGAAGCGCCGGGCCGGCCGTCGCCGTACTGTTCGACCAGACTGGCAATGCTTCCCTGGAAGTCGCGCAGCGCCTTGGCTGCAACATCGCCGTCTTCGGCGGGGGCCGAGGCCAAGATGGCCAGTGTCGAGAGGCTGTCGATGAGGGTGAGCGAGTAGTTGCCGAGTACGTCGTTGAGCTCGATATTGCGGGGGTTGAGGTTGTCGCGGGTCAGGGGCACACACGATACGGGCCGCAGCTCGTCCTCGGGAAAGGCGACACGCATGTAGTTGTCGAAGCCGTGGTAGAACATGTCGACGGTATCGCGGCGCAGCTCAGCCACACGGGCCGGCCGCATAGCAGCCTGGGCCTGTGGAATCCATGCCAGCAGCACCAGTGCCAGCAGCAATGTCGCTAAAAAAGATGTCTTGTTTGTCATGTTCGTCTTCGTCGCGGCCCTCGAGGTTGTCGTCGACGTCGAGGTCACCGCTCGCCAGCCTTTGCCTTGTCGAGGCATCACCGGCGACAGACGAAGCTTGGTATCAGGGGAGGAGGCATAGGGTGGCCGGCTGTTGCAAAGGGAAGGAAAATCAAATAAAGGATTGCAGAATGCAGTTTGCCAAAGCCAAGAATATCAAATGTCGGTGGATGCCGTGGTCGCATGAGCGAATGTGAGCGAGTGGAGGAGCTAGCTACAGTTCTACTATGTATTTATGTACATGACCAAGCAGGGGCAAGGACAGTGTTGTATCGTCGGTCGAACCTTCTTTTTTTGTGTCCTTTTTTTAAAAAAAAATAGTCTCTCTCCTTTGATGGTGACGCTTCCTCTGCTAGTTAAACTATATCACATAATAAAAATGAAGGCAACTATCCAAGACAGATTTCTCGACACCGATCAAATACACCAATTCCAAGGTCGCTCAGTGCCGGAGGGGTGAGCCCGCGCCAGAGCTAAACGCAACGTCTCCTGTTTTTATTGCGATCTCAGGGAAACAAGCATAGATAAGCGCAGATAAGAACCGATAAGATCAGATTACAAATCCTGTGGGACTGTGTGATCTCTCACGTGATGGTGTAAGTGGTGATTACGTAATTTTCGTGTACTTACAACAGTTTCTCCAAATTATCACCAACCATCACTGCAAACAGGTCCATGGCATGAATTTTCAAACGTCCATTTTATTTTTGTTGGCAGTTAGCCTACAGCATAATACCCCCCAGTAACTATACCAAGCTGAGCCTTACGGACGGTTAACTTTAAAAATAGTAAAAAACCACCCAAACCCATTGTTGACCTTTGGTTGCCCATCGTTGTATGAACAATTGTGAAAAAAACAGAGCAAACCTCCCAGAGCATAGAAAAGAGAGAAAGGTATAAGAGAGAGAGAGAAAAAAAGAAACAGGGGAATAAAATAAAAATCGCAAAACGGGAATAAAACCACACAACGAAGTCCAAACACACAAGGGTATTTAACCGGATAACCAAATGTGCGGAGTTGGTATAGGAGAGGTAAACGTCATAAAGAGAATAGAAAAAAAAACAGGAAAACAGAAAGAAAGAAAACAGAAAGAAAACAAATAGAAGAAAGAAACCGGAAGGATAACAAAAAGGAGAAAAAAGGAGAAAAGAAAAAACTAAAGTGAAAGGCGGTACAGAAAAGGTAGGAAACACTCAAAGTCATCAAAACAAACTAGAACAAAATACCAAAAGACCACACCAAATTCGTAAAAGACTCCGGCCTTGCAAAAGGCATTTCTTATAACCCAAAGAGAAAGAAGAAAAAAAAGAGAAACAAAGCAGGAGGCTTTGGTCAAAGCATAAGCCGATCAGTTTATTTCCAGGGATCCTGCTTAATGTTGCTGTTGTTGTTGTTGTCGTTGCTGTTATTGTTGTTGGAGTTGCTCCGGTCCTGAGGGTAGTACGGCGTGCCATTGGGCAACATGCCGTTGGGAGACGGCAGCATGCGGGAGTGGCTGCTCATGTCAGACAGCATTGGGTTCCCAGCGTCGTTGGGATCAGCCGAGCCCGGAGTACTGCCGTCGGGACTACCATGCGACAGTGGCGACTCGTTGTACTTGATGGAAATACCCACCATAAGGGACTCCTCTTGGTCGATGTTGAGACCAGCGCCCATCCCATTGGAAAAGTCAAAGTTCTGACTCGGGTGCACATGGCCGGGGTGCTGGTGGTGCTGGCCCGGACCGGGCAGAGGGTACTGGTTGCAGCTATCGATGCCGATATGGCCGTAGCTGTTGTTCCAGATAGTGCCGCCGGGAGGGGTGTGGTTGCGGTCGTTCCGAGCTGCATTGGCGTGGGCATTGGAGTTGCGCTGCTCACGCTTTGCGTTGGTGCGACAGCGGCGACGGAGCTTGGTCGCTTCGTCCATTGTAGGGCTCTCAAAGCCCAGGCGCACAAAGTAGCACTCAAGCTCAGGAGCCTTGAGATCGTACTTGGGGTCGTAGACCTCCTTGAAGGCCGTGAGGATGCGGTTGTAACGGTTGCGCTCATCCTCTTCGTAGATGTCACAGAGGCGCTCGAATCCCTCCCGGGGAAGCATAAAGTTCTTGCGCACGTTGCGGATGTGCTTCATTTGGAGGCGGGGAGTAGTCAACCGCGGGACGCCCGTAGCCTTGTAGAACTGATTTGTAATGTTGTCCCACATACCCTTGCCGCGGGTGCCCCTCTGCTGGCTATGGATGTTGAAGAGATGGTGGTCCTCCTCCGTGGCTCTTTCATTGAGACACACCCGATCGCCGGATGTGACGCACAGATTGACCAACTCGAGGGGAACGGTCGCGTGTAGAGGAGGCTGCTTCTCCTCTTCGTCCTTGCTATTTCTCTTGGTGTAGCTACCGCTGCTATTCTGGTTGCTTTCACTGCGGACCATTGCTGCCATCTCACTAGTGCCGACATTGACCTGCGTTCTAGGGATGCGGGGATCACCGTAGCCCGTGAGACTAGACGGGACTGTAGCCCGGCGAGGCAGCGAGAGGTCTGACCTCTGCTGGGTGAAGGGCATTGCACCATTGGGATTGATACCAGGAGCAGTCGGCTGCTGAATGATGTACTGAGGAGGCTGAGTACGCGAGCCCATGGGGGCAAGATCCATCTGCGGCGGCATGGGAAGGTGCTGAGCCGGGGTATGGGCGTACTGGGACGTAGGATACTGAGGACCGGCGTTTGGCATGGTCTGAGACGGGTGACGCGGTGGCTGTTGCGTCATGAAGCCGGGGGGAGCGGTGCCCGGGCTGTACTGGTGGTAGGGAGAGAGGGGCTCATCCGGGTTGGGGTTGGGATTGCCATTGGCATTTCCATTGGCATTTCCATTGTGGTTGCCGTTGGGGTTGCCATTAGGCTGGCCATACCCCGTGAAGTAGGGGTTGTTGTTATCCATTTCAGCGGTGATATCCTGCGTGTGCAGCTGCAAACGTTCAGAATACTGAAATTATTTTGATGATGAGGCTGGTGGAGTTAGCCTTTGTATGTCTTTGAGCTGTCAAGCAGTGTAGCTGCTCCACTCACAGATACAGCGTCTCTTTAGAGGCACTGTCACTGACGTTGCCGGGGGATATGACGGGCCGGGCTGGTGATAGTGTAAGGAGTAGCAATATAAAAAGCCAGAGTATGTGTTGGTGGCAGTGAAGTGTTGGCGACGCTGATGGATAAGGTCAGCACCGGACAGGCACTAGCAGCAACGCAAGTACGGTTTGGAGATGCTGGTGTCAAGGGTGCAAGAGGAAGTGTATAGGTCAGGTCTTGTCGAGGATGAGAGATGGAGATGTAACGGGGGATGTGGAACTATCTTATACTAAGACAAGTAGACGAGGTTGTGCTGGCAGTAACAAGTAGGACGAGAGGGGGATAAAGGAATGCAGACTCGAGGGTGATTGGGGGCTGAAGTGATGAAGAGACGGGTAGTGCAACGAGCTTGGAGAGCGAGGATGGGAGGGGGGGAGGGGTGGATGTAGAGAGGCAAACGGGAGCAAAGGGCAGAGGTCAGAGAGTGTGTCAATGAAAGAGGTGGTGGCAAGGTGTAGAGATAGGACGATTCATGCTAGGGTAGGGCTTGAGGTAAACTGCATAGTGGCAAGGCCAAAAGCAGCAGCAGAGCGAGCACAGGCGTGAGAGGGGACTTACACGAGAAGGATGGAGCTGGCTTTCACCTGGTGGTTGTGTTGCTGCTGGTGTGCTGTGTTGTCTGGTGGAGGGCAAGCGGTGGGATAAATATATATTTATCTATAGAAACGAAGCAAGAGAAAAGAACGTGCCAAAGAACGTGCGTCTGCCGTGAAAGGCGATGCTGGGGTTTGGCGTCTGTTTTGGCGTCTAATTCTGGCTTGGAGGCCGGTGGCCTTGGAGGGTGCTGTTGGCTGTAGGGCAGCAAGACGGGGGCTTGGGGATGGAAATAGATTCAGGGCCGAGTGTGCGAGCACAGAGCCATGAAGATAGAAGATGTTTGGTGATGGGTTGAAGAGGAAGAGATGAAGAAGAGAAGGAGAGAAGAAGAAGAAGAAGAAGGAGGAGGAGAGAGATATATAAAAATAAACAAGAAATAGCAAGAACGGACAGAGACAAGGCAAAGAAGACGCCAATAAAGTATTAAAACTTGATACACACCTTTATTCGAAGCCGAATGCCCGAATAGAGCAGGAACAATGTACTCTGCAGCGAGCAGCGTTTCTTCAGGTCGTCCGTACAGCTTGTGTATTTCTCGCGTGACTAAAGCTCGAAGTCTAAAATAAAAAGTACCGGGTGATACACAGGCGAGAGTGCCGGAGCTGGAGCTTGTGAGAGCTAGAGGCTAGCTTGTGAGAGCAAGAAGAGCAGAGGTGAGGAGAGGCCTATATTGTAGGAGAGGAGAACGGAACAAGGTGAGAGATAGACAGACGGAATAAAAAAAAGTAATATCAAATAAAATAGAGAAAATAGGGGAGAAAATAAGAAAGAGCACAAATAGAAAGCGCCAGAAATAGATCAGATCAAAAAGACGTGTTTGAGGAAGGCACGACCGGTGTGCATTGATCTGGGAGCACTAGCAGATGTGCAGATAGACGAGGTGGAGGAGTGCACTCAAGACTTGTGCAAATTGGCGACGATGATAGAATTCAAGACGAGATGGGAAGGATAAGAAGAAACAGGGAGAGAACAGACAGGACAGACAGAGGACATAAATGAGGACAGGCAGCCATGAAATAGCCACTTTCTGGGCCGATGGGGGCCAAATGGCATCTTGCTGGTCCTGCCCCTCGCACTTTCCTCTCCGTGTATTCTCCTTGTCTCTTTCCTTGTCTGTACCTTTCCTTCCTTGCCTTTCCTTGCCTCTTTCCTTGTCTGTCTATCGTGTCCCTCTGCACTAGCTACTCCTTTCCTTTTCTCGCAGTCTTGATACACATCAGCTCCTTCCCCGAGTAACTTTGCCATACTCCATTTGTTTACATTGACATCCGAAACTAATAAGCTTCTCCAACTCTTAATAAGCCTTCCCCGTTAGCAGCTTGGAGATTCTACAACACCCCTTACCCTGACAGCTTCGAAAAAGAACCCTAAATAGCAAAAGAAAAGCAAGTGCAAAAGTAAAAGCAGAAGCCAGCAAACGCAAACAGCCGAGCCAAAAGCAATAGCCCTTAATCGGTGACCACCAGTCAAAGCCACCGAAAGGACACAGCAGCCTACAGCAGTCACTAAGCAGCCCACCGCTAAGCAAGTGCCAACAGAGCCATACAAGCCATAAGAGCCATAAGAGCCATAAGAAGTCAGCAGCTTGTCTGAAAACATCAGTGCGGCAGTGCAACCGTAGGCTTTTAAAGTCCAAGTATTCAAAACAAGACAAGCACGATCGAAATCTCACGTGGAGTAGAGGCTGTTGGGATGAATTTGGTATGGTCTAGCAGATGCAGACGGGGAGGGGGGTGGAGTAGTAGTTGAAATGGAAGAGGAGAGTCTCCGGAGTCTGAGAGTTACTGTACATTGTACATATACCTTGTACTGTGCTGGGCGCTTCAGGCCGAGTACATCGGGACTGGCACTCACTGATACCTGGATACAGACACTGGATCGAGGGCTTGTTTCTGCGTCGGTTCTGATTGCCGGGCATACGTCGACATGGCGGGCATGAGTATTGCCCGTGCTGCTGTACAAAGAAAAAGAATCAGACACATGCTGCAATGAGGAGCACAGCCAGAACAAATGCCGCAGATGTGCAGACGCGCAGATGGCAGGTGGCAGGTGAGGTCATAGACGTGAGTGTAAGCAAATATGATGTCAGTCTGGGTGGTGCAAAGTAAGTGGCTGTGAGAGGAGAAGAAGGATGCAGCTGTTCTGAATCCTGAATCCCGATTCCCAGGGCACTCTGGTCCTCCCAGATCCGGCAGTCTGGCTCCTTTATTCTCGTTGCAGGCTCCTCTCAATACTACGTACATGCTTGGTCGTGCAGGCTTCTTTCTGTCTGTTGCGTCGTGAGGGCAGCTAGGGGTGTAGAGGACTTGCTCAGTAGCTCTTCTTTTCATAGACAACAGCCAACCTGGCTTGACCGAACAATGGTGCAGCCCCCGAATGACAGCTACGACAACAACCGCAGCAACAACGCCAGCAACCAATACAGCACGGCAGACGCGCCGTTCCTAGCAAGTTGGTTCGGTCGTGTTGTATTCATCGTGGCGAGAATGATGGAGACCAGGGCTGAAGGAGTTGGAGAACTGGAGAACATGTTTTCGGGGACGAAGATAGAACTAAAGTAGTTGGAAATATAGAATGCGAGAGCCGCGCAATCGCGGCGTGTCCTTCCTGCAATCACTATGTATGTACGTACTGTTCATGCGACTCTATTGCATCTGCCGCGCCGGTGTACTTTTACCGGTTTATTTGTCCATCCAAATGCGAATCCTAAATACTATCCCAAATCCTAAATCCAATATCATGTCCGATCTTAGTCGAATCAAGTTCTCCAACTGCCCCATAAGTGGAGGCTTCTCGCCTGTTTCAAATATGTATGCAAGCAAAAGCCAAAAGAAACAGCTGATGGGGCAGGGTCGAGGGTCTGTCTAGCTACCGAGCAGATAGCTTTATTACAATGCGTAGTAAGAAGGAAAATCAGTAGAAATTCAAAGAGACGGATATGTGTTCAAAAACGGCCGAAGCTACTAAAGTACTAGGAGGGTCTCCCCAACTATGAATAAAATGGCTTGAAACAGTAAAATTAGACAAAATTAATGAAAGCTACAGCTAGACCTAGACCTAGATAGACAATAAGAGCCAAGAGTCAGGCCGCCGCCAGGCCGCCAGGCGAGGCAGCGAGAGCTGCTAGGTTGTCACTAGAAGCTGGCCCAAAAGATACATGGCCGGCGATATGATGGGCGCGGATTTATTGCTAGTAACGAGGCAAAGTAGAGCTTGCAGAGGCATAACTATATGAATCCTAAGCCAGGCATGCTGCTGGCTGTGCGGCTGTTCACTCGAGGCCGAAAGACAGACCGGGCGCGGCCATGCTGCGGCGAGGATAACTGTGTCCGAGCTGTGAGATTCTGTCCAGAAACGGCTCGACATCGATGTTTATCCCGCTGCACAGGCTGTGATGCAGGGCGCCTAAATCCTGAGGTTGTATCGATGGCAGGCAAGAACAATGAATGATAGCATAATTACACCAGGAGCTACATAGTAGGGCCTTTTTTATCCGACGTCGTACTCTGCAGTCGTAGGTGTGAGGCATATACATGCATAACTTACACCTTCCTAATGAAGTGACGAAATGCAAATGGGAGTTACTAAGCAGAACATGCCATATTGTGTCTGTAGAATATGCAGGCAATCAGCATGTCATGACGCCAAATACTGTCCATGATAAAAACACTCAAGACAAAGTATCAAAATCAAAATGAGCAAAAGCATCAAATTGGAACACAGCCTGCATGCTAGTCGCTTGATCGACAGCAGGGGGTTTGTCAAGTCAGCCACATTCTCAACGCTCAGTGCATTTGGGGATGCTGTGTAATTAATTAGCGTAGTCATCTTCCCAGGCGTTCTACTGGCCTCCTGGCCGCGTACCAGGTGCGTCAGTTCATTGCGGTCAGGCTCCCCTACTCGGCTGCGGCTTTCAGGCCTGATGTCGGGTCTCTTTGGCTGTCTCTCTTATTTTTGCATCTCTTGTGCCTGCTCATTTTCATTCTCATTCTCATTGACATTCTCATGCTCATCCCTTCTTTCTCATTCTTATTTCTCGCTTATTCTCGTTTTATTTGCCACTGATCGTCGATCTCGCTTAGTGCTGCTCTTCCGCAGCCAAAGACTTTCTAATCTGGATCTAGGCCCTATGACCCCGATACGTTCTCTTTCTCTTTCTACATAGTATGTACTTTCTCGACGTGCGGGCGAAAATCGACTTTAACAGTGTACTCTGTACTCAGACTCTGACACGCGGTGCACTTTGTATGTATATACACACTACTATGTACAGTACTTTTCTCCTACCCTGTGCATCATCTAGCCCTAGATCAACCGTACGCACATTATCCAAATATAATGAAGAAATAAACCAAAAGGGCAAAAGGCAGAAAAAAGGCAGAAATCTACAGACACGCCTTGAGTGATCACCCAGCCTAGTCCCGAAACAGTAGTTCGTAAACCTTTCTTTGTTTCTTCTTCCTTCTTTTCTTTCTCTATTGTCATTTCTTTCGTCTCTGGGTTTGGTTCTCCTTGCTGTTCATTCCGCTCGTACTTGTACAGAGTCTCAGGAACGGATCTATCTTATGTATTTCCCTGGCAAATAATAATGATAGAAAAAACAGTACTCCAATACCTTTACTCTGTACTGCATTCTCAATATCACAGGAATCTTCTGGTTTGTCTAGCCTGACGGGGAACAAACGCCTGCCTCCCGGAATAATAGAAAAAACGAGTCTGTTCCCCCGTCGTACTACATAGTACTTAGAAAGATGCGATAAAAACGCACTAATACTAGTATGCGGTATGATAAAAACGGACTAGCTGATCGGCACCGATTGCGGCTGATGACTGAAGTACATGCATGTATTCTGAGGAGAGTACAGAGTGAGTGTAAAGGTATTTCCAGAGTACAGAGGGCAGGAGCACGAGCAAGAGGCGAATTAACTTTTCGGTTTAGCTTGTGATAAAGCTCATTAGAGGAACACGTGCCGTGCATACTCTGCACAAAGAGAAGAAATACCTGGTGAATAATAAATGAATAAAGAAAAGTGTCAGAATATTTACTAAAATGCGCTTTAATTTGGAATTACTCAAGGGAAGAATAAATAAAAATATGAAGACGTGCGTGTGAAAAAAGGAAGGAGCGGACGGCGTATTGCTTTGTACGGAGTAGTACGGCTTGGACTTGCCCAGCGCGGGCGTGTCTTTCATTTCGAGATAAAAGGGAAAGAGCAGGGGCAGAGTGGAGGCTGCAGGGAAGATGGGGTTTGCAGTTGTGCATGTACATGCTCTCCGTATTGACAAAAGCACATAGTAGACGGAGTACTCCGTAGACCTGCTCTTCATCGCCGAGACAGGGTGGGCGATCGGTTAGTTCGTTTAACTCTCCATAAGACGCGCCGCGCTCATCACATTCCACTTGCAATTGCAACAAGTGAAGAAAACGCTCAGGGTCCTGTTGACCCAACCTAACCATTTACAGGATAGAAGAGGATTAAAGAAGCAAAGTGTCACGAAGAAGAGCAAGGTTCGCGAGAGCCAACAACTCTGGACATCTCGTTTCGACAAAACAGTGTTGGTGATGGACAATAGAAGCACACACTGTCGGTCACATGACCAGGTGGGATTACAATTGTTTTGTAATGTATTTTGTATTTTATTTTGTTGGGGTGTGGGGATCAGAAGGAAGGAGGAGGGCAAACGAGAAGGATGCCGCCGACAGGGAATCTCTCATATCTCAGTTCTCCTAAGAATATTGTCATTTACTACAGAGTACTATGTATTGACGGAAGGGGCCAGGCGAGAGAGCTGAAGGCGATCACATTTACTGCATATGAAAGCGGAAGGAGCCATGCGAGCTCTTTGTGCCCCTCTTTCTCCTCCTTCGCCCTATCTCTCCCCCTTTTGTCTCGTATTTTCTTTTTTGGTTCTCCTACATAATATTATTAGGATTCTTCATGCTGTCCTCGTATTGTTGTTGACAATAGCCACTGAATGCCATTCTCCGACGCCCATTCTCTGAACGCGGAGTTGGCTCCGTGGATTTAGTAGAGAACCAAGGCGGGGACAGACGCAAAAGAGCCCCGTAGATAAAAGAATGTCGACACTACAAAACATCTTGGCTACATCTAGACTACAGATGGGACGCTCCGGCGCATGGCTGCTGAAAATAGGTGGTTGGATTCAGTAGATAAAAGGTTGGCAGAGACGATGCAGCGACAGAGACAATTACCAACTGGAGAGGAGATGGCAAATTAGAAATAAGAAAGTTGGAAAATAAGCAAAAACCAAATAAATCGTCAGATGTTAGGTTCAGTCGGAATGGTCTACGCGTCGGACCCGAATGCAAGCGCCACAGCGGCAACGCAATGCAAGTTGAATAACGAATAATTCACAGACCAAGAATTCATAAACATAAAAAACGGCCATACAAGGTCCGGCGTTGCAGATATGTGATGACCAGTGGCCCGAGGCTAGTCCAAACAGGAAATGAAAAACGAGAAGCAGCAGTACGTTGCTTGACGGTATGTGGTTATTGTCTTGCATAAAGTCGAGTCAAACGGCGGCGTGTCGTACAGTCGGTCCTTGGTGTCCAAGACACGCACGACAGCAAGGGTGCTGGATCTGGAGATATCGTACAGTGACACAAGGGTAAGACAACAGGGAGAGCAAAGAGATGGTTGAGACAACACATTGCAACCTAGTTTTCTATTCAGAGTATACAAAGGTTTAGATGAAAGAAGAAATGAGAAATAAGAAATAAGAAACACAGAGTAGGAAAGAAAAGAAAAAAGAAGAAAAAAAAGGTGTGACACCATTAAAGAACAAGGGTCATCCATGCACATGTTGACAAATAGCAATGTGGATTTACAGAGCATTGTGGTGATTGCGTTCCGAGTTCATACCGAGTAAATGTGTGTACTATGTACGTACGACAAGACAGGTACTAAAAGTATCAACAAGGGATACAGACAGGGGCATAATAACGTGCGAGTTCAACGCCGTGTCACGATGCAGCTGAATCCTGTATCCCGTTGTACACGATGCAGCAGAGCAAAAGCGGCCACCTGGTGAGGTCGAGGTTGGAAGAGTGAAGCGTGGCGGATATTTTATTTTCTTCTTTTTTTGTCGAGTTATACCCGGCGATTGCCTAGTCTACAACGTACAGATTAAGTACAACTGACAGTGGACATGAGTATTTCCATTTCGCATCGATGAGAATCTCAACCACCACGCTGCAACGTGCAAGCACGGCAAGTACTCCGTAGACAATAACGGCTTTTTAGTGGAACGAATTACGGGTTACGGGTGATGAGTGGCGCTGTGAACGTGAAAATGAAATGAAAATAAAAGGCGGCAAACAGGGAAGAGGAGAAATAAGAGTAAGAAAAGAAAAGAAGAGGGCAATGTCCGAATTGGGAAATTGGCCGACAAGCCTCAACTGAAATAAGAACACTAAACGCACAACGGACACGAAGACTTCTCCATAAACTAGACCCCAACGTCTAGCCATATGCAGTAGGGGCTTCGGTGTCCACGAGGGGTGAAACGTCGGCGACCTGAGTAAAGGAGGGTGATGAAGATGAAAGAAATGGAGATATGTATATAGCGAGATGAAGTGACAGCGTGCGTGGAGAAAGAGTGAGTAAAAAGACTGGAATAAAAACAGCCAGAAACAAGAGATGATAAAGAAGTTGGGTATTTGAAAAGAATGATATAACTAAAACAAATCTGGTTGCTTAATAATAATAAAAAGTATAGTTGTTGGAAACAAGCCACGGAAAATGAACATTATAGAAATGAAGAAATAATAAACGGAAATAAAAAAAGGCAGAAATAGCACTACTATGTAGATACTCTGCATGGGTACGGCGATTTTCAGAATCATGCTATTGTACATCATAATTATGCCCATTCTAGTACGACGGACAACGAGCTGCAAACTCCGGCCTCCGGCCTCCTTCCGTTTACAGAAACACAGCACCGCGGACATGTAAGCGGTCGTTGTGGGTTAGCTCGAATGAGGCAGGACGAGAGGACTAGTAGTAGGAGAATAAAGAGGGAAGGGTGAGAGGAGCCTCTACGGCGTACCCTCAGAAGGCCGAAAGGGTGGCAGACCAAGACAGAACCAGGTACAGGGATGTAATAAGTGGCTGTCTGTGTAAGCCGTTTACTGCATAGTACTCCGCGTTCAAAGTCACCCTGCACTGCACAAGAGAGATGGCTCTGGTCATATGACCGCGAGTCGCCGCGGATGACTGCTCTTGTTGTTGGGAGATCACAACAGGAAGGAGCGGAAAGACGGGCAGGACGGGCAAACAAGGCAACAGCAACAGCGCTGCGGATAGCATAATACGGTTGTTGTCCGAGTTATTCTTCCTTTTGCCTAGTTTGCAAAATGAGTTGAATTAGATGCAGTTAGGACAGTGCTGATCCACAGCCAGTATCAAGGCAAACAAGGTGAAGGTGGAAGGTGAACGGTGAGCGGAGAACGGATAAAGGTGAGAACATTCCCGATTTCAGCGGTGGCTTGACGGTGAGCGGAATGTGACGGATTACATAAGCAAAGTGTGTGGCACGGGTCTACGGAGTACACAATATGCAAAAATACAAAAGAACTTGTAACAAATACATACATACTACGGTAGCGAGAAGAGAAGCGAGAAGAGACGTGAGAAGCGAAGGGACAAGCCGAAAAAATACAAGTGACATGGTTGTGGAAAAAAGAAACGACAGACGACAGAGATACAGATAAGGAGGTGTACGCTGCATGGAGGTGCTAACGAACTAGGGTTGGCTTGTTGATAGGCTGTTGTTTGTGTATGCTGAGTATTTTTTTAGTACAAATAAGAATGAAAATTTAATAGAATAAAAGAAAAAAGTAAGGGCCATGAATGAGAGAGAGAAGACAAAAGAGATGAGAGTCCAAGGCCGGCATGGGAGATTGACAGATTGACAGCTGATAGGACATGCGTTAATATGGGGAAGGAATGCAATATTGGGCACTGACCCGGTCGCAAAGATTGGCCTGATTGTCTGAGAGTTTGGGGTTGGGGTTGAGGATGGGGATGTGGTCGAGATTGGGATTGCGGTACTACTATGTACTAAAGGGCAGTTGGCATTGATGTGACAGTGACTGCGACTGGCAGTGTCTGACTGCCGACGCGTCTCACTCAAATAGGCATGCAGGTGTTATGTTTGCTTTTTGCAGCTGTCGGTTGAGTTGCTTAGCCTTGAAGGCAGTGCGGAACAAGACTAGGAAGGGCAAGGGAGGGCAGAAGGAAGGGCAAGAAGGAAGGGTAAGACCAAGCTAAAGGCTTAGCTGCTCTGCAGTAAATATTGCAGAGTCAGGTATAGTGGCATGCAATCCTTCTACCTCCGAGCTGAACAAAGAGAGACCGTGCTAGAGGGGATACTCGATATGAACGAGAGACAAAGAAGGAGACGAGCCAGATGGAAGGCAAAGAGAATGAACACGAGGAAGACGAGGAAGACGAAGACGAGATGAAGCTACGAAGCGAGAGGGGAGTGGAAGAAGGGATGAACGGCGGATTTACAGCAGAGTAGGATGAGGTGTTGACCGAGTACCGAGTACACCGCTGGACAACTTGAGATATGAAATGGTGCGTGGTGGCTGATGTCCTGCATGCGCTGTGGTGACACAGCAGAGGGAGAGATTGTGTTGTAAAAGGCGGTCACTTGTGTGACTGTAGGCTGTACAACAGAAGCGTCTCTCTTTTGTCTTTTCTCCTTTCTCTTTCTCTTTTCTCTTCTTCTTTTCATTTCTTCAATTCTTCCTTTGTTCTTTTTGCCAGCCATCTACCTCCATTCGCCCCTTCTCCATGGCCATTTCCAGTATTTTTATGGCGCATGATGCAAGGCACATGAAATGAATATCATAATGCTGTTGCTCTGATACCGGATTTCTTGAAGCTGTTGTACCGATTATCCAAACTGCCACTAACCACATGCAGTAGTTAAACACCATGGCACTACACGATAGACGGAGATGGCAGAAAGCAGTATGGTCTGAACAGCAGCCCATGCCAACAGAAAGAATGGGCTAGGAAGCGACGGCGGCGTTCCCATTGGGGGAAGACAAACCGGGGATGAGGGGTGAGTATTCTTTCTGTCTATATGTACACAGTATTGAATGTGTTCTGTCCGTTAAATACAGCGTAATAAGTAGGGACTATGTACACAGTAGTGAGACAATCCCTGGCCGATCAATGCACAATCATAGAAGCCAAGGAAGGTGCGGGCATACTCTGTACAAGCTGTTTCCGAAAATGTACTCTGTTTTTGGTTACTTATTTAATTTAATTTATCTCACTTACGCAACAAAATACAATAAATACAATAAATACATGATCCACTATTTCATCCAATCTGTGCTAGACAGGACCCACCTGTACCAGATTATCGGGTCGTCCCTCTTTATCATTGTGGGTCAGATGGAGTGTGCCATTTAATAAGGCTAGCCTTCTACGTACTGTATTACAGTGCATCACCTGTTCAGTATTTGGCTCGTCTGCAAGTAATGTGCAGAGTACAGAGTGTTGATTTACTGAGTATTACAGCAAGCACCACATGGCAGTTTGTGCCACTCCATCGATATACCGGCTCGCCTATCAAGACATTCCAGTCACCCGAGTTCGTTTTGCTCGCCTTTTTTTCTTTCTTTCTTTCTTCCTTCCTTCTTCTTTCTTTATTTGCCTTTCTTCCTCCCTTTCTTTTGTGCTTTTCCTTTGTCGACCTTTTCCATCCTTTCATCTTGCTTCCTCTTTCTTCTTCTCCCCTCTCTCTACCACTATTCTCCTTCTCTGTCTCTTGGATTAAGCGAGCCTCTAGATGAAGATCATACTGAGACAGAGATCTCTATCGTAGGAGGGTCCAGAAGGAGACAGAAGAAACAACAGGAAGAAAAGGTAGACAAAAAGAAGACAAAAAAGAAAGAAGAAAAGCAAAGCAACGGCAAATGTGCCACCCCTGTCGTACTGATTGTGCATATACCCGCGCGCTTGCACCATGCACGATGTTGCCCCAAGTCATAGTGGCATTCAGGAAGGCAGTGGTTTGGTTATTGTGCTTTTGATTTTAGTGGCTGCGCTCTGTCACGCTGCTGGTTGAGCCACATTGACACCAATATGGACACCGCTGACCATTGTATTATTGCCGTACTGCTATAGCTTTTCTTTACTGTTTCATTTCTTCTTCTCTTCTTTGTTTAGTCTTCTTTCTCCTCTCTTCTTTCTTCTTCCCATCTTCTTCTCTACTCGATAGTTACCTCCACATCTCCATCCCTCCGCAATATTTACCCACACCCACTATTACCTGCTAGATGATTCCAAGATGATATCACTCCCTCCCATACTCAACACCACGCATCGCAGATGGCAGAGCAATAGATAAAATATCAAGATTCTACCAAGATCGTCGCTGTCAATAATCAGTCAAGATGCCCGATACGCCGATGAGCAGTCCGTGTCCTCGCTACCATTTCTCTCCTCAGACGCGTGTCCTGTCGTTTCTAGCATCTGCTGTCTACTCCCTGATATCCAGTACTACGCCATACTTGTAAATGTGACATGGCACTTGCACCGTATCTACGCCCTACTCTCCAAATACACGTATCACCTCTGCCCACCCTCATCCTCACCCTCAGCTCACCCTCATCCTCACCCCACCCCCTCAGCCGTTTCGACTCCTCGCCGCTGCCGCCCTCCAACCAACAGATATCTGCAGTGATCCCGATGCCAGACCCGGCCCGAAAACCACTATTAGAGGTGCACTCGAAACAGTTAGTGATGCTCGCCCTCTGCCCTCTAGTTTCCTGGTTTCGCAGTCTCCTTCTCTTTCTGTTTTCTGTATTCTTGCTGTCTGTTTCTTTTTTTCCTTTCGCAACACTATTTCCCTGCTCTCCCACCCTCCTCCTCTCTCTTCTCTGCTCCGTAGTTGTTCTTGCAATGGCCCCCAAGGCAACCCTGCTGTAACAGCTCTTTTAGAGGGTTGTATTTGGAATCTGGATTACTATTCAAGTATTTTAATATTTAATAATAGACAAAGGGGAAACAAGAAAGGATTCACTGCAGCCCAACAGCTATTCCTGTGGCGGTCTACGGCAGCTGTGGTAGAGCTTGGCTCCTTTAGATAACATCACAACTGTCAACCTGGAATGCCGAATACTGCAAAGTCGATTATAGACAATGTCTCTACATGGTAGGCAATAATAATGCTGCAGAGCAAAGGGGTGACGAGGGCGGACTGTCGTCAGACCAGGAATGTGTGGACGTCAACATATAGGGTACAATACAATAAAATAAGTAAGCAATAGGCAGCAAAAAACAACAACAAAGATGACGAGATGACTGTCAAAGGATAGACAAGGGTGAGGCGGTAAGGGTGAGATGTGCAGTGGCTGTAGAGCCTACACGGCTGTTGATGTAGGTGAGAAGTGATCATTTCCAGGCTGGGCTGTCTGTGTCTGTCTATGTCTGTCTGTCTGTGTCCGTGTCTGTGTCTGTCTGAGTGTCTCTCCGAGTTTCTCTCGCATCTCTCGCATCTCTCGCATCTCTGAGCCCAACCCCGAACCCGTGTACTCTCTTCAGACTAGTTTGTTTAGGGCAGCCCCCGGATTTATCATGCCCTCGCTTCCTGTCTTGTGCTCCCACTTTTCCATCCATTAGTCTCAACGTGTACATTCCTCGGAGAATTGCCAAGGGTCATTAGAGTTAAAAGCATGCTGGAGATGACTCTGAGCATGCAGCTATTGGATTATGTCTATGACAATACAGTTCAATAACGGTAGACTCCTGCTATCACTTGTCATACCGAGTACGCAATCCGGGGCATGTTACAAAGAGCGATCATCCATCAAACAAATCTGTGTAATACATCTAAGCAGTCTATAGTAACGCTGCTGTTGGTTCCTCGCTGGATGTCCCGTCTCGTCGTTAATCTTGACCCTCTCGCCCCTTCCCAGCGACCCTATCCCAACAGCCAAGTCATGACCTGTCAAGCCTGTCTCTTCTCATATCGGCCGTCTATCGTATCTTATATCTGCCGTCCAGCACCTCCATCTACTGTCCGTGGTCGTAATTGCAACATCGAGGTATCAGCTCGCCTCTACCAAGACAACAATACCTAAAAGACGTCCGGTTTACACACTTGCACTTTACATAGTAGATTTCCGATTTCCGATTTCCGATATAGAGCCCTCGAAATCCCATCGCTACTGAGTAAGCCCAAAACAATGGGCGGAGTAAACGCAAAAGTACTGCTTCTCCCCCGACCCCTGCAATAGTGTCCAATAGCCAAATGGTGCCCGCAAATAGTCTGTCTTCGTCTACGGAGGAGGTCCCCGGTATGTCGGCGACCAGATGCAGGGCGCCGTAGCAAGCGCGGCTCGTGATGGAAAATGGCTGTCAATTAGCCAAGTACTATGTAAGTGACGAAGCAGGGGACAGAGATTACAGTGCTTACATCGTATTCTCCTTTGTAGACACTGTCGATCCTCTTGAGAAATAGCGCTGCTCGTCTGTGTGACTGGGGCGTCACGACGATGGCTTGTATTTATGTCTCTTTGCCCCGAATATTCAGTCTCGGTATTTCGTCTCTGGCTGAGCGTGCCACCATTTAGTTACTTTTTTTTCATTTTTTTTTTCATTTCTTCTCTTTCTTTTCGTTTTTATATCATTTTATCTATATCTTTTCTCTTATGACCGTCCCTATCAAACACCGTTGCATTGATGTGCATGCAAGCGCCATGCACGCCAGTTTGATTGAGTGTTGTCTGCGCGTTGACAAATACGTTTTGCACAGTAATCTTTATTTCCTGTAACTTGTTTTCCTCGATACTCCTACCGTTGTTCACTGAATCTCATCTTGTCCCATCTTCGCCCTGCTGCCTCGACCCCAGTCGGTGCAAAATTGCACCGCGCAACGCTAAATCCAAAATTAAAGTTCTTATTCACGAATCACATAGTAGATACTCGAGGCTGATAGCTGATGCTTGATATTCAATCCTTCTGCCTGCTATCGAAAGCCAACGTCTGGGCGGGGAGATGTAGACAATCTCTATTACGAATATCTAGAGAGATTACTGCAGCCTTCACCTGTTGTAGTTTGTTATGTGGCAAGTCCTATCAGTACAAGATCCTCGACCCCCCCCAAAAGCCTTGCCTCCTTGCCTATTGCCCATCCGTCGTCGACACTGGTCCGCGATCCACGGTCGATGGTTTGCATGTGGACTATTTATGGATGTATGTCGACGGCATGGCCGTGTAAGAGCAATGTGTTGGCTGTTGATGAGCTCAGCTAATCTATATGAAGCAGACCGTGCATCGTCTCGTGTTGCCGTTGCAGTAATGAAATGCAACTGCCGTGCACTGACTGTACGACAGACTGTACGACAGACTGTACGACAGACTGTACGACAGACTGTACGACAGACTGTACGACAGACTGTACCACAGACTGTACGACAGAAGACCACACCCGACTGCGCTCTGCAGAGTGCGTATGCCCTTGCACTGGTCCGTGTCGACACCTCGTGTCTGACTATAGTATCAATAGACGAGCCTAATATCAAGACTAATCTCGAGTGCATGTCGTATCTCTGGAGCTGCTGCAGAGTGATATTGAGAACAGCAAATACTATCTGCCTGCCTCTGCCTGCCTCTGCCTCTGCTTTCTTGCTTTCTGCTTACTGCAAGATAGCAATACGTGACAGCCCCCAAAACCTCGTCCATCTCTTGCTATCACCGTGCAGTATGTCTTGTTCTGGGCAGCTCCTTGATGTCGACTCCTCATCTCATCTCACTATCTTGCCATCTGCCATCTTCTACTCCCACACCGTCTCTGACAGCTCGTTGTACTGGACGGACCCCCAACCTCCGCCCATTCCCTGTGCACAGACTACGTGGAGATCAACTCTCACAAATCCTAGTCCTAGCTTGACCGTTTCTGTGCTCTGTATGTGTCTGTCTAACATCTGGCAGCTGACGGCTGGCGGTTGGCTAATTATAATTTTAATAATCTAACAGCCGGAAGCGTAGACGGAACCACCCACACCACTCAACTTGTAGCCTGCAGCTTACAGCTCAACGAGCAGCCACACTTCCCTCTACTCTTGACAGCCCTCATCTAACGCGAAAGCTTTGATAACTGCCTCCTTTTTTTTCAGACTGTCCTTATTCCCTCCCCTCAAGACCTCAAGTCGGCATAGAATTCTCCCGAATGCCTCTGCATCTATCTGCGTCTGCAGAGTGTATCCTGGTTAATGAAACGCCTCTTTTCTTCCTTCTCCCTTACGTCTCCGCCATCTATGCCGCCTATGCATCCTATTCCATTTCCGTAATCTATGTTTGTATTTACATTTCGAATAACGTCATGTTCGGATCATTAATGATGGACATCTATAATGGAATGATATTCTACTTTGTGTATCCTCACACTCTTTCTTATTTTCGGTTGAGTTCGCGACACTCTGTACACCCCGACTATATTTACATTTGTATTCGCTAATCACAGATCTCCTCATATGTGACTTATTCTAGAAACAGTCTTGATTATAAACATGTCACTATGCCCAGCTCTACCCATCAGTCAACCACGGATAGGGGGCTCTGAGTAGAAAACGGCCTATATCATATATCAGCCAACTTACAGACACTGGACAGCAAATACCGCGGACGTTGATCTTCTACTACAAATGACTGGCGGGAATAAAAACAAAGTCAATACAATGGCCGTTTTCGCTTCTGATAGCCGTGCTGTGCTTTTACTTGCGATGCAGTATATTTGCTTTTGCTAGAACCAGTATTGCGAGCGGCCAAGTGCCTTTCAACTGCAAACAGAGGCGGAACGCTACACGCTACACGCTACAGACGCACAGTAAATCAGGACCAGGATGAGAACGGTTAGCCTCTGGGATGATGGATGATGGTGTCGGTCAGAGGGTGGCTGTTGGTTGCTTAGGCAGTGTGGCTGCTGATCATTGTCCTCGCCGACATCTGCCATGGTCTCTGTATCTTACTACCCAGTACTTGGCGAACTCTGCACTCTGAGAAAAGCGATGGATAGTGATATAAAAACGTACGCGGTGCAGCCGAAGCTAACGCTGCCTAGATAGCAGTCGTGATGCTGATTCAGTGGATGATCACCCGCCGCTTTTCCTCTCCTGCCCCAACATGAGCAGCGATGGCAAATGACTGAAAATGTGACTCTTGAAGATGATATGTTATATGATACATAGCAGTACAGAGTACATACGACTGGGGCCATGATCAGCTATGACCAGCTAGGTGCAGGGCAACAGCCGCCGCAAGATGAAGATCATTACAACCTCGACAAAGAGAGGGCGAGAGTGGCGTTTTTGAAGAGTCAGCGGATAAAGAAGAATGAAAAAGAAGAATAAAAAGAGAAAGAATAAAGGAGAAAGGAGAGATAAAGCGGAGGTGACAGGATGATAATAGACAAGACGAATCAGGTGCCGTCTTCAAGGTGTGACACATAGTGTGCATCTCTTGATGCCTATCTCAGCCATCGTGCACGCCACTTCTTTTTTGTTGTCTGTTGTCTGTTGTTTGTTCTGCAGATGTTGCATTGTGGCTTGCTAAGGTATGAGGAAGGGTGGTGGTATCAAGATATTAATAGACGAGGCCTGTGTAGGCGAGAGACTACGATGCACAGCAAGCACCGTGACGGTGGCCGTAGCTTTTAATTTCCGTGGAGGTTGTGACGTGTAAATATACGAATGGACAAGTGTGTGCATCCCTGACAGTAGGGCATAGACTCAAATGTACTCGAATGCACCTTGGATACGTGATTATGGCAATGGTTAATCACGGACGTAGATGTCTTTGTGCTACCTGCCAGCCCCGACTCGAGGATAGTATAGGCTAGCAGGCCTCGCTGCATCTGGATAATACGCGGATACGGGATGCAAGATTCGCGTCGACCCGAGCTATGCTGCAAAATGTGATGCCGATATGGAAGCACTCCTTGCTTGAGCTGTCATGCGGATAGGCATATCTATGCTATGCAAATATAGCTCATCTGTGTTGAAGGATGCAGGATGCGCCCTGCGGTCGTGCCATCCTGTTGCAGACGGCCAAATCGCCAGTATCACCGTAGCATGGAGATCCTGCTTGCCATTGCTGTGACCCTGCCCTACCCATGTGTTGAACAGATGTTTGCCGCGCCGTCGACTATATTCGTCGTATAGTGTAGTCTATAACAACAGCTAGTGTTCACCCTTCTTATTGGCCTTTTTGCTTGCTTATAGCAAGATACATCTAAGTAGTATGTGGTACTCTCGAAAAAACTGTTTCTAGAGGGAATCGTAGAGTAGCAGCGGTATTCGCAGCTCTGCTTCGTGAAATATAGGGCGTGCTCGCTGTTGTTGATTATGTAAGCAGCCATCACGACACGCCTTGCGATACCAGGCAGGACCGCGCATCACCATGTAGACTTCCATACTGCACAATCCAGCACGTACGGCCATAGATACTGGAATACACGGGATCCCGTCCGCTCTCCCCTAGTTAAACCAGCAATCGGCGGATTAGTAGTTGGGTCGGTGACGACCAGCGAATACCCGCTGCTGTACGTTTTTTTTTAAATATTTTTTCATCTTTTTCAAACTGTTATTGTAGATATTGTCTCTTTTCACCTCATTTTCTACCAACCTCCATCTTGATGTATTTTTGGCGCCGTGTTCTCCCCAGGTAACGTCACAGTTTGGACCCCTTTCCCAAGCTCGGGGTGGGTGCGCTTCATGGACGTATTCGTCTCGACTGTCTTGATAACAGATATCATCAACGGGGAAGATGCAACACGCAGATCGTGTGCCACACAGCCGCTGCGAATTCTTCATCGCGCATGCAAGATGGAGGGATAGATGGGAGGGATAGATGGTCACACTTGGGGTCACCGCTTTTCTCGGCCGTGCTCTCGACGTCCTCTTCCCCCCGACGGCATTGTCTGTGGTTTGTGTTTCTTCTTCCGTTTTTCTTCTTTTCATTTCTATCAACTGCCGCTTTACTCATCCACACGTCACGCGTTACCGCAAAGTCTTTGTTAGGCAACGGCCACTGAAATCCTGCAATGCTGTCGGATACTCCGAGGTTGATGCTCGCTTCCGCTCCCTCGTCTCGATGGAGAAGTGATGCCCGTCGGCTAGCAGCCCTGACGGCAAATCGACAATCAACCGGCAGCATCCCTTACAGAATGACTTGCTTTGCTGTCAAGGGCAACACCAAATTACAACCGCCCGGCGGCAACGTCAGTTCATCCAGCTCAAGTCCTTTAGCCCCCGCGTCTCTTCCCTGCTGTTACCTCTTATTTCCCCTTGAGACGTTCAAAGAACATACTAATGAGTTAAAAAAAGAATAAATTAGTAACGAGGAAAGACGGACGCAGTATGGATGGACAATGCACAGTCTAGCCCCCAGACATGCCGCATGCCAACGCCAGGTCTTATGGCCGCTGTGGTAGACATCTTTCAGCCTGAAGAACAGACGTTATCTTGATTATAATAGTTGTATTAGTTGAAAGAACAATACTTGTAATAATATTGATGATAATAATAATAACTTTTAAATTTCTCCTCTCCTATCATGCGCCTTTGCTCTGGTGCCCGCAGTTTTGCCTTCTCAGACCGCAGACTAGTGGTATGTAGACAGCGTGTGCAGTTTGCCTGTATACTTAACTGCGAGTCTGGACCGTTGGCCCCCTCGACTGCCTTGCTGTCGACGGTCTCTGATACCTGCTTCTCCATGTCTGCCTTGCCGTAATTGTTGCCACCCAATATTAATTAATCTTACGCAAAAGACCAGACCAGACCAGATAAGCCCATTAAACAGGCCGGAGTGGATAAGCCGGCAAGTCGACGAGACAGGAAAACAGAGGGGTAGGAAAATGCGAGAAGGGGGGACGGGGGGCCGGGGCAGGACGGGAGTGAGACCAACAAACCGAAGACCTATGGACTAGTTACAGTTGAGGCAGTATAGGGAGGACGGGGAAGCAGTCGACCCAGAAAGAAAGATAATATGACAGAAAAAGCAAGGCAAGATGGACAGGAAATGCAGAAACTAAACCCACCAGGAGATGACTCGAAAACAGACCAAAAAATGAATAGAATTAAGAGGCAACTCTGTGGTATCACAAAGTTGAAAGAAGTGAAAGAAAGAAAATGAAGCAGGAAACAGTAGAAAGATTCAAACCAAAACCCGCGTGCCGCTTTACCAACCCAAGACCCAAGTAGAACAGTAGAAGGGAGAAAATAAAGACATTGAAACAAGAAAACGGGTAAAATTCCCAACAATAAATAGAAGGAGTATATAGAACGTGTCGGCAACTGCGAAGAGTGGGCTGACGAGAAGTAAACGAGACGGTCATAGACCGGAAAGCAAGTATTGTTAACAAGGTTGACTCGTGTTGGGTGAGATGCTAGAAGATCTTCAGAAAAGATGTTGGTGATATTGATGATGATGTTAGTAGTGGATGAGGTGTCGTGATTTTGATGATAGGAAGGTGATATTCAAGATGATATCTTCGGTGTCGTTACATGGAGACCATGAAGTGTCAACTATACCGGCCGGTCGGGGAAGGCGGCATTCTAAGCCCCCTCCATCGGCGGCACAAACGAATAGTTGAAATCCAAAAGGTTATCCAGCATCCAGTGCTGGGGATCGAAAAAGTCATAGTTGGCCGGGTTTGCATCGTATGTTAGGTTGGCTCCGAGCATACCGTTGGTCGGCGCCAGACCCGTCGTCACCGGTGTCAGTGTGCCGTTGGTCGTGCCCAGAATGTTGGATAACCCGTGCGCTGTCGGGAGGTTGCTAAGATTGTTGTCCATGTGCGTCGAAGATGCCGTCGATTCGTTGGCCGAGTCGGGGTTCGTCGGATGCTTGAGGGCGTCAAGGCTACCGCGGCCACGAGCCTGATACTCTTCACGCCAGTGCCAGATAGAGTCAAATACAAGACTCATGCTGTGGCGGCACCGAACCTTGAGCTGGAGGCTGTCGTCGATGAGTAGCCGGGAGTCGTCGTTCTGGGCCGACCGGTTCTGGGGCGTCTCCAGCCGCGCACCGTTCCACATCTGCACCATCAGCTCTGCTAGTCGCCATTGCAGGTCGTTATGCACCACGCTTGTCGACCGGATTGCGCTTATTGTCCGGTGGAATATTTGGCGGCCCTGCTCATAGACGATGGCTTGCGAGAAGAATGACCGCATCAGCTTCAGCAGCGCGAAGCCGGCCGCCACCAGCATCTGTTGTAGGTAGTTGGTCGCATACTTGAGAGTGTCAATGCTTATGTGCTCCTGCGGCGACGACGGCGACGATACCGTTCCGTTGGTGAGAATCTCCTCGAGGAATGTCGTCGTGGACCGCCACAAGCCCATAAGGTCATCAAGGTAGCCGACAGTCGTGCTCGAGTCGAAGAAGCCCGCTAGACGCAGGTGCAGGCCCGCAGCCTTGAGGTGGAACTGCACAATCGGCGACAGCCCGCGCGAGCTAACGTCTGCATACAGCTCACCGTACTCGCGACGGAACACGCGCATCAGAATCGACCGGTGCTCGTCACCCGCAACACCGCGGGAGTCGCTGGCATTGCTGTACATTTCCTTGGACACCTTATCGCAGAAACGCTCAATTTGCAGCCGTGCTTCGAGCTCCGGCGACAGCTGGAATGGGCCCAACTCACCCGACCGTGTCGCCAGCGTCCAGTCGTACAGCGACGACGCAGGCTGGCCGTAGCCCGTTGCCACATTCTGCGCCACAATGTTACAAACAGCCCATGTCACCACGCGGTCGTGCAGCTGGTCCTTGTTCAGCTCAACGGCCACACGTGTAAAGTCGTTAATGTGGTTGGGGCGGTGCAGGCCGATGCCCGTTGCCGTCTTCATCATGACACCGCACAGAATGTGCGTGGGGTCCGACGTCGTCGTGCTTGTAGGTAGCGGCCACGTACAGAGCAGACACATGGCCTTGACGACAAAGTGCGAGCCCGGCACGTCGCCAATCGTCTTCCATAGCAGCGAGTTCAGCGGAGCCGAGATGGCGGTCAGCAATGTCGGGTCATGGGAGTAACGGCGAGCTGCCACGGCGACAATAGACCAATACAGCAGCGGGTGCTGCTGGTAATACTGCTCGGGGGTGACGCTGGGGTTGAGGAAGGGGAGGAAGGGGTGGTAGAAGAGCCAAAAGTCCTGAAACAGCTGTGCTTCGCCCTCGTCGGTGAGGTGGACTTCTTCCAGCTCGCGCACAATGCGCGGCATGCTATAGGACCCGCCGCGCTTCAAGTGCAGCAGTGATGATACGGCCTCGTCGGAGCCCATGAGGGACGGGTTGCGGGTGTGGGAGTAGATGTTGTTGTTGACAATAGGCGACTGCAGTTGCGAGTGAGTCATGCTGTCGTCCTCGTTGTCGTCGTTGACAACGTAGCCTTGTGAACGCGCCTGCTGGACGTTTCGACGCAACCGCTCAATCTCCTTTTCCATCTCGGCGTGTTTGGAGCGCTTGCCGATGCGCTTGAAGTTGGACTCGATCTTGCAGCTCAGCTTGAGTCGGTTGCAGCGTGAGCAGCTGCGAAAGGGGTCTTGGATGACGTCGCATCGGAGCTAGACCGTTTTGTTAGCTTGCTGTTCTGCTTGTTATTTTGAGGGGTTGCTGTTGGACTCACTTTTTGTTGCCGGCACTCGTTGCACGCGCGCTTGACCCCCGGCTGCCGCTTCTTCTCGGACTGGTCGTTGGCATCTTCGTCGTTGAGGACGCTGCCCGGGCTGCTGTCGAAGCCCCCGATGGCGTGGCCGCCGTGGCCGACGCTCCGCTTTCTCTTTGCGCCGTTAGCACCGTTGGTGCCATTGGCGCCGTTCATGCCGACAACGCTGCGAACACTCACGGGGCTAGTCGGGCTCAGCGAAGCACCGCCGCCGGCCGCGAGAAGTGGCGATCCATCCATACACTGCAGAGGGGGCTATCACGATAGCCAGCGTGTGTGCTGTGGAGGGGTGGATGATAGTAGAAGTGACAAGAGATGATAAAAGGTGGAAGAGACGAGGTGAAGCAAAAAGATGAGAGCTGACGAGGACCGAATCTGATATGTCGCGTTCGTCTCCCGTTGGGCGTAGAAGCGGGTGTAAGGCTATTGGGTGCGCAGCACTGACAGAGGCCGTCAAGGTGCGGCAGAGCCAGGCGGGAGGGTGGCGATTCGTTGGCTCGTTGGTGATGTTCGGAGAGTCCGACGGCAGAAGGAGAGAAGAAGCGGCTCTGCTTCCAGAGTTCTGCTCTTTCCGTTGGAGATGTGGAATCAAGGCTAGCAGCAAATAAAGCAAACAAATAGAGGAAGGAGCGAGTTGCTATACAAACATATGCGAAACGAATGGGGTGGTGGCACTTTCCAATCCTGTATGCGTAGTTGCGATTTGTTGTTTGAATTGAAGATGGGATTGGGAAAGAACGACCGAACGCGGAGGGGGCGGGGAAAGAACCAGAGGCCGGCGACGGGCAAAACTGAGCAGGAAAGGGTAGCAGGGGCAGGCAGAAGAAAAAAAATCAGAAATTGTGACTTCTCATCGTAACTCTTCTACTATTACAGAAGGAGTGCAGAATGAACAGCAGGCACCACCCCCGTTACGGCAAAGTGGAGAGGGGCCCACCTATATCGCATATGATGATTGGTTTAAATGACATGCCAGGGTCCATAAATATTGCGTGTTCGGTTTATAATTGGCTGCCATACACAAAAAGTCACGGCGTGCACCATCACGTGGGGCATTTGACTGTATGGGCAGGAACGACCGCTGGTTCTTCTCAACAGGCAGGCGGTAGCACAGCACGGCAGAGTAGCAAGCCAGCCACCGCTCAAGCTGGTTCAACGGCTGCGTGTCTCGTACTCGGTCTAGAACATTAATGTATTGTGGAAAGTATCTTGCATGTGGCATCTTGTCACTTGTATCTTGTATGGGGTAGCATTGAGCATTGGAGCTGCAGATGAGCACGTCGAGACCTGGGCGGGTAGTGCCTTCCTTACGAGGGCATACAGTGAGTGGGTGGTGCCTTCCCGACGACTATAATAAGTTACAATATCCGACAAAGAGGAAGGAACAAATCTAAATACAGGCATTAAGAAGGTGTCACATAAACAGCATGCAAGTCGAGAATTCGATACGATCATTTCGTATCTAACAAATGTCATATGAACAGACAATGTGCATTCTTAGCATAGCGGTATTGTGTCCGCTGACCTGCAGCTGCACGCCTTGTTTTGCCAGGTAGTTGCTCCACTATTTGATTATGGACCCGTTTTTCTTTCCTTCTTTTCCATCCCAGTCGCTCTTTCCCTCTTTGCTCTTCGACTGCCGTACATAGTAGTTTGGGGGCTAGTCAATGCCCTCATCGCCGCAAATATGACTCCATCCATGTCCCATCGCTCCTTCCCTGCAGTCGAGTACAGATACCTGCATATAGAACTAGAACCCAGCGAAAACTCTTTTACTTTTTCTTCATTTTTTCTTCTCCTTTCTGCCCGACGCCAATGCCGCGATCGTGCTTTAGCTCGGCGCTCTTTTACCCGGTCTGGCAGTTTAGCTTACGTAAAGCTACCAGTCCCTGTTTTTGCCCAGTTTTACAGCACTCTGAGCCAGTCACAGTCCGCCCAGCACGATTCAAGCTTATGTTATCCCAATTTTCCAAGCCATTTAAACATTTTTCAACATTTGTACCAGAAGAGGGCCGACTCCGGTCTCGTTCCCAGCAAGGAGCCTTCTGCCCCGAGGACCGGAAGTGGATCCAACGCCAACCCTGACTAAGGCAAACGTGCTCTCGGAGTATCTCAGTGTCGCGACTATCCCTTCCATCTGCTCCGCATCAGTGCGAGAATGACATCAGACGCCGCACCCCAGCAGATCGATAAGGTCGATAAGACAAGTAAGATGTCTCTATCTGAATCTGATAAAACCACAAATGGCCCATCTGGTCGGGTGCTATTCAAAGGCCGACTGAAGGCGCCGAAGCGGGATTTGCTGGCGGCGACGACGACGGCATTTCCCATATTGAAGAACGAACTCACTGTGCAGCGGCCTGGCGATGGTGAGTTGTGTCTTTTGTACAGCGCTATCTCTGGATGGTGTGGTGAAATGATTATTGATCAGTGCTGATGGACAGCCCCGGTGATCGAGGTCAACTCGACGGCACTGCCACAGCCATTCCTCAACCCCGACAGACCTCTCGGGCAATGAGGTAGATGCAACGCAAATGCAACAAGAACAAGGCGGGCAGCCATTATGGGAGGATACATATGTACTCGATATTGAGTAAGAATAAAGCCGGGGCAACAGGTCCGCAGAGAGTGGAAGCCGGAAATAAGAGTCGAGAAACCAATATCACACAACCGCGCACCATCAATGCAGGCTGCAGAGGACTGCAGACTGCAGACTAGGGGCTGCACAAGACACGCTACAGAAGACTGCAGACGCCGTTCAGACTCGTCACGTATTGGGTCATGGGGCGATGCACTGCAACACTGGACGTGACGGCCTGGCTGTCAACAGTGATCGACACCTAGCTCTGACATCCCGCGTCTCTTGTTCCGGGGTGGGCATGGATTCTAGCAACATCCACAACACCTGAGTACTTGTACTGGCTTCTTAATGACCTGGCTGTGACGGGGCACGACGGCTGGAGACTGTTTCCGTTAGAGTGGGCTTCGACCTTGTTGGTTCCGCAGCCATGCAGCTCGGCAGAAGTCTCCTGCTTGCCCTTGCTGCTTTCTTATTGCTGCTAGATGATTGGCGCAAGCAACAAGCAGAAAGCCATACACCGTATCTCTCATACCGTATGCGACCCGCTCACAGGATGCAGAAGACGTGAAGCTAGCTAGAGAGTGCATATACGGCCAATCATCCTCGATGGGAATGTCTGTTGCAGGCATGCCTACGTGGGTACATGGATTCTGGCCGTTGCATGCTGCCGGGGTGTAACCTATGTACTTTTACTTGCTGAGGACAACATCACATAGCACTGCACGCCACAATAATAAAGATAAATACGATAGTAGACACAGTAGACTCCCCGTCACCGTGTAACCTCTCGGGCTGTCTACGTGTTGGGCTCGGGTGGCATCGCGGTCTGTCGTGCTATGGTTCGTTCATATGTTGGCGCAGCACAACGCAATAGAAAGCCCGGGCGTCATTTGCATAATTAAACATGGGCACCAAGTCAGTTCAACGGCTTCGGTTATATTCGACATCGTTACACAGTATTCTATGGCTTCGCACATATAAAATAAGGAAAAGCAAAGAGGTCGCACTTTAACCCTCGACAAGGTTGTTGAGGTCGCTGGAGTTGTTAGTACGTGCAATGATAGCGAGGAAACGGGAACGAGAGGGAGAGAATCAGATACGTACGGAAGGCGGATGTTGGGGAACAGCCATGTCAAAAAGAGGCCTGGGATAGACGATCCGAGCGCCGTGTAGGTCATGTAGCGCAGGACGTCGCTGTAGGCCATGTTGATGGCGGTTCGCTCGGCAGTGCCCCAGAGGGGAATCTCGCCTGTGATGGAGTTGTACAGCGTATCGATGAGCGTCTCGTTGGCAGCCAGTCCGGCCGAGCCGAGGTGCGAGCGCAGGGCACCTTTGAGCGTGTTGGTGTAGATGCCACCGGCAATGCACGCGCCGATACTGGAGCCGACAAAAGACGTGGTGACGACAAGCGCCGTGATCTGGGCGAGCTGCGCATGCGGCACGGAGATCTGGGCCGGCACCAGCAGGATGCCCTGGATGATACCGCTGCCCATGCCCTGGATGGCCTGGACGACAAAGAGCTCGGCGTTGGAGTTGTTTTCGCCGCGCAGGCGCAGCATGATGCCGTAGCCAATGGTGCGGATGACGGCGCCGACAATGGCGAGATACTTGAACGAGCGCGTCTTGGCCATGACAAGACCGGCGAGGATGGCAAACAGGCACTGCGTGACACCATTTGTCTGGACATAAAAGGTGTCGACGCGCGCGGACAGGTTGTGCGCGACCGAGCCCCACGAGTAGAGGTAGGTGTGAGTGCACGAGAAGCCGGCCGAGTCGAGCGCGACGAGCACGAGACACAGCGAGATGGTGAGGTTCTTGAAATAGTACAGCGGCACGACAGGGTTGACAGCGACATAGGCCTCGTAAAAGGGCAGCGCAATCAGTAACAGGCCACCAAGCGCAATAAGGGCGTCCAGGTACGGCGTGCGCCACTGCTGCGGGCTGGTGGCGGCAAGCGTGAGCGGGATGAGCAGCATCGCAAGGCCGGCGACGAACAGCACGATGCCGCCGAGATCGATCTGCGAGCAAAACTCGTAGACGGTCATTCGCTGGGTAGGCATCAGCACAAGGTTCATCTTCTTGGCGCGGTGCTGGTAGTAGAGCAGCGTCGTGATGATGAAGCTGGCACAGAACGGCATGAGAATGGCAAACATGCCGATGCCCCAGCGCCAGCCGATGCCGTTAGGCGCAACGACACTGTCGACGATGTAGGCCGAGATCCAGGGGGTCATGAGGTAGGGCCAGAACAAGAGGCCAATAGCAAAGCCACGCCAGCGCGCCGAGGTGATGTCGGCGGTGGTGACGTCGTTCATGAGGTTGGTGCCGGACTGGCCCATGGTGTAGAAGACAAGGCCAGCCGCGTAGCGGTTGATGTTGGTGGCCGATGCCATGAGAATGTAGCCGAGAACATAGAACGAAATGGTGAGAATATACGTCTGGCCGCGGCCGATAATGTTGGAGATCTTGGCCAGCGGCGGCTTGACGACGGCAAACACGATGGTGGTTGCGGTGCTCAGAGTCGACAGCTCAGACAGGGCACTAAAGGCCGAGGTCGAGTAGTTGTTGTAGATGTAGACGGTGGAGTTGTCGAGTTCGCTGGCGGTCAGTATGTTGTGAGAAGAGAGGCAGATATAACGTGAAGCAAATACAAAATAAGTAAATACAAAGACTACAAATTCAAAGTGAGAGAGAACATACTAGATGACCATGACAAGACAAAGGCCGATGATGATGAGGATGCGGCCCCTTTTGCCCCAGATGGCCTGAGCAGCCTCGACGGCCGAAACACCGGCATCGCGGACGTGCTTGACCGGCGGCAGCTGCTTCTCGTTGTCCTCGTCGATGTTGGTCACATCGGCAATTACAGTAGAGGTTGCATCGGCAGCTGTCTCGACGGGCATCTTGCTGTCGCTGTCCTTGCCGTGCTCCGACGAGTGCACCGACAGGCCGCGGCCCGGGCTGACATCGACGCTGTCGATTACCGTCGGCGTGAGCTGGTTCTTGAGAGAGGTCAGGAAGCCCATTGTGAATGTAGACGCCGGGTATGTTCAAGCGTCCAAGCTGGCAATGAAGTGTAGGCCTGTTGTCCGTTCGTCTGCTGCAATGGCGATCTATCCACTCGGGGGGTTTCTCGCGTGGCAGACTGCAACTTGATCGTTGATCCTCTGGACGCAGATGCAGATGCAAGGGCAGTGGATCGGCAGTATATATGCGTCTGAGTAAGAGCAGGTACTATGTAGTAGCCAGAGTCGCCCGAGTCAGCAACGAGCGAGGCTAGGCGGTTAGTACAGGATGTATTTGGTATCTTAGTATGTACATACATAGTAGGACGTCATGTCTAGCTTTATCGCCCGTCTACAAGAGGAAGTCGTGCCGATAGCGACTACCTCGAGTCCAAACTAAACTGGTCGCGGCTACCTGTCCAACAGACATCTTGTCGCGACCGTCATCCGACCTGTCATGCGCCGCGGATGCCAGCGACTGCGCCAACCGCCAATGGCCACTGCGACGACAGCGTCGTAAGCTGATAACGTTGCAGATAGCCATAGGCGCACATTGAGATTGATAAGCCGATTGATGCCGTGACAGCTGTGATGGGGGATGTGATTGATAAGTTTCTTGTTTTCGTGTCGGGCTTGGCTGTTGGTAGATAGCTGGAGATAGCATCAGTGAGACAGTGCTAGACTAGCCGCCCAGCAGAACCATGGATTGGCCTGGTCCGGACTGAGACCAACAGCGCAGAGTAGACTGCTATCAGCAGGAAGACCCTCCGTCTCCTCCGGCGTCTCCTCTCCTCCGGCCCCCATGTTCCATCTCTTGTCAAGTGATCACTCTGGCTATTGATTTCCTGAGAATGTCGTGACTGATAGCAATTTAGGCGGCCTCGCAAGATAGCTAACCCTTCACAACACAAGGCACTATAATAGTATGTACATACATAGTACTCCGTAGATTAGATTAGAATAACCTCTTCACCGTGACTGGGCGGGGTCCGGCGCGATCGGCAAAAGACTCTCCGCATTAAGGTTGTAAGGCTGATAGCCACCTTCTGTATTGAGCTAGCTCTCCACTGATACCCTATTCTAGCTTATCTAGCAGTCTGGGTAGCTATCACTAACACGTCGGGGGGTTCCTGCTATCACTTCCAGCACTCAGCCTCACTAAGGGTAGAGATACCGGGCTTGGCTGTGGCTGAAGCTGGCGATCTGTGATACGCTTCAGGTTTCTTATCTCGATCTCGTATCTACAGCCGTTGGGCGCTTGGGCTCAGGGTCTTGCCCTCTTTTGGTGTCGTTTTTAACATTGAATATGCGTCTTCATTTGGTACTGCCGGCTTGAGCTTCATCACGCGACAATGAAAGAGATATGGACGCCGTCGCCGGCCGCGGCGTCACCACCAGGCCGGGGCTCGACGACGACAACGGTGGCAATGGCGTCGATAATGACACGATGGACGCCAGTGCTGATTACGGGACTGTTGGTTGTCTCGTTCTTTACTTCCTTCCCCATGCCGACCTGGGTGCACGAGCTGGACGAGGTTGTCCCGAGAGAAGCAACCTGGGGTGACGTGAGTTTGGTCCTCCATTCTGTCATGAATCACGATTGAAATAACCTGAAATAACCTGAAATAACCAAAGTAAACTGACATGGTAGATCCCCTCGACTCGCAACTTGACATGGCACTCCTGCTACCAGAACAGATACGACTGTGCTCGCCTGGATGTGCCCATGGACTGGCTCGATCCCAGCGATGACCTCCGGGTCGTGCTGGCCGTCATCCGGCTGCGGGCCACCGACAGAGACAACTACCGCGGACCCATCTTCTTCAACCCCGGCGGCCCGGGCGGGTCCGGTATCTACTCCCTGCTGGACCACGGCGAGCTGCTCCAAAACGTCGTCGGCGCATCCTACGACATCATCACTTTTGATCCCAGAGGCAGTACGTCTTTGAGTTGTCTTTGAGCTGGATTGCTGCTACATGTGTATTGCGAATATATACTAACTCTGCAGTCGGCTCGTCGACTCCGCGTATCGACTGCTGGAGCTCGGCACAAAACTATCACTTTTGGAACCTGCAGGACGTCGGCGTCGTCGACGCCCACGCCGACACCCTCTACGAAGCGTACACGCGCATGTCCGCGTACTCCCAGATGTGCGAGGCGGCGATGGAAGAGAGCCAGATCCTGTACCACTCGAGCACGGCGTCGCACGCCCGCGACATGCTGGAGATCCTGACACAGATGGGCGAGGACAAGCTCAAGTACTGGGGCTTCAGCTACGGCACGCTGCTCGGCGGCACGTTTGCGGCCATGTACCCCGACAAGATTGAGCGGCTCGTGAGCGACGGCAACGTCGACTACCGCGAGTGGTACGACAAGGAGCACCTCAACTTCTTGCACGACGCCGACAAGATCATGCAGGCCTTTTTCGACCTGTGCCACGCCGCCGGGCCCAGCAAGTGCGCCCTCTACGCTGCGACGCCGCTCGACATCCGCCGCAGGGTCGAGGGCGTGCTGTCTGCCCTGAAACAATACCCCGTGGTGGTGCACACAGACAAGGTCCGCGGCCCGGACCTGCCCGACATCATCACCTACTCGCGCGTGCGGCGCTTCATGTCGTCGACGCTCTACCAGCCGCAGCGCATGTTTGCGCGCTTTGCCGAGATTGTGGCCGCGCTCGAACAGGGCGACGGCCGCCCCTTTTACGAGTTCGGCTCCGGCTCCAACTCGCTCCAGAATGCCGTGTGCCAGGCGGAGAGCGTGTCCCCGACACTGCCGCTGCCCGACATTGTCGAGGGCAACGACGACGCGTTCCCGGCCATTATGTGTTCCGACTCGGTGCCGCTGCCCGACACCGTGCAGGGCTTTGCGCTGCTGGTCAAGCAATACGAAGAGATGAGCTACGCCTCGGGCGCCGTCAATGTGCTGTTCCCCATCCACTGCGTGAACCGCCAGGTGCGGGCCAAGTGGCGGTTCGCGGGCCCCTACGGCGCCAGCAACACGAGCTTCCCCATCCTGTTTGTGGCCAACATGGCCGACAATGTGACGCCGCTGATTAGCGCGCGCAACAACTCGGCCGGCTTCCCGTCGTCGGTGGTGCTTGTGCAGCAGTCGTACGGGCACACGTCGCTGTCGGCGCCGTCGACATGCACGGCCAAGGCGATCCGGGACTACTTCCAGCAGGGTATCGTGCCGCCGCCAGACACCACATGCCAGCCCAATGTGCTGCCGTTTGGCCTGCCGGTGCCAGCTGCCGAGGGTGGGAGCGGACAGGCCAGTGCCGCGGATGCTGAGCTGGCTGCTTCGTTGCTGGAGCTGTCGGAGAGGATCGGTCGGCTGCGGTCGCTGGCGTTGCCAGTGTAGACGTGTTTTTATTCGTTTGCATATTCGTCTTGCCTTTTTGTCTTTTTGCTGTTTTTTCGTCTATATTGTCCATATTTTGTACACTGTCCATGATCTATTTTGTCTATTTGCGTTGTAGTTATATTTTGCAATGAATCATAGTCAACCGTGGAGAGCGCGTGACGTAAAGGAAACTCCATGGCATCTCCGTTGTTATTCCCATGCCCACGCATGCATCTACGAATCCCAAGCACACGTGGCTTGAATGTCTTAATGTCTTTGTTATCTCCTCGGCATATGTATAGGCGAGCCCATACCGGTCCAGCCTATCCAGCTCCCAGCCTTGCGTGATGCAACTTACGGCAAGGGCAGCGGCACGGGCAGCGACAGGAAAACATGGCAACCATGACCTGTCTCGGGATTTATTTATTTAATATCTTGATATGTATGGTCATATTTTCTCTGGCATGCAAGGCACGGCACCATGCGATGTAGTCTGCGTGTGGTGATGTCCGACTGTCGGTACCTTTGTTATGCTTGATCCGTTCATCTCATGCTTTGGTCTTCTGATGGCATGATTCACACTTGGCGAAACAGCAAGCCGCCTCCTTCAATCAGCCTATTGTAAATTTATTGTAAATTGTTAACAACATCCTCCCTGAAAAGATTATGTATTTTGTTGTGTTGTATTTCTTTTGAACTTTTCAACTTTACTTATTTTACTATTTTCAGTTTATTTACTATTTGTTTTTGTTGATTTTTGATTTTGTTGATTTTTAACTGGGAACCACTTACTCTTAAATAAAATATCAGAGCTGTTGTTCATTTTAAAATAAAAATAGGTTAAATGATAATTAATAACACTTGCAATAAACAAACACAGCAAAAGGTTGTGCCCTGTGGCTCGTTTGTCCACCTGCAATGGCCCCATAATACGGGGACCCCGCACCCCAGGTTTTAGTGCACAACCTGCCGCAGCCCCTGCCAGCTCGGTAGAATTGCAGCCAAAGCAGCCAAACGGCCCAATACCAGACGAATAGACGAATAGCCGGCGTGGGCGATGATTAACCGAGAGATACCGAGGCTGCCTGTTGTATGTCTTTCCTTTCTTTCTCTGCATAGTACTGTTTGTTTATATCGTGGCCGGGCCCACATCCCCAGACTCTGAATGGAATGACGGCTCTTTTTCTACTTGGAGATCTGTTGGGAGCGTCTCTTTTTGTTGTTTCATGATGGCTGTGGTTCTTGTTATTAGTTGGCAGCCGTGCTGGGGGGCGTCGGACCTGTGCCATCACGACATCGTAGCATCTCATTCCTGGAGGGAGATCTTGAACCACATCGAGTCTGTCTGCATCATAAATCTGGAGAGTCTCGTGGATATCTCGGCTTCTCTTGTCAGGTCAAGCCACCATTGTGTGAATGCATTTCGTCAAGACCGTGCTGAGTAACCACATCACCGCAAGACTCCCGTCGTCTGATTCAACCCGTTTGGCCTGACTCAACCCCAGTCTCCGTTGTCGTTTGCCCCTCTCTAGGCCTCGGTGCATTCAAGCCCGCTCAAGGCGTAGCTATGGGTCCAGAGCGCAGCCAGAGAGCTTGCGTCCCAATGCAGGCAGCCGGGATTGTCGGCGGGGTCCCTTCTTCTTTTGTCATTCTGTCCTGTTCCCTGATATCATGGTAGCGTGGCTGCCTACTATATTGTGCACTGGTGCTTGCGGATATCTGCAGCTCTTCCGCCTGCCAGCGCCTCCCACCACCACCACCCGCAACCATGCCAGCCGTTGCTTGTTTCTTTGCTTTTTCTTTCTTTTCACTGGCTTCTTACTGCTTTGGCTCGCTTCTTAGTCTTGAAAGCCTCCTTTCCCTTCGGCCGTTCATCCCTCGTCATCTCACGCTCGATCGTCATCTCCCTTGTCCCGGCCCCCTCAGCTGCCACACTCTGTTTTGTTGCTGTACAAGAGCCAATTCGCTGTTATGATCTCACTTTGATATTCGGGTTTCTGCGTATTCGTGCTTCTGCTCTGCTCCCTCACTTCCGACCTCGACCCTGCTACCCCCCCTCGCCATGCCAAGATACCCCATGAAATCCGTCGACGCCCGTCCATGTCGTCTTTTGTTATCTAGCCTGCTTTGCTAGTTTTAGTGCTTTTAGCTCACTCTATTGGCCGCCCAGAATCAGAACAGAAAATGCACTTCATCCAGTTGTCTCGTTGGTCCACTCCCCCGTGTTCTCCAGACTCGCTCCCAAACCCCTACAGAGTAGACTATCAGACGCCGCCCTCCCCAGACTCCGTACCCCCATATTCGCACCTGCACAATCCCACGCCTTGCCTCTTCGAGCCACTTCTCTCGAGCACCTGTCCCAGCCCCGGACTTGCACACCGCGCCGCTTTCCGCTCACCATTTTGCTATTTCTCGTAGAATCCATAAAATCCACAAAATAAACTATCCAACCAGGCCACGCCCATATCGTATCAACGTGTTTCACCCAATTCAGTTGTTGCCCTCGACTTCTGTCTTCTATCGCCTACGGAGTATATTTCTATCTCTACTATGTTTATCTTCCAGTCTTCTATATCATCCTAGATTCTCCGGATCCACTTCCTGTGCATGTTCCGAGGATCCTGTTGCCTCTTTCCTTTTCCATAAAAATAAACCCGGTCGCTCCTTCTTGTCGTATATTCCCCTCCTTCCCTTTATATCATACGTCTCCCGATTCCTTCCCACTATACTCAGCAGCCCAGCATCGCGACCATCAATCGACGTCTGTCATCTCTCACCCACAAGTTTTGGTATCTGCCGTCTGCCATCTGCCATCTACCGCCACACCAACGCCAACGTCATCTGCCATATTCCCTGTGGGTATACACTCGCGGTCTATGATTCAGTCACGCTGGCCCGTTTAAAGTCCGACACCGCAACGGCACTGTACTCCCACAAAGCCGCCTGCTCTTCTCTTTGGCTTCTACACTTTCCGGTCGGACATCTCACGCCGAGGTGTCTTTGGTTCTTTTCTTTATTTGGCATCTTTTGTTTATCACATTTATTCATCTGCTGTCATCTTCTGAACTAGTCCTGACCGTCAACAACAGCCACCACCATGACGGAAGAGCGCCCCAAGAGCATCGTAAAGATCCGCAAGCGCGCGCCCAAGGCCTGCCTCTCGTGCCGTGCCCGCAAGGTCCGCTGTGATGTGTCCCAACGCGGTCGGCCGTGCATGAACTGCTATCTTGACAGCGAGACTTGTGTCGTCACGGGCAGAGCATCCAGGCTGCGCAAATCACAAAAGGCCGCCACAGAACAAGCCGGCCCTGCTCACGCTCAATCTCATTCTCGTTCGCACTCGCACTCGCACTCACACGGACATGCTCACTTGCACACACGTGGCCGCCAGGATTCGCCGCCATCAGAAGCAGACTCGCCTATCCAGCCGGCCTCCCTCAATGGATCACTCCGCGAAAGCCAGACACCACCGCCAGCGCCGAGTGAAGTTCTGCACGACTCGCCTCCCCCCAGCTTCCAGGACGGGCCTGAGGACTATGTACCTCCACAGAAGCCAGCTCAACGGCAGGAAAAGGAGCAAGCGAAACAAAGTCAGCAAAGCCATCATCATAGTCAAAACCAAACCCAAAACCAAGAGTACACACACAATCGCCATGAAAACACCGGCTACAATAGCAACAGCGATCACCACCCCTCTCGCAACCAGCCATACCAGTATCGTTTCGGCTCGAGCAACTACCACGAGCAAAACTCGTCCTACACCACCATGGGCACAAACATTATGGGCATGAGCATGAGCGGTGGCGGGCATATCCCCTGGACGTCAGAACAGGGCCTCAATATGAGCGCCGATATTACCTACTCCTACTACTCCTTCCTTGCCATCAGCAACCTGCCCGGCATCCTGCCCCAGGACGTCAACTATCTCGAGCTGCAGGGCTGCCTACGCGTGCCCACTCGCTCCGTCCTCGACGAGTTCGTCCAGCAGTTCTTCTTGCACGTCCATCCCCTGCTGCCGCTCTTCAACGAGGGTGACTTTTGGGAGCTCTACTGCCAGCAATCGACGGGCATTGGCGGCTCCGGTGATACCCCATGCGGACGCGTGTCTTTGCTCGTCTTCCAGGCCATGCTGTTTGCCACCTCCAACTTTGTCTCCCGCAACAGCATCCGCGCCCTTGGCTTCCCCTCCATTAGGCTCGCCCGTGCTGCCCTCTACCGCCGCGCGAAGCTGCTGTTCGACTTCGAGACTGAGTCGTCGCCTGCCGCTATTGCCCAGGCGTCTCTGCTGCTGAGCTACTGGTCGCCGTCCACAAGCCCTGGCACAAAGAACCCAAACACTGGTTGGCTCTGCACTGCCATCCAGCAGGCCAAGCTAGCCGAGGCCCACCACTACTCCCGCATGGCGGGCTCCGGCACAGCCGCCGAAAAGCGTCGTGCAAATGCTCTGAAGCGGCTTTGGTGGTGCTGCATTATCCGCGACCGCGTCATGAGTCTCGGTGTGCGTCGCCCTATCCAGATTTCACGCGCTCACTTCGACCTCGAAGCAAACCCGCCTTTTTGCCGTGCCGACCTGGCCGACGAGATTGAGCGCAGCCGGGTCTACAATCCGGGCACCAAGTCGTGTCTTATTGACATCACCATGCACCTCTCAGAGCTCTGTGTCGTCCTTACCGACATTCTCACGCTTGTCTTCCCGCAAGACGACATGCCTGGCTGGAGTCAGCAGATGGCCGAGAACGATGCCGGTCGCGTACGGCAGTGCAAGCTTGAGCTGCGCCGCTGGTACAAGGACGTTGCGCTCAAATACCCCATGTTCTGTGGCAACAACGCCCCGTCTTCCAGCCAGTCAAAGAACGACGGCAAAGGCCACGAGTTCTACCATGACTCGGTCATTCTCTACACCAACCTCATGTACATGTACTACCACTCGTCACGTGTCGCACTCTGCCATCACGAGGTCCTACATATTGCCGTAGCCAATGCCGCTACTGTCGCACAGGCCCGCTCGTCCAATGGCACAAAGCCTATACCGCGCCCGGCTACCTACGAGAATCGCTACGAGCTGCATGACGCCGCATCGGGTGTCACAGATAGTCTCAAAGAGCTCATCCATCTGCGACTTGCACGCTGGCTGCCCGTCAGTGCGGTTGCCTGCTCGGCCCTGCCGCTCTTCCTGCATATTCTCGATGTCAAATTGGCAACGTCAGCTGCAGCCGCTGCAGCCGCTTCGGCACACTCGTCTGTCCTTGCAGCCAGGAACGACATGGCCCACATCGAGGTGTCGTCGCCCGAGCCGCTGCTGCCGGGCCAGAGTACGCCCATGGCCTCGTCCGCCCTCAAGCAGCACCGCCTCAATATCCTGATCGAAGCCATGAAGACGTACCAGCCGCAGTACGATGGCGTGGACTGGGTCAGTGAAACCATCCGCCACATTGTCAACCTCGCGCAGCTCGATGGACCGGCAGGCACAAAGGGAAACATGTCGGAAAAGGGCAACAACACGGCACCGTCGGACTGGGCCGATATTCTGGCGTCTAACCCGTCGTGGTATCTGCGTCTTGCGCTCACCATGGACCTTGCGCTCAGCAAGAACCGCATGCCTGAAGAGCGCGATTTCCCACCGAGCCTACGCGGCATGTTTTCCAACAGCGGGTTTATTCCTGTGCTCCGCCTCGGGTACAAGGGTGGTGACGGTGATGTGCCAGGTGGTGGATTGGGACCCAACCCCAGCCCCAGCCAAGGTGGTTCCGGTGGCAACAGCAGCGGCAACAGAAACAGCAATAAGAACAATGGCAGCGGTAGTGGCAGTACCACACATGAAACCACATCCCGTGGCCATAACGTGACTGGCAACAGCCACAGGGCCACGGCGCCTGTTCCGCCACCAGAAGCATCTGCTTCTGGTGCTGGTTCTGCCTTTGCATCTACACCTGCAGCTAGGACTGCGGACACACGCCCCGGTCCGGACTTTGACATGGAAAATATGGCGCCGGAACATACACCAGCGGTGACTACCACCACTGCTGCTGCTGCCTCTGTCCCTGCCCCTGTCCCTGCCCCTGACTCTGCTGCTTCGGTCTCTCCAGGCGATGCAAGCACCATTGATGTCCCCAAAGGAGTCCATCTTGGCGACGTCGACAACACTTACTTGAGTGGCTTCCACACAGAATCATTCATGCTACCGCACCAGTTGGCCATGGGTATGGGCATGGTAATGGGGATGGTGGATATCAACGAGATGAATGACATGAACGCCATGGACCTAGACATGGATATGGACATGGGCATGGGGTTCTCGTCGCACTTTACGGCCAGTGGTGTCATTACCCAGCTGCCGTCGTCGGACAGTGATGCGTCGCCCGGATCAGGTGTCGATGCATCCTCCACGGCGTCGTCCGACTCGCCCCAACAGCAGCAAAATAGCACGTCTGTCAACAATCCAGCACGAGAGCACGACAACTCTATCCTAGATGCATATACCTTTGAGAGCAGCAATGTAAGCGAAGTCGACAATGGCATTCTGGACCTAAGCCCGGCCAATACGAACAAGCCGAGAAACAACTTGAAGGGAGGGAATGGAGGCGGCAATGCATGGATGGAGCCGGCATGGAACGACGGAGGAAGCGAGCTGCACGATACTGATAGGGACACTGCACAGGCGTTGCTAGAGGCTCTGTGTGAACCCTAAAAGGATGATGCTACGATATGCCATGATGCTATGGTTTAGATGCGTATGGGGGCTATCGGACGGGAGATGGTGGTGCTTGGTTTCGTGGATTTGGTCGGCGTTTGCGATCTAAAACAAGTTTCAATCATTAGTTTAAACAATTTAGTTCAATGTCGTAATTATCTGATTATTCTTCATTTTACTTTAAATTCTTTATATACTCTATTGATGGTTCTAGTTGCAACTTCTACAGGCTGCTCTTGGCGGCCTCCTCGGCCTCGGCATCCTCCTGCTCGGCCAGGAACTTCTCAGCCTCCAGGGCGGCCATGCAGCCGGTGCCCGCGCTGGTAATGGCCTGGCGGTACCGCTTGTCCTGCACATCACCGGCAGCGTAGACACCCTCAATGTTGGTCAGGGGCGTGCCGGGCTTGGTCACAATGTAGCCCTCGTCGTCAGTCTCCAGCTGGCCCTTGATGAGCTGCGTCGCCGGGTCGTGGCCGATGGCGTAGAACAGGCCGCTGGCCTCGAGCGTCTCCTCGGCGCCCGTCACCGTGTCCTTGACCACCAGGTGGCTCATCAGACCCTTGTCGTTGCCCTTGACCTCGACACCGGCGCTGTTCCACCGCACAGTCACCTTCTTGTGGGCCAGCAGACGCTTGGCCATAATGTTGGACGCCCGCAGCTTGTCGCGGCGCACCAGCACAGTGACGTGGCTGGCGTACTTTGTCAGGAACATGGCCTCCTCGGCGGCAGAGTCGCCACCGCCAATCACGACCAGGTGCTTCTCACGGAAGATGGGCACGGCACCGTCGCACACGGCGCACGCCGAGATGCCGTTCTGCCAGTATGTCTCCTCGCCGGGCAGGCCCAGACGGCGCGCCGAGGCACCGGTGGCAACAATGACGGCATCGGCAGTGTGGATCTCCTCGGGGGACCACTCGCGGGCGTACTTGAAGGGACGCGACGACAGGTCGAGGTGGGAGACGGTCTCGGAGATGATCTCGGTGCCAAAGCGCTCGGACTGGGCGCGCATGTCCTCCATGAGCTTGCCGCCCATGATGCCCACGGGGAAACCGGGGAAATTTTCGATCTCGGTGGTGGTGGTCAGCTGGCCGCCGGCAGCGACGCCGTTGGCCATGAAGCCCTCATAGAGGACGGCTATCAGGTTAGTATATATATGGAGATGAAAAGGCGAAAAGATAAAGCAAGGGTGGGCGACGGGACGTACGGTTCAGGTTGGCACGGGCCAGGTAGATGGCGGCCGTGTGGGCGGCAGGGCCGGAGCCGATGACTGCTGGTCAGCATGGGTTCAAGAAAACGCTTAAAGCCTAAAAGAGAGAGTGGCAGACGACATACTGACGACCTTGCTGTGCATGGTTCTTGCGCGGATCTTGGAGAGATCGGGGGCGGTGTTGGTCTTGAGCGAGGTGGGCGTCGTAAAGGCTGCGATCCAAAGACCTGAAGCACCGGTTCGCAGGGTGCGGCGGGAGAATGAAGAGAACAGTTTGGCGGTCTTTATAGACGAGTATTTGTCAGAGACGTGGATGCGAGTGCAAAGAGAATGCGATAACGACGAGGGGCTCGGTAGCGAGTTAGGGGGGCTGCGAGGCTGTAGGCCGAGGCGATAGTGAGCACAGATTTTTATATATGGAAAATATATGGAAAATAAATGGAAAATAGGGAAGGTTCCAGCGCAAAGCCCATTTCTAACCACACTATAGCAGTCTGTTTTAGGCCTATGTTACGGGACACGGCGCAACATTCTTCGGCAGGTGCCACCTGTCGCAAAGTGGACAAAATGGCAGTCGGGACATCACTGAAGCCGTGTGTCTAGCTGCCAGGAAATGCCCCGCTAGTGGCTTGATTGCCGTTCCTGGACACCAGGCTGACAGATCAAAGCCCGTCGCGCCTTCCTCTCACTTGCAATAACGGTGAACCCTGCTACCAAAGTGGGTCCTTTTGTTATGTAATCCAAACAGCCCCGAGCTCAGCTTAGCTTTGAGGCTCACTTCTCGCGGCGCGACGACCACGTCACCAGCTTCGACATCAGCACCAGCGCTACCATCAGCTTTTGGCGACCATCCGAATCGGCACGACTACGCCGCTGATTCCACATTATACAATGTCCACTAATTGGATAGCCGCATTCTCCCAGTAGTAGCACAGCCCTTCGTGCCCACGGCGGCCCGGCGATTGGCATCGTCACCATCAATCGCCATGGCCTCGTCAGAGTTCTCGATCACGGCACTGCTTCGGCCGCGATACATCTCTGTAGCAGTCATTGCCGCAGCTGCAGTCACTACAATTGGCTTTGGGGTTTGGCATGACCACCATAGACACGTCGAGCAGGAAGAGGAGATCCGCCGCTCTGCGGGCACCTTGCATAGAAGCAATGCCGTGCGGCGCAACAGACGAGCTTCACAGATACAGCAGCAGACCAGTTCATCCGATAACCCCCAACCTACTCCCTCTGCCGAAGCAACGACCAATGCCGGAGCCGATGAAAACGCACCGGAGCCGGCCGAGACCATCATCGATAACCCCGAAGCCGACGAGCGCTGGCTAGACGACGACACGTCCCAGGCTGCTATCCACCGGGCTGGGCAAAACATTGTCAGCCTTCTATTCCGAGTGTCCGAAGACAATGCGCGGCGCAGCTCATATGTGCACCGGGGATGTGCCTGCAACGCCTGCGGCATTGTGCCCATTCGCGGCATCCGCTACCGCTGCGCCAACTGTGCCGACTTTGACCTCTGCGAAACATGCGAGTCCCAGGGACTGCACATTAAGACACACATTTTCTACAAAGTCAAGGTGCCGGCACCGCCTTTTGGGCCCCGTCAGATGCAGCCCGTGTGGTACCCCGGCGACCCCGACACGCGTGTGCGCAACCTCAGCAAGAGCCTCATTAACCGTTTGGCGCGCCAGACAGGCTTTGAACGGCAAGAGCTGGAAGCCTTCTGGGAGCAGTGGACGTACATGGCCAACACAGAGTGGCGAGACGACCCCGACGAGCTGTACTTGGCCATGGACCGCAAGACGTTTGAGCGCTGCCTCGTGCCGTCGGGCGGCTACCGGCATACAGCGCCCAACCTGATCCACGACCGCATGTTTGCATTTTACGACACCAACAACGATGACCTGATTGGATTCTCCGAATTCTTGGAAGGACTGTCCTACCGCAAGCGCAAGGACAAGCTACGCAAAATCTTTGACGGCTACGACACCGACGGTGACGGCTTTGTGAGCCGCCGCGATTTCCTGCGCTTCTTCCGCGCATACTACGTGCTGTACAAGCAGATGCAGAAGGATATTCTCGAAGGACTTGATGACCAGGTCATGAGCAGCATCGAAACACAGCAGCTTGTCAACGGCCGGCAACCACTCAGCGGCATGTTTGGGCGCGAGGGCCGTGTGCCGGCAGCCGACCTCCAGCGCGCCATGGCCGGCAAAGTTATCAACAACCAGACGGGCGAGATCATTGTGGAAGACAGTCCCAACGGTATGGTAGCCGAAGACGGCACGGACACTGCAAACCGTGAGGATCTGATGGCACGCCTCTTTACACGATGGAGTCGGCAGCTCATGCCATCGGGCATGTACCAAGACCGCTATGTGCCCGTCGGACAAGATGACATGGTTGATACGCTTAACGATTCGCTGGCAGCGTCCAACTACTGGGACGCCCTTCTCAACCCACCCACGCGCGTGCAAGATCTGCCAAATCTTCTCATTGGCCAGGTCGACCCTTCCATGCAGCCTGGCATGGACGACGACGACCTGTTTGTACCGAATGCCGACACATACGGTGCCGATGGTGAAGGTGTGCACTGGGACAACATGGGCTCGGCCTCTGAGCGGCCGCATGCGTTCCAGGATGCATCACGGTCTGTCAGCGGCACAAACTCATCCGAAGATGCTCCTGGAGCCGATGGCAGCGGTGCTGGCGAGGCCAACGGCCATGCGACCAGCCAAAGTCGCTCAAATACAGCCATTGCAGCCAGCAACGGCGGCACGGGTTTTGCTGTGCTGGACGGCGACCTGCAGGACCGATACCGCTCGGTAGCACCCAACACCCATCCCCGTTTCAACACACACCACCCACCCACGCCGGGCCAGATCCGGGCGCAGTTCGAGGCCTCGACGCAAAAGCGGAAGCTGCGGTCATCCAAGATTGTGGCACGGCGCAAACTCCATCACCGATGGGTTCGGCGCAATTTTTACCTCGATGAAGAAGAGGGTGCAACGGCCCCATCTCAATGGCGACCCGAGAACGATATCCTCGCCGGTGTCCACGTTTCGGATGCAGCCGGCGAGCCGTCGTCATCCGCGGCGGCAGCCGCATCCCGCGTCAGGTTTAATACCAATACCAATACCAAAGCCAATGCCAATACCAATACCGATGCAGAGGGAGCAACTGCAGACGACTATGAAAGGTATGAGGCCCAGCCCAGCCCATCGTCCTCCGCACGGACCGTACTGCCCGACACATGGGGCTCAGACTACGGCAGGTACAGGTACCCCGACATGCCCGAAGCCGAGCGGGATGCCGGGCGTGAGATCCTATACCAGGTGATGCAGCAGTCGTTCAACGAGATGCTGGACACTCTATTTATGAACAAGGAGGACCTCGCTATTGCTGCGGCGGAGACCAAGGACCAGCGCGACCAGTACCGCCACCTCTTCAAGGAGATTGACCTGGTCAAAGAGTGGGGAGATAAGCTTTTCAGCAACGGCAAGTTGGAGAAGCCGACACAGCCTCATGATTCTCACGATAAGCCGGTGCACACGAGCCGGAGCACCGGCGCGGATACCAACACCAACCCCAACACCCTGAACCGGCCGCTTGACCAGATGGACCTGGAGGAGCTGCTGAACCTGTCTGGCTATGATATTGACGAAAGTGCTCTCGAGGATAGTGGAGTGGGTGTTGCAGGGGGGGCGGTGTCGACGGCTGACCGGCTTGTCCGCGAGGGTGCACCTGAGCCGGAGTCTCAGGGAGACAGGGAAGCTCAGCCTGAAGCTGCAGCAGCTAGGGAGGCAGACGAGGGGGCAAATGGGGAAGTAGATGAGGCGGCAGAGCAAGTTGAGGCTACAGAATCAAGAGACCCGACACTACCCCAATTCCGGCCGAACACCGAGGCTGAATACCAGGCCCTAGTTCAAGCACAGGCGGCCGGGATGGCCAGCACCAGCACCAGCACCAGGATCAGTAAAAGGTCGACGGTTAATCTTTCGGCAACAGTAGAGGATGCAAGTTCTGCCGACGGCGCCGAGCTCAAGGGCAAGAATAAAGAGGCCAAGAAGACCGAGACCACGGCCAACAAGAACAAGGACAAGGACACTTTCAGTACTGCATTTGCTCCGGACATCTCACGGGAGGACCTGGCGCGCCTAAAGGGACTGGACCTGGCGGAGCGCGAAGCACACGAGCGCGGCGGCTGGGGCAAGCTGAACTACACCGAGTTCGAGGCGATCTTCCGGCGCGAGGAGATCAAAAACAACAGGCTGGACTACCTGGGGAGCTGGATTGACTTTTGCATCCCTTAGGAGAAGGGCGGGCCGGAAGCGTCTCGAAGCCTGCACGCGTTTTGCAGGAGACGATTAGTTGATGAGGAAATGCACAATTAGATTAAGAACAGAGTTATCTATCACAGCACTTAATTACACATGTCTAGCTTGGGTGGAGAAGTACCGATTATAAATAGTGCGGCCAACCCGGTAGCCAGCACCTCTTCTTTCTTTGTAAACACGCATTAGTGAGTCAATGGGTAGGCAAGACGAGAACACGAAAACAAAAACAATGTCGTCACCGCTGGACTTCGACTCTGAATACATTGTCCCCCTTATTGTGGGCGACAAGCAAATCAGCAGCCGGCATTGCTCCGACATCGTCCTCGACCCAGACAGCGGCAGGGTCGTCCACCAGTACCACAGCGCCTTGGCCCGGGACGTGGACGCGGCTATCAGTGCAGCTCAGAGCGCATTACCGGCATGGCGCAGCACCGCGCCCAAGAAGCGGCGCGACATCTTCCTGCGCGCCGCCGAGATCATGGACAAGCGCCGCGCCGAGCTCGAGCGGTACATGCGGGCTGAGACGGCCGCTCCCGAGCCCTGGGTCAGCTTCAACCTGACCACCAGCATTGACATGTTGCGGCATGCGGCAGCTCTCACAGTCAAGGCCAACGCCGGCTCGGCTCCCGTCACAGACGAGCCCGAGGGTCTCGGCGCCCTCGTCCTGGAAGAACCGTATGGCGTCGTCGTCGGCATTGCGCCGTGGAACGCGCCGTACATCCTGGGCACCCGCGCAGCGCTGTTTCCTCTGGCCGCAGGCAACACGGTCATCCTCAAGGGCTCTGAGCTGTCGCCGCGCTGCATGTGGGCCATTGGCTCTGTTCTGCTGGAGGCGGGCGTGCCCCCGGGTGCTATCAACGTGATCTACTCCCAGCCCGAGACGGCCGAAGCCGTGACGCAGCAGCTCGTGGCGAGCCCGCACGTGCGCAAGATCAATTTCACGGGATCCGCGCGGGTGGGCCGGCTGCTGAGCAAGATGGCGGGCGAGCACCTGAAGCCTCTGCTGCTCGAGCTCGGCGGCAAGGCGTCGGCCATTGTGTGGTCGGATGCCGACCTGGACGCGGCGGCGCAAAAGTGTGCATTGGGCGCATTTTTTAACGCAGGGCAGACGTGCATGGCGACGGAGCGCATTCTTGTGCACAGCAGTGTGCGCGTGGCCTTTGAAGAGAAGCTCGTCGCAGCCACCGCTGCCATCTTTGGGGGCGACGGCACGGGCGCCATCCTGATCCAGCCGGCAGCAGCCAAGAGGGTGCACGGGCTCATCGACGATGCAGTGCACCGGGGCGCTCGTGTATCCAATGCAGTGCCTGGTGCGGATGCGCACGCAAAGCCGGTCACTGCAGGGCGCGTCTTCCCGACGATAGTATCGGGCTTGACGAGCGACATGGAGCTGTACCAGACCGAGAGCTTTGGGCCGGTCGTGGGCATCATCGAGGTCGGCACGGAAGAGGAGGCCCTGCAGATCGCCAACGACACCGAGTACGGGCTGTCGGCGGCAGTGTTTACCGAGGACCTGCGACGCGGCCTGCGCATGGCGCGGGGCATCCAGTCGGGCGCAGTGCACATCAACAACATGACGGTGCACGACGAGATGGGTCTGCCGCACGGAGGCACCAAGGCGAGCGGCTACGGACGGTTCAACATCGACCTGCGCGAATGGACGCAGACCAAGACAATCACCTACCAGATGTAGCGTTTAGCCGGGGCAGGGCCGTGGGATGATTATATGTACGAATATTATATTTGATGATTTATGATTTCACCGTCTTTTGTCCTTTGTTCGTTTTCCTCTCTTTTTTAATATCCCTAATTAACATCTAGGCCTCTGCCTATAACCCTATCACCATCGTACATGTTCACCGCCAAACACCCTACAGGTAGGTCAGAATACCGACAATAGACGCCGCCGTGAGCAGCGCAGTCCGGCCCAGGTTGAGCACGCCCCAGCGGTCGACCAGCTGCTTGGCCGACGCCTCCTCGGCCGCCGTGTAGTGGACACCGCCACCGGCCGCACGCTCGGCCTTGCTGACCTTGGACGAGGCCTCGGCCGCCGTCGCGCGCTTGATCAGCTCCTTGTTGGTGTTGAGCAGCACCAGCATCGTGTAGGGTGCAATCGCGAGGCACAGGCCAGACGCCAGCAGAGGCAGCTTGTCGGCGGCGGCACCGAGCTGGCGCCGGGCCGTGAGGTAGACATATGTGTGGGCCACCGACGCAGCAACAGCCATGGCCGGGTACATGATCTTGGAGCTGTCAAACATGCGCTGCCACTGGCGCAGCATCAGCTCGGCGGGCGACTCGAGGAGGCGCGGGATGAGGTTGACGGACAGGCCGAGGTTGCCGCCGGCTGCGGCCGCGCTGAGGAAGATGGAGGCGGTCTGGGCCACGCGCAGCGCATTGGGCGCCGAGATATCAGATCTGGTTCCGTACGGCATTGTAGAGGTTGTGTAGTGGTGCGAGGGAGGGGGGACAAAGACAAGAGAATGGAAAGCAGAGGAGGAAGAAACAGTAGAGAATTAAAAGAAATCGAGTTGGGCCAAGAGGCGGTTGCGAGTCCCGATTGTGAGTAAGCAGCCGCGCCACGTGCAAGGTCGTTGAGGGGGGGAAAGAACGACATCTTGGAACGGCAGTAATCGCCAGAAATGGTTTAGAGCTTCTGGCACTTGTGCCGCCACGGAAAGTACTCCAGTAAGCTGGACCTTTAATTGTATTAAGCTGTTGATAGCAAGCATCCTTGTCAATTGCTTTAGCTGTCAGTATCTATAATTGTGCTATGGCTCTTGATTGGTATTCTAGAGTGCGTCTCTCCCGGTCAATGATGCTGCTCATCTTGTAGCCCGTGGTTAGTTGAGACCAGCGACGACTTGCGGCATCAGGCTGAATAAGCTGAGTCGCCTTGATGAATGAGGATTAAATGCTTGCTTTTTAATATTATGAGAACATGTTGGCTGTTTACATAGCAGTTGAATTTGCCTATACTTTACTCCGATTTAATGATGTCAGTGGTGTTTTCACTGCAAAATCGCATATAGTCAGTAGATACTCAAATCATCATAATGACAGACGAAAACAAAGAGAAGCACAGAAATAAATAAATAAACGTGCAATGCTGTCAAAGAAAGACAATGGAAATTCATTATATCATTAAGAAAACTGCCAAGAGAGCCGCGTATCCATCGTCGGCAACACCAAATACACCTATGCTCCCTCCCACGCATCCTGCTTCGCCCAGCCGGCAAACTTGGTCTGGATCTTCATACTCTCGAGCACGCGCTGCTTAAGATCCGTCGCTGTAATGTCCGTCCCGATAAATGCTCCGTGTGTGCTGGCGAACTCGTGGTGCTTGAGGACCTCCCACATGGCAAACACCTCGTCGCCCGACAGCGGAATCATGTTCGGGATGCTCCACATGAATGCAAACGAGTTCATGCCGGCTGGCCGCCTGCTCGGGTTGCCCAGAGCGTCGGTGGCCCAGCTTGCGAGGCCTGCTGGCGTCGTCACCAGCGTGTCGGCAATCAGCAGGTGCCCTTCGAAGAGCAGCACCTGGCTGCCGGGGAAGTGGCCGCCAAGCCGGATGGCCTTGGCTCCCGTACTCTGTTCCGTGCCGTCTTGTGCAGAGGCTGCAATCTCTCGCACGTCGCTGCCGTTCCAGAATACCTGACGCGGAGACTGCTGCACGGTCCATTCCCTGTCTTCGGCCCGCAGGTACACGGGACAGTCAAAGGCTGCCGCCCACTCGACGTGTGACGAGTAGTAGTGCGGGTGCGAGATGACAATGGCCCTGAGCCCGCCCAGCGCCTGGATGTGTGCAATTGTGGCCGCGTCAATCAGTGTCAGACAGTCCCACAGGATGTTGCCGGCCGGCGTGTGCACGAGCACGGCGCGCTGTCCAATGGCCAGTTTCGGCTCCGACGCAATGCTGGTCAGCCGCGGGTTGCCGCCTGTCGACGGGTGGAACACATTGCGGTGCCGCTTGCGCACACCGGCCATGGTAGTAAACGACTGCCCGCCCGGCGGCGTGAACTGGCGCGGGTCGTCACAGATCCGACATGCCGGCAACGAAGCCCGGTCCGATGTCGGGAACTGCGTGCCACAGGCCGTGCAGACGAGCAGGGCGTCGGTCGCATGCGGGTCATAAGCCATAGTACGAGTAGGCGGCACGTCGCTCAGTGTAATGCTCTGGAAACAAGACAGCAGCACGTCAGGTGTGTGGGAGTTGTTGGCAGATCAAGCGGCGAGGCCATCTCACGGGCGTCAAGAATGGGGTAGTGCTATCGATGCTAGAGTGGGATGGCCCGATTCGGAAGGAAGTAGGGACGGTAAGCGACGTCATTGCGATCGATGGGCTCTTCGCGTCTTTGCATGGCTTCTTGTCAGCTTCCTATTCTACAAGTTTTTCTCTTTTTTTCTCTTGAAATATGCATTCTCTATACAGCTACCTAATTGAGTCAAGATGTATTATAATTCAGTATAGCTATGCCGAGGTAGCAGATGTGCAGTGTCAATAGTCCTCGGATATAGCAGATATGCTTATAAGACGCGCGCTAGCCTGATTGGGAAGTCGTCGTCATGCAGCCCCAACACGGCAAGTGGCCCGTCTCAGATGTGCAGCATGGGCGACGTTGACAACCCCGTTGATAAGGCTTGTTGTTTCGACTGGCGCGTGTTTCGAAGTGTGCTGTTGCTGCTGCTATTAATACTCTAATCCCCGACTCCAGGGCCCAAGACTGGTTAAGTCCGCTTCATCCCAGCTCTCTCCGTTTCTTCATCCCCGGACATCGCGACATCGTGATATCGTCAAATACACCCTCACTCAAGTACACGGCATGCTTCAATAACACCCGACAGCAATATAACAACACCCATCTACTGATATGGCGCCTCTCAGGACTTGGACAGTGGCCGTTCTGGCTGCCGTCCTCGACCATGTCGACGCTTCCGTCCACCTCGACTCGAGCCACGATCAAGTGCCCTTAGGTTCGATCACACACACAAAACCCAGCCACAGCGGCCGCCTTTCTTACACACCACGCCTCAACTATTCGTCTTCAGCACCGCACCTATTTGCCTCGGCCTATGGCCTTCTCCAGCAGTGGTCCAACACCGTCTTCCCCAACGGCCACGCCCTAGCCGCTGCCACCATCCCGCCTTTTACGCTCATGTACCACGGCCTGCACGTCGACGACGAGACGGCTGCCAAAGACCCAGAAGCTGTTGCGCCTGCGAGCCCGGAGTGGCTCGCGTTCGATATCGAGATGGCCTACGGCATCATGGGCTCGACGCGCCAGTCGTGGCTGCTGACGTACCAGACGACGCGCCCCGTCCAGGTGCTGTACGTCGACGGCGAGTCGGCTGCGCTCTCGGGCCTGGGGCAGCTGGACTCGCAGATGCTGCTGCTCTACGGAAACGTCACAGGCCCTGCAAACAAAAACCGCGGGCCCGGACTGACAGACGAGTACGACCGCGCGCGCGGCATGTGCGACTGGCTGCAAGCCCACAGCCTGGGCGGCCGCGGCTGGGGCTACGAGGGCATCGTGCGGATGAATGCCGGCTTCGAGCTGATCTGGTGCGACTTTATGAGCGACAGCCTACGGCTGGTCAGCCGGCTCAACGTCACGGCGCCATTGGTGGACAAGGAGACCTCCACAGCGGCCGCAGCAGCAGAGTCGTACTACCCCCTGCCGCCAGTGCCGACACGCAGCGACCGTGTCGTGGAGCCAACCAACCCGCCGCGGCCGCCCAACTGGCGCGGCGGCAGGGGCGGCAATGACGACACCAAGGAAGAGCCGTTCCTCACCTCGCAGGGCTGGGGCTGGTTCGAGAGCGCGACGTGGCATTACGGCGGATCGCGGGCCGGGCCTGGTGCCGGCGAGACGCGCGTCCAGATCAACAACTGCGGCATTGTGAGCTACTATGCGCCGCAGTTTGCAGGCAGTGCCCTGGCGGCATCGCGCGGTCTAGAGGAGCGCCAGCGGCTCAACCTGACAGACGACGGTTTCTGGGACGGCGGCGCAGACCCAGAGACCAACCGCACGGTGGCTTTGCGGCAATTGGCACGGCGTCGGCGGTTCCACCACCTTGGCAATGCCAGCGAGGCCGATGCGCAGCAGATGCGGCACAGCGCACTGACAACTCTGCAGCGGACAGTCATTCGCAAGAACAACCAAAACCGAAACCAAAAACAGACCGGCGAGACGGACGCGGTCGGTCAGTTTGGCGAGCTGGATACGCCCGACTTTCTGGAGAGCACTGGCAGTGGGACATGCTCCGGCGCGTCGTGGACCCTGATCCTGTCCGAGATTGTCCAGCGCATGGCACGCCACCTAAAGACGGTCGAGTCCATTCTGTTGGAGGGCCCGGAGCTCGATGCTGACAGCAAGCTCAACGCGACGGCGACGCGCGCGTGGCTGCACAAGCTGCGGTCGCAGAACCACATGTTCATGGTCGGCTACCTCTCGTACCCGCAGACTTGCAACACCGACGCGTCCGTCTGGCAGCCCAGCACGGCCCTGTTCAACAACACGCTGGCGCTCTGCCGCTTCCGCTATACGCGCCTCTTTGGCGAGGACTACAAGAGCAACTACAATCTGCCGCGCGAGGAGGACGATCTGCGCTGGGCAATCGAGGAGACCTACGGCACCATGTGCGGCGAGCTGCTGGGCATTGGCTTTGACGTCGAGCGCAAGTGGGCAGAACACTACGCAATTCCAGGCAAGGCAGAGGCAGAGGCAGAAGAAGAAAAGAGCGACCTTGCAGAATCGGCTGGTGTGTGGTATGACCAGCTGACCGAGCTGGTTGCGTGGCTGGGCTGGGAGAGCGAGTTTATTGGGTGTGATCGGGTGTGTGGCTGGCACGAGCGGTGCTTTATCCCCATGTGGCCGTTGATGAGCAGCAAATGGGGACGAGGCGGAGGGCCAGGAGGCGGTGGTGGCCCGGGTGGTGGCCCGGGTGGTGGCCCAGGAGGGGGCGGCCCAGGGGGCGGACGTCATGGCCGTGGCCCTGGGCTCGGACGGGGACCGAACGATAATAAGCCTGGTGGGCCAGGAGGGCCAGGAGGGCCAGGACATGATGGCCCAGGTCGTGGTGGTCCTGGGCACGGTGGTCCCGGCGGAGGCGGGCCTGGGTTCGGGATCCCTCGCAGCCCTGCAATGATGGGTGACGACACCGACCTGTGGGAGCCAAAGTGTGTTGAGGCGTGGTATATCATGGGCAATCAATAGACTGGTGTTTGTTTTGTATTTGTATTGCAACTTGGATTATCTGACATCAGCATAGCGTGTAGAACTGTTTGGTCGAATACATCTTCATAAAGTTAAACAATAATAACTATGCGGCTGTGATGTATGCGCGCAGAGCCTTGACGGCACTGCCTTCGTGCTGCTTAAGCAACTCGGTAGCCTTGATCTTAGACAGGTCCAGTTGATCGACCTGTGAGTTCGTTAGCGGTATGAAAAGTGTATAAGCAAAGAAAAAGAAAAAGAGAGAAAAAAGAAAATGAACAAAAATAAAGTGTAGAAATATGCTTACAACTAGAGCGACATCGGCCGGATCGACCTTGACCTTCTTGGCCGCAGCACTCGACGAGCCCAGCTTCAGATTCTTCATCGCCTTGCTCATGGCCTCCTTGTCGACATTCTTCTCCGACGCCGACGCGCCAGCCGCCGCGAGCGAGTCCAGCGAGGCCAGCGCAATGGCTGCCTTGCGGTCCTCGGCGGTCTTGGCCTTGGCGGCAACGTCGTCTTCGAGGTCTGCATCGGCAGGGGCGGCAGCAGCCTCTGCGTTTTTAGATGGAGGGGCCATTGTGTATGCTGTGGCGTTGTTGATAAAATGATGAGATGAAGAGGGTGTCGCTGTGAGGAGGTGAAGCTGTCGGAGCCGGTGATGATGTATGGCTGTGGGTCCTGCGGGGCTTATCGATAAGCCAGCCGTTTGAGGAAGGAGCAAGAGCGGCTTCAAGTGGTCTTCTGTGTGCTATCTGCACTGCGTATCTAGCGGTATTATCCACCTAAATAGCACACGAATACGGTGTAAATAACTGTACTGACTCACAGGCTAGCAGTCTCATTGCTCATAGAGAGACGCACAGCCATTTCTCGTCGACTCATGTTTTCCTCTCTGCCGTTGATTACGAGCCATTGAGTCTTGTACGCTTGTTTTTACGATTCCAGAGTGCGTCCATCTGCCTGCCATACCGAAACGGCCGTCAATAAGCCAGTATTCCGCCAGACTGCCCAAGACAGCGACCAACACCGTCTCGTCCTCCTCGGATTCCCTTTGTCCTCATCCGACCACCTGGCTTGACCTCCTGTCTGACTCAACAACGCCAAGAGCCATACATCTTATATATTACTTCCCTCCTTCTCTCATCTTACTCGCGAGACTTTCATTCAGCAACCACAGTCACAATGGCGTCAAACGGTACCCCTGCCTGGACGCCCAGCTCGTGGCGCTCAAAACCCATCAAGCAGAGCCCAGTCTACGAAGACCCAAAAGCGTTGGCACGCGCAAACCGCGAGCTGGGAAGACTGCCGCCCATTGTCCACCCGCGCGAGATTGACCGTCTCAAGAAGCACCTGGCTGCTGTTGCGCGCGGCGATGCGTTTTTGCTGCAGGGCGGCGACTGTGCCGAGCTCTTCGACTACTGCGAGCCCAGTGCCATCGAGTCCAAGATCAAGCTGCTGCTGCAGATGAGCCTTGTCCTCATCTGGGGCGCCGACAAGCCCGTTGTGCGCATTGGCCGCATGGCTGGTCAGTACGCCAAGCCCCGCTCCAGCCCCAACGAGACGCTCGCCGATGGCCGCACCGTGCCCTCGTTCCGTGGCGACATCCTCAACGGCTTCCCTGAGGACGAGCGCGACCTGGACCCCCAGCGGCTCGTCAGTGCCTACCACCACTCGGCGGCGACGCTCAACTATGTGCGTGCAGCCATTGGCTCCGGCATTGCCGACCTGCACCGGCCGCTGGACTGGGGCCTGGGCCATGTGCGCGACCCAGCCCTCAAGGCCAAGTACTCCGAGGCGGTCAGTTTCCTGACGGACATGCTGCGCTTCATGCACACCATTGGCGCCGACAAGAACGACAAGCTGGACACCGTGGACCTGTTCACCAGCCACGAGGGCCTAGTTCTGGAGTATGAAGAGCCTCTCACGAGACTGGTGCCTGCAAGCGCAGACAGCCCGGCCGACCAGTACTACAACACGTCGGCCCACTTCCTCTGGATCGGCGACCGCACGCGCCAGGTTGACCACGGCCACGTCGAGTTTTTCCGCGGCATTGCCAACCCCGTCGGTGTCAAGGTCGGCCCGACCACGCCGCCCGAGGACCTGTTGACCATCCTGCGCACGCTCAACCCCAACCGCGAGGCCGGCAAGGTCACCCTCATCACGCGCTACGGTGCCAAGCGCGTCCGCGAGCTGCTGCCTGCGCACATCCGCACCGTCGAGGGCAGCGAGTACCGCCGGCTGTGCGTGTGGCAGTGCGACCCCATGCACGGCAACACCCAGACGACACCCACGGCGGGCATCAAGACGCGCCACTTTGCCGACATTGTGGCAGAGCTGCGCGAGACGCTGCAGGTGCACACCGAAGAAGGAAGCTACCTAGGCGGCGTGCATCTGGAGCTGACGGGCGACGCGGTCACAGAGTGTCTCGGCGGTTCTGAGGGCCTGGACGAGGACGACCTGTCGACCAACTACACAAGCTTCTGCGACCCGCGGCTGAACGAGAAGCAGGCGCTAGAGATGGCCTTTCTCATTGCCGACCACCACAGAACCGTCCGTCAAGAGAAGGGAAAATAAGTGTCTTGTTGATGTCATCGTCGACGACGCTTTGCCGGTAATATGAGTTGAAAGGGCGGGCATGTTTCTGCAGAGGACGGCCATGCAGCACTGCAAATGCCGGTCATAAAAGTTGATGTATTTATATAAATTTGTTGTATTTTGTTTTCAATTCTTACACTCCCGTACATAAACATTTATTGCATTTCATACATTTACTCTTTATATATCTTTTTAATACACATCCATACAGTGCATAGTGCTACTATTCCCACTGTACTAGTCCGCTTTACAGGGTAGCTCTTTTACTTACACATTTAGAAGGCGGTGAGCTGGCTGCTGCAATAGTATAGCATTTCCTCCGGCAGAATTATCTTCCTAGCATCGTCAAGATCTACACCTCAGGCTGGCGCACACCTCGTCACAGTCCTTGCCACACTCCTGTCGCTACCGGTACGGAACTGATGGTTGTCACATATCATCGCACGTGTTCATCGATATTTTCGTATATATCCAGATACCTCAGCACCTCAAGCACTCTTCTCTCCCAGCATCATCGACCTCATCAGCCTCAACCTCGACCTCGACTCGACCTCGATCTTGGCCACCTAGGACAACCTACACCTACCATGTCTGCGCCCACACCCGTGGACTCGGCGCCTACAGATACAGCTGCTGTTTCACCTGCAAAGTCGACTGCAGAGACCCCGGGCGCCTCGAGTGTGACTTCCAACATGTCGGGAACGAAGAGAAGCAGAGGCGACATGGAGGATGACGGCCAGTTTGCAGCAGCCACGGCTACAGATGTAGCAGCAGCAAAGACACAACCGACACCACAAACTACACATACAGACACATCCACTGAAAAACCAACAAGCAAGGACACGGACGATGGCGGCTGGAAGACAGTCCCCGCCCGGCCAGCCAAGAAGATGAAAAAGGTCCCCAAGAAGGAGTCGGGCAACTACCCGTCCATGACCTTCAACAAGAACTCACGGCTACAGGCCAAGATCCAGGTCTCGGACCTGCGCAACCTGGTGACCTACCTGTTTGCCGACGGCACAGCACCGCAGTGGATTGCCGTGCACCACCGTCCACAGTTCCGCAAGGTCGTCGCCATCATGGTGCCCGGTCTCGAGGAGGCCATGTTCAAGGCCGGCGTCGACTACGAGCACTACACCGAGCAGGAGGACGGCAGCGTCGAGGCCCTGCAGCGCTGGATGAAGTACGGCGCAACACCATCGGACGACGCCCTGCCGCGCACCCTCGACAAGGACAAGATGCCCGCTGCCGTCCAGCCCATCACCAACGTCTTCTCGCAGATGTGGCCAGTGCGCGCGCGCGGTAACGAAAAGTACGTTACCCTGTTCTCGCCCGTCGCCACCTTCTTGACCGCTCCGCTGCCCAAGTCGGCCGACGACAAAAACACAAACGCCAAGGGCCCCAAGTTCCGCGGCGACTCGGCCAAAGACAAGGACGTGCGCACGCGCATCACCGAGTTCATTGCCACGCCCGAGGAGTACGTCGCCAACGAGTTCGCCCTGCACCCGGCCCTGCTGCCAGACCCGGCACAGCGCGCTGCCTTTACGGACGAGCCCGGCTGGGTGCACACCAATGTCGAGACGCTGCAGGACGGCGACGTGCCCGAGTCGGAGATCCAGCAGGGCAGCATCACGGCCGGCCGCAAGATCTACGCGCTCGACTGCGAAATGTGCAGAGCTGCCGACAAGAAGTTTGTGCTCACGCGCATTAGCGTCGTCGCGTGGGACGGTGAGGTTGTCCTCGACGAGCTGGTCAAACCCGACGAGCCCATTGTCGACTACCTGACACAGTACTCGGGCATCACCGAGGAGATGCTGGCGCCCGTCACCACCACGCTGCGCGACATCCAGAAGCGCATGCTCGACCTGCTCGACGCCCGCTCCATCCTCGTCGGCCACTCGCTCGACTCGGACGTCCGGGCCATGCAGCTTACACACCCCTTCATCGTCGACACATCCATCGCCTTCCCCCACCCCATGGCGCCCGCCAAAAAGCACGCGCTGCGCTGGCTGTCGTCAAAGTACCTCAACCGCGAGATCCAGCGCGGACACGGCACAGCTCGCGGCCACGACAGTGTCGAGGATGCGCGCACGTGCCTCGACCTGATCAAGCGCAAGTGCGAAAAGGGCAAGGCCTGGGGCTCGGGCGGCAACGGCCAGAATGCTGAGTGGGCTGGCGGTGAGGGTGCCGGCGAGAACCTGTTCCATCGCCTGGCACGCTCGGGCACCGCATACAGGTCGCAGGCCGGGCCACAAGCCACCGGCGGTCTCCAGGTCGGCAAGACTACCGCTACTGTCGACTGGGGCGATGCCAAGCGCACGCTGGGCGGCGAGGCCAGTGTTGTTCTGGGCGGCTGCCGCAGCGATGCCGATGTCGAGGCGGGCGTCGTGCGGGCTGTCAGTGGCGATGCCAACGGCGAGGTCGTGCCCGGCGGCGGTGTCGACTTTGTCTGGGCACGCATGCGTGAGCTCGAGGCGCTGCAGGGCTGGTGGAACCGCAACAAGCTGGGCAGTGGCGGTGGCGACGGCCAGGGCCCGCCATCGACGGAGATGCTCGATGTGCTGATGGCCACCGAGGAGGACAAGTACAAGGATGACACAGACACAGACCCATCCAAACTGTCTCTGCTGGAGAGACAGGTGCGCATCGTCGTGAAGCGTCTGCGCCGCATCCACGAGCAGCTGCCGCCGTGCACGGCCCTGCTGGTCTTCAGCGGCAGCGGCGACCCCCGCACCATGAGCAAGCTGCAGGCGCAGCGGTCACAGCACAAGAAGGAGTACCACACGCCCGGCGTCAAGTGGGACCAGATCTCGGTGCCCTGGACAGACACAGAGAACCAGCTGCTGCAGCAGGCCGTCCGCCGCGCGCGCGAGGGTATTGCCTTTATGACTGTCAAATAGACAGAGCAAGCCTAATGCTCTATGTTATATTATTGTATCTACGTAATTGGTACGGCCGGGTATATCATGAATAGAATCTGTCAATGACTGGTCACTATTTATATATATTGTAAAAGGTACATGAAAACTATGTGTACATTTTGATACCAGACCCTTCCTCCCTTCATCGTGTGACGGCATAATATCCGTATTTCCTCCATGCCATCATGCCATTGTTCATGTCCCGTTCAAACCCTAAAAATCAAACTCGCCCCGGAAAATGGCAGGGTCCATGTCGACAGCAACCCGGTCGGCCAGGTCCCGTCTGTCCATGAGACCAAACACCCGGCGCAGCGTGTCGTGCAGCGTTGTGCTCCGGTTCTGTGTCGTCATTCTGTCCAGGTGCTCGTCCGTGATGCCTGCCGCCGCGCCACCCAGAATCTCCCGTGCTTCTTCGCGGCCGCTCTTCTCTACATCCTTATGCATCGATAGCGCCGCCAGCAGGTGGCTTGCAGCCTCTTCGTAGCAGCCCATGTTGATGCAGCTCACGCCCAGATTGTACCGCGCGCGTACAAAGTTGGGGTGCATCGACAGTGCCTTCTCGTATGCCGCAATGGCCTCTTCAGAACGCCCAGAATTAGCGAGCGTCGCTCCGAGGCGGTTCCACAACAGGTGCACCTGCGAGCGCTGATTGCTAGTGCCTTGCTCGCTCGAGTACAGTGCTGCGTGGAAACAGTCCACCGCCTTGTCAAAGTCTTCGCCGCCATAAAACAGCACACCCAGGCCGACCTGCACGTCAGGGTCCATGTGCTCTCCATCGGGCGACAGCTGTGCGGCCTCGATAAACTTTTGTGTGATGCGGTCGTGCAGCTGCTGGCGGTCAGTGAAGCCGACCTCGGCAGCATTGGATAGGTCGCCCGGCGGCAAGACCTGCGGGTACTTGGCCGAAAGCCAGCGCTCCAGGGTGCGATAAGCCGTGGTGTCGTAGCCTTCGTTGGTGTACGAAACTGCAAGGGCCATGAGGCCGGGCAGGTTGGTTGAGTCCAGTGTCAGTGCGTGCTCCAGGGCACGGATGGCCGCCGTCTCCTTCTCGTTCTGTGCCTGTGCCTGGCCTAGGTATGTCCACGCCTCGACCCGGTCTGGCTCGCGCTGGCATGCCGCCTCAAAGGCCAACGCCGCCAGAGACAGATTGCCGTTGTCGTTCATGATGCGCACGCCCTCCTCAAATGGGTTGCTGTGCTTCTTGAACAGGTTGTCATCCTCGAACTGGTACAGCTCGGAGCGCGGGTCCATGCCCATGCGGTAGTTGAGCGGCTCCCAGTCGTCTCCGTACGGCTGGAAGTCATCTGACACATCCTTCCAGTCCTCGCCATCAAAGGCAGTCCGCATTGCCGCGTTCTCGGCCTGGATGCCATTCCACACAGCCTCAAGGTCGCCAAAGTTGGTCTCGCCACCACACATGAGGTTCTCCTCATCAATATGGTTGAGCTCGCGTCCAATGGCCGCATTGGCTTCTTGGTCTTCGTCCTGCTCCTTGCTCTTGGTGTTGGATAGCGCCTCCTTGTCCTGCATCTCCATGCGTGCAAACTGCTCCTCCCACTCCGTGTCGTTGAGCTCAACAACCTTGCCTTTGCCCTTGCCTTCGACTGTGGCCTCTTGTGGTTGAAAGTGCTGCTGCTGTTGTGCCCAGTTATTCTGCATCATTGGCCGGTACATCGAGTTCATGCCCATTCCCATGCCCATGCCACCCATGCTGCCCATGCTGCCCATGTACGGCATATCGTAGCCCATGTTTCCCATTGGCGACCCCACCATCGACCGCATGTTCTGTGCCGGGCCGGCGTTCATTTGTGCCGATGCTGACGCCGAGGGGCCCATCTGCTGCTGTGCGGGGTGCTGCTGCTGGAACTGGGCAAACTCTTTGGGATTGAATGCACCAGCGTCCATCGATGGTGGCTGGTGGAATGTGTTGTCGGCCCAGGCGGGCGATGCTGACTGGCCGCGGAGGTGGGCACCCCGCGCTGCGGCGTCGAGCTGGAGTGGGCTCATGGGACCCATTGCGGCCATGGGCTCCATGGCCATCTCAGGCATGTTCGGCCCCTTTTGCAGGAAGCCCTGCACGGCACTGTCTTGGGAAATCCCGCCGCGGCCGGCGCTGCGGAAGTTGTTGAGAGCACCAGAAGGGCCGCTGTTGGCGAGACGGTCGCGCTGCAGACTCCGGTCGTCTTGCACGTGCTTAGTAAACTGGCTCAGCGGATTGCCCGCTGTCGAGCACTCGGCACCTCCCATAAACGACATGTTGGCGGTGGCGCTGTCAAAGTGAGATAATGTAGCTTTGTCCAAAAATTGAGGAATGCAGAAAGAAAACTGAAAAGATGATGCAAATGGAATGAATGGACTAAGAATGGAAGGAACTAGATAGGGACGGGCTGCCGAGCCGTTTTGCGGGGAGGGCAGGAGCTACCCAGCGGGCTGATGACCGAGTAACTGCCAAACGCTAGCGGTGAAGAGCGGCAAAATGCTGACCAAGCCGTCGCTGCGCAAACTGTCATAGCGGCCCATAATTGCCACCCCACAAGTTGGCTTACAACAGTGCGTTACTGGTGCCGAGGCATGTTTCGGGAGCAGCTGACAGGGGGGCAAGTGCGAATTTACAGGGTCTATAGGTCCGAAGGTGCCTTGAAGACCTGGCCTGGTGCCTATTAGAGGGGAAGCCACCAAGATGCCGCGAATGACGAGGAATGTCCGACACCCTTTCATTGACTGTGTCTTATATCTAGTCGACATCACTGAGCTAGAAGCAATGCTCATATGAGTCCTTGGATGCACGTAAGTGAAAGTAAGATATGTTTATTATGAAGCTGGGCCCTGGGCCCTGGATCAGCAACTCGTGAAAACGGGTGTTGATTATGTAATCACCGTGATGAGGCGATACAACATCATATTCTCAAATCATGAGACAAGTAGATTATGTCAAGTATTTAATTTATCTCGCATATATACCGACAAGCCCAAGCACTTAATAACCATTCTTAGAGCAAAGGCCTGAATGGCAGACGCAAAACCGGGTGATGGCGAACTTGCCCACTGTACAGCCGCAATAGACCAATGACAAAGACAGATATAGCAAGACAAAGAATACGAGAAGAATATAAACAGGTAAACAAGTGACAATAGAACGAAAACAGGGAACTAGGTGGTGATAAAGGCCAACTCTGGGGGGTATCAGGTTTTAGAACGAGGCGGCAACGAACGGGGGGTGAGAACGGAGGAAGATGGACGGCGTTAGACGGGAGTATTGGAGTATTGGAGAATATCGACGAGATTGAAAAAGGGATCGCAGAGTATATATTAAACGGGTAGAAGGGTGGTATGGTAGATAAGCAAAGGGCACTGCACGGCGGCAGCTTATGACTGTGCCGACAGCGTGTTCTCCGAGATCGTCCTCATGAGGCTGTAATGGTGTGTCAGCATTGGTCGTCATGCTTTCCTGTTCGGTAATCATATGAAACTTACTGGGCGTTGCGGTCACGAAGCTCGTCGTCGAGCTCCTGCAGTCCGCGAGCAGTGACACGTGCTTTAGCGATCTGTTAATCCAACACAGTTAGCACTCTGATCTCTTTTGCGCGGGTAAACAAACACAATCTTCAGATAGCACCAGGGCTAGGGGCTGGGGTCAGCGCACCGAAGCTAGGGCAGCCGAAGAATGGTCCGGTTCGCCGGACTCACCTTCTGCCGTGGCGCCGTCTGCGGCAGAGCTATCGTCGTCGTCAGTGGAGGCAAACCGGCTGGCTGCCAGGCCCTTGGGGGTCGATGCCTTGGCCTGTGATGTTAGTTTTGTTGTTTCATTCAAGAGGACATAACAAAAGATAATGAAAAGAAAACACTATGGCTGTAGAAAACTCACGTTGGCCTCGGCCAGTTCGGCCTCCTTCACCTTGAGCTGCGCCAGGAGCTCGTCGTTCTTCTTTGCGGCGTCCGAGGCCTTGCGTTCCGCCTCGGCAGTCTTCTGGTGGGCCTCCTCGACAAGCTGGGTCATGGTCTCGTTCAGCTCGGCAAGGTCAACCTTGGCCGTCTTGGCCTTAGCGTCGGCATCGAGCTTGGCCGACTCGAGCTCCTTCTGCAGCAGCTCGACTTCCTCCTGGGAAGACTTGAGCTGGTCAGCAGTCGAGGCCGCCTTGGAGTTGGCAGTGAACAGGTCATTCTCGTGCGACGTCTTGAGAGCCTTCAGCTCAGCACGCGCTGCCTCCAGCTCCGAGGTGTCGGGCTTCTGGTTCTTGACAGCGTCGAGAGCGGCCTCGGCCTCAAACTTCTCCATCTTGACCTGGGCTAACTGGCCGCCCAGCGCGTCTCTCTCCTCGCTGACCTTCGCAAGCTCGGCGCGGGTCTCGTTGAGAGTAGATTCAAGTTCAGACAACTGCTTCTCACGCGAGGCAACACGCTCCGAGGCTGACGCCTCCTTTGTGCCCAGCTCGCCCAGCTCCTTGGCGTGCGACTCCTTGAGTGCAGCAGCCTCGGAAGCGGCCTCTTTTTTGGCACCCTCCAGGGCCGCGGAGTGGATAGTCACAAGCTGCTCAACCTCGCTGCCGTGCTTGCTCTCAAGCTCGGCCGCCAGCTTCTTAATAGCAGCATCGTGATCACCGCCTGCAGCGGCCCGGGCCTCTTCAACAGCAGCAGAGTGGTCAGCTGCTGCCTTCTCCAGCACAGCGGCATGCTCGCTGGTAGCCTTTTGCAGCTCGGCGGTGTGCTTCTCGGCCAGCTCAGCCTGCGCCTTTTCAATCTCAGCAGTGTGCTGGGCCTTAAGCTCAGCCTGGATCTTTTCAATCTCGGCTGCGTGCTGGCTAGCCAGCTCAGCCTTGATCGACTCAATTTGGGCAGCAGAGGCGGCCGAAGCGTCTGAGTTGGCCGATGCCAGGGCAGCAGCAACTGCCTCGGCGTGGCTGGCCTTGAGTTCTTCCTTCTCGCCGGAGTGGGCGGCAACAAGCTTCTCTGTCGCATCAGCATGGCTCTTCTCCAGTGCAGAGAGAGCCTCTGCATGGGAAGCGCGCAGGCCCTCCAGCTCCTTCTCTAGTGATGATGTGGACTCAGCCTTGGGTGTGTTAATCTGCTCTGTGTGGCTGGCCTTGAGGGAATCCAGCTCCGCCAGGTGCACGTCCTTGGCGCTGCTGCCGGCAGACAGCTTGGCAGTCTCCAGCTCCTCACTATGGCTAGCACGCAGGGCATCCAAGTCCTTCTGGTACTCCGCGTTCTTGGCCTCCAGAGCAGCCTCGATGGCAGCAGTGTGCTCAGCCTGTGCAGCAGTCAGGGCCGCAGTGTGGTTGTCCTGGGCCTTGGCGTGGGCCTCGGTCAGCTCAGTATGCTGGGCTTCGAGGTCGTGGAACTTGCGCTTGAAGAAAGCGTCACCACGCAGGCTCTCAATCTCCGTCTCATAGTCCTTGGAGATCTGCTCGAGCTCCTTGCGGTGCTTCTCGGATGCCGCCTCGTGCTCGGTCTTGAGCTGCTCAATCTCGGTACCCTTGGTTGTGCTCTCCTCGAGAGCAGCATCAGCACTCTCCTTCAGAGTAGCGTGAGCATCCTCGGCAGCGGCCACCGCGGCCTTGGATGCCTCGAGGTCCTCCTGCAGCTTGGCGACAGCCTCCTCGAGAGATGCCAGTCTGGTATCCTTAGCCTCGAGGTCGGCGCGAGCAGCCTGCAGCTGAGTCTCCACGGCAGACACGGCAGAGGTGTCGGCTTTGGCGTCCTCGGCTGCCTTCTCGGCAGCGGCAAGCTTGGCACTAAGCGCGGCGATCTCAGCCTCGAGAGCAGCGGTCTTGTCCTGGCTGGCGGATGCCAGTTCAGTCTCAGCCGCGGACAGGCTGTCGATCTTGGCCTGGAGCTCAGCAATAGCAGACTCATGCGACGCCTTCAGCTCGGCAATGGCCTCTGAGTGGGCGGTAGATGCGGCAGACGAGGCAGTCTCGCCCTCCTTGAGGCTGTCGGCATGCTTGGCCTCAAGAGCCGCAAGTGCAGCACTGTGGTCCTCGCCCAGAGACGCCTTGAGAGCCTCCAGGGCGGATGAGTGGGCACTAGACGCCTCAGCCAGAGCAGCCTCCTTCTCCTCCAGCTTGACGGCATGCTCAGCCTGGAGAGACTCGAGGGACGCCTTCAGAGAGGCAACCTCGCTGTCGCTGGAACCCTTGGCAGATTCGACCTCAGCAAGTTCGGCCTGGTGCTTCTCAAGGCTGGACTCGGCACTGCTAAGCTTTTCCTGAAGCTCTGCAACCTGTGCGTTCAGACCCTCGACAACCTCCTCATTCTTGGCCTTGACTTCCGCAAGTGCGTCGTGTTGATCCAGCTCTTCACTGTTGCCCTTCTCCAGCTGAGCGTTGAGTGCATCGACCTTGTCCTTGGCAGCTGCAACCTGATCCTTGAGGTCGGCAATCTCCTTCTCGCTTGCGGCAAGCTTCTCCTTCAGCTCCTCGGTGGCCTTTGCGGCCTCGGCAGCAGCCGCCGCTGAAGCACCGGCAGTAGAGGAAGACAGGGATGGACGGGCGCCATGGCGGGCAGTGGTAGATGAGGACGAGGTAGAGACGCCAACAGTCGAAAGGCGCTTCTTGGCCTCAGCAACAAGGCTGCTCGTAGCGGCGGGGCGAGTTGTGGTGGAACGGGCAGTGGCTGTTGAGCCAGGGGTGGTTGTAGGCTTGGCAGCAGTCGAAGAGAGCGTCGTCTTGCGCGCAGCAGCAGCCGTACCAGGAGCGGGAGAAGCAGTGGGAGCTCTTACGGCTGGCTTGGCGGTGGCGGCGCCAGGAGCAAGAGATGTGCGACGGACGCTGGAGGTAACAGTGCGTTTCTTCTCGTCTTCCGAGGCCGAGGGGTTCGAGCGGTGAGTTGCGGTTGAGGACGAGGTAGTCGGGCGCTTGGTGAGCGTAGGCGTAGCGCCTGCTGCAGGGCGAGTAGGAGGCTTTGTCAGGCCGCTACCCACGGTGCTGGTGCGGGAAGTGGCGGTAGTCCCTGCAGGCTTGGTCGCAGCACTGGCTAAAGCGGGACGGCGGGTAGCCGTGGTCGAAGTAGTACCGACAGTGGATGTACGCTTGGAAGCGGCCGTGGTTCCTGGGGCCGGACGGCCGCCAATGGTCTTGGGCGCAACAATCTTCTTTGCGGCAGCCTTCTCAGCAGCCTTCTCGACAGGCTTGGGGCTAGGTGCCTCAGAGGACGAGTCAATGGCGGCAGCAGGCTCAGGAGTCTCGGCAGGTTCGGGGACTTCGACAGGGGAAATGGGGTTCTCCTCGAACGGGACGGAATCGGAGTCGTTGGCGTCAGACATGTTGACGTTGAAGCGCGGAAGCTAAACTAAAGCTGTGGTGTGGCAAATTCAGCGCGTGAGGAGCTATGTTTACTCGAAGCTAAAATAGGGGTGTATGTGTTAGTCGACTGAACAAAGACGGGTGACAAGCAACGGTCGAGCGCGATGTTGGACGAAGGGATCCGGCACAGAAGCCCAGGAGAGATGGCATATTCATTCCATGCAAGGACCGTGCCGACCAAGTACTACATAGTATGTATGGCTCGGTGGTTTCTCCAACGGGGTAGTAGCGGCATCGTGGTGGCCATGGCGAAGTGAATGGCAACGCAAGGCGATGATGCTGGTGAATGTCGTGAAGACGAATGCGACAACGTTTTGTCCTATTTCCGGCCCGGGTAGACACTCACATTATTCGTGAGCTCGGCAACAAAGGGGGCTGCAGGAGAATGCAAGTCGCAATCAAGGGGGCTGTCCTTGACGATATTAACAGACTTAATGGCCGTTGAAGAATAACGAATCGCACGAGACAAGAGCAGAAACGAAACAAACAAGAGAGTTGCAATAAACAGGAGCTATCAATGCCTGAACGACGAGAGAAAGCTTGAAAAGCTCAGGGAACGGGAGAAAAGAAGGGAGGAGAGGAGGAGGAGAGCAGGGAAATGGGGAGAGAAAAGACGGCAAATTATTAAACTGGGGATATTCTGGGCCAGGAGCGAGAATGCGCCACAAAAGAAGGTGGGAACCAGATCAGAGAGCTAATACTGCACTGTCGTCTGTCTTGCAGGTAGGTGGTCGGTGCGGCGTCTGCAGGTGTTGATCGTACATAAAATGGAGTGAGGGTGGATTACGCGCACCTTATAGGCCACAAGTAAAAAGGCGAAAAGGTGAAGCTATTCAGAGATCGTTTTACGGATGAAACACGGCAAGGCAGGAACCGTGATATGGCGTATTATGTCAAGTTGTAATGTTGGGACGAAACAGCAAAACACAAGGAAAGAGCGATGAGGGCGACAGCAACGAGGGAAAGAGCAAGGGACGTGCAGAGCCAGGAGGAAATTAAAGTGGGAAAGAGCTTAAAGACAAAAGACCAAAAGAGGCAAGAATAGGGGAGCAGGGGCCACCTAGAGGCAGGAGCGACTCGACGACGGCAAGCCGGGGGTCGAAAATGTAGAAGGTGCGACACTACGGAGTATATCTTGCAAGAACGCGTTGTGGGCGCGTAACAGGATCATATGCGACCACTGTGCACGACCTGCACTGTACCTGCCTGTACCGCAATAGGAAAGCGAACCGGCCCAATCCGTGCTACTAATTATTGATTAATTTTTATTTCTCGGCGTGGAAGGTGCCACGTCGACGGTTGATTACATAAAAGCCAACGTCTCAAGAACAGACCGAGAAATGTAAGACGACGTCAAACCTCAACATACACGCCGTGCCTCTTTGCAAGCACAAGACATGTACTATGTACTATGTAGATACGTGCCCTTTAATTACACTATTCGGTATGATGTGTCGCGTCACCTTCCAGGAAGCGCTAGCAGCCGAAGAGGCCTATGGCAAATTACACGACAAAGACGGGACTGGAGGCATGACCCTACTGATGGACGGTGATGGGCATTGGATGCATTAGACGGAAGAAGAGGAAGAGACTGGTCATTTGCACAGGATAGAATAGGCATAGCGCGCAGCATGTTGAATAAGTGAATCTCCCAGCTGCTGATACAAAGCTGGCGCCTCTAGAAATGATGCGGAATGGAAATAGAAAAACATTGCGATGCCGAGTTCACATGGCTAAGTTGCGGTGAAGGCCACAACGGCCATGGAAGCATGTAGAAGGCCGGAATATCGTCATAGCTTTGTGGGAGAGTGCTATATATGTTATCGGCATCGTAGCATAAGTATAACGGCTATTTTTGAGTATTACTACAGTTATTTCTTATTGGTCAGAAAAAGTATATAAGTGGGTCATGTGTGTTGGGTGTCGTTCTGGTATAAATCTATTTACACTATCTTGGCAGTTCTCAAATGTAAATTTTGGGGAAAAGTATGCGTCGTTAAAAATACAATTTTCAGTACATCTAAGTGATTTAATATATTTCATTCTTTATTCAGCAGGTTGTTGTACAACTGTGTTGTGCAAAAATGAAGCTTTTGCTTCGAATGCGCCAGTCTGATTGCAGCCTGCAAATGAACGCCAAATGCGCTATAACTTGCAGCTTTAGAAGGATGTAGATGCTGTTGATAGGGAAGGTATCCGCTGTATGTATGTAGCTTAAGATCCATAAGCTGCTACTGTGGCCAATCAGGCGGCGATGACGTCTGTCCAAATAGACACAGCAGCTAAAACAGGTTGGCAACAGGCCTGATGCGCAGAGCACACAGCCAGCGGTGATCCGCTACAATCGCACGCTTGTGTGAGCGTCACCTTGCGAAAGATCACCAGCTGGAATCAGAACCATTGCAGTTGCACACTCTTGTGGCTTGGCACGTTCTTTCTTGACTCCCCGATGAACAACAGCTTGCTGGGACCACCCCCGACGCAATGGATGACGAGCCGTCCGAGGCCACAGCGGCAGACGGCAAGGGTGCGGTGAAGGCCCCGAACGGCGGCATGTCAGGCACGGGACACACGTCAAACAAAACAGAAGAGAGCACTGCCGGACCGGTGCTTGTGATCTCGCCCAAGGGCGATGTCGTTTTAAACCTGGGCTTTGAGGTGGCTGAAGGAGCTCCCAAACCACCAAAGAATGGCACCACGTTTGTCTTCCAGAGGCCGTCTCGAGCGGCTTCTGCAAAAGACTCGGCTGCTGACAGCAAGACGCCTCCTGTTAAGCCAGACCTTCCATCGTCTTTCCGTGTCGAGTCAGCCGTGCTCAAAAAACACTCTCGCTACTTTGCAAACCTGCTAGGCGACACCCGCTTCCAAGAGGCACGTGCAGTCGAAGAGGCTCTGGCAGCACTGTCGATTGAGGGTGTCAGCCCCGGCGATGCTGATGTAGACCGTCTGCCGAGAGTTCATATCGAGATTGGCGACGATGGCAGTAAGAGTGCCGACCGCAAGCTCATATTTACCGAGATGATGCGGATCCTGCACTGGGATGGCAGGCTCGTCGAGGCTGTCGCCACCAGCATTGAGCTGGACAAGCAGGGCAACCCCATCTCCAAGACTGCAAAAACTACAGCAAAGCATACTGCAAAATCTTCGTCGACCAGGACGACAAAGACTGCCCCAAGGCCAGCGGCATGGTCGTCCAGAACGGTTGGCGCAAAGAAGGCCCGGCCAAAGACAGGAGATGCAAGCCAAGAAAACCAGCAGCAAGCCCTCATCCCCGGCTCACGCTGGTCCGCAAAGGCACCCCCGACACTACTAGAGCTGGCGACACTAGCCGTGCTGGCCGACCGCTTTGCATGCACAGAAGCCGTGGCTACTTACGTGCGTACTGTGCGCGTGCGCTTCCCGTCGCCCGTGGTCCGGGCCGCACAAAAAGAAAGCGGCCTGGGAGTCACACTGAAGCCGATTGGAGGCATAGGCCGCGGCTCCATCAACGGCTTGCCCGGCATAACAAACGAGGAAGCTATCCGGCAAAAAGTGTTAGTGTCGTGGCTTTTTGAGCAGCCGCTGCGCTTCCATGCCAGCACACGAGAGCTCATCATGTACGGGTCGCGGCAGTGGGCTGCAGCTCTCGCGGGAGAAGACCAGGGCGACATGGTGTATGGCGATCTCGATGCACCTGGCCCTCCGCCTCTGCCGCCGGTATGGTGGGAGCTGCCCGACAGCATCGAGAGCGAGCTGCAGTTCCGGCGCGCATGTATTATTAACTGCATTGCATCTGTGCCGCGCCACTTTCTGCGCCTCTATACGTCGCGCAACAAGCGGCAGTGCAAGCTGGGCTATGAGACAAGTTCTGCGTGCGACTCGTTCCAACTGGGCGAGATTATCAAGTTCCTGTATCACAAGGATCTGTTTTTCCTGCAGGACTTTTCGTGCTCGCTCATGTCAGCCAATGCCAACAACCGCGACCGCACGCGGCGCATAGTGCCGTCCGACTATGCAGCCGTCGATATCGGCCATATCCTGGCGACGCTCAAGCAGTGCCCGGCCTACCAGGTGGACAAGCACCATGTCAACTGCGGACTGCGCACGAGCATTCTCCCCATTATCGAGTACATCCAGGCCATGCTGGGGGCAAACAACCTGGGCCTGACCTGGCATGAATGGTCCGAGCCGAGCCACGGCACAGCATCATGGCTTGCTGCGGCTGAGGAGGCGGGTCTCTTTGACGACGACGGCAACGGCGAGTACAACGACGGGTCCGACGACGGGTCGGGGGACGACACATCGAATGTGCCCCTCTTTGGCAAGCCGCGGGCAGTGCCGGCCAACGCCAACAGCAGTGGGAAGCATACGCCAAAAGAGTTTCGATTTACACGCGCAGTTGCTGGCGATCCACGGCTACGGCTAGAGGGAGGCATGGCCGCATCTGCCATGGCCCGACAGCTGTTCACTGCACGTCGCTGGAACTGGACACCAGAGGGATACGAGAAATGAAATCTCGACTCAACTTTTGACGATATATGTATTTATATGCACAATAGACATAGACACGACTTGGTTTAAGCACATTGCAGTATAGCACGGTAATGTGAAGCATGCCAGGACCGATCCGATTATATACTTGTTGTAGTTAATTTCGTTTTATCGAACACGAGACTAAAGAACAGATGCTCTCAAAAAATCATGAGGTCATAGTTAAAATAACATAAAAAACCCACCCCCATGCGATGTAGCATTCACAACATCATGATAAGCACAACATCAGCACACATTATACAAAATACAGTACATAGAAGATTAGAAGATATTATTTCGTAGCTCCTAGATATATCCCTAGAATAACCGGTGCCCGTGTAAAGAACCGATAAACAGCTGTGACCCCCCCGCAAAAAAAAGGACATAAAACAAACGCAGCACTCAACCTTCCATAGCAGTGTCGCACTGATAGAGTGTAGCCAGTAATTAGGTGGCAGATAACAAAAGCAAAAGCGAAGGAGAAGGCAAAGGCGAATGCACAAAGGCAAGACAAGATAACAAAGCTACTTCCACATGGAGAAAGCAAGTATTAAAACCAAGATATGAACAAAAGAAAAAGTGTACTAATATGATGTATGAAGAGCATTCTGCTAAGCTAGAATGTCTTGTCGGGAATATGTGCTGGGGACCTATAAAAGACAGTGAGAAGCGAAGGAGAAAATATAGTGTAATGTGGTGTAGGGGAGGTGTTAATTTGGTGGTGGTGGTTGATTCGATAGACGTCGAGTTGTATGTTCATGGCCATCAACGACAGCTGGCCGTCAGTCAACATTTACTTCTTCTTGCGCGGCAGGCCGGCGGCTCTCCGATCACGGACGTCGCCCTCGGCAAGCCACTTGCTGGCCTTGACGAGCTGGACAACGTTGAGGATCTGCTTGCCGGCCATGATGGGGAAGCTGATGCCGGCAATGACCCAGGGCCAGAAGGAGTCCATCTTGTTGGCACGGGCCATCTCGAGGGCGGCGGCGCTGTGGGGGTTGGCAAAGATCTGGCGCAGGATCGACGAGTTGACCTGGGCGCCGGGCTGGTGCAGCTGGGGGTCGGCCGGGGCAATGGGCTTCAGCAGCGAGGGCTGCAGGATGGGCGACGAGAACGAGAGCAGGTAGAGCGCAATGAAGAACAGCTCGTTGAGGGCGCAGAAGATGAAGAGCACTGTCTTGTTGGTGTAGTAGAGGTTGAGGATCCAGCTGCGCGAGCGGTCGACAGCCTTGTGGCTGGTCTCGGAGCCGCCCATGGCGAGAGTGGCGTACATGTGCATGTAGTGGCTAGCCAGGTCGAGCGAGACGAGGCCCTGGAAGATGATGGCCCAGCGGGGAAAGGCGGTCGAGAGGAAGACCAGCAGGCATGACGTGGTGCAGCGGTCAGTGACCATGTCGAGAACGGCGCCGAAGCGCGTGGACTGCTCAAAGTAGCGGGCGGCGTAGCCATCGAGGGCGTCAAGCAGGCAAGAAACGCTGTAGAGGATCGAGCAGGTACGGGGGTGGAGGGGCATGTAGTAGAGCGAGGCAATGGCCAGGACAATGCGAGAGTAGCCTTCAAGGTTAGCATGGATCATCGGCCTGGACGGAGCTGGATGGGACGATACATACCGATCACATTGGGCCAGAAGAGGAAGATGTTTTCACGCGGGTAGTCGTCGTCGGCTGGCGCATCAACAGCATGGCCGTTGGCAACAACCTCCTTCTTCTCGGCCGTCTTTTGCCGTGAGCGAACGCCGTTCATGGCTGTGGTGGTTGTGGTGGTTATTTTGTTTTTAGAACGAAAAGATGAAAAGATAAAAAGAATGACGAGACACAAACAATGTCGCGTGTCGTGTGCCCGGCTTTGGAGGGTTGGCAGCACCGGTGTGACGGCGATCAGCAGAGGAAAAGGGGGTCTTGGCAGGATTTGTCGGGTGGCTCGGATGACACGGATACAGCAGAGTATCGCGATCTGAATGCAGAGATGCAGATGGTCGTTGGTTATTGGTGATGGAGGTCGTCGAGGTTGAGCTTATGGGCGCGAGGTAAGACGAGATTAGGAGGGAAGAAAGGAGTTGAAAAGAAGAGAAGACGACAAAAAAAAGTATGGGGAACTAGGCAGGCAGATAAGGCGACCGCTGACAGGGGTTTTAGCTAGGTTGACGTGTCGTGGTTGGGCGGTGCTTGGTGGGCAGCTTTGGCACGCGATCGAGTTTGAAGCGTCAAAAAGACAAGATGTGGGATAAGTAGAGGATGAGGAAGGGCACCGAAAGAGGAAGAGGGAGGCGACGGTGACGGTGGGATGGAAGGATAAGAGATGGAGGGGGGGGGTTCGGAAGATGGCTCGAGAGGGAAAGAGCAAACGTGATAACTACTGATAGATAATGCACGGCGATAAAGAGTACTCGAAAGGAAAGCGCGATGGGAATGGCCGCGGCAGAGGTGTGGTTTAGCAGGGAAGGAGGGAGGATCCTTTGTCGCCTGGGTGCTGATTAGATCTGGAAGGAGCGATGGGCGATATGGAATAGGAGGGAGTTTTTTCTCTACAGAGTAGTTAGAGTCTCATTACTGGCGGTCTCTTGGTGATGATCAAGATACTACCATAGTATGTACTCAGTAAGCGGATGGGCCGGTCGCGCTAGTAGCTGAGCTGCAGCGCGAAAGAGTGGGTCCAAGTATATTAGGACGAGTAGTACTATGCAGACTTAGTATGCAGGCAGGAGCTGACACGATAAAGCGATAAGGATTTACAGGGTTGGGTTTAGTACTCTCTACTATGACTAAATACTGCCAATATGCGAGCCAAAAGAAGCAAGAGCATGCAGCGACTGAAAGTATCGTTATTGAAGAGGCAGCGAGATAAGGAAGAGGCAGCGAGATAAGGACGAGCATGCAAGCGCACAATAGGAGATTGCAGAAACTATGAGAAGTGTGCAGGGTTAAGGCAAGGCGACGCCGAGAGTGGCATATTGTGCATATTTGGCTGATGAAGTGGAATATCGTGGTATACAGTGCGGTTATGTAAGCAGGTGCAGTGAGGGCCACACTGTTTGTTTTTTTCCTCAGTAAAGTCTTGTCAAGTTTTTTACTTTATAACTTTGCCTTTGTTTATACTCTTATGCTTAAGAAAAGAGTTAGGTTCACGACCTGTTCAGCCCTATGCACATCGAGTCTGAGATTATCTTGTGACTGCGTGGTGAGGCTCTTCTTTATTATACTTGGATGTTATCGTGCAGTTGTATGCTTTAATTCTTTAGTGTGTTTACTTTGTCATACTATCTACTTAGGCAGCAGTCGTTTGGTGGCATCTATTATATTGCCGTGTTTCTCGTTTGATTTGGTGAAGTAATGTAGCTGCTCTTCATCCTGATTTATATATAGTATTCTTAGAATGAAGTATGTCGGGTTAACTATAGTAATTTGATAATTTGAGTTTGATTTTGAGTTTGAGTTTGATTTTGAGTTTGATTTTGATTTTGATTTTGATTTTGATTTTATGTCTTTTTAAAAAGCCTTGCCTCTCATGCTGTGCCCATATATCATATCAACGCCACCACAATGCTCCCATGCCATTCAACCGTATTCACCCATTCCCAACAGGACATTGTATTTATGGCTGCCTGTTATTTGCACTGTTATTTGCAAATATCTTACATAAATGCAAGCAGCCAGCCCGCCGTCCTCACTCGAACATTCCATTTCTCTACCTCCAGTCATGCCTTGTCACATCAATGCTACCATGCCGTCGGGGAGGCGCCTGTCCACCTGCCAGTGCCAGCATAACCCTCTGATCATCGCTGTGACCGTACTCATTCTCTCATCTCTAGTATTTCTCTAACGTTTGTCCAGTTTCTCCTCTTTGCCGCTTGTCTTATCCTCGGACTCTCCCGTACTCGTCTCCCATACCTCCCTCTACTCGCAGCATTCCCAGGGTATCTATTTCCCATTTTATGTTATTATATTTTTTATATTGTTAATTCTCATTTATTATTCATAATTATCCAGATACAGAGCAATATAACTGGCCAGACCCTTCTTCAACATCTTACGACTGTGGATTGCTGCTCTCTTTTGGTGATAGCCCCAGGTCCTTGCGCTGGGTCCTGTCGAGTCAGACCCCTCGCGCGACGGCGCTTTGCTGTCATCCTTCCCTTCCCGTTGCTGCCCCGTAGCCGTATGAGCGGTGTATCTATAAATTCACCCACATACGGAAAGACCACGCAGCTGTCCAAGTCTCTTGCCCTGTTCTCGAGAGATACTTCTTTAATACAGCCTGCTCCTTCCTTTTTTTCAATCCTGCTCTTCTCTGATCTTTCCTCGTTCATCGCCTGCTAACCCCCGCACCTCCTTCCAATTCGGTCCTGTCTTACGTGGATTCTCCTTGCATATGCAGTACCCTCCCCAAGTCGCCCGCCCAGAGCACTTTCTCCCTTTGCTCCCTGTCACCACCGACGGCTTCCTTTCCCCTAGTCTCAGCTCTTAGCACCAAGACCAGGCCCTGCGCCGTCCCCTCGCCCCTCTCACCCCACTCCGTCTTCCGCCGCATTTTGTGTTTTGTTTGTGTCTCTGTGCGATACCTCCAAAACTAAAAGATTCACTCGGCTGCAGTGGTGGACTCCGTCCCAAGTCTCACAACGGTACTTTGGCGCTACTCGTCTCTTTGGTCGATTTTCTAACTTTTTTTTTCGTCTTTTTTATTGCGCTTTTTCCATTGGGCTCTCAATTCGACTTTTTTGTTGTCTGCCGGCTGTTGTCTTGCTTGTCTCGTCTCTCGTCTATTCTCTTTTCTCTTATCTCTCCCCTGTCTCTCTTTTCGTCTAACACGATCTTCTCTTGGCTTGACTCGACTCATCTCTCTCTACACCACCCACCGGCTATCTGATTATCGGCTGTCATCGTGATCGCCAGCCTCGATTCTTTGGCTTCACTTCCTGCTGAACTTGGATCTGCCCCTCCTGTCACCAGATCGACTCGCATATACTTGCCTCGCCTCGCCTCATTCGATCTCATCCATCTTTATCCCACATCTCGATACTCTTGTCCTCTCAAACTCACCACACTACCTACCACCATGTCTACTGCTCCCCACCCGTCCTTTGTGACGCCCTTTGCCGAGCGTGCTGAGGCCGCTGTCCACCCGCTCACGGCCTACCTCTACCGCCTCATGATTGTCAAGTCATCCAACTTGTGTCTCAGTGCCGATGTCTCGACCGCCCGCGAACTCCTGCTGCTTGCTGACCGTGTCGGCCCCTCCATTGTTGTCCTCAAGACCCACTACGACCTCGTCACCGGCTGGGACTACAACCCCCAGACCGGCACCGGCGCCCAGCTGTCTGCCCTCGCCCGCAAGCACGGCTTCCTCCTGTTTGAGGACCGCAAGTTTGCCGACATTGGCAAGACTGTCCAGCAGCAGTACACCGCCGGCACTGCTCGCATCATCGACTGGGCCCACCTTGTCACTGTCAACATGGATGCCGGCGCACCTGCTGTGACTGCGCTTGCTGACGCTGCTGCCCACTGGCGCGAGCGCGTGCACTACGAGGTCAAGACCTCCGTCACTGTCGGCACCCCCGTCCATGAGAGTTTTGATGACAGCGGCAGCGGCACCCCGAGCGGTGTCAACACCCCCAACGTCCAGCAGTCCGAGTTCCCCCCGCCGTTTTCTGCCTTCTCTTCGTCCAACAGCAACTACAACAACTCCTCGACTTTAGACGCTGGCAGCAACACCGGTGGCTCCAGTTCCAACACCGGCACCGGCCTGCCCGCGCCTACACCACGTGACTCTGATGGCCGGAAAGGCAGCATTGTTTCTGTCACCACCGTCACCCAGAGCTTTGAGTCTGTCGACTCGCCACGCCTGCCAAGAGACGGCAGCAACGGCGGTAGCGGTGGCCTGTCAAACGGCGCCAACGGCAGCAACGGCAACGAGGGCGGTCGGGGCAGTAGCGCATACAACAACGCCATGGTCAGCCAGGAAGTGTATGCGGGCATTGAGGAGGCACCCCTCGACCGCGGTATCCTGCTGCTGGCACAGATGTCCACCAAGGGCAACCTCATGACGCCTGCCTACACCCAGGCCTGTGTTGATGCTGCACGCGCACACAAGAGCTTTGTCGTCGGCTTTATTGCACAACACTCGCTCAACACGCTGCCCGATGATGCTTTCGTGCACCTGACTCCCGGCTGCAAGCTGCCTCCTCCCGGCGAGGAGATTGACGAGACCGCCACTGGCCAGATCGCAGGTGACGGCATGGGCCAGCAGTACAACACACCTGCACGCCTTATCGGCATCTGCGGTGCCGACATTGTTATTGTGGGCCGCGGCATCATCACGGCTGTCGACCCGCCATCGGAGGCTGAGCGGTACCGGCGGAAGGCCTGGAAGGCCTACCTGGCGCGCGTGCAGTAGTAATGCTGGAAAAGAGGTAGAAAGATGTAGAAAGAGACAGAAAGAGAAAACGGGGGGATTTGGGGCCTTACCGAAAAGACGGCGTTGTCTTATACCATCATGAACAATATTTGCAGTGTTTCGTTATGTCCATTACCTAATTGTTATGCCGTCATTGAATTACCGACACTAAATAGTTATAAAAAGCATGTTATTTTTGGTTATTTTTGCGAATGTCTCTTTGCCTCTTTTGACCCTTTGCTGCCCATGTTGGAAATATCGTGGTAAGATAGCGTGGACAGCCCTGCATCATCTCCTGCCTGATTTGTAAGATGCTCACTTTCGCTGCATTAGTAATCAGTATACGGATTTACTCTGCAGTTAAGAAGCTATCACCACCAATGCAACACACCCTGCCTGGTGGATATCCTCTTGCGCCTCCTCACAGGCTGGGCACGCTGGGCGATTTATCTTCAGCGCCCGGCGTCGACTGTCTTTTAGGGGTGGTTATCGGAGATAAAGCGCATAACACCCGTACTGGTCGAATACGCCTTCCCCGCTAGAAAAGTTTGATACCGACAATCCAAAGGTGACGCACGCAGGCTAATTCGCTAGGATTCTGCACTCCGGACGTCTTCTCTCTAGAATGGGGAATTGTGATATTACGATTCTCATAAGCAGGAGCTATTTAGGAGGGGCTGCTCTTTCCTCGTCTTGACATCTTTGCTCTTCCCAACTTTGAGGTTGTTCTTTATTATTATAATTCCAATGGCCATATACAGAGTAATATTGTAGAAGTTGCTGGTCGCTCTTGCCTTTTGCACAAACGGTGAATACGATAACAGGTCGATCTTTCCTTCCTACTATGTAGTTGTGTCCTAATTGAAAGACGGGCCCCGCATCTTGCGGAATAGGAATCCGCGATCTTGCATCGCGCTCTTTTCTTATTTTCTTCTTCTTTTCTTCCTTCTCCCCATTTTTCTTTTCCTTCTACTTTTTTCTAGCTTTTCCCTTTCTTACTCCCTTAAACCTTATCCTAAGAGACACCGGCCTTGACAGCCTCTTTCACAACCGGCTAAAACTCCCTGACAGCTACCGATACTCGACATGCGCTCATCTTCCGATCTCCCCACGATTGCACCGTTATCGAATCCTCCTACCGCGTCCATGTCGCACACTTCCTGCTCTTCCGAGTCAGCCCTTCTTTGATCTCGAATTCGATCAACTCAAGCTATACTTCCAACTCAATCAAATCACAAGTCCGCTCCGTTTCTCGGTGAACTTTGAGACACAGCTTGAGTCTTGATTTTCTTCCGCGCATTCCGAAAATAAGCCCCTCAAAGCGAAACAATGGATGCGCATGCAGCAAAACGAGGTGTCCATGCGGCGGGTTTGGATGGCCCTTCTCGACAGCACTACACCCCCGATACTGGGCCGATAAACCCCAATCCCGATGACGGCCACACAGATCAAGGAGTTCCGATTCCGCCGCGAAAACGGAAGCGGAGAGTCATATCGTGTGCCGAATGCCACCGGCGGAAACAAAAATGCGACCGCGGCCTGCCATGCAAGGCCTGCATCGACCGGAAGATGGAGGCATCTTGCCACTACGAGACAGTCGCCATGTCGCGCGAGCGCCATCACACACGCATAATTGAGGCTGCCACCTATGGCCGTGCGCTGCAAGAAGGCGGGACGATTCAGGTCAAGACGGCGGGCTTCGGATATGCCCAGACGAGTGCAAATACCTTGGGATTTCTGCACAAAATTGATGGTGGACGGCTAGCAACACCAGGTGAAAGCAACGAAATGGGCGGTGCTAGTCTGGCAAGCATGGTCTCGGAGGGTCCCGACCCCGGCGCAGTTGCGGCCGCAAAGAAACAAAGTCCAACAGGCTCCAAGACTGAGCTCGATCATCACCGGCAGCGGCCTTTGCCAGCCTCACCCTCGTCCTCCACCCCGCAGCCGCCCGATTCATACACGGCACTCGACCAACAACGGCGTCTTCAGCGCCCACATGCTGCCGGTGACCCATACGGCTTGGGAGAGCGTTACCGTGCTCTTGTTCGTGAGCTGCCGTCACGGGCGAACATCGACCATTTGGCGGGCCTATACTTTCGCGACTTCAACTGGAACTACTACGCAATTGACGAGGATGTCTTTGTGAAGCAGCTAGGGGACTGGATGGATATTGCCCTCAGTCCCTTTGGCGCCCCGCAGTCGCCGGTGCAGATGTCGCCCGACTTGCGCGCCTTTCCTGCACTCCTGCTCAACGTCATGGCCATGAGCCTGTTGATGCTGGACAGCAACAAAAAAGAGGATGTGGATCTCTTCGAGGCTATCAAGCGCCCAAACTGTGAGACTTTTGAAGACCTAGCCCTAGAGTACAGCGAAACCGGGCTTTTGATCTTGTCTCTTCTCGGCAAGCGGCACATGTCGTACACAACCGTGCTAGCCGGCTTCGCCCGGAGTGCATTCTTGAAATACGCAGCCCTGATCACAGAAGCGTGGCATGCTATTGGTACTGCGATTCGAGATGCGCAGGAAGTCGGACTCCACCGTTCAGACATGGACCCCAAGCCGTGGGCACCGACTGCCGAAGCTGTCCTAGAGAACCAGTGGGAGATACAGCGGCGGCGACGGCTGTGGATGACACTCGTCAGCTGGGATATTCAGATGGGCATAATTTTGGGCCGACCCATCACGGTCGATTTGTCAGAGTATCCCGTCAAGCCTATCGACTGCATTCTGCCAAAGACATATGCCGAGCGGTCCACGATGGCAGTTCAACCCCGGTCAGAGAACGACCCTCCGACACCTCTGTCGCGCGTCGTCTGGGCGTACGATGCCATTCAGCCTCTGCGGCGTATTCTAGAACTCGAAAAGGAAGGGCCGTGCCCTCGCAACTTTTCGCGTGTAGATGAGATACACGAGGAGCTTGTCGATATTGAATCTCGCACACCGCCGTTCTTCCGACTCGAAAACCCCGACACGCGATTCGACAATCTGCCCGGGTGTGACTGGCTGCGCAGCGTTCGGACGACGATGCTGCAGATTCCCATTTTCAACTTCATGGCACTGCATCGACAGTACATTTTCACACGCCCCAAGAGCCGTACAGAGTCCCTCAAAGCATGCATCCACATGCTGCAAGCTCAGAGGGTGCATTTCGCCTCTCTCCGGCCTCAACAGTACAAGACGTAAGTATTCTTCTTTTTTCCCTCTCACCTGAAACGTTATAAATAGTGCTGACTGTGCACCAGCTTCTCTCTATTCTTTGGAACATTCGACTCGCTCGTTTTGCTCGCCACAATCTACATATTGTTTCCCAAGGAGCACCATGACCTCCTGCCTGAAGCCATACAGCATTATCGATGGTCAATTGAGCGGTTTGAGATTATGAGGGAGTACTATGGCCTGGCTCGCTCTGCTCTCAGTGTTCTGCACGCCAACTATGCGCGGATGCGCAAAGCACTAGGGGACAGCTTCTCGGAGAACGAGCCCAGCGCGGCACCCGTCGACCCGTTGACACTGAGCCAGATCGATCCGAGCCTAAAAGGCGACAAGAGCGGCATGGCGACGAGCTCAAACACGGGAAATACGCCGGGCGAGCAGTCACACGGATCAGGACTGTCGAGTACTGGTAGCGACGTATTCAGCAGCTCCACAGCAACTGGCCAGGGGGACAGTCCAACGACAGAGACACACCGGCACGGCAGCATGTCGACAGGCGGGCTCGATCCGTCAGCGTCACCGAGCCAGCAGCTGCAGCCAGCTGCAGGCGGCTCCCTGTCAACACAATCCCAGGATCAAACCAAATACCAAGTCCAAGCCGGCCCTGTAGCCAACGACCTCACGAGTGCAGGTCCTGCCCCATCCAATATCCTTGACTGGACCAGTATGCCGGATGGCAATATATCTTACAACATGCTCACGGGCGCGGGCAACAACTCTGGCCTGTCGTCGTCTGAAATGGACGATGCCAGCAATGCTGCAGCACGGGCGGCAGTCCGGGCCGCGCAGGATGCGACGGCGGCGGACGAGGGCATAAATGGTATTGCCATGGACGATTTCCTTGGGGCGTGGCAGTATGAGGGGGACTTTAGTTCCTACAGTGTCTGGGGACTGCTAAACCAATATACGCCTTGACAGGATGGATGCAAATAGCTTTTTTTGATCTTTAGATATATGACGAATGAATTAGCCCTTATTGACTTGTACGTCTTTGACGTTCACCAGTCGCGGGGTGCCGTCTTCTGCCCCGGCGGCTTTGCTTACTCCTATGTGTTCCATAAACAAATGGATGTAATATCAATAATTAGATGCACACACCTTGTGGCTGCAGAGTGCATCTGTGCGTGGGCTGACTCGTTCTCAGTAGTGGTTCTTCCAAGCCACAGCTGGACGATCACAGTAATTTACCGACTGCATTGTGCACTTTTGCTGACCACCCTCTTTCTCGTTGCCCACTTAAAACGTAATAATACCCCCATCCTCGCGAGAGGTCTGGAGCAAATCAGCAGAGACGGGGAGCAATGCGGTGTTAGACGTGGCAGTGTCCTGCGTCTTGTCTGGCCCTCACGTGTGCGCATGTTCCGGTGCTATTGCATTTCTTCGAGATTCCACCCCAGCATCTTGAATTGAAGCATCAACAGAGTTGTTATTGGAGCTTGATGACGTTGGCCATCTTGATTGTACATGCACATGGCCTGACGTTCACTCTCACCGTAGCCGCCGAGGAGTGTTCTGGCCTATTACTAGGTTTGTCGCACGGCACCGGAATGAAACCTGTTTTCACACATTAAACAACAGGCGATGGACGAATGGTTACTGAATAGAAGAGAAGAGAAAGCCAAAAGAGCCAAAAGAGAGAAAAGAACATCTGAGAGAGCCTTCTTGTCACAAGCAGTCGCCCTGCTTTGCACTGCCCGGAGTATCACCGTGGCACCGAGAGTGAGCGACAAGAGCTCAAAAGGCGCACGCAAGTGCAAACACAGATAAGATGCAGCCCTCAACAAATAGCAAATAAAAGGGGCTAGAAAGGCATTCTCATGCAGGGCGCAGCCAGTCATAAAGGTCAACAAATGCTGTCAGCCTCCATAGGCAGGCCGCCACGCAGCCGGACAGGGAGTGGGTGCCCAACGTACATGTACTATGTACATAGCCCTAATTCAATATTCCAGAGTTCATGATGTTACTGAGGTTTAAATGCTGTAAAGCCGTACTTGTACAGAATATCATACCATCTCCAAGATATAGATCACTAAACGTCCGGTGCTAGATTGCTTATTCAGCAATTCGCAGCAAGAGGCTCGTCCGTATGGAAGGAGCGGCAAGTACACATGTACATGCAGACGACACCCTCCTATTAGCTGGGCGCAACAATACCGTCTCTTCCTGTGCCCGCCCATTCATAAGCACTACAATAGCCTTCTTGAGCTCCTGTTCTTAATCTAATGCGAGAATATATGAAGACATAGCGGTAGTGTCTCACAAGTCTTTGCTCAAACTCACATTACCTAATCGCAGTTTCGTACACTTTTTGGCATTTTCCGTATTGGGCTCCTATTGCCATCACAGTCTTTCTGCTCTGTATCAGGAAGTAATCTAGCTGCTCGCACTTTCCCTTCATTGCTGTACAGAGTATTTAAAAAACCACTTGCTGGCGCGCGCCAGTCGCTCCTTCCCTGTTGGTTCCCCACGCGAATTCAGCCCAAAACATAAAGTTATTCACCCTAAAAGACAAAATATTACCGCCCATAATAAATCAATTAATCACAGGAAAAACCTGTAAAACGCGAAACAGAAAGAACTTGTCCCCTTCCCCATCCTTCCTCCTCCTCCTTCCGTTCTTGCTTCTCTCTTCGTTTATCTTCCTCTCTCTCTCCTCACCTCACCAGTCACGCATTCGCCACTTGACTCTCATCACTCCCGGTATGTTAGCTCCCGAGCTCTCCCCTCCTCGCCGCCTTGCCAGCAAACTACACCATAGCTATTGCCACCCAACACAGACCCTCGTTCCTCATACGTACTTTTCTTGCTAACGTCTGCTCCCCCCCTAACAGGCTGCTTCTGACGAGGTGCCTCACCGACTTGATATATTCTCCCTCGACCCCTCGACCCCTCGACCCCCTACAACTCTCTCCTCGACAACACGATCCAACTCGTCATTTCGACTGCTATCACTACAACCTCGTTTGCGCTTTGCGCCATTCCAGCCTGGCAACTATTGTCAGCATCTCTTGCGACAAGCCCTACACCACCCAAAATCAAGATACAACTCGACCTGCCCGGGCCCAAACTCACACTTTCCAGCTCCAAAGAAGCTCTATTCTTGCCCGCAGAATATACTGTCACTTGCATCAACCAAGCAAGCAACATGGCAACGCCCAGCGAAGAGCTGTCGTTATTGGGACAGCGTGCCCAGGCATTGCAGCAGTATCAAGATTCGCACATGAATTTATTGACTGTAAAGCTCCCCCGCCTTTCATTTTAGGTTTGATCCTTCATAAATCAGTACACATGCTAACCTCGCCAGGATTTGTTTGCGTATTCTCAAAAATTGGAGCACACACTTGCACAGGAGACGCGTAGTTTGAAAAAGGCGCTCCAGGAAGCCGAGTTAGATCTGGTCGACGCCAGAAGGTCGCGCCGTGAACACCAGCAAACAGCACAGGACCTCACAGAAAGGCTGCACCGGCTTGATGTGACTAACAGCCAGAATAGCCACCCCTATGTGGCTGTCTTGATTGACGGCGATGGCTGCCTGTTCCAGAACCACTACATTGAAGACGGCAACGAGGGTGGCAAGTCGGCGTCATATGCCATGCGTGCCGCCATCATCGAAAAGTGCCAGTTAACACCAAAGACGGACATTGTCGTTAAGATCTGTGCCAACCAGGGCGGTCTAGCCACAGTAATGCGCCAGTCCGGTACCATCAGCAACGAGCAAACATTCAAACAATTTTGCATCGGCTTCACTCAAAGCAAGGCCTCGTTCGATTATGTCGACGTCGGCCCGGGGAAGGAGCGTGCTGATGCCAAGATTAGAGGTACGTTGGATAGCAACCCCGGCAAAAACACAGACAAAATCAAAGGAGTACACGCTAACCAGCACAGAATCCGCCAGATGGCATCTCAACAACGCCAACTGTAGGATGGTCCTCTTGGGCATATCCCACGATTCCGGATACGCCCCCTTTATCGACGAACTTCATAGCACTACCGATGCCCGCAATCGCCTGTACATCCTCGAGGGCTTCCCCATTGTTCGTGAGCTGAAGGCGTTTGGCCTTCCCACTTTAAATCTCAATGACACCGTGTTCCGCGATGACAAGATCATCATTGACCGCACCAACAGTGGCATTGTCAACACCAACGGACACGCCAACAAGTCTGCGCCGACTGGCGCGGTTACTCCTCCTGAGCCTGCCCCTGCTGCCGAGGTCCCCGGTTATGCTCCCACCAGCCCCCCCGGACCCAGGCCCTCTGAGGTTCCAAAGACAAACCCCAAAAAGGTCACAACCCCGGTCAGCTCGTACGCCACTGCTACCGTTACTCGCGCCGGAGGTCCGCCCGTTGTCAAGTTCCCTGCTGCAACGGTGCAGCGGAATGCCGCAGCCATTGCCACTGCTACTGCAAAGGCAATGAAAAAGTCGGAGCCTGCCTGGTCGCCCGGGCCGCGTGGCCTTGACCAGCCGGTGGTATTTAACCCCAGCTCTGTCGATGCAGTAAAGAAGCGCAAAGGTCCCGAAAAGTTTTGCAACACCTATGTGCTGTGCGGCTACTGCACCAAGGATTACTGCGAATACAACCACAAGCTCAAGGCCACCCCTGAGGAGAAGAAGGCTCTGGCATTTTTAATGCGGCAATCGCCGTGCTCATTCGGGCAGGACTGCACCAATGACGACTGCATCTACGGTCACAATGTGAGTCCCCTCTATCCCATTCTATTGCAAAAATACACAGGATGGCAAAGATAAAACTTCATGGTAAAAATTCACTGCTAACGACTACCTACAGTGCCCTAGTGTGCGCGATGGAAACTGCATGCAACCGTACTGCCGCTTCCCATCCAAGCTGCACCCGCCCAAGACCAAGTTCAAGCAGCCCTTCTTTGGAGATGATTAAACTTTATTAAAACCTGAATTACAGCAGCAAGGCCGGGTGCATCCACAAATTGTCTGGCTTCTTCTGGAGACAGCTCGGCGTCAACATTGGCACGATCGTCGTCAAGATGTCCGTAATTGTTGGTGTTATTTTGGTAGTTGTTTGGCTATGGTCACGTGTCACCGTGACACCGGGGCCAACGTCGTTTGTTGTCAGTCTTTGGGACTGGCAGCATCGTCGAAATATTTGTTATTATGAGATTCCCGGCAATTTTTTATAACACACTAAATTGAATTATCTTATGTTTGTTGCCCCCTCTTGCTTTGTCGTGATGGGTAAGTCGCAACATCATCGTAGCCTTGCCTCGTATCTTATGTAATACGTGATGACTACGCAAGGCTCTCACATTCAGATGCAGAGCCAGACCCACTGGCTACACCATGCTAGCAGCAGTAATAATACCCCACCAGCTTTGCCCACAAGAAAATTCCAGGGCTATTACTACTCCCCTGCCCAGGCCAAATAGTGCATCCCCATAGTAATCCGGCAGCTGGCCTCCCCTCTCTGTAACGACGTCCTATCACCACCACCACCACCACCACATCATTTAGCCCACGACTCCCACAACCACACACAATGTCACGCCGGCCGCAAATCGAAGAGATCGAAGACAGCGACGACGCGTTCTCGGACCCCTCCGAGGATGACATTGACGACTTTGTCGAGTCGGACATTATCCGTCGCAAAGAACCCCCCTCTGCCGCATCAAGGCCCTCCGCACAACAGCCACAGCAGCCGCCGCCGCCCTTTGGCGCATCATCACAGCCGACCCTCGCACAACTACAAGAATTAGCAGCGCAGGCACAGCAGGGCGGCAGCGGCGTTCTCCGCGAAGCCCCCGAGGGCTACAACGGCTTCCCGGCCCTCTACCCCGTCTACTTTGACAAGAACCGCTCGCGCGCCGAGGGCCGCCGTGTCAGCAAGGCATTGGCCGTCGAGAACCCCCTGGCACGCACCCTGGTCGACGCCTGTGCCGAGCTGCGTCTTCCCACCGTCTTTGAGCCCTCCAAAACACACCCCAAGGACTGGGCCAACCCCGGCCGCGTCAAGGTCAGCCTCGACGCCCGCAGCGCCGCCATCAAGATCAACGGCAAGCACCACCTCTACATTCTCGTCGCAAAGTACCTCAAGAGCCACCCCACCACGGAGCACAGCGCAGGACTGCGCGACCAGGTGCGCGGCATGCCGCCGCCGCCGCCGGCCAACGAGCCCTACCCGCGTCCGGCCGTGCCGCGCGGCTGGAAGCTGCCCGAGCTGGTTCCCTACCTGAGCCCGGCCATGTCGGGTGGCGGTGTGTCCGACAATCTGTTTGAGGACGTTATGAAGGGCATGCAGGGTCTGCAGGGCGCGGGCGGTGCGGGCGGCATGCCAAATATGCAGCAGGCCATGGCGGCGCTTGCTGGCGGTGGCGGCATGGGAGCACTGGGCGCTCCTGGCGCAGCAGCAGGAGGAGCAAGCGATACCAAGAAGGCCAAGAAGGGCAAGGGCAAGGCATAGTCATAGTGTCTGTGAGAGTCGTCTGGAGACATTGCGTGTAGCACCACTGAGAACCAGACCAAAAACATTTGATGAATTTACCGCATGAGCATCTCGCGTGGCTGAGTAGCAAGCATCTTTAAACCATTACACTATTCCGGTATGAGCAATCGATACATTGTAGAAAGTCGAGATATAATTCAAATGATGGGTATATATATGCGATGGCTGTCTAACTACGGCTTCCTTTGATTACATAAGATACAATTACATGGCAACCTGATACAGACACATCCCCGATTAGGCAGGGGCAGGCCGATTCATGCCGTCGGCGTGCACCTGCATAAACCACCACCTGCCCGCATCTTCGCCCGCGATCTGGATCCTGGACGGCGGCACTGTGATGGTCTTGCCGTCGAAGCCAATATCGTCGTCCACGCCCGGCAGTCTTGTGCGCTGGAGACGAGCTGCGGCGGCATGCTTCTTGCGTGCTAGGCGTCGGCTGGCAAGAGACTCGGTGCCAATAACCTTGATACCGACTGACGCAAGGCCATCCTTGTCCTTGTTGGCCTCCGTCGTCAGGTCTTGCGCCTTGTGCACCACCGACTCCTTCCACTGCTTCCATGCAGCGTAGTCCTCGGCCATCTTGGCCGCGTGGTAGCGCGGCGACGACTTGAGCGGCCGCCATGCCAGTCTGTCTTTGGGCAGGTCCACGCCAAGGTCGTACACCCGCGCTGAGCTGGCCATGTTGACAAGCTCGCCCAGCACCTGGCGCGCTTCTGTCGCCACAGCCCGCGCCCGCGGCTTCTGCTGCTCGTGCACCTGCTGCTCCTTCTTGGTGCGCATCAGCAGGGGCTCTGCAAGCCATGGCTGAGCGGCCTGCTCCGTCAGGCGTGCGCGGCGGTTGTCCTCGCGCAGGTACCGGACAGTCGATTCCAGCCAGTACTTCTCCTTCTTGAGGTGGGCGATCGCCTGTGACGATTCGGCGGCGCGTTCCTTGGCCTGGCGGGTCATGGCCCGCTTCTTGCCGGGACGAGCACGCTCGTCCTCACTGCTGCTCTTCTCAGAGTCCTTCTCCTTGTCATCTTCACTCGAGTCATTGTCCTCTTCTTCAGCCTCATCCGCGGCCTTCTTGTAGCGATCCCGGTCGGACTCGAGAGTCTTGAGCTCGCGGTCTTGCTTCTCGATATCCTCCTTGAGCTGCTTGACCGTCGTCTTCTCTGCCGCCACCAACTGCTCCAGTTCGGCAATCACTGACGCCTTGCCCTGTGCGTCGCGCATCTTGCTCTCGAGTGTCTCAATCTTGAGCTGTGCAGTGCCCAGGTCGTTGTCGCGGCGGGCAATCAAGCGGCGTGCCTCGGTGTGTTCCTCGCGCAGGCGCCGAAGCTCCTCCTCGGCATCGACCGACACGGCCTTGGGTGCCTTCATCTCTTGGCCCCGGACGACCCATGGCGGTGTCACCTTCTCGAACTCGAGCGTCTGCGAGAGGTCGCTGGACAAAGCAGCCACATCCGACACCTGGCTGGCAACAGTCCGCAGCTTACCCATGTATGCGGCAAACAGGTCCTCGTCGGCATCAACAGGAATAGCTGACGTGATGGTGCTGCGCGACACCGCAAGGGTGGCACTGCGCACAACGTCCTGGACCTCGCTGTACGTGTACGGCTCGGAGCGGCCTTCGGTGTGGAGCAGCGCATGAAGCTCAAAGCCCACGCGCCGAGCCAGCTCAGACAGAACCTGAGACGCACCCTCGCACCGCTCAAAGGCCTCTAGGGTATCGGGCATAAGAGACAAAGAGCGCGACTTGAGCTCCTCCAGCGCGCGGACAGCCTTGCCAGCAACAACCTTGGTGCTGCGCGTCTGAGAAATGGCCATCTCGGTGCGGCGGGCAAAGTGCTGGGCAGCCTCGTCTTCGTCGTCGCTCAGTGGGACTACGCGCTGTACCATGGCGCGCGCAGTGTGGAGCGCAACAGCAGCAGAGTCTAGGTGGCTCTGCACAAGTACAGCACGCATATGCAGGTTGTCAGCAAAGCCCTCGAGATCCTGTTCGTCGGCCTCGTCGTCGTTGCCAACGCTGACACTGCTGGGATTATGGGCGTTGAGCTTGGCCGCACCGCTGCTCGTCTGGCCGCCAGATGCTTCTAGTGTGATGTGGACCTCGGCAAGATGCGACATGAGTGCGATTGAGCGCTGAAGCTCGGAAGCGCAAACCTTCTCCTTGAGCTCGTCGCGGCGAAGGCCGTCAATCCAGACATTGAGGGCACGCTCCACCGGCTCCAGCTCGTATAGGGCACCATCGAAGCGGGCAAACTGCTCAGTCGAGCAGCGGCTGATGGCGCCAGCAAAGCGGTCGCACATAGCAGCCACCCAGGTGAGCTTGTCGGCCACGTCGCAGCCAGCAAACACATCGTCCTCGTGGCCGGGGTGTGCCGGCTGGTTGATGCGCTCACGCACAAAGCCGTTGAGCAGGTTGGCCTTGAACGCCAAGCGGCGGAAGCGAAGAAGGGCAAGAACAGAATTGCGGTCTGTTTGCAGGTACACATCGGGCATAAACAGCTTGACAATCTCGAGGTGCTGCTCGGCTTCCTGTGCCTCCATGCGACGCAGCTCAAGGTCAATTGTCTTGACTTGTGCCTTGGCCGCCGAAAGCTGCAGCTTCAGGTTCAGATCCATCATGGCGCGCGTCTTGCTGTTCAGCTGCTCAGACTCGTTCTCCGTCACGGCGTGGGAAGCACGCATGTCTTCAAGATCGGACTGCAGGCCAGTCACCATTTCGCGGAAGCGCGACAGGGCGTATTCCATGTCCTCAAGCGACTCCTCCTGTTGGGCAGAGCGGCGAGCTTGTTCTTGAATCACAGCAGCCTTGAAGTCAATCTCCTCCTGCAGCTCGCGCTCGTTTTGAACGTGGTTGATTTCGAGCTCGTCGTTGATGTCTCTCAGGTTCTCAAGATCCTCAATGACGGCCTTGAGCTCCTCGACCTGTTCGGCCTGGCTCATGTTACGCTCGGTCAGATCCATAATCATGTCGTCTGCAGCCTGGGCCGCATCAAGCTGCTGCCGCAGGTCTTCAACGGCAGCCTCAGCTTGGCTGAGCTTGGTCTTGGCTGTCTCATGTTGCTCCTTGACTGCTGTAAGCTCCTTGATGTCCTCATGAAGCGCCTTGACCTCATCACGGAGCTCTTCCTCTTGCTGCTGGGTGATATCCCGCAGACGGAGTAGAGCCTCGCGTAGTCGCTCATTGCTGCGCTCCATCTGCAGCCAACCAGCGCTGGTTTTTTCTTCGTTTGTCATGCCTTGGGTAAATTCGGCATTCTCGCCCCGGAGAATCTCTACCTCCAGCTCAAGCTCTTCATTTTTAAGCTTGACGGCATCTAGCTCAGCCTTGTAGACTTCGGATGTCTCCTCGGCCATCTCGCGGTCCAAGGTTGCCAACTCCATGGCGGAGTCATGTTCAGACTGCATTGTTTCAACAGACTCCAGGAGAACCTCTGCTTCCTTTAGCTGTTTACGCAAGTCTGTAATCTCCTGCTGTTGGGGCTGGTACTTGGCTTGAATCTTTTGGATGATACCCTGGTACTTGTCGCAGTCGGTCTGCAGCTTGTCGAGTTGCTTGAGCTTGTCGCGGTCCTCTAGTCGTTTCCGCTCAAGCACACGCAGCTTGGCCTTGAGATCCTCGATCTCACGCTGAGCTGCAGCATTAGATGCCGCTGGACGCGGCGGAGGTGCTGCTGCTGCTTGACGTGTAGCACTCGGAGTTGCTGCTGCTGCCTTGGGCGCTGCCGACGTCAGTTTTTCCAGCGCTGCAGTCCTGGATTGTACTGGGCTCTTCGGCTGTGGCGACAGAATCTCATCGTCGCTGCTCTTTTGCGGAGACATAATTCGTCCATCGATACTGCGTCTTGCTGTGCGCGCACCAGTGACACGACTACTGCCGGCGCTCTCATTGCCAGAATCGCCAGATGCGGTACGCAACCCAGGCGGGCGTGTCCCTGTACGAGTTGCGCCAACAGCCTTGCCCATGCTAGGTCGAGCAGCCCCTAAACGGGGCGTAGAAGATGTCGGCCGGCCTGCTGCGGCTCCAGATAGAGATGGCCGAGCTGTTCTCGATGCAGGAACAGCCGGTGGGCCCATGGAGGTACGCGTCCCACCAACCGATGGACGTGGCCGCACGGTAGAAGAGGCCACACGGCTGGCAGGCGCTGCATTAGAAGGCGTGCCTGTGCGCGAGGTAGCCGTACTAGACGGGCCTGTGCCTAGCTGTTTTGTTGGGGATTTTGTGGGCGACTATATGACTGTTAGACTGTGTCCGCAAATCTCCAGCACTCTCCAGCACTCCATAGGTAATAAATATTAGGCGCAACATACCCGTGCAATGCTCGTTGGACGCGATCGGGAAACAGGACTAGGACTTGGCGCGTTAAGACTCATCCTCTTGGCAAGGCCCGTATCCCCGGATATGCTTGTGCGGGTTCCAGCAGCACCCGTGTAGACATTGCTTGGCCGGCTACCAACAGTGGGCCGTCTTGCAGATGCTCCGGATGCCCCAACCGAAGGGCGCGGTGCTGTCATGGATGTTCTTTGTGGCTGTCGCGGAGGAGGCGCTTCTTCTTCTGGCTCGACAGCCTCTTCGTCATCTTCCTCAGCCACGCCAATAATAGTCACGGCAGCTGGCCGAAGAAACATGCCATGGCCGAGAGGGCAGTCGAAATACCGCTCGCCCTGGACGCTGCCGTCGTTTTTGCCGGTGGGTGTCTCGAGCTCGACGCCGACCCAGTCTCCAGGCGCGAATTGTGTCTGTCCGGCAAACCGGATGGTGCCCCGGCGGCCATCGGCCAGCTGGACAATATGCCCGGCCGCCAGCTCCATGATTTCCGGGAGAGATATGATAGATAGGTCGGATGATCAATGGATGAAAGATGGATGTCTTGTCTCAAGTCCAAGCTTATGAACGCGCAGAGGTGTCGGTGACCGGCATGTCAGTAGGGCGATCGTTTGGTATAAACTTCTGGACGGGTATAAGGACTGTTTTTCTATAGTTTGATGCCGTCGTATAGGCAGTGTCGACGCGGGCGGCGTTGCTGTTGTAAAAGCTGGTCGTGGAAGCTGCTTGTCGTGCTGTGCTCTTTGTGACAGCACTGAATAGGGGACGCCGTTCTGGCTGTATTGAGTAAGGCCAGCCAAACGCGTTATTGCGGGGCGGCAGCTAATGTTTGGGTAGGTACAAGGTACCCACATACGGCTCAGCCATTGGCCTAGTGCGCGGGAGTCCCTGGCGCGAGCTTAATTAGACTGGATATTCAGTCACGTGGGGTTTCAACGTCGCTGTTGATGTCTGTTGGACGGCTTACACCGTTTGTTGTTTCTATTTCATGCTGTGATTGTAGTTTGAAAGTCTTTGTTGTCTTTTTATCTCGGCATATTTTATTGCATTCTTTATTCTGATATTTTTTGTATTTATTTATTTTTTCCTCTTTTTATAAAATTACACAAATATTTTTGCAGTGTATTGCTGCGCTTCTTATTTTAAAGAAAATTAGAAAAATCAACAGACAAAAAAAACAAAAAAAACACTGTATGCCTCCGCACTCATACAATGCCAAAAAAACCCATCATATCATCCTGTACAAAAACCAGCTAGCAGGTAATTCTCATAGCCGAAGGTTGGACACACCGGCGAGTAATTAGCCACCAAGGAAGTGTGCAGGACCGCACCTTCCGTTTCTGAAAATCCAGGCCCGCTGCTTGTATTGCTCCTGCCCATTGAACATGGCGTTGCCCAGTAATGGCTACTTTGCCCCGTGCGACAACTGACAAGGGAAGGAGCAATGGTGTTTGTTTTTGATATTTTCTGTTGTTCTTTCCTCGTGTATGTCCCGCCAACCACACTCGCGGAAAATTCCCATTCTAAATTCGGAAGCAGCCTCCTAGACGTCTCCTTCTGTTTTGGGCCTTGCATACACATGTTCCAGGACTCACTCTCCTGATCTACATACACCAACATGGACTCGGTCGTAGTGGCTTCTGTGTCAAGAAAGGAAGGAACCACTACCCAGTGCTCTTGTTTACGTTTACCAGCCTTAGCCCAAGTGAGCCTTCCTAACAGGGCTTCCGTCTCTTACTCATCTTGCTCTGGCGACAGCCGGCCTTGCTCTCACCATTCTCTCACCTTGCTCTCACATCCCCCTCACCTCGCTCTCTTCCTCCTCTCTCCCCACCACGTCCAAGCAACCCTCTTTTTTGCAACACTTCATCTTTGATTACCCTGACTTTCTTTCTTGGAACCTTTTTGACACGAATTCGTGTGTGCATACTAGTTGTGCTGTTTGTCCGCTCGTGCACCACTACTCTCTCCCCCTCAACCACCCGCGTCTCGCCTCCAGCCAACCAACCATCACCTACCTCTCAGCCAGCAAGGATCACCCATCTTGCAATCAGCTGTTTGTATCCATCGACAGAATCGGCCTTTGATTCTGTTCGGCACCTATCGATTGTTGTCGCTTCTCACTGGTAAGACGGCTCAAGCCCCATCGCTAGCTGGCTTCTTCACACTTGCGCGCCCCCGAGCCTGCTTTGCACTCTTTTGACACGCTGCATCTACGCTTCATATTTCTTGTGCTTCCTCGTCGGCGCCCTCTTCTGTTGATGAGCTTTTTCAGAAAGTCGTGCATCGTCCCCAGCACTGCCCTCTTATATTTATCCCTGCACACCTACATCTGCATCTTATCATCCGTCTTACCCATCATGTCTATCGAGGCTATAAGCAAGCGTGCCAAACGGCTGGTCAAACAGTTGCACCAGCTTCAACTTCACGATGCAGAAGTCACTGCCCCGGCTTGTATTTCTATCAAGCACTATCTGAGAAGCAGCAAGTTCTGCAGGGTTGTGGAAGTCTCGCCTGGCCTTGACACAGAGACCAATATCGAGCTCAGCCGTGGCGAAGTGCCCAACTTCATTTTGTCCCAACTTGAGGCTCAAAAACTGACATCTACATCTCAGGGCTCTTCGGCTGCCATAGTCCTAAGCCCGCTCATCAAGCTCATTCTCTCGTGCATCCCACTGCAGCTCTCTAAAGAGAAGACAGTCCCGACTCTCTTCTGTTGGCAAAGCTCTTGTTCCCGCCGCACATTCTGCATTTTTGCTTTCGTCAGCAACGACGCCACCATGCCTTCAAGCACTTACTCTGCACAAGAGCTTCTCGGCCTCCGTAATCTCGGAGTGCCAGTGACGCTGCCGGATATTCCCCAGAAAGGCGACAGCACTGGTAAGACTCTCTCTGCAAGCAGTTCTCCTCCTGTCCACCCTTGATAAACCTCATTATTAACATACCTAGTCGAGCAGCAGACTGTCCGGGCCATCGGCGGCGAGTCTCGCACACTTGGCCGCTTCCACAAGTTTAGGCCGTACCACACCCAGGAATCAGGCACGGTGCGCACACGTCCCAACTTCCCAGTGCTTCCAGTCTCCAGTGCCGAGCCCGAGTACATTCAGCCCCTGCATAACCAGGATGCACTTGCTTCTGCCCACGGAGAAACTGAATGGAGATACCGCGGTAGATCTGGATCGGAGGCCACAATGATAACTGAGCCTCTTCCTGCCCCAACTGGCGTCAATGCTCAGCAGATCGAAGGCTTCCAGCGCTTTTACAAGGCTGTCATCTCTCCGACACATGTCCGTGTGACTGCAGGTGGCCGTGTCGTCCCAAACACCCGTGGCACATCGCCCATGTCAAAGCGACCCAAGGGCGGGCCTGACGACGATGGCCACGCAAAGAGTGGTGCCCATAACGGAGATCAACAAAGCCGCCCCCTTCCTGAACATGATTTACTGGCTGGCGGAAAGATGCCTTCTATGCCGCTGATGGCCTACCCTCCCCATCCCTTCTACCCACCTTTCCCGGCATCTTTCCATAGCATGCCGATGATGCACATGGGAATGGGCATGGGAATTCCTGGTGGTTTCCCGTATCCTCATCAAGCACTGCCTCCCCATGGTAGCGTGCCCCCGCTGCAGCCCGCACCTGCAAGGTCCATGTCAAAGGAGAATCCTCAGAATCCCCAGAACGGCGTGCATAGTGAGGTATCTGGCTTCAAGTTCCCCTCAGCAGAAATAAAGGATGATAAGAACCGGTGGGCTTCTTCGTCTCAGTTCGATCAACAGAAGCCGTTTGCTTTTGGTGGTCAGCCCATGTACCCATTTCCACCTCCGCGATTTCCCTCACAGCCCCCCCATGCACAGCACAGTTTTCCTCCCGGATTCATGGGCCACACGTTTCCCACGGCTGCATTCCCGGGCCAGATGATGGGACCGCCTCCGGTTGGGATGAGCCATATGCTCAACCCTGCAATGGAGTTTCCTGGAATGCCTCCTCCTCCCAATGCCACGCAAACTGGTTCACATCGAGCCAGCTCGGCAAGTCGCCCAGCTGTGATTCCTCGTCAGATGCCCAATGTTGAACAAGATCCCACGGTTGCTCCTATCTCGTCTATCCGTCCAAGCGAAATCAGCAGGAAGCAGATCGATATGCTCAAAAACTCCTTGAAGTACCACGAGGACCAGCTCCTCTATAACAAGCACCAAATCGATGAGAAGGAGATGGAGAACACTATCCAGATGCTGCAGTCACAGATTGAACGTTTTGAGGTCCTCAATCAGAGCCAGCTTCGTTTCGAAGAGGAGCACTACCCCAAGAAGGAAACCAAGGCTGCACGGCCCTCCAGCTCACACTCCCGCGTGTCCGACAAGTCCTCCCGGAACACGGCATCTGGCCAGAGCACGGCAAAGCACTCCTCTGGAACTGTGAAGAGATCTGAGAGCATCCGCTACAAGTCGGCCTTGCGCAAGAAGGAACCGTTCTTCAGCCTCGACCCAGTAGAGTCGCCCGTCTCTATCATCGACCCTGTCAAGAAGTCCACCCTTCCCAGTGGTGCAGCCCTGGCACCTCCGTTTGAACCCCGGTCGCTTCCCAGTATTGGTAAAGACGCAACAGAGAACACCAGACCAACGTTCCAGTAGGATGGACCAGTGGCTGATGTTAGCGGAAATGACGGAGTCAACGGTAGCAGTTCAGAGAGCAATATGCGCCATGCAAGCGGCCGCTCGTCGTCTTCGACAAAGATGTCGGACGCCCGCAGGCCCTACCTTGTGGGAACTCTCCGGCCCGGGGTTGATCCCAAGAACTCTCGCGAGACTGACTATGTCTACGAGAGAGAGCTGACCCCGGATGAAACTCGTTCTCGGTATCTTTTCTTGGGCAAGGCACCGTCATTCACCCGCAAGGGTCTCCCCAAGTTCGACGGCAAGGACTTTTATCCCGCATCTCCTAGCAATAGCGAGGGCGCCGGCCAGACGAAACCATCCCACAGCGGCTACCGCCCAACATCTCGTGAACCGAGCACCGAGTTTTATATGACCTCATCCCAGACAAAGAGCCCTGCCCTTTCGCATGCCCCAGCCACAGGGCAGTACGCATCGAGCTTTAGCAGACAACGCCCAAAACCTGTCAAGGTCACAATTGTGAGTGTGGTTACAAGAGCTGCCTCATTTTCTATGCAATTTGTTACAAACTAACACAAAATAGAGACGGCCTGACTCGGACGACGTGATCAAGCCTCAAAAGGCCAACATCAAAGGCTCCAAGTCGGCCCCGGCTCCAACTTCAGCTCCGGCTCAGGCGCATAATGCCAATGGAACTCGCCGTGACAAGGCAGAGCCGTCTGACGACCAAACAAAGTGGGTGTATTTTCCGGCTCGTTTATTGTATTGTGTTACTGACCTTGGCTTTTCCAGGACTAGGTTTCTTCATGACGTTCTGCGACGCAACATGTCGTCGAACAATGACGTCTTGCCCGGGGCTTTGACTTCCGCCACTGTTCAAGGCGTGCTTCCCCAGTATTCTGCCGGATACGATAGCCTGATGGCTGCTTCAATGAGTCCCCTAAGCCCGGCCACGCTGGCACACCTCTCGCCGACCAAGTCTGATGGAGGCAGCAGCATCTTCCACACACCAGCCTCCACCAAGATGGGAGAAAACCGGCCTCCCGTGGACAGCACCACACCTGCCTCTCTGGAGCAAAAGTTCAAGGATATCATGGCCCTCGAGAGAAAGCACAGTGCCGCGCTCCCAGCCCAGTACACTGGTCTTTAGGCTCTGTCCCAGTCGCCAGCAACGACCAAGCATCGAGCTACGTGTATTTTCATTTCGACAAGTTTATCCTGCACCAATACGGCACGTCGCCACCACTACTCTGTGTTTTGTTTTCGCCTCATGTTATTACACTCGGATGTATAATGGTTATCAGCAAGGATCAGCAGCACGGTTGCAGTGTCAGCAATGGTTATGATTGAAGAGAATGGGCACTTATGAAAAAGGCCATGTTGCCGATCAACACAACACACACCAGCACACCAGCGCTGTGCGAGCTGACCGTGGCAGTGTATATTGTTATATATTTGATTCTAGCGACTGTCGCAGCACTTTTTATGTAGCACAGCAGCTACTTTATCTGTATTTACCTTTAATCAGACACGCATAACCCTACAGCCACAGCGAGGATACTGTGATACTCGGGACAGTAGAATTGCTGTGATGTACCTCAACTTCAAACCGGCGGCGCCATTGAGGATGACCTCTCAATCGACGGTCTGCTGTCGAGAGCGAAAAGTAGTGCTTACACCACCCACGCTTGTTTGCTCTTCGCCAGATGTTTATCTCTAAAACCATTACATTCTGTGGTCAACGAGGTGATATGCTAGCGGGTGTGCAGTGTCGACAATCCGTTGCCTACGAGGGAGCATGATGGGACCTACTTTGTAGTTGCCAGCCTGGTGGCCAGAGATGGCCAAAATAAGCAAACCACAAAAACAACACATACGACACAAAATTTACTGCCTGCTTACGGTGCAATGTAGAGCCACTGTCCCAAGACGGGTGCTCGACAAGGGTGGAGGACGAGGAATAGGAGTGAGGGGATGTGATGTGGTAAGTGAGGTACGTTCAGACAGTAGGGATGGATGGGAGAGCTTCGGGAGAACCTCCCATGGAGCATTTCACATGAAACGGCCATTGAGCAATTGAAATCTTTCTTTGTTTTTATCTTGAGAACTTTTGCTGTCCTAATCCTTCCCGGGTTGCTCAAACAAAAGGGGGCTTTCTATCCGCCGCCCAAAAACCTGCCGAAAATTGACGCCGTAAAAAGAAACCGATGGAGAGTAAAGCAAGCCGTCTGTCGTGCGAGAAGAGAGAATCATCGCCTCGAGCCTCGCTTGCTTCCGTTTTTTTTGGTGGGTGAGAGAGAGTGAGAGAGAGGGAGTCGTATGTACCGGAGAGAATGAAGAAGTTCGGATTATGGCATGATAGGATCCAATCCGCCGTCGAGAGGGTATGAGCCTTGTCGTTCCCGTTTTAAGCTTTTCGAGTGTTTTGGTTGTCGTTTTCATCATTTTCTTTTGTTTTCCCTCGTGTCGGGTATCGTGGGGTAGCGTAGCAAAGAAACACAGGGTGTCAAAGAGACGACCACTGCTTAGTTGGCAGCGGCAGCCTCCTTGGCCTTCTGGCGCTGCTCGCGACCGGCCTTGGAGCGGGCCAGGATAGACTCCCGGTCCTTGTCAAGCTTGAGCTTGGTGATGACGACGTTGCTGGGGTGGATGCCCAGGGGAACGGACTGGCCGTTGACCTTGTCGCGGCTGACACCAGCAATGTGGATGACGTACTTCAGGCGGTAGACCGAGGTGACCTTGCCCTCCTTGTCCTTGTTGGAGCCACGGACAATGGTGACCTCATCGTCCTTGCGGACGGGGATGCTGCGGACGTTGTACTTCTCGCGCAGCTCCTTGCTGAGGGGAGCGCTCATAATGGTGCGGCGCTCGGTGGAGGCAGCAGAGAAGTGAGCCTTGCGCGACTTGCGGCGCGAGGCGGAGATGTCTGTAGGGGCGGCATGTTAGTGAATGAATGAAGAGCAAAGATTTTGGCGATTTGCTTGATCATTTCCGGCCGTCGATTTTTGGCAGCTGCGACAATGCTCGCAGTTGTCAAATCTCACAGCTCGGAAACAAGAAAGCAGTGTCATGGTCAAACGTACTGTTGTTAGTCTTGACCATTGTGTCGGTTGGGGTGGTTGATGCCGTGAAGATTGGTTGTCGTCGTCGTGGATGAAGCAGGAAAGAAGGAAAGAGGGGAGCGGAGGGAAGTTCGGATTGTTAGATTGGAAACATTTTGCAGAATGGGGAAATCTAGACTTGATTTTTTTTTGTGTGGGTGTGAAAAATAAAAGACCCACCGGTAAAAGAGCCCTTGCCAGTTATAATTGGTTCACGTGAGCCATAGACCCACTAACACTTTCTGGCAGAACGGCAAGGCGGTCAAGCCCGAAATTTACAAAACTTACCTAACCACACTTATATAATCATAGCACACGTGATGCATAACATGACGTGCGGGACGGCTCCATACTTCCAGAGCATTACGTCGCCAGACCATAGCCCCATTTTAAAGTAGAACGCGGTCCACGGCCGCATAATCCACAACGTCTCCTTTTCCTTGCTTCTTTGGGTGACGAAGCTGTCTATCACCGCCCACCTCCACGTCGAACCACGCTTCCACGCATCGCCAATTGACCGACACACGACCAACCACGAAAAAGGCACGCGTGGTGCCAACGACTCGACTTGACAATCAAATACAGGGGTACAACTGCATTGTGTATGCCCTTTCCCTCGACTTTCCTCCATTGTCCTCCTCGTGTCGCATCATCATGAGATAGGAGGTCTCAGACCAAACGACCAAACTTCTTGGACAGCTTCAACAACAACCACACACCACTCCAAAATGCCGAAGCAATACGTGCTGTTTGGCCGGCTTCTGCCACCAATCACAACCAAACGCATCACCATCCTGCTGTCGGCCGTCTTCACATTTGCCGTGCTTTCGGTGATCTTCACGCTGCCCAGCTCCGTGCCGACCGGACCGAGCTTGTCCAAGTTTGCCGACCACGGATTCTCAATTCCCCAGTTCAAGTCGCACTCAAAGTGGTCATCGTCATTAAACCCGTTTTCTCCCAAGTCACACGCCCCGCCCCGCCAAAACGGCGACTCTCATGAGGACTCGTCGTGGTTCTCCGACTGGAAGTGGCTGTCGACGCCCTTCTCCTCGTCCTTCACCCTCGACGAAAGCCGCGCTCTGCTGCCTCCTCTGCCCGAGCGCCCACCCATCTACTGCTACTACGACACTGCCATTGAGCGGGACAAGGCTCTAAAGGATGCCGAGAGCGACATGCTCCTGACTTGGCGTCGTGCTTGGTGGGCTCAGGGCTTCCGTCCCGTGCTGCTGAGCTCGGCCGAGGCCAAGAACAACCCGCGCTACGAGCAGCTGCAGCGTCTCAAAGTGACGCCCGGTGCCAAGACGGACATTATGCGCTGGCTGGCATGGGAGAACATGGGCGGCGGTATCCTGTCACAGTACCTTGTCCTGCCTATGGGTGTGCGGACAGACCCGCTGCTGACCTTCCTCCGCCGTGGCGACTACCCGTCACTGACGCGGTGGGAGGGCCTCAGCGACGGACTGATTGTAGGCGCCAAGGAGGATATCTCGACAGCCATCAAGCTGGTTCTGGGCAACCCTACTCTAGTTAATGCTGAGACGTTTCTCGAGGCCATTCCCCAGAATGTAGAGGCACCGGCCATCAAGGCACCCCCGGCCGCTGCTGCCGCTGCCGCTCCCGCAGGCGGCGTGCCCGTCGCTCCTGCAGCTGGTGCTGCCGCCGCCGCCGTGCCTCCCGCCGTCGCCCCTGTAGCAGCAGCTCCTGCAGCAGCAGCTCCTGTTGCGGCAGCTGCCGGTGGTGCCGCTGCCGGTGGTGCCGCTGCCGCTGCTCCTGCAGCTCCTGCAGCTGAGAAAGTTGTGGCTCCAGTCAATGCGGCCGCTGGTGCTGGTGCTGCTGCTGCTGTCCCTGCTGCAGCCGCACCCCCTGTTCAGGCCGCCCCAGCTGCGGCACCAAAGATTGTAGCTAGAGCTGCCGGAGATGCTGCCCCTGCTGCGGCTGGTGGGTCCGCCACAGCAGCTGCTGCCACCGAGATTGTTAAGAAAAAGACAAAGGACTACCCCTTTGTCGTCGAAGAGCAGCCCACATCGATTGCATTTTACGATGCCCAGACGGTGACCATGAAGTACACCAAGGTTGGTGACACTCTCCAGCGCGACCGCGTCGCTGGCCTGATCAGTCTCAACCAGCTGATCAACGCCCACCTGCATGTTGCGTGGCAGAACCTCTTCTCGAGCGGTATTGCCGTTCTGAAGCCGCGGCCCAAGTTTACAACAGAGATGATTGAAATGGGCGTTGAACTGGGCAACCGTCTGGCACAGTGTTCGATCTCGCCGCTTGAGGCATCGTGCCCTCCCAACATGCCCAAGTGCGAACCGTGTGTGTCGCGCTATCCTATGGCTGTGCACACGCCGGCCTATTTCCGCAACGTCTCGACCCTCTTCACCATTGGTATAGTGCCTCACCCGTACACGTACCAGTCTGTTGCATACAAGCAGGGTGGTGTGGATATTCCGTGGCTGCGGCGCAAGTCGGAGCGTGATGCTTGGCTGTCTGAGATTACCAAGGAGCTGATGGGCACGGGCGTTGCAGGCGGCCCTCGTGTGCTCCGCTTCAAGCAAGCGGTTGCCAGCGATTATTCTCGCAGCCACAGCATTTGGATCTCTTCCGAGCAGGTCATTCCCGATGACCTTGACTGGAGCTTTGGCTTCGCCATCCCCGCCCTCGGCGAGGGTATTAAGAAGGGCGAATCCAAGACACCCGTCCCTGGCCCGGAGCGCCTGCCGCCCGTGACGCATGAGAAGGACGACGGCCCCGTGGCGACACCGGAAGACTTGTCGCGCGAGCGGACGCTGCTTGCCAAGGCCAAGCGCCTAGGCGCGAGCAAGGACAAGAGAGACCGTGCGATGCGGGACGCGGTTGAGTCGTGGAACCTGGCCGACACAGAGGCGTGGAAGTTTGCGCGTGCCTTTCTTGCGCGTGGCTACGTGGAGCGTGCGACGTGGGAGTCGGAGGAGGCCAAATACTCTGGCGGTGTCGGTAGCGCCAAGATTCGGTAGGACGACTTATGAGACCACCAGAGTCGACACAACGCCATCCATACTACCACACATACATCACATACATGACATTCCATTCCATTTCATTTAGCGTTTCCATTCTAGTTCAACAACCTTGCCCACAAGGGCAAGACAAGGGCGGCGGTTATGGGTTTCACATATTGCTTCTTAATACTCTTTTTTCTTTTTCCAATATGTTCTTGTTCTCTTTTGTTCCCCTTTGGAGTTTTTGCTGGGACGATATAAATCAGACGCACACAGATATCATTTTACATTTATTAAATTCATGAAAGCATTTAGTTAATAAGTTAATCGCGGCCAGTGCTGTTGAATCACGGGCCGGGGAAAAGAAAGCAAGATTGGTCACTAGGTTGGGCTAGGACCACAGACAGAATAACAAGTACAACTCAACAACAATAGCAACTTAACAGCAATAACAACAGAGCAACAGCAGCAGCACTTCCTCAACCCGTCTCCTCTGCCCCTCGCCACCCCCCTCCCCAAACGTCCGCCATTTAGACCTGGACAGTATCGCCGCCCAGCTCGCCGCCCAGCTCTCTCGAAGAGGTGCCGTGACGGGCTGCTCCATTGGTCACGGCGTCGACATGGACACCGTTTGCAGCATGGCCATTGGTGTGTCCATGGCCGTTGGTGTACCCATTGCCATGATTGCCGTTGGTGCTGGCTTTTCCGGCAACAGCAGTGCGGTGAGCAGCCAGGGCACGGCGAGCAGCCTCGGCGGCCTCGTCTGCCTTGTGCAGGGCGTCTTCAGCCTTGTTCAGGGCCTCAACAAGAGCTGTTTCGGTATCGTCGGCCTTGGTTGCCGTTGGCTTTGCGCCTGCATTTGTCTGCTCGTCCTTTTGCTCATTGAGGAGCTCCCAGATGTGGCTGTTGAGCCACAGGCCGGCCAGCTGCTCCGGCTTCATGTTGCGAGCACCGCCGATGAGGCCGCGGCAGGTCGCGTGGCCGCAGAAGCAATCAAACGGCTGGGACATGTCCCACTCGGTCGAGGGGTAGAAAAAAGTGAGCTCGTCGCCGGGCTTGAGGCCCTTGGGGCCGACCCAGACATTGCGGCTCGACGTATCAAACAGGAGCGAGGGCTCACACGAGTGGTTAATGTACAGCAGGTCGCTGTTGAGGTTGATGTGCTGGCTGCGGCCGACCTGGACAGTTGCATAGGTGGCGGCGGCGGCGGGCGTGACAGGCGGGCTGCTCATGGGGGCAAACAGGGCAAAGGGGGGCAGCTCGACGCGCGAGATGCTCTTTGTGGTGAACTCGCTGTCGCCATTGGAACCGAAGAGGACTTCCTGGACGGCTGGGTGCGAGGGCTGCTTCCAGTGAGGCTTGAGAGGGGCCGACATGTTGAGTGCGGGTGTGGATGTGGTGTAGTGTACGAGGTATAAGCTGTAGTGGTGATGTTGAGGTTGATATCCGCTTTGGGAGCTGTGTGGTCTTTGTAGGCAGATGTTAGAAAGACGATTGGAGGCTGTATATACCTGAATTGGGCAACTGCAATGGGAAACTGTTGGTGAAGGTTGATGCAAAGGGAAGAAGCAAGAAGATGATGACAGATGGCAGATGGCACTACAAATGGGCTACAAAAGACAACTAGGGACTACAGACTACAGACTACAGACGGTCGACAGTCAGAAGCCAAAAGAGACGAGGCAATAAGACTTCCCCCACGAAAAGCACAAGCTAGCTCGGACCAGAAGCTGTCATTACTCTGTTTGGTTGTTTCTGTTCCCTCTTGCTCCCATTTCCTCCCCTTTCTTGCCCGTTTCTCCCCTTTGTCCCCCGTATCCAAGACAGGTGACGCCTTTGACCAGCACCAAAGCAGTTTAAACTGGGGTAGTCCCGTCGTTAGCATCGTGCCAGCCGTGCTATTGAACGGCCCTCCCTTCGCCCATGATGCAGCAAGTATGTACTATGTATGTGCAGTACTGCTCTATCCTCTCCATGCTACTGCTACGGATGCCCATCGGCTCCAAAGAGGGGCAGTTTCTCCATTTATACCCAGTAGCTCGGCTTAGCTTTGAGGTCTCTTGCTTCCCCAGGTCTTCCGGTTCGGCCCCCCGGACCGCTGATTCTCTGCCAGACACAGCACGATCCCCAATGCATGCCAATTGGCAAGGCGCAGTTAGCCGGGGTTTGACCGAGTCCCTTACAGCTCGCAGGCTTTTCATCCCACCTGATTGAGCTTCCGTGTGTCCGCAACCCAGTAGATAGTGGTCTGGCAGGGCGCCAGGCACAGGCTTACAAGGTAAAATGCAAACGGTAAACAGTATGGGGGTGACAAGCTACTGTACATATCCAATGCGGGGACTACTACGGAGTACTGCTAGTGAGGAGTTTTAAACCATAAAACCAGGCAGTTTGTTGTTTTATTTTTGCAAACAAAAGTGGCTTTGCTTTGCGCCGAGGTCCAACAGTCTTTGGCTGCTGCGAGCCACAAAGTATGGAGTCCGCGGCATTTCTAGCCCTCGTCATTGACACATTGGAGTGCGAGACAGCAAGAGGAAAAAGACAGCAGAGTGATGGCTTTTTCGCTTTGGTTCTGGAGACGTTTGGATGAGGTCAGAGGGAAGAAGAAGACGCTCGTTGGCTCGCTGCGGACGGCGTACATGGCCCCACTTGGATTTTAAAAGAGTTAATGTATGATTGGTCCGGCTTGACCTCACCCACTAACACCATTCCCAAAGCAGAAGTTACTCGATGCGGCATTGAATTTGGCACGTGGTTGCTGACTAATCAGTACGGCCATGAGGCGACTGGTTTGAGTATTCTCTGATACGAGTTCAGAACCCTCCTAATCTTTTGAACATAATTCATGCTGCTTTATAAGAAATATCGACTTAGTACCGGCCAGCCAACGCGACGGTGCATGATACGCTGCGTAGGTGGCACGACCGGCGTCACTCGCTCGGAAGGTGCGAGACGATAGTCACCAAATACGGCAGGCATCAGTCGGCGCTCGAGACCGGATGCGCTGGGTAAGGCCATTATCACAAAAAAGGAATATCATCCAATACAGAACGCGATGTCTGGCGCTTGGCAGCACCACGGCGACAAGCCCACGACAAGGGGTGCCATGTGACCTCGACGGCCCGCTGTGCAAGGTTTCGCTGCTCCAGTCCCAGCCAGTCAAAGCCGTAGATCGCCCTGGCCGGTGCAGCCCTGTGCTTCGATATCTACCACTGGTGAGGCGATGCAACATATGATGGGTCGGTGGTGTTTTCCGTTCTAGGGGCAGAGACGGTATAAGACAGCGGCTATAGCTGATTTGGCTTATAGCTTAGCTTACGAGGCGTCATGATATGAAGTCCTGGCTGGTGCGTCGCTACACCGAAGGATCCCGCGATTTCTCGTCACGGGTCACCTGAGGATGGAAACAGGGTTTATCCTTGCTTTCTACAAAGTAGATGATATGTTTTCCTCGACGTCTCCAAGACACGCAGTTGACACTCGCCGATGTTATCTGCTGTGCTATCGGATGGGTGCCTAATGATCTAATGCGACGGAATGCGAAAGGGACAGACAGTTTGCAGGGGATGTCAATGTCAGAGTAGAAGTGTGTGTCAGAACGGAACCCAAGACAAGCCAGTATCCGTGCGCGCCGGTTGGGGCAGTAGACAAGGATTGCAGGATCAGAGATGTGTAATAACGTAACTGGGTTATGAATGCGTGTTGTCAGGCTTGGGTTTTAGTTGTCACCACAGCATGCGATGTACTATCCTTTTTTTTTCACAAAGAGGGCAAGATAACAAGACAAAAGAACAATATATAGTTGCCGGGCCGCGTGCTACTGGCCGGCAGGCTCCCCATGCGGCGGACCTGCTATCCGGTTGCAAGAGGTTATAGTGGTTGCTCAACGGCGCACACACGACCAGCAATCCTCACCGAGATATGACGAAGCCGTCTATGCCGTCATACCAGCGGGAGTCGACCTGGCCACAAAGGTGTAATTACTCTGTACTCTGTGCATACAATGTACAAAGAGACGCCACCCACACTTGCAAAACGGCAGGGGTTTGCTGGAAGAGGGTGTACACGCGGCACGTCAACGGCAGAAAAAGAAAGCAGGAAAGGGAAATAGAATACCAGAGCGAGCAAACCACGGCCAATTGCTACCCTTGGCTCTCCAAAGTAGCGCTCGTACACGGCATTGGAGACGTTGTCGGGTCATCTGAGCATCTGAGCATTTGGATCCTATCGCCACGTCCTGCCATACACTACTTTTGCAGAGACCACAACATGTACGTCTCAACGAACGGGTCTGATTAAAATAATGAAAGTCGTTTAGTGCGAGCCGAAACATGTATCGGTGGCAGGCTATAGGACTGTGAGAATATAGACAAGCAAAAGAGGCAAAAAAAAGTTATATATCGCGCAGCCTCCCAGTGCATTTTTTTTCTCTCGCCCCCTTTCTTCTTTTATCTCTCTCTCTCTCTCTGGTCGAACTTGGCTCGGTCTTTATTATATAAAGTGTTCGATTTCCCGTTCTGAGACTTGCCAATTCCGTTGCAGTCCTGCTCTGAGGCCACATCCATCCTTGTCAAGCTTCACATATCTCTACTCTTTTACCCGGAGCCATACACTCTAGAGGTGTTACCACTATTTACCCGTCTTCTTTGGGACATCAGACCATCTTTTTAAAAATCGCCAAAGCCGATCGCCTGCAAAATGGCCTACACCGCCATGCTCCGGCCGCTCGTCGTCTCTGAAAAGACGGGCCCCGACCCGGAGCCGCGCCCGCCGGTCCCGAAACCCCAGCCGGACGACGAAGAAGACGACCAAGGCTCTCGGGGGTAAAGAATGATACGCACCGCTTATCCCATCGAATTTCCATTTATTATCAAGATGCTGTATTTTCCTCGTTTCCTCGACACTTAGACCGACTGCGCGCCAGTCTGCGGTCCGAGCCGCCAAGATATCCTCTATTTGTTTGTCTGCTTGCCGTTTTATCTTGCGTTTTCTTTTGCTTGTATCTATCATGTTACCGATTCTTCTTGGTTTCCTCACGAGACTGTCGATACGGGGAGATGGGCGGATGTTCAGAGACAGTGTAGCCCACTGGACGGTGCATGCACGCAGTTATCGTTTGTTTTTATTGAAATGAATTGATATTTTAGCTACTCAACACTTCACTCGCTTGGTCTGAATGTGATGGCTTTGATTTCATAACAAAGTACTTGCTGCTAAAAATATAAAAATATAAAATAAAATAAAATAACATTGTACAGGACAGTCGTAATTCATATATTTCACGCTCCATATCCAAACGATCGCACCCATTCCATGACCTCAAAGGTGAGCCGCCGCTCCGTCTTTTTATCCAGGATGCGACTGTTTATCCAGTCCTTACCCTTGCCATCGCCGTGCCTGTTCTCGGCCTCGGCCTTGGCCGCCGCCAATGCAGCTTTGCTGGTGTGGACCACAATCACGCCCTCTTGTGCCCGCGTGTCGACAGAAGGCTGCTCGTCGGGCGCACCGCCTTCGCCCGTCTCGCTGTCGACATAGATGACCAAGTCGGGCGTGGCCGTGGCACGCCACATCATGGCCATCCACTCCCAGTGGTCAAGCGGCGTGTAGGAGTCTTCGATGGGGACCTTCATAGCATACCGGTCCGAGATGGATAGGCTATAGCCACCTGTGATGAGGGCAATGGGTATGAGGGACTGGCTGGCTTGGGACGAAGGCGGCACTTCTGCTACGAGGGTAGAGCCAGACATCAACGGCGAGTGGTGCGGGGAAGCCGAGCTCGAAGCAGGGCTGGATGCGGATAATGTGTCCTTGTTCTTTGTAAGAGAATGAGTCTCGCGGTCCTTCTGCTTGGCCTCGCCCTCCAGCTCGGGTGACGTGGAGCTGTGCGGCAAAGGCTTGGCCGGTGACGGGAGAGCATGTGACGACGCTTGGGTTGGTCCACGCTCGTCCTTTTCGATTGACTCGGTCGGGACTGTGGCGGCTTCCGAGGGGTTGCTATGGCGCACAATTGCCTTTGTCTTGGCCCGCCAGGACACAACAAGAGCCTGGTACTCTGCCAGCAAGTCTTCACCGCTGTTCTGGGCGCTCTCGTTGCTGCTGCTGCTGCTGCTGCTATCTCCACCGCCATCATCAATCGTACTGCCAATGCCACTATCCGTGCTCTGTTTCTTGGTAGGTGCCGATGTTGACCACACGCTGACATGACACTCGCCGCTCTGCCGTAGTGCCTGCTCCACTATACGGCCGACATCATCAGTCAGTGCGGTGTTGTGGCCTTCGATGGAGATGATGGGACCACGCTTGGAGCCGGCCGTGATGGACTGGGGGGGGTTCATGCGCCGCAGGTACTCTAGGCGGACTAGGTACGGAATGCTCAGTACCGTGACACTGCTGGCCTGGCTGCCTTTGCCATTGTTGCAATCTATATCCGGAACGGCCTTGGTGGAGAGATCGTTGCCGTTCTTGGCCCGTGCACTGGCAAGGACCATTGTCTGAAAACAGCCTGGCTGGACAGACTCAGCGGGCGGCCTTTGGCCATGCTGGATATTTTGACTTTGATTTTTCTGCAGCTCATTTTGCAGTGGCGGCTTCTGCTGCTGCTGCTGTTGTTGGTGTTGTTGCTGCTGCTGCTGCTGCTGCTGTTGCTGCAAATGCTTTTGGCTGAGAGCACTTATCGGTGTCGAAACGTTGGTCATGAGCGGCGGCAGACGGAGGGACTCGTCGGGAAAGCTCGAGGGCCTATGGGAAAACTGGTCTCTGCGGCCGGTTCCGCGGCTGCCGTTGGCGCCTATAGCGCTCATTGGAGGCCGTGCAGACATTGGCGTGGCGGCTGTAGGCGTAGGCGGCTGCCGCATTGACAAGGCGGCCATGGCCGTGGAAGGCGTGGACAAGCCGTTTCCAGGCCCAGAATAGTAGCTGTACGAGGTGCCCTGGATAGGAGGTAGCCGTCCAGGCATTCCATTGTAGCCCTCGCCCTCTTCGGGATGACGTCCTTCGGATTTATAGTTTTGGCTACGGGAATTGGGCTGGGATGGATAACCACCCTTTGCCGACATGTGTTGCAGTCCCGCAGGAGGCGCCATCCAGGGCGATCCCGGCACATGGCCACCAGGACCGGGACCTTGGCCGCTACTGGCATGCTGGGGAGGCCCAGCCGATGAAGGGGATGGGGATGTTGCTTGGTGATGCGTGCGTTGTGGTAGTCTGTATTGCGCGTGAGGGTGGATGGGTGTGGCGATGTTGTTTCCGTTGGTATCGAGGCGTGGTGCGTAGGGGTTGGGCGGATCATAGCGGCGCCGCTTCTGTTCAAAGTCGGCAGAAGACATGCTGCGGTGGTCATAGGCATCGCTAGGGCCATCTACATGGTGGATAGAACGGCCATGCTGTGGCAGGGGATGGCGGCCGGGCGGGTCGTGCTGCTGAGAAGCAGGCGTTTGCTTGAGCATTCTCGGGCTGGGGAGGCCGCGAACAAGACGGTCGTCGGTGGATCCATCGCCGCCATGGATAGAAGGAAAAGCCGATTGTGGCCCGCTACCACGACGGGCAGACGTGTACGGCGATGGTGGCTGGTGCAGGGCTCTGGCAGACATGGGGACGGCGCGTGCAGACGGCAGAGGTGCAATGTAGCGGCCACCACACTTTTCACAGCGATTTGGGTCGCCCAGGCCATCGCCGGAGCCAGCTATGCCCTTGTCAAAGCCTCCGTCACCGGCGGCTGATCCGGGACGGCCTGCACCACGAGCATCACCTTTGCCAGTACGCCGAGGCTGGTAGCGGTAATCGGGGTGCTGTTTACGGTGGTGCTGCTTCTCCTGCTCGGCGAGGCCCTTCCAGTATCCGCGGTCCTTTTCTGTCTGGCCCTTCCACATGCCGCCAATAATTTTGGAAATGTCAGGATTGGCCAGGCCGGGATTCTCAGCGACGACCTGGGACTGGTAGTGCTGGCGGTAGAGGATGAAGGCTGGATTGTTAGCCTTTTGTTCAAGTTATACCGAATTTATACCAAGTTAGCAGTAGGGTGATGAGTTGGGAAATACCGTTTCTTGGGCGCGGGACTTTGGGGGCTTTGACACAGAAGCATATTGTGTCGGGGTGGGAAACGTCGGCTGGGCCTGGAGTGGCCATGGACGCATAGCGGGCAGTGGGAAGAAGCTCCTCGTCGCCATCGCTGCTCCGGGTGTCCAAGTCAAAGGGAAAAGACCGCTTCCGCTCTACAAGGACAGTCGAATTTGGCGTGTTTGCATTGCTACCGGTGCGGCTTCCACTCTGAGGATCGCTTCGACGCTCATACTCCTCGTACTCGCTCAGACGCTTTGGAGGCAAGATGATTGGTGATGGGCGGTGGTTAGCAGAGCGGGGGATAGACGATTGGGGATCTGTGCCATGCCGGGCAGGCGAGATGCCTCTCTGGCCGAAGGAATCGGCAGAAGAACGAGGTGGAGGAGCAACGTTTATGGAGTCGCGGGTCTCGATGGAGGACGGAGTGGCAGCAGCCTCTCCCTTTGTGAAAGTTGCCATGGGCTTGGATCAGGATTGACAGTATAAAGCTGGGTATTGTTGAGTAGGTGAGACGAGATGTGACTGACAAGAGAGGTCAACCCGTGCAAGCCAAAGTATGCTATCCAAAGGGATATATTCAAAAGGAGAGGGCGCGTATAGAGGAAAGAAAGAAGAAACTGATTGCCGTTATACTGAGGGGAAGGGGAAGGAAAAGACGAAGAGAAACGGGGAGAAAGATGGAGGAAATAGAGAGGGGGGAGAGGTATGTATGAGGTCTAGAGGTCTAGACGAGATCTAGACGGGGTATAAGATGAGGTCTAGGTGAGGAGGGCCGTTGAAAGGGTCTTGGAAGTCAATCAAAGCACAATGAAAGATAAAAATAAGCAAACAAGGAGAGATATGGGTGCGCAGGCGTTGTGTTGTTGCAAGCCAGATGGGGGCGAAAGGAAGAATGGGAACAAAAGAGGCCAGGATGAGATAAAGACGTGACAAAGGCCAGACAGAGGTCAAAAAGAGGCTAATCAAAGAAGGGAGATGAGAAAGTGAGAGCTGCAGACGATGAATGCAGACAAATAGAGCTTGGAGAGGACTGAAGAGGACGATGAGAGACGCGGAGAGACGACGTCGACTAGGAGTGGCGACGAGGCCGACGACATACAAATAAGCAAGGCGTTGACATTGAAGAGGCTGAGGAGTTCAGAGTCGACGAGAGGCCATCTAATACGTATGAATATGATACGAATATGGTATGACTGAGATGTGAATATGATTTCGGATGATATGAATATGAGGGCGGATTAGATGAAAGAGAGAGAGAGAAAATAGATGAAGGCAAGGTGAGAGATGAGACGGGGGTCCACACGGGACCATAGAAACAAGGCGTCTGGTTAGAGGTTGTAGGTCGTTTGGTCCGGGAACAATATTGGATGAGCAGGCAAAGAGAAGCAAGGAAGACAAGAGTAGGCTGAGAGACGAGAAGAAAGGAGGATGGATATTCAATGCCGAGCTATGGGCTTGGTTAGAAGAGCCAATGCTGTATGACAAAGTAGACGACGGCGGAATGGGATATGATGTATTGAATATCAGAATGGCAGAATATCAGAATGGCGGAATCAGATATAGAACCATATCAGAACCATATCAGAACCAGATATCAGAACCAGATATCAGAACCAGATATCAGAACCAGTATCAGAACCAGATATCAGAATCAAAATATCAGAATGGTAGGATATGAAATATTGAATATGAGGTGCTGGGCGGGGATGAGGAGAATGAAAAGGTGATAAGGAACGGCGGGGGACGGGTATGAGACAGGCAGGGGAGGAGGAGAAAAAGGAGGAGGAGAGGAGGGGAGGAGGAGAGGAGGAGGAGGAGAGGAGGATGAGGAGAGCTAAGAGACGGAAAGACAGGTGAGAGATAGAGATGAGAGACAGCTTGCATGTCTTGCGGCGTTGGATGGGAATAACAAAGACGACTTCCAGGGACAACAATAGGCAGTGCACGGCAGAGGTGAAGAATGCAGAGGCCGAGGCAGACTGAGGATGGAGGATGGAGGCCACAGAGGAAGCTTGGGGAGAGCTCGGAGAATGGCAGTTGGTAGCTGGTGGCTGGCAGTTAGTTGGAATGATCCGACATATGAATAGAGCAACAGCAGAAAATCAAGAATAATCAATGTGTCAAACAGCACAACGTGCAAGAAAAGGGCGGAGACGACAGACAGGGGAACGAGGACAAAGCAGCAAGAGAAGATGCAAGAAGATGCAAGAAAAGACGCAGGAATGACACACCAGGTGCAGCTAGACAAGACGAGGAGGCTGAAAGACAGACGAGCTATGCCGGAAGCAGGGCAAGTCGCACAGACCAGAGGAAGAGGGTGTTGTGTCTATGAATATCTGAATATCTGAATCTGAATCTGAATATCTAATTTCTGCATTCTGTCGGAGTACATGCCTGTGTTGGAGGTTGTCACAGAGCTGGAACGTGCAGAGTTGCGTTGCAGGGAGGTGACAAAGAAGGCTAGAGGTGACGAGAGGCAGGGCAGCAGAGCAGGAGAGAGGAGAGCAGGAGAGCAGGAGAGCAGGAGCAGCGCGAGACAGGGCCGACAGGGAACAAGGATGAGAGATGCTTACAGAGGACCATGTACAGAGTACAGGAGGCGAGCAGGATCTGCAGACACGCAGCTAGAGTGGCAGAGTGGCAGAGCAGTACTGGCTGCGTTGATTGGGATATTAGGATTGATATGTTGGGATATTAGGAGATGCACTTTTACGATGAGGGGAGAGGAGGGGGGGGAGGACAGATGAAAGGAGAGGATGGAGGAGGGAGGCTGAAGATGAAGAGCAGTTATTGCCCAGCAGTGAGCAGAGTCGGATGAAGAAAGAGCCACACATCGCGCCTTCTCGGACTGGACTGCACCATGTAACTACCACACTGTGATTGTGCCCGACAAGGAAGGAACAATACATAGTACATCGCGCATCTAGCCGGCTCCTGCCGTGCGGTTCCGGTATTGGCAAGTGATTATCTAATGATGCGAGTTGATACTGCAATTGCAAAGTTTCAACAGAATCAGACATGAGGAAATAGAAATACTATGCAAGTAAGATCCAAGACCAGAATTCGATACATGACAGAGAGTACATAGTATGCTCGGAGCATGGCTGAAGACAAGAAGATCCTTTGATGAGAATAATCAAGTAGAAAAAGAAGGAGAAAAAGAAAAGAAAAGAGAAGAAAAAGAAAAGAAAGGAGAAAAGAGTAGAAAAAGACAAGGGATGGGCAAGTTGCTCTGCAGAAGAATACTATGTAGATGCGACCGCATTTGGACCAACAGCCGCCTTCTTTGTACCCTATTGTTGTCAGCCGTCGGTTGGTGTCTGGCTCGGTGTGTTTGTTGTTGGGCTGTCCCAACGCCGTTTGAGAGAGTCGGCGTGCTGACGATGTACTTTGTATTGCAATCAAATAAGTGTGCCACTACAAGGTGCAACTGTCAACGCCCTCAAGTAACACGCATCTTGCATCCCTCTTCCACAGATCCCCCACCTTGGTGACGCCTTGGTCGGTGTCAATGTCTCGGGATATTTAGAGATAGTATTTACTAGTTATTAGTTGTTATTAATTACTCCATCTCAAGCCCCGGGGTATTAAATCTGTCTACATACATAGTAGTAGTATGCTAACAGATGCACCCATGTATCTACGTAGTACCCATCGACCCTCGACAGCGTAGGGCCATGACGCAAGGATCAGCAGAGCTGCGATGGCCGTCCGAGAAGCGTCCAGGCAGATCGGACAGTCGTATGACGGGTTTAAGCAGGATACTAATCTATTAAGTAGCTATTAAAATAAGAATAGGAAAGGGGCACGATTACATACTCGTACAAGATGCAACATGATCACGGTCAACGATCACCATGCTCTCCTCTTTCTTTTTTTTCTTTTTTCTTTTTTCTTTTTTTCTTTCTTTTTTTTCTTTCTTTTCTTTTTTATCACCTTATTGCCTTTTCTATTCCCAGTGGTCTATCCGACTAGCTGCAGGACTAGCTGCGTTGTCCTTGTTCTCTTCGTCGTTCGCATCCTCCCTCCTCTATCAGCATCCCAACAAATCGCATCCGTTTACGACACCACTGAGCTGCAGCTGTCTGCATAGTATGTAAGATGCTACTCTGTACTGAGCCACTTTCTAGCAGTTTAACAACCCTTGTCTGCCATGTCTTGTCATTATTGTCAGTGATAGTATGTCATTGTTGCCCAGCCTCTTTGTCCAACAGCTGTTTCCGTCTCTGCATGGCATTGTCTGTTGGCTGTCTGTTGGCTGTCTTCATGTCAAAGAAGGATCAAGGTGTGTAGCATATCAAAGCACTACACTACCCAACGCACAAAGGCTGACGGTACTCCGCTATGTTTGTAGCCTGCTCGCTTGCTCGCTTACTGGAGACAACGGCATAACAGCCAAGCGAGGACAAATGCCCGGCCAGAAAGGGAGACGGCGATCATTTAGTGGATCGGCCTCTTACATGTGCCCGGAGTAAGCAAGCTGATGGATTTATTGCGCTTGGCAGATATATCCGTCAGTAGAAACATGGACAACTGGACAATATTATACTACAATACAAGCCTGCCAAAGCCCGTTGGCCAAAGAGTGCAACATTCATGTATTAGTGAGCCGCCTTGCATGACAGCGATCTTCATTCTTTCGCGTATCTCCTTGCAGGCTTGTATTTCAGACCCATCTACCGGGTTGATATCTCCTGTGTAGACTGTTGAAACATCTACTGTGTACACCATCAAACGGCACAACCAGGGCCAGTCAACAACTCGCCCAGCCCTCACAGTCGGCCGTTGCAGCTGGAGCATCATGGGATGTCGCTCTCTCGCCTGCTGCACTGCCGGATGTCGCTGAGCTGCCTCCCCCTTTCTCGGTGGCCTCTGTCTCTCTTTATCGTTATCATTCTCTGTCTCTGCCCCTACTTTGACTCTCTCTCAGCTTCTGTCCTCACCAACTGTTGTCGGCCAGTTATCCTTCTTCTGCCCATCGCAATTACCGGATCAGCTATCCTCGGCATCCGGGTGATCCACTTCATCTCCATTTCCATTTCCCATTTCATCCATTTCCCATTTCCCATGTCCCATTTCCCATTTCCCATGTCCCATTCCCCGTACATCTGCAAACTCTGTGTACCCTATCACCGTAGCCTCCCTCTATCATCCCCTCCCATATCTAAGACATTGGACTGGCTAGGCGCATAGTAATTCCATGGTATTTGATTAACTTTCCCCATCTCGATCCTGCTTTGCCATACCACACATAGTATGCAAATTCTACTACATAGTACGTAAAGGAGAGACACCATGTAGAAATAGTCAGTCGAAGAACAATATAAGACGCATGTAGAAAACAGAGATCATGAAATGGAAAAAGGGTGCAGTAATCCCCGTGCACATGGCATCGTGCCGCGACGTCTTTGATGGTCGGATATTCACAGACCCGCCATCGGTAGGGTTGAGTTGCTTGTGAACAGCGCGCCTTTATCCTGTCGTTTACTACATAGTTATCTACTCTGTGTAAAGCATTGTCCTTTTGCTGTGCTGACTGCTGCTCGGTGGTCTTTGTGCTTGCAGAGCATTTTCTTGGAAATATTTGATTTTATTTCTTTTGATTTTCGTTTTCGTTTTCGTTTTCTTCTTTGATTTCCACTCCTACAGCTGTCTCATGCATGCATCGTATGCTTGTTCCACCCACCCCTTGCATGCCAACTACTCCGTACTCTCTCATTCTACTCATCACTCCAGCACGCCTTTCGTTGTCTTCTCTTTTTCTTTCATCTCCTCCATCACCTCACCCCTGTCACCCCATGGTCGACCACGACCACTACCACTCTGCTACTGCAATCACATCTACATCCATCACCACCAACACACTCGTCACCTCGTATATGCATGCTACCCACCGTCGCAAGACCCTGACCAGTATAACATTGCCTTTGTTCTTCCACAGCACCGCACGGTCACGCTCCTTGGGGCAAGTCTGCTCTATCCTATTGTCTGTTGGATCCTTCAGTACCACCCTCTGTTGGTGTCGTCTCAGTACATGTACTTATGTACGAACAGTAGTAGCATGCATGGACTTTCTTTCTTTGGTTTTCTTTGGTTTTCTTCCCATTTCTCTCGCTGTTCTACTCAGTATGACTATGGGACAGGAATGTGCCATCACTGAAGGAATGCGTACGCCCTGCGCTGCAGAAAGCAGCAGCCTGCTTTGTGGATTTAACCTATCCCATTCACACCATCGAACGCAAGCAGATTTTCTTAAAAGCACGAAACAGCAATGATATAATACTTCAGTACGGCATCATAAACTCAAATAGCGAGAGTCAAGCGGGGTGAGACACCAGTATTGTGGTTCTGTGTGGTCTGGGGCGACTCCTTTTTTATAACGAAAAAGGACTGCGACCCGTGGGACAGGCCTCGTAATCAAACGACCATGCCATGGGGATTGCAGACTATGCCATCTGCGAGAGAAAGACGATGCGACCAGGTGGGCAAGACAACAGGGGCTGAAGAATAGTCTCTACAGTGTGAAAAGGCTTGATTGATAGACTGACACCAAAAGAAGGGTCCTTGTCTTGGTATTGAACCATTAGTCTATTAGTGTCTCAGCATTAACCAGCGGCGAGGGAATAAGCAGTACGGAGTAATATGTACTGAAAGTGAGATGTGAGAGAGCAGTGCGTTAGAAAAGGAGGAGAAACTGAAAATACGATACGCCGAAAGAAAAGAAAAGAACAAAAGGAAAGAAACGAAAGAAGAAGAAAAAAAGAGACAGAAAAATAAAAATAAACAAAAACACGGACTCTTTACTCCGTCCATCATGCAGAAACAGATTCAAGCAGCAATATTGCAATCAAGGACAGGACAACGGTATTTCAAGCGGTCGGGCATAGGAAATAAACCGAGAGGGGAAAAGAAGGAAGCAAGGTAAAAAAAAGAGAGAGATATATATATATATATATATATAAAAAGAACGGAAAAACAAAGGACAATCAAAAACATCCACGACATCTCCATCTACACACATCCACACCCACATCCACACACCCACACATCGGGATCTGTACCAAGGGTCTACAGAGACAGCCCCGTCTGTTTCTACATGTACCGTAGCTGTTCTCATGAGATTGGTATAACTTGGGAGAAACAACAGGTCCCATGCATCGCCTTCAATGGTACACGCCGCAGCCCCCTATTCTTCCCGGGTTGTCTTTGTTTTTTTCTTTTGTCTTCCCCCTCTTGTCATCTCCTCAGGACGACGTCGAAATGACAATCTATTCAGCTCTTTGTCTTCGTGTTGCGCATAGATTGCTTCTGGGTCTGCTCGTCGTTTTCTCTCGTCCATACGTCTCAGCATCGGTAGCCTGAACATTCAATATTGTCCATTATACACCTATACATGCATTGTAATATCGCCAGTACCCATAGGACACGGGCATGGTCATCAATGCAGCTTTGGTAGGACAATTCACTCTATGGCGGCTGTGCAGACGGAGAGGAGAGACGCCGACGACAGCAAGCAGCCCATGATCACAGTCCACAAGACAGGGACACAAAGGATAGAGCAATAACGTGAACACCATAATAGTATTATAGAACAGCTGTGATAATGCAAAGTCAAAGTAAAAACGTCAGAAACAAAATAATAATAAAAAATCAAAATCAAAATCAAAATCAAACCGTTCGCCGATTTTCGCCATCCCATCACACACTCCATCTTGCATCTCCTCTCAAAAATAGCAAAAGCAGTGGTTCGCCGTAGTCACTTGTCGTCCGGGCCCATCGTCACACCACCTACGCAAGAAACTCGCCAGACAGCTTGGCAGCACTGCGCGTGGCGTCCAGGAACAGCTCCTCGCACTCCTCCACATCGCGCACATCAATCTCCTTGCGGCCATTGACCCGCGCCAGAACGCTCGACGGCGCAAGCAGCTGCAGGCAGTACCGCAGGCTGATCCGCACGCCCTCCTCCGCAATCTTGGCAATCGCACCCTCCGTCAGCGGCGTGCCCTCGGTCGTCGACCGGATCTTGACAATCCGCTTGATCTCGTCCGCATCGTACGCGTGCGTCGGGATGATCAGCAGCCGCGCCAGGAAATCCGGCGGGATGCCGTGCGCCGCCACCAGGTCGTCCGTGCCGCGGATCGTCGTCATGCCGCGGTTCGACGCCAGCACCACAATCGGCGCAATCGGCGACTCCAGCGCGCGGTTGAGGTACGTGAAACACTCGAGATCCAGCATGTGCGCCTCGTCGATAAACAGCACGCCCGGCACCAGCTCCGCCACGCCCTGGTCAATGTACATGCTGACAATCTTGTTGATCTCCGCGCGCAGCTTGTCCGTAATCTCCGTCATGCGCGGCTTCATCAGCTGGCCCATCATCGACATAATGTCCTGGCCGCCCTGCGGCCGCGCGTTGGCCATGTCCAGGTCGTGCAGCGTCACGTCCTGCACAATCTCCTTCTTCTTGTGCACCTCGCCCTTGGGAATGGGCACGTACTCCTCCGCCTCCAGGTCGAACTCGGTCGCGTACGCATCCGACCGGCCCACGCGCTTGCACGCGCCCGTGTTGGCCTCGATGTAGATAACATCGCCCACCGTCACGCGCTCCTTCTGGATCGCCTCGTATATGCTCGGGTCCAGCCGCAGCTTCTTCTGGCCCTTGGCGCTCTTGAGCCCGATCAGCAGCGTGCTGATCGTCTTGCCGTAGCCGCCCAGCGGGTTCTCCGCCTCCTCCGGCGTCAGCTCCGTCACCTCGCCCTCGTACACCTCCTTGGTCTCGCGCACCTTGAGGCCAATCGCGCGCCGAAAGTTCTCCATCAGCATCTCCGTCTTCTTGACCTCGGCCGAGTACACCTCGCTGCCCACAATCGGGCAAAAGGGGATCTTGGTGCCCAGCTCCTGACTGATGGCCAGCGCCAGTGCCGTCTTGCCCGTACCCGGGCCGCCCGCCAGCATAACGCCGCGGCCGGCCATCTTGTGAGCACGAATCAAATCAACAACAACACCACACGCCTATATTGTTAGTTTCCGTAGATAGATGACGTAGCACTGAATAAATAATTAACAACAAAATAGGCAACAAACTACCCACCTCTCGTGCGGATGCCTGGCCGACAAAGCCAGACGCCTGGCGCTCTGCTGTGCCATCGCTCTTCAGGCCGAGACCCTTGATGTGTGTGTGGGACGACGTCCGGCTGTCGCGGCTGCTGTTCTTGACCTCGCTAATCTGCACCATCTTGACGGTGGTGTGGTAATGGTAGAGAGAGAGAGAGAGAGAGGTAAAGTCGACTCGAGGTACCGGTCAATTGAGATTGAAGACAACGCGATCGGCGTGAGTGAGCGTCGAGAATAAACGTGTCGATATGATCGAGTGGTCGCTGAGCTGCAGCTAATAGCTGTATCGATGGGGGTGTCGTCGGGAGAGATAGAATATGGGCGGACAGGGAACGGATAGATGGGACGAGATGTCAATACAGGAGGTCAAAAGGCACCAAACCCGTCGACAAAGGGAGGCGGCGGGCGCGAGCCAAAATTCTGGCGAACGCGCCCCTTATCGATAAGGAGCTATCAGTCACGTGCAGCTCACGGTACACTTTATACATAGTATTTATACTATTTACTGCTGCTTCAATCTCAAGATTTTGTACTGTGTATTTCCTATTTTCTTCTTGTCTAATCTCCTTTGCAAATATCTGTATCATCTATAAAATGTGCAAAACTATGGTATCATAATCATCAAAGTCTCTCCGGGGTCTGTCGGTCAAGCAGGTCGACCTCATCCTCGGCATCGCTGTCTTGTGCACCCAGCATGGGCACTCCCTCTGCTCTCGGCTCGCGGGCAATGTCATGCTGTGTCAGAGGGTGGTGGCCGTGCTGCGTTCCAAGAGTGCCAATCTCAATGTCGTTAGACGGTGCGGTCACGGCCGTCGTCATGTGCACGGCTGGCGGCTTCTTGGCCATGGCTGCCCACAGCGCACTCCCGATCACCAGCCCGCAGCCCACAACACTCATCGTGGCCATTTCGTGGCCAAAGACAAAGCGGTCAAAGCCCGCTGCAAACAGCATCTGTGTGTACACCATCGCCGTCGCACGGTTGGACCGCTCCAGGCCCAGACCCTTGGTGGCGAGGACCTGCGTGCAGAACCCGCAGACGCAAATGAGCAGCAGCAAAAACCACTGCCGGAACGTGTGCGGCAGTGCAAACTGCAAGTACGGCTGTCCGACGCCCAGGATGGGTGCAAAGAACAGAATGGTGCCCGTCACAATGGTACACCACGTCGAGAAATAGTTGACCGAGATCAGCGCGTGCGCACGCGTGCCAATGGCACGGATGGACGTGAACGCCAACGAGCCGCCAACCACGCCAACCAAGGCTACGATGATGGCCACGAGGCGCTGCAGGACAGGGACGCCCTCGTCCGAGTCGACAGCGGAAATTTTGCTGGCAGTCTCGCTGGCCACGCCGGCGACGGCGTCGCGGACCATAGCTACAGCAGCCGACACGGTGCCCGAGGTGGCTATTGTTGAGATGTTGCTCAAAGCCGTGCCTGCATCCATGATGCCCTCGGCATCGATGGGCATGGCCGGGTGTGAGATGAACGACAGCGGCCGTGTGATGAGAATGATGCCAGAAAAGGCCACGGCGGATGCAATCTGCTCTGTCCGTGTAAACGGGTCCTTGAGCAACACGTGGCAGGTGTAGCCCGTCACGCTCGGCGACAGGAACGTGAACACGGTCGCCTCGGCCAGCGGCAGGTACATCATGGAGTACCACATGCCGAAGATGCCAAAGAACCCGGTGAGGCCGCGGATGACGAGCAGCCAGCGCACACCGGGCGGGCCCAGCGGGAAGTTGGGCACCTTGTAGCGCCACATGTACAGACAGCTAGCACATGTTGTCATGATCATGCGTATAAACAGCAGCTGCACAGGGTGTAAGGCATGGTCGCCCTCGTCGAGCTCGAGCAGGCGCGCAAACAGGTTCATGAGGGCGGCAAACAGCTGTGCGAAAAAGACAAAGAAGACGGCCCGGTTGCGGTTCCAGAAGGGAAGCACAAAAGCCGGGATTTTGAAGGGTGTAGCCGGTGTTGAAGAAGAAGCGGCTGCCGTCGCGGGGTTGCCGGGCTGGTAGACAGACGGCAGCACGGAGGGACCGTAGCCGGCGTCGGACACAGAGCCGATGGAGAGGCGGTGAAAGTCATCTGGTGGGCGTAGGGTGTTTGTGTGGAAGGATGTGACGGATGATGGTGTTTTCCGACGATCCTTGGCCACCTCTTCAGTTTCAGCAATCCGGGGCGTGGCAGACTCGGCAGTGCCCCGGTCAGAGCCAGACGGCTCATCATCGCGCTGGCTTTCAAACTGTGTTTTGGCGCTCGGCGTCTGGGGTATTGGCAAGTAGGGCGGCATGGCGGTGCGGGTGTAGGTGTGGTGGAGATGCTCCTCCCGTATCGTGATCTTCTATCTTACGAGTGTATACGGGCGCAGAGAGGTCAACTTCATTGTATGCTGTAGATGTATGACTGTGTTGTCTGTACGATGGGTCCTTTTCTTTTTTTTCCTCTTCTTTCTTTCCGCTTTTCCTCTGACTCTATCGCCAGTAGAGTTTTACCGTAAAGAAGAGTAGATGCAAGAAGTGACTTGTTTCCAGGGTGGCGAGTAAGACCTGGCGATGATACAGGCAACCGGAAGATGGAGTGTAGAGGTAGGTAGTGGGGAGTAGAGAGTAGAGGTATAAGTCGACGTCAACAAAGAGCAACAATGGCAATGATCAATAATAAAATAATAATGGCAACGGTGGTAAGAGGTCGGTTAAAGCCAAGGCTCGAATATAGTATGTATTGTAGGATCAAGGTAGAAAATAGGCAGATTAGGGTGGGAGATGAACGGCCCGGGCATGCATAGGCGGTCCCTCTTCCGAGAACGCCCAGCTGAGATCAAGGTAGCAGTTGACTATGCTAGAAAATACTAATCGTCCCATAATACTACCCTGTATATAGTAATCAGGCAAAATAAAAGGGCGTTTAATGTGATAACAAGGACATGGACCCAGCACTTGTTGGGTCTGGAGGAGGAGGAGGAGGGACGGATAGCGGGGGAAAGAGCGAGCACGAGGCTAAAAGGCAGCCTACGGAGTACTTAAGAAGGAGCGAGGATTGGAGGATCGGATGCACTATCCCTACGCCGACCACACTATTCACGAACAGCTGACCTATGAGTCGACGTTAACAGCACGTAGTAGAGGGTGCGGTGGTCGGGGAAAAGAGTGGGGCACCGCCCAAGGGCCTGGTAGGCGCGTGGCGGCGGGTCTCGGCTCCGGTCCGAACGGTTCAGAGTACATGTGATGTAGTATGTAGTTGCTTTGTACAATAAAAGTGGGAGTGGTAAAAGTTTGTGAGGCAGGTGCATGGCAAAACCATTCACGGAAGGTGCGATTCGCATGTCTGGTCAAGAAAACGAAACTAGAAAGAGATACCACATTGCTGTTGACAAGGAAGGTGCGACGGGATACCGCATGGCATCACCGCCACTTAAACGCGGTGACGAGAATGTGATGATCACAGACGTTTGCCAACCACAGCCACTCGGCGCTGCAGGTGGCCTCGTGCATCATGCCTAAATACGTCGTAGAGTGTTCTGAAGGTGGTACTGGGTTTGGTTTTTCTATTTTGCCTGTTCGCCCTGCCGGATGAGTGGTTGCCGGTGCTGGGACGGGCCTACAGTGAAGCGGATTAGCAAAGCAGAACATGCAAGCATACAGACTACACTGTACACGCTTTGAAAACAGTGTGGTTGGTGGTGCAGAAAGAACAGGGCAATCGTGTCATAATATAGAGTACAGGGCGTTGCGCGTTGCCACCAGCACAGCCTCTCCTGGGGAGAATATCGGGATCACCGTTTCGGCAGGAGCGACATAGAACAGCTGCCGATGCCCGTGCAATGACGAGCCTTGCAATAGCTGACAGTGCCAGCCCCTTCCGCCGTGTGCTAGAATCAAAGATTGAGGGCTTGAAGACGTCTTGGAGACATCTCGAGACATCCCATATGTGAGCATGAAATGATATTGGCATTAAGATGTGTATGCTACCCAGGTATTTCCCTCCCTTTCCATTGTCCATTGGCCGAAACTCCTGTGAATGCAATGCCAAAGCAATACAATAACGCCCGCTTATCCAATAATAAAAAAATCCATGAAGAAACTGCCGGCTACCGGCTGCCGAGTGTCGACTGGCGACTGTCTGTCTAGAACGGCTGTTGGCAGACTACTAGAACATCCCGTCGAGGTCCCCCATATCGCCCGTGCCGTCTTCGTTCTTGATCGACGTGCCGTTGATCTGCCCGTTGTGTGCGTTCTTGCTGTCGTCCGCAGGCCCATCGCCAAACACGTCGTCGTCATCGTCGCCAAACAGCGCATCCAGTGACGGCTCCTCTGCGTCAGGCTCTTCCTTTGCTGCCACTTCGCCGCCGCCGCCGGGTGTTTGTGCTGCCTCTGCAGGTTCTGCTGATGCACTTTCTATCCTTCTGGCGTTCTTTGCGCCGGCGCCGCCTTTCCCTGCGCTTCCGCCTGCCGCTGCTGTCTTGGGCTTTTTCTTCTTGGACCCGGCACTGTCGCCTTTTCTCTTCTTGTTTCCGTTGGCTCCACTGGCCGCGGCGCCCTCTTTGTCTTCGGCACCCTCTTTCTCGGGCTTGGCTTCGCCGTCTTCTTCGCCGAGCTTGGCGAGGTCGTTAATGTCTGCCTTGGCCAGGTTGCCCTCGCCAATGCCGGGCATCTTGCGCGCATCCTTGACCTCCTTGCTCATCTCAAACATCTCGCGCACTTTTCCGAGGAACAAGGGATTCCGCCGCAGGGCAAACTCAAAGTCTTCGTACTTGATCTTTTGGCGGCCCGAGTAGTGGCCGATGCGGGCGGCCTCAAAAGAGAGGCTCTGGATGAAGTCGGTTGCGATCTCGTCGAGCAGGCGCATGGTCTCTGGGAGGGGTTCGCGAGCGTCGCCGCTTCCGTATAGTAGTTGGCGCACTTGGAATTAGCTTAGTATATGCAGTGTAGTAGATGCAGAAGATCTGTAGAAGACTAGAGGCACTCACGCTCGCCGAAGCCAAAGTTCATCTTGCCGACATTTTTGCCGGCGCGCGCTCTGGGCTCCATGATGCAGGTATGGAAAAGTAATTGATGGAGGATTGATGTTGAAGTCGCGGTGATAAAAGGTGTCCTTCGGTGTCGCAGTGATCGAAATGGCGTCAAAGCAATGCGCTGATAGCTGGCGCGGACTGGTGTCGACGATGTCGGTGATGTCGATGATGCTGAATGCCGACGCGCTGGCCCTGAAACGCACGGCATACAGTGGGCAGGAGCTACAGTGCACTTCAGTGTAGTTTAGTGCAGTTGGCTGGCCTTGGCTGGCCTAGCCCAGTTAACTCAGCCTGGTGGCGCCCCTCCCAGACTCAGCCTGGTCAAACCCACCAGCCAATCACAAGGCGCCATGACAGCTGGTACAGCTAGTTCAGGAGCCGAAAGATCGAGGCACCAGGCGGCACTTTGACCAACGTGTTTGTTCAAACATCACGTCAACCTCGACACCTCGCGTGCAAACAACCGCAATCATGGTAGGTCCCTGGTGCTCCTATCTAATTTCAGTCTCAAACGCTAACATCCCAGTCTGCCCTCTTCAACTTCCAGTCGCTGCTGCTGGTGATCCTCCTCCTCATCTGCACAAGCACCTATGTGCACCAGATGTTCCCGACGCTCCTCGACAACCGCAAGCAGGGGTGAGTACTTTTTGCTCGGAGAAATGCGATTTATACAACTCAGTGCTGACAGTCAGTGTGATGGGCATCTTCTGGAAGAGCGCGCGGATAGGCGAGCGACTAAGCCCGTACATCAGCCTGTGCTGCGTCTTCATGGCGGTAGGTCTTTACGTTGATATTGGTCTGGCTATGTTGCAGTGACTGACAATGCAGTTCTCCGTCTTTGTCGGCAACTAGACAGTGTCTATGCGACGACTCTCGACGACTCTCGACGACTCTCGACGACTCTCGATGACTCTCTCGACACGCGCAACCGCGCGACAGCGACATGTCACTACATTTGCTTTTCTCCTATTTCTTACGACGGCGCACCGGTGCATAGTGCTTTTGCTTGGGTTTACACGTTCTGTTTATTTACAAAAGGGGCACATACCAATCAAATACACACACAATTCTATCCCTACGCAGCATGGGTCCTTTGTTTGATGTGCAAGGAGAGAGTCTGGCTGCGGGCTCGAGTCCCCAAGGTGTCCGCTTTCAAAAGCGAGGCGAACAGATCGCTGTATGGTCGCTGTGTATTTACAGTGATCGGCTTTTGGCAGCGATCAGACGGTCAGTCGTGCTCTTGATCCTGCAATGATGTGGGATGCGCAGCCAAAGCAGTCGACTCGATGCCGGAGGAGCATCTGCCGGCCAAGGGAGGCAGTCTCGCAGTCTACTAGTCTCAGCTCAAGCCTCAGGCCCAGGTCTTAAGCCTCATCTCGTCGGTACTGATCTCACTTAGGTCAGGTCTCAAGGCTGTGAGACACCCACACCATACCACAGCACCACCGCATATCATGTATGAGTCTGTTTCGCCTCGTTTTGAAAACAAGTGTGTTCCATTGAAATTACTATGTCGTAGTGTTTGTTTTTTGTTATGGTATTGTGCACATTCTCCAAGCCAAAAATGCATCAATCTCGATCTACCCAAACGTGCTAATTATTTTTGGTATTCTGACGATGTGCAATAAACAATGCACGGTCAACAATAAACAGCCTAGGAATGCATCAGGGCTTAGCAGTCTCATACTTTCTTTACTGATGTCTGGTGTGCAGCTGGCAGTCTACTTCAGCCCGACTATACGTACATATAGGATTCCAAGGAACGTGTTATTCGAGCCACGCATGGAGGCGATGCATGCATGCTCACCGCCGATTGTCAGTACTTGTAGCGGGAGCAGAGAAGAGAGTAATCGAAAGAGAGAGAAAAATGCAAAGGAACCAGAAAAGGGGTGCTCGAGAAACAAGGCGGTCTCTGCTGCAGCGGGAGTGGCTGTCGATGCGCTGATGCGCTGATGCACCGATGCGTGTCATCAGTTGATACCCAACCATCCAAGCCCGAAAGCGTATCTTACAGGGGCGGTTGAGCGACAAGGAAACAAGCGTGGCTAGTCGCTCGATGTCCGTTACAATCACATTCAATGATACTACGCAATGCAAGAGTGTCCCTTCAAGCAACCAAGGAACCCAAGAACCAAGATTGTGATGCAGGAGCGGTCAACGCCAGGTGCGATTCCTATCCAATGCCTTGATAGGGAAGAATCGAGCAGGCAGGCAAGTGGAAGAAAGCTAAGGACACCACGAGACAGAGACACAGCCAAGACGGATGTGCTCTGGTTGGGGTAAATGGGTAGGCTGTTGGTCTTTTGGATTCCAAATAGCGATATCAATTTCAAATAAGTCAATATCGAGTAGCTGGCCAACATGGCATCCAGACCAAAGGACCAATATAGTGTTGGGCGTACCCTGCGCACTGCACACTGTCTACTGACTGACTACTGCATATACCAACACACTGCTGTGCAAAAGTAGTTTGGTGAGTCTCGTCTGGCTCTGCAGTCCAAAAAGAAAATCTAACAGTAAACCTCTAACAACAGACCCTGCAAAGGACCAGCTGTGAGAATCAGACAAACGAGTCCAATGGAGTCAACAAAAAGAGACCTAGTATGAGAATGAAAAAAAAAAGATATAATAAGAAGAAGGGAGAAAAGAAGAAGAGAAGAAAACAAAGAAACGAGGCTAGGGATGACGATATTGGGCGGCATCGGCGGAGCTGAAAGCGGGCAAGGCGGGACGCCGAGGGGCCTCCACGAGCCAAGCCCCGTATAGCAGTCGTAAATGTGGTCACGAGTCATAGCATCATCAGTCATAGCCAGCCGGTGCTGAACATCGAGTACGGTGCATTTTTATTCTAAAGGGAATCTCGTCAGGCGTCGCCGTGTCTCATTCCTTTGTTTGCAGTCTTTGTGGGATTGTCGGGGCGGCCAGAGCATTGAGAGCATGTGTCCGGTTCAAATATAATAAAAACAAAATAGCACGACGATGTGTTTGTATTGATTTGTAGAGTATTGCTTACATGATTTGCATTTCAGTAAGCCCTTGGATCAGCGAGTTCAAATATAATCCATTGAGCGGGAGGACGGCTTCGCGTGCCACGTGGGACAACATGGAGCACGGAAGAGGAAGGAGGGAGGCAGCTACAATTACTTGAGGCAGGAGGCAGGAGGCAGGAGGCAGGAGCAAAAAGGGAGGGATGTGCTCCGGCCGGGCCCTCCGTGGTAGAAGATGGCCAGCCAGGCTGTTGAATCTGCTTACTATGCATCTATTGTTGCACTGTTGCATTGTACAGCACACGAGTGGCTGTACAGCTGTGTCTGCAGTCATGAAGCGGTTACAGTCTCATGCAGAGTTGATGCAGTCCGGATGCAGTACGGATGCACCTTGCCTACACTCTGCCTGTGGCTGATTAATAACATACGATATGCACCATTATGCCTAATTATAGTCTGCAGTAGGAACAGTTTGAGCAGATGCGGAAGGAAGGGGGACGGCGAGGAAGGAGCGAAGGGAGCGACGATATATATGGAAACGGCAACGGAAACACAGCAGCGGGTAAGAGTGGCAGCAATCTATTCGAGTGAGCTGTGTCGCCGTGCTGGTTGTCATGGATGTATTGCAGGATGTATCGATCAATATATTCAATATATTCGTTTTCTCTCACCAATTGACTCCGTGGTACAGCATCCCTTGCTACCATTGGCATTATCAGCCACTCCCTGCGTCTGGCTATTGCTCGCTCCGTGCGTCTTATTTCATTGGATTTACTATATTGGATTATTGGGTTTCTTTTAGAAATAGTTCTCAGACAATTTGTTATATGAATCCTCAGTAGATGCAATTAGCCTTACTCCGCAACAGCTCGCCTAGCCTGCAACTTGCTGCACGTTACTGCACGTTACTGCACGTCGGAGACAATGGCTCTCATTATTGTTTTTGATGATCTAGGATTCTCTCGTCGAGTTGATAAGAGTAATTGTCATTGCGCACTCATCTCGCCGTGCATGTAGTAGAAAAATGCATCGTAAAATTAGATGCGTCTCATGGCGTGAACTGATGTGGTGTGCTTATGTAATCGGACAAGTGAAAGCGATATGTCAATGAGTCAAGATGACGCCAATAGAGGCAAGTCAGCCGGAATCATCAAGCCTTACAAAGAGTGTTCCAGAACTGATTTGCCATCATCTACGTCCTTGCGATCATCCTCATGACACCGACGATTCCGTGCTCCATTTGCGTCAGCCGCCTTTGCTCACATGAAGCTTGTACAAAGCCCGCATGCAATGTTGGCTGTATTTTTTCTGATTTTGATTTCTGTATCGTCCAACCATCTATCATGTTGCGATCTCCAGTCCTTTGGCTCCTAGTCTCCAGCTGCTCCGGCGAAAAGCACTGCTTATTTGTATGTATCTTAGGAAGGTCCGGCCATATAAATGGCTTATATAATCAGCTATAGAAATATAGACTCGCAATATATGCAATCATGCGGAAAGCGTCCAATCGCATCAGCATCCAGGCAGTCCTAATGGCAAGTGCATCCTTTGATCGTGGGAGTATTTGCATAGCCATTGCCCCTTGCAGGATCGAGCTTTATCAGGCCTGTTGGTGCTAAGCCGGAGCTGCCATTATACAGTGCTTACAGTGCTTATAGTGCTTATAGTGCTTATAGTGATGTCATGCGCTACAAAGAGATTCCGCCAACATCCCCGGGCTCTACAGATCATGCACTGTCTGTAGAGAAGCCACCTCGCGACTCGGTTAGCCAATATTGCATACTACTGTACTGCACACCCTAAAGGAGCGCTGTAGTGTGCACTAAGATGCCCCCCCCCCCTTCACCAAGAGACCCTAAAAGAGAAAGGAAGGAGGCGATGCTGTACTTTTCCATGTTAGCCCTCCTCGGCGTTTGCTCGATCCGTCCATGCCCGCTGTAGTAAGCCAGTTAATAACACATTTTAGTATTCTTGCGCGCTACGACTGTAGTTATGCTCTTTATTAGCGGACTGTTCTTCTGCTGTTTTTGGCCACGTTCTTCTGCTTCGGGCATGGGCGCTCCGTGGGCTGCCTCTTGGAGCCGTGTAGGCGTTTAGCAGACTGGTGCAGACGATTACTAAGGTCTGGCTAACCACACTGCATGCTCTACTGTACTCGTACGCCTAAATCGGATGCGATAAAGTCCCAGTCACAAGTCACAATCAAAAGAAATCAAAGAGAGATGGGATGCTACCGTACTTTCATTTTACTTTCCGTCCATTGGCCAGCTCAACGTCAATTTCACCAGGGCGTATTACTACTATGTACTATGTATGTATCTGAAGCAGTCAATGCCGCTGCGAACGCCGCTGGGATCTGCAGTGTCAAAGGGCAGATATCTAATTTATATAATACGACGTAATCATACAGCCTCACCGTACGATGCTACTCTGGAGTAGCGGCTGTCTCTTGTTATTCTCGGCTGACAGCACTCTGCTATATTGCTTTTTGTTATGATAAAAAGGTCAAAGAGCCAGAGCCAAAGAGCCACCGCATCATAGTCGCCATCCAGTCTACCCCCTCTCAGCTAGAATGTCTCAGTTGATGGTTGCGTTCACGAATCCCCAATGCAAATACTCTGTTAGCCAATACTCTGTCCAAGACTATCAGTTTGGGTCAAAGGTTTTCGGCGTCGCAAGTGGTGAAAGTGAAAGGCGCAAGGGGAACAAAGGCGGAAACACTGTCTCGTCTACTATGTACCATGTATTACAGAGCACACACAGGCCAGACTCAGACACAGATGTGCAGCCCTCTGGGACCTCCACCCGCAAACAATGAATATGTGTGCTGATCTCGGCCTCCCCTACTTTAGGTTGCATAATCTGCATGATCGCAGCCCACTGTATCGGAGTTCCAGATCTGCTGTGTCCTTTATTTGTATTTTCTTATTGCAGAGTATGCAGTGATGTTCAGCTGGCCTATCCATGGCCAAATGGTAATAGCACAGGCAATAAGAACAACACCAGCTACATAGTAAAGACCGAGTAAAAAGAGTGGCAAACCGCCTATCCTCATCATCCCGGCAAATTGGCTCCATCACGGCAGAGCCACCACGCTCTACTCTGTAGAGAGGAGGTTTGTGATTTACGCTTATAAGCCTGCGAGGTTGTTCTACTCAGTATCAGCTCGGCAACGACACGATGCGAAACTGACGACTCGCTTGCGCATTGTAGTACTGGATCCGTCGTAGTCTATTTTGTTTGTGTCTCCTCTCTGCTCCGGTGTCTTTTTTCTCTCTTCTTCCCTCCTACTCCGTAGATGTGATAATCTCCTTGCTGTACTTCTCATCTCCTCCTCACCCTAGAACCCTGCTGCAGCGTCGCTCACTATTAATTTAGAATAGTCGACTTGGCCGCCTTTCATGCAGGTCATAGTTAGTTATTTGTTATGAGATTTAGAATTGATTTTTGGTATTGATTTTTGGTATTTATTAACGATATTTATTTTGATATTTATTTTGACTGCCTCACAACACCTCACCACAGTCGACTAGGTGCATCTACCGCCTCGTCTGACTTTTAGGCTTCGTGTACTTTTGTTCGTATACCGGCTGGGTGGTTCCCCATTGGCAGGCTACTTTGTTCTTGTTTTTCTGCAGCATCCTTCAGCATCGCACGATTACTCTCAGTTCTACGCCTCCGCACAGCAAAAGTACGCTGGAAAAGCACTTTAAATCGGCATTTTCCCGTAAACTGTTAGGTATATGGTCGAGAGGCGACCAAAGAGTGTTCAAAAGAGGTCAAAAGAGGTCAAAAGAGGCCAAATAGGCCAAAGAGGCCTAAGGATCAAAGATGGCCGTGATGGTACTTTTGCACGGTGAATAGCATAATCGAGCACAGTTTCAGCAACGGCTTTGCACACTATTAACACGTCTCGACGTCTTCCATCTGGCAAAGAGATGTCGGGTTAATTAGTACGAAGGAAGTATCCCGAGAGTGTTACGGAGTATAACATAGAATAGTATGGCCGGAGCTGGCCCGGGGTTCCAGCTGCCATGTGGTTGTTATTTAAATATTTTTAGTCATAAATCATTTATCCTTTTAATTAAAATTTTCTTTTGTTATTATTTCCTTTCTTTGCTACCTTGGAAATGTCAGACGCAATGTAGTATCGCACAGACATAACGTGCATTCGTTTATTTTCTTCTCATTCCATAAAGACCAAAGCAGATCTTATGCGCGTATCATCGATGAACGATACGATATGCTCTTGGCGCCTGGATCCTGGCTCTCGTTCGCCTCGCTCGGCACAGGCATGTCATAGTGTGCAGTCTTGCAAATTCTGCAGCAGCAGGACCAGGATTACAACAGGCACGGTGGCGGAGGAGGCGTACTACTATGTATGTGTATGTGCTACGTGTGGGCATAGCGAGAGGCGTATGTATGATGCGTGTGGCGGTGCGAGAGCGAGGTGTGGGCGAGGATGCGACCAGTGGTAGCATCTTCTATTGTTCTTTGTGGTTCTTTTTTATCGTTCCCTGAATAATTCTTCGATTATTATTTATTTCCTTCGATTCTTCTTTTCCATTTTCCATTTTCCATTTTCCTTTATTCACCCTCTAACCTCTCTCCCACGAACATCAAACAGGCACCATAAAAACATCCCCGAGGTGTGAGTGGAATTCTTGGTAGTCTCTCGGTCGTAAAATCAAAATCTTGCAGACAGCGATGACGGCCCCGTGCTCTAGTGCCATTGCACTGTCAGCTGCAGAGTGTCGGAGCCGTAAAGGGGCAACGTTGGCCACGATGTATGTTCTGCAGCTCTTGCTGCTATTCTCTACATAGTACATGCTCTGAATACTCCGTACATTCCCCTTCTTCCTCGAGACCCCTTACTAGAAGGGTGTGGGTGACTGAGAACAAAGAGAAACGGAGACTCGACAGCTGAACTAGGAGATGCTAACCACTGTCAGTGTCTCGGAGTAGCCTGCCTTTCAGAGTCTCTTTTGTATATAGTAGTTATTACAGGGCAATTGCAATGGAGTAATACTACAACAAAATGCCGAGTTCTTCTACTCCGGTCCATATATCCAAAAAGGGTAGTGGTTTAGAACACGCCGTAGAAGGATTATTGTGGAGACATGCTATTATTATTAAAGATACCATGGACATAAAAGTGGATCGCGGCCAGTCCAGCGGAAGGAAATGATGCACCACGACTCCATCGACACGACGACGGGGGCAAGGCTTGGTAACGGTTTCGCGGTTTCGTCCTTTGGCCGGCCTGTCGTTTCGTGTCAGAGTTGCGGTTTGAGGAGCGAGGGAGGACACGTCTGCAGAGTAAGTACCAGCAGAGCGTCCTTTAGCTCGGAGCCGCGTGACTAATTGATGTTAATTCTCCGGGAGTGGGAGCTTGATAGCTCTACCGGTATTCAGTGTTTTTGCCTGGTTGGTTGCTTGCTGCCGGAGATGGCCTCTGCAATGCTGTGTTGGTTTGTGCTGATTCTACCCTCTTTGGCTCGCGATGCTTGCAGTGTATCGCATCGCTGGTTGTGATGACATAATCACACACATTGGACGACTGCCGTTTCACGTTTCACGCCTCGTTGAAACCGCCAGTTTGCCATCTGACCGAACTCGCCGTCTTCCACATGGCCAGCTTCTAGGTCATCAAATGGAAGAACTTGGGAATGCTGTCATAAACAAAGAAGCTCAGCTGTGGTAGGTATTGTCGAGCATAGCCTCTCGTCATGCTCTGTTTTCTTTTTGGTTCTTTTTTCTTTTTTCTTCTTTTTTTTTTAAAAAAAACAGACCCAGCAGCGCCACGCGGAAATGGTGACAGCACGGCGGTAACGCTCCCGGGCTAGTGATTTTTTCTCTCATTTTCTCATTTTTTTTCTCTTTCTCTTTGTTTTGTGCTCCAGTGTAGTGTATTCTGACCAATCAGATGCACGCAGCAATTGGCCATCATTTTCTTTGTCTGCCTCTCTTTCTTGCTTTACCTCTTTGTCTCTGTGGCCTGTTTTGCCTATTTTGTTTGTTTTGTCTGTTTTGTCTGTTTTGCCTGTTTTGCCTGCGGTCCGCGTGGACTGTTGCCGGCCGCGTAGTGTTGTTGGCTGCTATATTATTTACGGTGTTTGCAGTATTCTGTCGAGTTGTTTTCGGGGTCCTTCTATGACTCGCAGGTGTGTAACTAAGCATGTACATGTACATGGCCTCATGGTACATCGGAGAAGGAATACCATTTGTTATTCACCCCCAGGCACGCAGTTTGCCACAGCCCGCACATGAGTCCGGTAGGTGTGATAGGTGTATGCAATGGCGTCTGCTAAAGATGCTACTTGGTATCAATGGCATGTGATACTGTTCAGAAGGTTGTATCTGTTATTTTTATGTTGTTTGAGCTCTGATTTATTGAAGATTATTAAAATATACAACTCAATCAAAGAAGCTAATTATTCCTCTACATCGTACCAACAAAATTTCTATTTACTCCAACGTTTTTACATACAATATACACATTTTCAACCATCTTCAGTTCTCTCAATTACTCCGTTGTAAAATCCGACCTCTTATGACTTTCTGCCCATTCCCACAGTTTCCGCATTGGGCCTAGTCAGGGCACCCGGCGATTTGGGTCAGGGGCGGCGCGGGATATGAAATGGGTAAGCCAGTATTATCCCACGGGGTAATGAAAATGAATAAATCCAAGAACAGCATTTATCAGACATAAAAGGGTACATTGTGCAATTGGCGTGTCTGTGGAATAATAGGTGGAATACTCTGGCATGGGAAAGGTGTAGCCGACAGAGTGCGACAGGGAGTGGTAGAGTGCTGTGTTGTAGTGTGCGGCAGAGCAAAAGGACTGCTGGGAAAAGAACATTACGGAGGGTCCCGAGGCAAGGGTACATTGGGACTGAACAGAGTGCGATGTACGATGTCAAAGAGGGAGGATCTAAATTACTGAATAGGTAGTAGGATGTTAAATGGTAAAATAGGTAGTAAAATACCCGCTGAGTGCAGAAGTACTCTTTTAGCTAGTATATAAGATACATATGTACATACATACAGTACCACAGTACAGGGGTGTGCAGTAAAGACGCTAAGCAGGGAGGGTGTGCAGAAGCTGAAAGGGGTGTGCTATGGAAAGGGCCAAAGTGCAAAGTGAAAGGGATGGTTGTTTTAGTAAGAGATTCCAGTTCTTCTGGTTTCGACCTGGCTGTGTGATGGCTAGAGGTGCTGTGAGGTGGAAGGGTGAAGGGCAAAAGCATGCAAGGCAGTAAGTAATACACAATCATCCAAGCAGAACAATCAATCAGAAACAAATGTCAACAAAAACAACCACTAAAACAGTAATCAAACTCCCTGCCCTTGCATCTGCACACAACACATACTACACACAACACATCACTCTACTCACAACACACGCCGTAGAGAATCGGTGTCGTATCCCGTGTGGGTGTCGTATCCTGGGTGCCGCAAGATCCATCCTCAGCAGCCTTTGTCAACCTCGCCACGCCTCTCCACCCGTGTGTACTTTGCGCGGGAATAGTGAACCCTCTCTGCCGGCTACAGAGATACTACGTACAGACAAGACTAAAGGCTAGATTCGTTCTGTTCAAACCTTGGTCAATGGCCATGGTACGGCACAGTATGTACTTGCTGTTGACAGCGATCGCTAGCGGTTCCTATACAAACGGAACAAGCCCGCGCGTACCGATTGGCTTTGGCTTTGGAAATACTTTTTCTGGGTTCTTTGCCTTGCACTCTTGCCTTGCCTTTTGCCTCGCCTTTGTAGCCTTCCTGTCTGAGTACTCTTCATATAATTAGTAAGTGAATAAACGTTCTTCCTCTGCTGGGTCGTGCCTTCTCCCATCGCCCCATCCTGTACTGTGAACAGCTGGCTCTAGACTACCGACTGACTACTACTACTCACTAATCGGGCAATACACCCCTATGCCTCTATATAACATACACAGTCCCCTGTTCGTCCAATGTCGGCTGGTCTCTGTCTCCTGTCTCCTGTCTCCTGTCTCCTTCTTCCTTATTATTATTGAGATATCGTCTTCTCTTCTCTCGTATCTCGTCTCGTCTCATTTCTCTTCTCTCCCCATATTCCGTTTCACATTCATCTGATAGACTGTTCTGCATAGTTGCATCTTCCTCCTTTGCCACATTCTTCACTGCTCTTCACTTTCAATCTCACCCTCCTCGTCACTACCACCACCCCATCACCACTCTCGACATCACGACGACCACGCATTCATAGCAGCTGCCACTCTCACTCGGCTGTATCGACTCTCAAACACATATACTCGCCTCATCGCCGGGCTTTCAAGCAGTAGAAATTCACCCACTCTCACTCACTCTCTCCCTCACACTCACACTCACGATCCCACGGCTCAACGATTCTTGGATACATACACTCTTGGTTTATCTTGTACATACACTTACACTCGACGACAACACGACTACCCATCACTGCCATTATCCTCACACATTACCCAACATCCAACAGCCCAACACCACTCACCTCGCTGCCACCAATCCCTCTACGCACATAACCGGTCTCAGATTTCCTCCTTGCGCCTGTGCGCAGCTCCACCGCCCAAAGACAACTCAGCACTCGCTCAGAGTACTACACCACATCACTCTACCAGCCGTAGACGCCAGACGCCAGACCTAGACCTTCCACATACCAGCCAACACCTGTCTCGCCGAAAACAGACAACAAGGTTAGTTCACGCATGCAGCTGGGATACCCCCAGTATTGCATTGCTCATTGCATTGCTTTTCCAACGCACAAGAATAATTCTGCTGTTTTTTGTTTTTTCTCTCTCTGTTTTTCTATTGTTTTCCCATCCTTGTCTCTCTCACTCCGGTACTCCTTCACTCCCCATACACTACCTAGACCGCCACTCTTTGCTGCCTCGCCCTGCTTCAAAGGCTCCTTCCCAATTGATTGATTGACCTTGGACCACCATTGATTGCCGTTGCCCATCAATCACGTCCCAAGTCCGTCCATCGTTCCTTCCATCTTCAACCATCCCATCCCCCTTTCTCCACCCAACCGACTCTACCACATCCCTTCCACCACGCTTCCACTCTCACGCTTTGATTATTGTTATTGGCATTTGCTCCCTCTGGTTCTCATCTTGCTCGTCCCGGGCAGACTGTCTCATCGCTCCCACCAAAGAGGAATATACCAAGACGAGAGACAGCCGGCAGCGACAAAACAAGAAGGCGCGTTCCTCCCCCTTCCCCTTCCGTACCTAACCCTCTTGTGATCTCCATCGTGCCTGCCCGTTTGTTGCCCGTCCCTTTCCTTCCCTCGCCTGTCATTCTCGGCCGCCCTACTATCATTCTGCTCAAAATACTGCTGCTGCTTGCGTTCCCGTCTCGGCGGGTCTCCTATTGCTCCCAACACCTCCTTCCTCCTATTACCATTGCCCAGCCGATGCTGTGTCTCCAACCGTTGCCGTCGTGTCTCTTTCCCGTTTCGTTCTTTGTGTTTACTCTATTGCTCTTTTTTACTTTTGTTTTTACCCCTCTGTATTTCTCTGTATTTCTTTCTGTGGATTTCTGTGTATTCAGTAATACGCCTCTGAAAAATCACAAGACTTTACTGCTTTTCTCCTGTATCTCCTCCCGCCTTCCTTTTAGTCGCCACTACCTCCACCCCCCTACATATAGGACACCCCTTCTTTTCTCTCTTCCTCTTTTTCCTTTTCTCTCGTCCTCTTTTCCCTCTGCACGATCCTTTTTCTTTTCCAACTTCTTTTTATTACTTTCCTCTCCTTATATTCCACTGTCCTCCTATTGTTTCCGCCATTATCATTACCCGCATGGTTGCCATGTAGCTACATCAGATTATTTGGCTTCTTTTTTCGTTCCTCACGACGCCTCGTCACATCTTTCTTGATTTTCCAACCCTCGTCAACTCTTGATATTCTCTATTTCTTACTCGACACACTGAAGACTGGTCTTACAGCAGGACTCTTTCCAAGCTAACTCACTATCCAGTTGCCTATCATCTGATAGTCTTTGTTTCGACACTCGATTGCTGATCGCCGTCAAAGAAAAAAAGTCACATCACGCGCCATGGCAGACCAAACTACGAACGGGACTTATGATGGCACATTCTCCTCGCCTGGCCACTCTCGGAACCAAACAAAAGACCAGTCCACCGCCACAGAACAGACAACTACCGATGCCCGGTCCGGCGCACAGGCACCACAGCACTCGGCCTCTACGTCGTTTGTCTCCGGCTCAAAGTCCGAGCAGGACCCAAGATCAACAGCTGCCGCAAATGGTGCCCGGTCACCGCCTGTCTCTAAACTGCCATCATCGCCCCCATCACCGCCTCCTACATCCCCCAACTCCTATGGACCAACACAGCCAACGCCATTGATGCAGCTGTCTCCAGCTCCCACCTCTTCCAACCAAGCTCCGCTTGCATCCCAGCAAACGCAACCGCAGCCCTCGTCTCCCACATCCTCTGCTAGCTCTCCCTCCAACTCGTCAAATCAACCGCTGCAGCCAAAGCCCTATGTCAACACCATGAGTCGTGCCCGTGAGGCTGTCGCAGCCGAGCGGATACGCCGACAGGTGTTGAAGGAGCAGCAGGCCTTGCAAAGAGCTCAAAAGGCAGAGGGACAAAGCCCAACCCCAAACCAAAGCCAGTCGCCCCAGAAGCAGCAAATGCGCCACACTATTGCCTTTCGTGGTGGCCAACGGCGAGCCTCGCCCCAGCCCCAGCAGCAGATGTCCCGGCAGTCGCCACCACCGCCATCGTCAGCTGCTGACTCTGTGCCTTCTGCTGCTGCTGCATCGTCTGCCAGTGCCTGCCCTACACATATACCAACCGTCAAGATCGATCTTCCCGTCACCAAGGCGACTCTTAGCGAGCTGGATGTGACCAAGATCATCCACAACCCCAAGCTGCGTCACGACATCAACTACGATCCCGAGCTACACTTCCGTCCCAACCTTGACGGCGAGAAGGGCCGCCGTAAGCAGGTAAAGGCACAGCAGTTCTGGGACAACCTGCGCGACGAGTTGACCCAGTTTGTTACCAACCGCGAAGAGTTTCTGCAGAGCCACTCCGTGGCACAGCACGAGTGGTCTTTGCCGGCACTGCTTGGCGCCGTCAAGGATATTATTCAGACTCTTGTTCCCGCCCGCGACCGCGAGGTGCTCAACGATGGCCTCAACATTCCCCTGCTTATGCAGCAGTTTTCCCGCGGCGTTGTCGACCTCGAGAAGCTGGCTTCCTGGCTGTCGTCTGTCTTGAAGATGCACTGTGCCCCTATGCGCGATGAGTGGGTAGACGAGATGTACAATGAGCTGAGCCGCGGCAACCGCGAAAACGACATCAACGAGCTTGTCAAGGGCCTGAGCAGCTTGCTGAGCGTGCTCGAGGCCATGAAGCTCGATGTGGCCAACCACCAGATCAGATGCCTGCGCCCTCTGCTGATTGAGGACACTGCCCACTTTGAGCAGCGGTTCTTTTACAAGAAGATTCAGAACAAGCGCATGCCTGTCGAGGCTGCGGGTCAATGGTACAAGAACGCCAAGGCACAGTGCATCAGCCCTGATGTGCGCCACAGACAGGCCTTTGGTGACATGGCCGCCTTTTTCGGCGGCCTTGTCAAGCTGCTGCTGCCTTCTGTCGACGCCTCGCAGGTGCCCAACACTTTTCTGTTTGACGAGGACCGCATTCTCAAACTGCGTGCCGACATGTTTGACGCCATCCACCTGGAGATTTGCATGAGAGTGTACGAGCGTGCCCTCGCTTGCACAGATGGTCTGATGTCGTCTGACGACGAGTTTGACTTCAACACGCCACCCCAGTCGGCCACATCGTCGCGCCCTGCCAGCCTTGATTTCAGCAATTTCAGTCCCGAGCCCCTTGAGCCCTTTTCGTCGCACGACTCAAGCTCGTTCCTCAACAACGTGATGCTGCCTGCACACGACCCTGAGGATTTCACCGAGGCCCGCCAGCGTTCCCAGAACCTGTACTCGCGCCTCGTGATTCTCCTGCAGAGCGTGTCGGCTACAGCTCGCCCCGCCCAGCGCTGGGAGGACCTGTGGACCAACATGTCGGTTGAGATTTGCAATGCTCTGGGTGACGTGGATCGCGCCGACCAGATTGAGCAGTACCTTAAGAGATGTGTTGATCCCTCGAGCACAATGAAGGCTGACGTTGAGGCCGTGTTTGAGAAGCGCTTGCTGTCTGCCCTGGCCCAGCGCGTCAAGGACTATAAGGCTATGCCCAACGTTGGCCTGTTTGTTGTCGCCGCTGGCGGTCGCATTCACCCCCAGTCCAACGCACGTGTGCCTGAGAGCGCGGCAGCTGCTTCTGCTGCTGCCGCCGCTGCCGCCGCCGCCGCCTGCGCCACCGCCGCCGCTCTGGCCCGCGGTCGCCGCACTATCGATCCTCGCGAGGACGGTTGTGTTGAGGACATGGCCACGCGCCTGAGCCACCTTGGCATTCTGCACTGGCGCGTCTGGGCTGAGCTCGTGTACGAGCCGTCTCCCGAGCTTCCCCAGGACGCACCGATGCCTCTGCTGTAAACACACTGTTCAGCATAATATCTTTACGGCGATGGTGTTTTTCTTTTTTCTTTTCTTTTTTTAAAAAGCGGGAGCAGTCCTAGCTAGGCGGTTACTAGGCGTTTAAGACAACATCACCACATGTATATAGACGGTGATGTTGTGGTCAATGTTGTATTTTTTTTTGTTTTTGTTTTATTATTCTCTGTTTTCTTTTCCTTTTCCGGTGGTTCTCTAGACTTTTGGCATGGTGGTATAGCATTCTGTTTTCTATCTCTCTCGGGTCGCTGGTGTGTCTAGAGTTTGGTCTCCTCTCTTCAAAATTCCTTTGGACTTTTTCTTGAATACCCCTACAGCATCTTAATATTATATATTTATATCATTTTTTAAAGACTCCTTTTCTCTGGCATTTGTGATTGATGCTGTGATGATGAATGCCTTGATTGCCTTGAATGCATTGATATCCTACCTGCGACTGTCGATCAGAGAGGCCTATCTTGCATAGTGACGATGCTATGACTGACTACCCTGACCTTGCGGCCTGCACCGTTTTTTATTCAGCTACGTAGTCATTTTCTCTATCATTTTCTTTTCCTCTCTCATCCTCCTCTATTTTTTTACCCCAAGCGATTCACCGTACGTAGCCTCATCTTTATCCAGCATACATCAAATCAATCTTCACTCGTATTATCTACTACCTTTGCACACCGCACATCCATCGGACCCCCGGGCATGCATGGGTGGGAAAGAAAAGGGGGAGGGGGGGTATGGAAGCACACGGATGAAAACAGGGCTGCTGGATGCACAGAGCCAGTCCATGTGAGGGATGTACGTACTTGTCGGTTCGGTTTGCGTGGAAAGAAATATCAAATATCGAATCGTGTCACATGGCCGGTATTTTCGTTTGTTTCCCTTGCTGGTGTGTTTTCCCGGAAAGCATTAAAGAAGAGGTACAGTGTATTATTTATTATTATTTATTATTATTTATTCTCTAATCTCCCCCTTGTTTTCCCTTTCTTTTCCTTTCTTCTTCTCTCACCGTCTTCAATTCAGCCTCCGGCCTGGTCACACCGTAAATTGGGCTTTGATCTTAAACCTTTGACCCCTGTCGAGTATTTTATTTTCAAAAATATCGCAAACAAGTGCACAAACCAATCAGCCAACGCATTGAAAAAAGTAAAGAAAGGAGTTCAAAAAGGAAAAGGAAAAGAAAAGGCAAACTTGTGCACACCTTGCCTGCAAATTCAGCCAACAACCAATATTTAGCCCTCGTGGCTGCATCAAGCTGACTATCAGCCCTGGCGAATTTGCTGCTCTGTACTTGGGAAAATAAGACACTTGAGATATTTACATTGAGGTTTTATTTATTTACGTCGTATTTATTCATATCTAACTTGCTCGCGTTGATCTTGAGCAATCGTTAGTTAATTAATTATTTTTGTATTAATTTATGTATACAAGTTTAACTCATTAATTAGAACACGATTATCGGCTTAATTGCCACGCAATTACACCACTATAAATACAGGGCCTCAAGGACAGGACGACAACTACCCCAAGCAAAGGCAGGCTGACAATGTACTACAAAGCTACCAAAGCGTGCATATATGCAGTCATGCGGACAGAAAACAAAATATAGTCTTTATCGCCAACTCGTTTATTAAAAAAAGTACGTGCTGAATGTACGTGAAGGGCGACGTCGAGCTGCATTCTTTATACTACGAAGCTTGATAGATTTAAAGCCCGATAATCAAAAAGAGGCTGCAGGACTGTCAGGGTATCGCCATGCCAACATGTCGTGATATCATGATGTCGAAGTCGCCGTCGAGGGGGTGTATGTAAGGAAATGCATAGCCAAGGCGTTGGCGACGACTAGCACTGCATAGCAGTGTATTTACAGAGACATGAATGCCGACTAGTAAGAGAAAATGGCATATTCAAGCGGCCGCGCGGGATGGCCTATTTGATGATCTGACAAGGCTGACAATCATAATGATTACTAAGCACACCCAGAAGCCTCAAGACTGGACATGATGGCATATATGATGGACTGATGAAATCAAGATTGATTTATATACTATACTACAGTCGGCACGATAGACCACCACCCTCTGCCGAGTATTATGATACATGAGAGATGTATACAAAATTTGTAGACAATGACAGGACAAAAGAAAGAGCAAATGTATGATGCGAAAAGAAAAAGCAGAAATACAAAATCAAACAAAACAAGAGAAAAGACAGACCGAAACAAATTACACCCAAGCCCGGGACCGACAAGGCCGGTCAAGTCTGACCCTGTTCATATTAACCCAGGTACTCCTTGAGGTCCTCCGACTCCTCCAGCTGCTGCTTAAAGGAGAACGGCGCAAACGGCCAGCCGCCAAACTCGGCAAACTTGGAGAACGACTCGACCCAAGCAAGACGAAGAGCTGTCTGTTAGTTTCTGTAGATACGTGATAAAAGGGAAGAAGCAATGAGAGCCATAAACAAGACTTACAGTGAAGCATGGCAGAGACACCCTCCATGATGATCAGGATGATAACACTCAGCACAAAGAACATGGTAAAGGTAATCACCAGCGCAATGGCGCCCGTGATGCCTGTCATCTTCAGCGAGGGGCCCAGCGTCATCGACCACAGCACGGCAGAGAGCTGCTGGTGCGCAAGCGACAGCGCCCACAGACGCAGGTACGACGCCGTGTGCGACACGCAGTTGAGACAGAACTCGATCGTGTGGATGATCTGGTGGATCATCACCTCGCTAAACTCAAACTCCTCGTGCTCTTCGTCATCATCGCCGCCAACGTGCACGTCCTGCGACAGCATGCCCACGCCCTCGCCTGCCTCGCTACTGCCGCTGATGCTGGGACGGCTGATGCGACGGCCCGCCGCGTGTCCGTTAGTCTCCGTCTCGTCGTCGTCGTCCAGGGCACTCACACGCGCCTGCTCGCCAATGCCCCGATAGCCATGGCCGCGCGCCTTGTTGTGCTCCCACCGCAGGTAGAACGGCTTCAGGAACAGCAGCACCGGCACCTGCACAAACGCAAGCAGCAGCAGAACCACCTGCACCGTCTCCTGGCCCTTGTACAGGCGCATGTCCAGCGAGCCGGGCTGCAGGAACATGTAGATCAGCATGTTCAGCAGACCAGGCGGGCTCTGGCCAATCACAAACCAGTCCACAGTCCACTTGTAGATGATGCACATCACCAGGTAGCCAAAGATGGACTGGAAGAAGATCATGCCGGGCACAAAGTTGCCCCAAATGTCAATTGGCTTCTTAAAGTGGCGCGCGTTGATGTACGCGAAGCACAGCGAGTACGTCATGTGTGCCCAACCCAGGATAATGGACATCTTCATCTTGTAACTGTTGCTGAACAGCAGGTCGTTCTCCGTGCCGTGCCACATCCAGTCCAGACCAAACGGATACCGGTAGTCGCCCTTGAGCTTGGCTGCCACCGTCATGCCGTCCACAAAGTTGTCCGGCACCTCCCACTCCCATGCACTGGGGAACAGAGTCATCGACTTGGAGAACACATCGTTGTACACAAGACCAGTAAACACAGAGAACACCGCCATCACAAGCGCAATGTACCGGCCGTAGTACACCATGGCAAACAGCTCAAAAGTAACCTTCTTCAGCGGCTTCTCCCAGTAGATCATCGCCAGAGACGCTGCCAGCATAATCGTTGCGTGGCCGAAATCACCAAACATGACGGCAAACAGGAACGGGAACGTCACAATCACCGGCAGCGCAGGGTTGACCTCCTGGTACGTTGCCGTGCCGTACGCGTTGACAATCGTCTGGAACGCCTCCGTAAACTTGTTCGTCTTGAGGTACGTCGGCGGCGTCTTGTTGGTGCGGATCTCGTTGATAATCGAGGGCACTGCCAGGCCGGCCCGGTTCGTCACATCCTGCAGCGTTGTGCGGATCAGCGACAGGTCGTGCGTCGGGCACCAACCCTCAGCAATCAGCGTGCGCCGGGCGCGGTCGTACGAAAAGAGGTTGAGCGTGTCGTACACAGCCTTCTCCTTGCTGATCAGCACCATCCACGCCGACAGCGACCGTGCAATCTGCTCCAGCTCGGCATCCAGAGCCGTCTGGGTGTTGCGCAGAACATTCTGCACGTCGTTCAGGCGGTCGTTGACCTCGTGGATCTGGTCGCGGCGCAGGTCGCTGTTCTCGTCGACGCTGTACACCTCGGCACCCATCGACTCGGAGATCTTGCGGATCTTGGCAAGAATCTCCGAGCCGTGGGCAAAGATGACAAACACGTTCTTGTGCACAGTCGTGTTGGTGCTGGGGTCGACAAGGGGCTCGGGGATCTCCGACTGGTTCATGTATAGGTTACCACGCAGCGTGCGCCACAGAATGCGCTCAAACGCACCCACGCGCTCGCGCGAGATCACACCGGCCACAAAGCCAATGTTGAGGCCAGAGAACGACGCAGCCGAGCGGTCGTTGCCGTTGGTGGCGCTGCCGCTGTTGCCGTTCTGATGCTCAACATCGTTGAGAAGGGGCGCGTCGTCGTCAATGTCGTCGCCGGCACCGCCGTCGGTCGAGGCCCGGATCTCGTCGACGTTGCCGTGGGCGCGGTCAAAGAAGCCACCAGCCTCGCGCAGCACCCAACGCCACTCGGTCAGCTCGACCTCGCGCTTCTTGAGGGTCTCGTAGCTGTCGTTGAGCTGGAAGATGCGGCTCTCGAGGCTCTGGCAGCGCTCGGCTAGGCCGTAGATCTCCGACGTGCTGGGGGCCGCCAGGGATTCGGTGTCGAGGTCGAGCTTGCGGATGGGCACGCCGGCCTTTTCCATCTGCGAGGCAAAGTAGCGAAGCTGGCGTTCAACATTGTCGAGACGACGGATCTCCTGGGTAAAGGCCCGCTGGAAGGCGTTGACGTCGCCGTTGAGCTATGTTCAGTTAGTTTCGCGTCCCTTTTGTCTTGTTTGTCATCGATTCCATCATCATCAGCCAACGTACATCGCGGAACTGGACCAGGCCAAGCTCGCCCAGAGAGTTGACAACTTCACGGCCGATTTCATTGGAGATGTACAGCTGCACCATGCTCATGTCCGCCGAGCGGAACGGCGTATCCCGCGCCGCCGGCGCCATGATGTCGGTTGTTTTGGGAGGGAGAAGTCGTTGGAAAGAGATAAATCAAATGTAGACGCGATACAGAAATGGACAATGGACAGTGGACAAATGGAGAGGCGGATTCAAATGAGTGTCGGGTTGTGGTTGATGCCGTTGTTGTTGTTGTTCGTTGTCGCCGTAGGCTGGCGAGAGCTTGAGGGAGAAAGGGTAGGTAGGCTTGTCGAAAAGCCGCAGACGCAGATAGCTATTTACTGCACTGCACCCAGGGATACGGCACTAAGGTGCTTGATTGGAGCCTGCCTCCCTGCGGCATATGTTGACGCCAGCCTGCATATAGGGAGACTTTCTGCCTCAGGCACCCAGCACGTGTACCTTGGTTTCCTGGAACAGCCACAATACAGCCACATATCCACTTTAAATTACTTACGTAATATATATAGTATTATTCTAGTGGTCCAGTCATTCCTACCAGCATTTATCATCAGCTCTATCATCGCCACAGCAGACTTTTTCACGATAGAAGCTTCAATTTCTTTTGGTTTGGAATTTTTATGTATTTTAAGTGGCATGTTTGAAGGAAATAGTAAACTGTGAAATATCAAACGCAATAAGACAATTGTGGTATAGACCGAGGCAGATAAGCACAAAACCGTGTAAAAGCAGCCTGTACTCCGAGATAACAAGAGCAAAAGAAAGCAGAAGAAAGCAAAAGAAACAGAGCAAGCAAAGATAATAACCCAAATGCCAAAAGTCAAAAGATATCAGAACAGCTGTAGATCGTACAATGCTGTAAAACGCTGCAAAAACGGTGCTTCCCGGTGCCGACCAAATACCTGTATCCTGTTTCCTTTTTTTCCAAACTCGCAAGTTGAACAATCATATGAAATAGAAATGTTGGAAAGAAAGTAATAGTAAAAATATCATGTTGTGGCCGCTTGCCGATGAAAACCGAATTTCGCTCGCGTTGAAAAGAATCATTTCGCTGGTCATGAGTAGTCGTGTCGTAAATGCCAGAGAAAAAGAAGAGTGCTGGCTGAAAAAAAAAAACAGTGGGAAGTATAAAACAGAAAGAGAAGCGAAGAGTTGTGGAGATGGTACGGAGGAAAAGAAGAGATTACAAGGGAAAAAGCGAGAGGGGAGATGAGGTCGAGCCGAGAAGAATCAACAGCTTGGTTGATTACAACTTTCTGCCAAACATGTACGAGCCGTACATGCCACCGACCTTGGCGTGGGCAACAGGGATCTTGCGCATGCCCCAGGACTGGGCACCCATCTTCCAGGGGCGCAGGCCGTTCTCCATCTGGTAGCGTCCCATGGTGACGGGAGAGCGGGCAGTGGATGCCTGGGCGCCGCGGACGAGCCACGAGCGCGAGCCAATCTCAGACTGACGCCAGCCCATGCGAACGAGCGCACTCTGGGACTTGCTGACCCGCTTGTACACAGTGTCAGTCACCTCGATGACTTCGAGGGGCAGCGACTTCTTGTCCAGGAGAAGGCCGTCCAGTAGGAGAGAGGAGGCAGGCATCTCATCGGCATCCATGTCGGTGAGGTCAAGGAAGCGAAGCTCGCGCTGGCCCTGAGTGTGTACGGGCGCAGCCTTGTCGTCGGCCTTGGGGGGCACAACAATGGTGCAGACATTCTTCAGCGTCAGGCCGCGGCCAAGAGACAACTCCTCAAGGTGCTTGGCGAGGCTGATGAGCTGGGAAATGTGGGATGCGTTCATCTTGCTGCCCTTGAGGGACAGAGACTTGAGAGTCTGGGGGAGGATGGGAAGGAGGCGTGTGATATCCTCGCACTCAAACAACTGGAAAGTGGAAGACTCGTAGCCAAGGCTCAGGAACTGCAGAGTGCCCTGGTTGACGGCCGGGTGGTTTGCCAAAAAGTCAATGACACCATTGGCCGTCAGGAGCGAGCACTTTGCGAGGTTGAGGTGAGAGATGCGTGCAGTGTGGGGGATTTTTTGCAGAGCAGCGTCTGTGACGCGGGTAGTGGAAAGGTCAAGGTGCGTGAGGCGCTTGAGCTTGGGCAGCAAGAATTCAAAGACGCTGGCGGGCAGGGTCAGACACTTGTGCAGAGACAGACGCTCAATGGAGAGGGTCTTGGGGAAGTCCTCCGCTTCCTGGCCAGCCATGATGTTCATGAAGCCACTGCGGAACTCATCCGAGTGGCAGCCGCACAGATCGAGGGCAACAAGACGGGGTAGCTCGGTCAGGAGCTTACGGATGACAGCCTCGTTGATATCGCTGTCAAGGTAGTCCTGGACGAGGAACTCCTGGAGGTTAGGGGTAAGGTTCAGGCACCGCATAAGGGTGTTGGCAGTCAGGTTCTGCGAGGCATTACGGGCGCTGGCAGTGCGGAACAGGCTGACGGGGTTGAAGTGAGAAAAGTCTAGACGACGAACCCATTCACCGCGGAGAGGGTAGGCCTCAAGCTGAGTGTGAAACTTGAGGAAGTTACGGGAGTGAGGGACAATGACACGACGGTAGAGACACTCAATGGTCTTTGCATTGATGGTCTTGGAGGTGACCAGCAAGTTGGTCAGGTCCACGTTGCGGCGGTCAATGCCATTGGGAGGAGTGTCCAGAGTGAGGTAGTTTGCGATGAGGCCTGGCCAGTTAGTATGTGATGATGAATTTGTATAAAAGCAGAATAAGAAATGATGGAAAAAAAAAACTTACGAAACACTTCATAGGGAAGCTTCTCAAGGGGCTGGTAAACATGGGTAGGCTCGGCGATTTCCACATCTTTCATGGCAGTGTCAGCATCAACAACATCCGCAAACGAACCAGCCTCGAAGGCAGATACGTCACCCTGCCGTGTGATATCAAAGACGGACAAGTCAAACTGGGTAGCAAATTCCAAGTCCTTGGCCTGGTCATGGAGAATGTCATCAGCCGAGAAAGAGCCACGAGGAGTGCCGGGGCGGGACAGCGGAGTAGACGGGGTGGACAGCTCGTCAGACACGGCGGTCTCGTTGGTGCTGTCTTTCATGAAGCGTTGGAGCTCATGAAGGTTGCGAGCGTAGGAGGAGACCTTGGAGGACGAAAAGGCCTGGGTCATATCGGCGTCTCTCTCGCGGATGGAGGAGAAAGAGGCTCTGGCGCTGACATCCTCAGACGAGGAGGCCGACGCCCTCTTTTGATGCCGGGCTATAAGCGACATCTTGGATGCCGCGGGAGCCTTTGCTCCCTTTCCTTTGGTGTGTGCGTCTGGCTTGGTGTATGACATTAAATTGACTAGACGGGTGTATTGGGTGTTTTCTGGGTGACAGGCGACTGATATGTGTTGCTGGTGTAGCTGATGGTAGTGATGAGAGGTTGGTGAGAGATGGGTTCTGAGTTGTTAGTCAGAGAAGAGATGAAGTCGACGAGAGACTGTTTGAGATGATGAGATGAGATGAGATGAGATGAGGATAGAAGTAGAAAGTTAAAAAAAATGGAAGGAGCGAAGAAAAAGAAACGGAAGGAACAAGAAGATGAAAAAGGAAGGAGGAGCTGGCACAAAAGGGAAATATCAAGAAAGGGAATGGTAATGGAAAGGTGGTGGTAGAAAAAGGCAGCAGAAGGCAACAAGAAGGCAAGAAAAAAATACAAAGAAAAAAGAGATGAAAAATAAAAGGACAAAAAACCACCCGAGAAAATGGGACAAAAGACCAACCCAGAGGGCATAGCACGAGGTCCAGGGGATGCGCGCCACAGCTCGGTTTTTATTAGTCACAACGGCAAGTCCTTATGTAACAAAATTAGGCTGGCGGCTTTGTTGGCCACTTTGTGGCTGCTGTTGAGCGTGCTGAGCGTGCTGAGGGGAAGGTGCTTGTGCAGTATGAATAATAGAAACCCAAAAGAGCAGGAGCAGCCAGACGAGCGTAAGGAGGGGAAGGGTGCTCGTGACGCGCCCTCTGCTCCTTCCTCTTGCTCCGTGATGAAAACAAAATGTAAAATTGGGAACGACCAAGAATGGAAGGAACAGAATAGGCAGGACAAGCATACAGACAAGATACGACTGAATTACTATGACAAACAGTGACTGGAAAGACTGGCAACAGTGAGGGGAAGTTGGATTCCATGACAAAAATGGCAAAAAAATGACAGACGAAAAGTGCTTGCCGTCTGTTGATCGGTCTCACCTCGTTGCATCAAAGACATTAAAAACGTAAAAGCATCAAAGCACCAAATAGAAATAGATTGGATTGCAAAACACGAGGCTCGGAAAGGAAGGAACAAGGGGCGATGCACTTGTACGGCCTTGTACGCGGGGAAGAAGCGAATGCGTGTGTATGGGATGTAGAACGTGCCAAATGTGCGAAACGGGAAAGAAGGGGGACCAAAGGCATCATGCACATCGAGCAACGACTTACGTTATGAGAACAGGGCGGCACAACGGTCAGGACACGAGCAGATGGGCCACGTCAAAACTAGGCAGGATGGCGTGTCGACAGCTAGTCGGTGAGGTGAGTGAATGAGCAGTTGTATTTATTGTATTCTTGTGATTGCTGTCAAATGGGTTGTTTGTGAGAGGCTGTGGCAAGTTGTGTGATGGAATATTGCAGAAGGAGAGCAAAATGGTAAAGGTATCGATTTAGAAAACGATCAAAAGAACGAGATTACTCGAAGAAAGAAGGCAGCTCCGATACAATATCTATATACCAGATGCCAGCTCTGATTACTATGTGTGTGTACTCGAGGACCACCCGGTCATTGCCACCATCGGCGTTTGGAGTGTTTGGCCGGGACTCGTATGACGAGGAAACCAAGGACGGGAGAGCGGTTTCGCAGCACTTCTTTATCTGCTCTATTACAGTATGTATTAATCTGTAGGGAGTAATACCGAGGACACTTTTTCTACGTTTTATCTCTTGGTTTGGGTCGGATCTATTGCCTGTGCGTCGCGCAAGCGCGGTCTGGGGAAGCGGCCGAGACGGTCGGAGCTTGCAGATAGGAGACAATAACAAAGCACAGCAGCTGCAGGGAGTCAATAAGAGTAAGAGGAAAAAGGGACGAAAGAGGGCTAGCAAAGAGGAAAAAGTAGGCTTAACAGGTGGAAAGAAAGGTGAAAAAATAGGTGAAAGGCTTTCTATGGAGGCAAGGCAGGAGGCGAAAACGACAGCGCCAGGCAAAGACGGAAGGAAGGTACGGAGTTTTGGGTGGACTGCGCTAACAAAACGGGGTACCTCGACGATGGAGCCGGCAGCAGGATGAAAAAGAGAAAAAAAAAGAAGAGACCCAGTTCCAAAAGAAAAAGAAAAAGAAAAAAAAAGAAGAAGAAAAAATGATGCAAAAGAGAGAAACTAGCAACAAAGGAAACGATTCACAGTGAAAGGACATTTGTTTTCTTGTTTTCTTGTTTTCTTGTTTGCTTGTGGCTATTGTACTACGTAGGATTTTCGAAAACACTGGCCTCCGTTCTTGGCCCCAATACATGGTTGATTACATAACGACATCTTCTGTCGAAACAGGCTGCTGTCCTGCTCTGTATAATTGACGAACCCGACAACGCATTAGACTGAGTGTTCTTTGACCCAGGTAATACCAATATTAGACTCGACAATTCCAGTCATCCAGTCACGATGCCAAAGTTGGTCACCTGGAGCGGACTTTTGGATGCTTGCGGTGGTCGGTGCTAGAGCTTGGCTGTTGCGGTCGGCTGACCTTATTGGCTAGTGATTTGCTAATAGAAATGGCAACCAGTAGCCTCACGCCAAAGTACAGAGTAACATGCTTGCAGCTCTCGCCGCCCAGTCATTCGGTTTTTGTTAGTTAACGATTACTTGATGGCAGGTGCGACCGGCACTGTCACCTCCTCTTTTGCGCAGTCTTTTGATTTCTGATCGGTGATCTCGAATCAAACGGCTGCTATTTCTCATGGCCGCTCTTGCTATTTGAAGTAATTTCTACCTGTGATCGTTTATGTGTCGTTTATTACCGTGTTACTCTACATTTGCACTGTGTCTGCCATCAGATGCCACACCAATAAACCAGCCAACGTTGGTGTCACCATATTGAGTCTACTATGTATGTGTGTGTATTGAATATTGTAAAGTAGCACAGCCATCTCTGCATCCCAGGCTGTTCAGCAACTCCGCGGTCCCAAATTGCTGTCCCACTGTCTCAGTCTGTCTCACTGTCATCTTTACTGCCACTTATGTAGCTCCCCTCTCCTCCCCTCTCCTCCCCCCTCACTGCTTGAGTATGCACTGTACCTCATTCGCAGGAGCTACTCCGCACCGACAACACACAGGGGGGAGGTGCAAGGTTACCTGTCATACTCGCTTGAATCTACCGCGCTTTCCGTCAACGGAGGATGGTCTAGCCACCGCCTGCACTTACACCCCTGGTTGCCTATTTCGGCCTCGTCACCGTCCTTGCGTCTTTTGCGTTTCCTTGCGTCTCCTCTCCGTCTCCTCTCGTCTGCTCTCAGCCTCTTTCTCCCGAGTGCCAGCGCATCACCATATTATGCCAACATCACATGGAAACAATGCATCCAATACTGAGTACACGACGATCTATCAGTCTTTCCATATAGTACATGTATAGTAGTACAGCGTCATCTCTTGGCCGTCACCTTGTAATCTTTGCTTCCTCCTCGTCTGTGCCGTCTTTGTTATCAGATCTTCTTGTATATCTCTGGGTCTCGGGCTCTGGTCTCAGGATGTCGGCGTCTTTCTGTTATCTGATCATCTCCCAATGCCAGGATGACTGCATCTGCTCCTGATCGCCGCTTGCTATCTCGGCCACATCACTCGCACTGCCAACACTCGCGTCACCGTGCAAGAGAAAGATAAGTCTATCTACTATACAATCTGTATCTACATAGTAATATGCAAATCTACAATGTAATAACAATGACTAGCTCTTTCTGCTGATTATCTACATAGTACGATGTAGTATGTATGCAGTATTATATCCCTGCCTCTACCAAGTACCATGCTATGTGTGGGCGTACGCCGGGATACTGACTCACGCCCCCTGCTACTGATTATCTCCCATTCTATTATCTCACCTTATTATCACTTGTTTCTCTACGTAGTACATCTCCATCTCCATCCTTTCCATCTAATCAATCTGTCTGTATCTCGTATTATCTCGAAAAAATCTCTTGATCGTCTCGCTCACACCCTGTCTCGTCCCTTTTTACATCTTAATCTCCATCTACGGACTTGTTGACCCGTTTTCTACTCCATCCAGCCCCCTCCGAGATTTCCATTCCCTTGTTTGTTTGGCTCTTTGACCAGACTCTGTTTCCGTGCCTCTGCATCTCTGCCTCTGCATCTGCTCATCTCTTCCGATGGCTTCTTTTGCCACAGGCTGTGTTGTCATTACCCGCATAGGCTGGCATCCTGTCTCCGCCATCCTCTTTCTCCGTCGCCTTCACCTACTATGTACGGAGTACTGATACTGGTTGATGGTATCCGCGCTTGCCAGAGATAATCTTGCATGAGCCAATAGTCTACGTGGATGCTTGAGAAAGTCAAAAGTCAAGATAATAATGCGGAACAGATGCCAGGCCAGCAAGGGGTCACGAAAACAAATTAATCCTGAGTACGGCCGAGAAAGGAGGGCGAAGCGAGAAGCACAGTGAGAGCAAGAAGAAGAAAAAGAGAGAAAAAGAAAAAAGAAGAGGACCCAGTTTGACAGACGTTGGCCTTGCAGAGTACTCTTTAGAGAGAAAAAGTCGAGTTAAGTAAAGTTAACTACTCCGTACTGTCAACCAGGCTGGTGGTATTAGACATAAAATTACTCGATTGGGCCTTAACTCGCTCTACCCAGTGCAATGCTATTGGTCGCTTCCATTGCCTCCTCTGCGTGCGACAACGGAGCGTGGCCCTTCTCCACCAATCTGGTAGCGATATCGCTCGCCGCAAAGCTAGTAGCACCTAAAACTGACTAACAAGCTACACTCTATGACAGAATCAATTGTGCATCGACACTGCTGCATCCAGTAGCATCCTGCCATTTGTACTCTTGCCAGAGAACCCGCCCCATCAGCGAGATAGAACACGAAATAAGAAGGAGCGATGCGCAGTGCTGCGTAAATACGATCTTACGATCGGCGCTGCGACGGCATACAGAGCACTTTCCCCACGAGTATATAAATAAGAAACAGGAAATCCGAGCGTTCTTTCCGTCGCTCAATTGTATATACCGCTTTCTTATTCTCTTATAAAACGGAAAGCGCATCCGGTTTCTTTGCCGGGGATTCTTTAAAGACGTACCGTAAAAAGAAGGCACGGCTGCAGCGCGCTTTCCTAGAAAAGAAGCAAGTCAAAACAAGCTCCGCGAGGAAAGAGCGAGAACGAGAAGAAAAAAGAAGACGAAAAAAGGTAAGGTGGCGGCTTCCTCTGCCTCGTTTCTTAACCCGAGCCGAGGCCAGCCGCTCTCCGGCGTACTCCTAACTGTAATGGCAGACATAGTGCTGTAACTGCCACTGTGACCAACACATTTAATCATGGTGCACAGCCCAATACAGCATACGTGTGAGCTGGCCCCGTGCTCGCTAAAAGCCGAGCCACTGTCTCGCAACCTACTGGCTGTACGTCTCACGTGCACAATGAATGGCCACCGGCTTCTCACTGTGTATCTGCGCCTCTATCCATTCTGCTGTTGAATGCCAGACGCCGTCTCGGCCCATACCTAAAAGCCGTCCACCGAGCGGTTGTTTGTTTACATACTATGTACCGTTTCAATAAAGTAAGCAGTGCCAGTAATGTTAATAATGATGTCAGCTTATTGATCAAATTGAAAAATTGACTCGAAAAATTCTCGCAAAAAAAAAAACTCGCATAACCTGACCAATGCCACGATCATGAGAGGCTGTTGCATTGTCTACAGCTCATTGATACAATTATATGGGATTGGAGAGAAGGGATGGAATTGATTCAGCAATGCATAGAGTTAGAAAGAAAGAAAAGGCAAATCCAGTTGCGTATACCTACGCTGGTTTAATTGCTTACTAAGCGAATATGCGGCGAGGTTCGAGGTTGAGGATAATCTTGAGTTTATGCCATTCGCCAGATAACTACTTTTCAAATACTGTGTGAGCGTGTAGATATACACCTGAAGAGAAACAACACACGACTCAAGCGATGACGCAAGACGCAAGACGCAAGACAGGATAATATGCTGAGTATACAAAATGGGGGCTATGCTTATGTAATGCATCATAAGTAGTTCTCTACAGAGAAACGAAGAAGCACAGCATGGGAAAAGAACAAAAGTGTGGTAGTCAAACAATAAAGGATAAAAGCAAAAGGAGCCGGCATGATCGCCGTCTATGGGGCCCGAGAAGAACAGGAAAAGGGCGGTGATAAAAACAGCAAAACAATGATAACGAAACATGAATAACAAAACAACAAAGCAAAACGTGATATTCAAAAACATGGACTGCGTCGTGCAACCCTCATTACCACCGTTGTCGTCCGTTGCCAGCGGGTTTACCGCCCTCCAGACTTGACCCGAAGCCGCTTTTTGCAGTCTTCGCAGTACCATTTCGCTATGTAGTTAGTATGTGTGTATATGTTTGATGCACGGTATGGATGGACAACACTCACCATTCGACTTGGGCGCGACGCGGAGACCGGCACACTCTAGATGGAACCACTCATGCTCGCAGTCGTCGGCATCGCACGCAATCATCTCGCCAAAGCTGACCTGTTGGCAGTAGCAGTATAGAGGGTCGTTATCGTCCACCTGCTGCTGCTGCTGCTTCTGCTGGCTCTGCTTCTGCTTCTGCTGCGGCTGTCTCTGCTGCTGGCTGCGGCTGCTGCCGCTGCTCACATCGCTGCTGCTGCTAGTGCCGTTGCCATGGCCACTACCGCTTCCGTTTCCACCGTGGCTCACACCGCCTGAGCCGCTTCCGTGGCCGTCGCCAGCAGCTACAGAGCTGTGACTGCGATGGTGGTCGCGGTGGTGCCCGCCCTCTCTCGCATGTGCGTTTGACGAGATGGAAGATGCGCCCTTCTTGTGGCTGCGCTTTGTAGAGCCGCTTCCTGGGCCACCGTTACCACTGCCACTGCTGCTGCCATTACCAGCGCTGCCGCTGTTGTTACCCGACGATGCAGGCTCGCTCGATCGTGATGGCCGTGACCGCGAGGTAGACTCGGCGAATGTGGCCAATGACGGTGTCGAAGGTTTGCTGGCCCGACCACTCTTAGTAGTGACCGACGCCGGCTGGACAGACTGAACGGAAGCGCTTGAAAGTGGTGTAGACTCCTTTTTCGTGGATGCGCTGGATGCCGATGCCGCTGACGACGTTGGCCGCCCTGCAGGCGTTGGAGCTTCCGTTGATGGCTTGTTGCTGAAAGCACCCGATGAAGTAGTCGGTGTTGCCGGAATTCCTGCAGAAGCTGCTGCTGCCGATGTTGGTGCTTGTGTGGAGCCGGTCTCCTTCTTAGCACCACCCGCAGATCTAGTGCGTGTCATCGGCACGGCAGAAACTGACGAGCCGGCTTCGGTTGCCTCCACCTTGAGAACCTGCACCTTGGCCGGAGATGCAACTGCGACTGGAGCCGGCGCGTGGCTAGGTGCAGGCACTGGCGTTGGTACTGGCGTCGGCACTGGCAACACCTTGTGTGGCCTTTCTATGGGTGCCCTCGGGTTTGCATGTGCGGCTGCGACTGTAGCAGTAGACGGTATTGCTCCGGCACCATTCTTGAGCTTGATCTCAGCCGGCGGCGCCAACGGCGATGGCCGTTGTTTGCTGTTCTCTGCCTTGAGCTGGGCTTCGCTCTGGTCTTCAGCCGTGGGAGATACTGCTTGCACCGGGACGCCCGGCAGACCTGAAGAAGCAGCAGTGCTCATTGGCTTGCCGCTGTCCTTGCTCACCAAGTTGGCAGCAACCGGGGATGGAAAAGCTGTTGTACCAGCCAGTGTGTTACTTGTGGTGCCATTTGTACTATGGCTGCTGCCGACGCTGCTGGGGTTCGCTGTTGCAGAGTCACCCATAGTGTTGTTGGGTGCCGTACCAGATGTGTTAGGTGCGGCAGGAACACTCATAGCACCTACGCCGGCCGCAAAATTCGACGAGCTGGTGGTGGCACTGCCGCCGTTAGGCGGAGCTGTAATGGCCTTATTATCAGGGCCAGTTTTCCTGGCACCTGCTGTGTCCTTGCCGGCGTCGGCAGTCTTCGCCGGGAGCTCGGTAGTTTGAATTAGGGATGGTGTGTTCGGAATAGAAACTCCATTGTATGCGCCGCTTTGGCTAGCACTCCGGCTGAGGCTCTCAGATGTGTTGATACCCAGGTTGGACGGTGCTGGTGAAGCGCGAGCGTTTTTAACGGGATCGGGGAAAGCGCCGATGACAGGAGACGATGTGGCCGAAGCTGTGTTGCGACTGCAAAGAAATTGTTAGTCCGCGCATCTAAGCAATAAAAATAATAATAACAATATTCATCAAAAACATACCTCTTCTTGGCCGCATTGCCCCCGGATGGGAGAGCCTTGCGCTTCTTTCCACCCTCTGGAGCAGGAGACTGGCGGGGACTAGCTACCCGGCCCTTTGCGCTGCCTGTCGCTGATGCATACACTCCGCTCAGCGCGCGCTCCATGGGTGCTGATGTGGGCGCAGGTTTCTCGACCTTTCTCCGCTTGGGTGCTGTTGTCGCAGCAGGTGCTGCGCCTGCTGCACCGCCCAGGATGCCCAGGCCAACACCGGCCGTAGCCGCAGCAGTGTCAGCAGCAGCGGCCGCCGGTTTCCGCGACTTGGTACCGCCGCCTGCTCTCTTCGCCTCAGCCTTGTGGTGAAGATCATCGGCATCTGATTCATGGTGATTGGCCTGCTGCGCCGCCTTCTGGCTCCGCCGGGCAGCCACGGCTTGTTTTCTGGCATCGCTGCGTGCTGCTGCTTCTTCTGCAATCTGCTGCGCGGCAGCCGACAGACTCGCTGCACCCTCGCGCCGCGAGCGCTCAGCCTGTTGCGCGTTGTTTGTTGCGCGGCTGGCCGCCCGGTTCTCAGGGTATGCCCAGTGATTGTCGCTGCCCCATTTGGCCTCATCGCTGAACTCGAGCTCCAGGTGTGGCCATACGTCGTCAATCCGTCCCATCTGCTTATTAAGCGCGTCATTTGCAGTAGTAATGACGTGGTTCTTTTCTTCCAAAGCGACGAGCATTTCCCGGATTACAAAACCGACCTGGCGGAAAAGATGCCGCCGCGGCACATCGCCTGTGTCATTAGCAGACGCGGCTGCGACCTCTGTGCCCGTGGCCTGTGATTGTGCTGAGTGGCCATTAGCCAAGGCAGAGTGGCCGCCAGTGCTGCTATTTTGTGTCGTGGAGGCGGCCGCCGCAGTATTGCTGCCGTCGTAAGGGGAACGTGTCGTGTTGGGAACGGGCTGACGCAGCGCCAGGTTGATCAGCTGGAAAAGCGCCTGCTGGGGGACGTGGATTTTAGCGTCGACCTCCTTGAGGAGCGTAAAGTGCTTGACAAGCTCTTTGGGCAGAGCAGAGATCGCATCGGCAAAGTGTGTGACACCAGGGAAGATGTCAATCGGCTGCTCTGCAGCAGCACCGGAGGCACCATCGCGATCACGGCCGGCGCCCCGTCCAGCAGTGGCTGACGATCTAGGCGGGTTTGTTCTGGTTTGCCGCACAGGCTGACGGCGGTTGGGGGCGTCAGACGCGGTCGCAGAGGGCTTCGAGGTCTTCATTGCGACTGAGGATGTAAGGGTATAAGGGGGTATTGTCGAGAGTCAGGTCGAAGTTAGGCCGTAGCCAAGTCGAAGTCGGGGGAGGAGGGAAGTCGAGGGAGCGTCGATGGCTAGGTTCGAGCCCGAATCGAGCGTGATTTAAAGCTGTCTATAGCAGAAATAAAGGACGATGAAGATATCGAGACTGTGAATAAGGATTTGGCACTCGAAGGAAGCCTAAACAAAACTTGGGTGGCCGGCGAGACGAGAGAGAAACACGAGGAAGTCGAGAGGAAGAGGGCAAAACAAAGGCGGCAAAGGTGGGCCAGACTGGACGCGGAGATCGCTCGCCGTTTTGTTTTTCTTGGTGTTTTCGGGGACGGAGATGGTGTCGGCTAGCTTTGTATCATCGCATGTCTCCTGTAGTATCAGGTCACAGAAATCGCGAGTTGAGAATACTGCTGGTAAGGGGAGGGGGTGTCGACGATGCAAGATGGCTCTTGGAATCTCTTGACGGAGGAGAGAAAGAGGCAGGAGAATGGCCCCAGAAAGGCCCCAGCGGGTGCTCTGCTCCAGAGTGGACGCATAGAGCGTAGAATGCGCTGCACCTGCCGGCTACTAGAGGCTATTGGCTGCTATGGGGCGCGCGCCGGTCGTACAGTAGCACTACTACGCGGTATCCACTTATCGGACTTTTGTATAACCGTACCGGACAACTGCACGTCACCGTATGTCGATAAGATAAGAGATAAGAAAGACGATAAAGTATTTATGGTTATCGATATCGATAAGAATAGCAGGCAGAGGAGCGCAGGAGCACAGAAGCACAAGAGCCAAGGCACAGGCAACTCTGGTGCCGGAGACAATTCATATTATGGATTTCGATGAATTGGGCTAGGCACCTGTATAATTTCCTTCTCTTCTCGTTGAAATTTATATAATAAGAATTGTTGATAAAGCTACAGGCGCAACCGTCTAGGCCTTGGCTGGTTGAAAACGCTCAGTAAACAATGTAAAATAAGAGAATGCTGAATGGCAAGGCTCTACAAGCCCTCTATCATATCGGTAAAGACTGCAAATAAAGGCAAATAATAACAGATGAATGATATGAGAGCAAATTAAAAAGAATCAAATACATGAAAATCAAACAACATGGGCTTGCTGATGCTGCTATTGCTGCTGGTGCTGCTGGTGTGTTCTTGTTTTTATGGCTTGTGGTGTTGTTTTCGTAATATGGGTATAAATGAGTGAGGTGTCGCAATAACACTTGGAGTTTGATGCGAACTTGTCGCTGTGCCTTGGAACAGCATGAGGGCGGCTCCTTGCAGCACCTACCGCTGCTTGATACGCTTGCGAGGCTTCTCATCGCGCGCCTTCTGCTTCTGTCTCCACTGCCATTCAAGTAGGACCGGCAGATAGCGGTATAGGTCGAACTCGGGCCAGAAACAATCAAGATAGAACACGTCCGTGTCTTGGTGGCCCTGCCACAGCATGAAATCACTCAAACGATGCACACCACTGGTCCGAATGAGGATATCCACCGGTGGATCGCCTGCTGTGTACATATTGTTGTCGAGGGTCTTTTCTGTGATAGTCTCGGGGTTGGGAAGAACCGGGGCACCGGCAGCATCGCCATGGCTCGTCTGCGGCGGCGAGCCAGGTGGCAGAGTGGTGGTCGTCGACACTGAGTCGTCGTGCTCGTCAGACTGGATAACAGAAGGGGAAGGCGAAGTTTCCCGGATAGTGGACAGTGCTTCGGGGGTATCCAGCTTCTTGGATAAGATCTTCTGCTTGATGCGAGTCTCTGAGAATGTGGTGTTTTGCTGCGGCGACGGGGCAAGGGGGCTGGAGAATTGCTCGACTGTGGTGCGGATCGATCTTGTGATTTCCTCCCGCGAAGTGTAAGGGAAACAGATGTTCAAAGCACAGCTGGCGGAAAAGACAATCGTTAGCATAGAGCCAAAACATTGGCAGGACATATGGGCTCTGGTGATGTATACTTACTTTCCGTTGTCCTTTGTCGTCTCGATGGCCCGGTCAACAACCTCAAGCACATCGGCGCGGATGAGGTCCCGCTGTCCTAGGACACGGACAGCAGCACCGTAGCGCTCAAGGATCTCGCCGTGCTGCATGATCTGCTCAAGTTTCACCTTTGCAAGCTCCATCAGGCCATCGACTTCGTACTTTGGACGGTTGAAGTTTTCGATGCTGAAAGCATACACGGTGATGACCTTGGCACCGGACTTGTAGCAAATTTCGAGGACCTATAGAAGCACATATTAGTCTAAGCAACTTCTTTGTGCTTTGCATCGTTTGCTGACTTACTCGTGCCAGAGCCTCAAATCCCAGGTGGTGGCCTTCCAGGGTCTCGATCTTGTGGTTTCTAGCGAAGCGTCGATTACCATCCATAACAAAGGCTACATGCTTGGGCACAGGGCCCTGTTTGATGGTGCCAATGGCAAGCTCATGGAACTGGTGCAGAGCCCATTCTGCCGGCGGCGAACTGAGCGCCCAGTTTCGGAGACGCGAAAGATAGAGATCGGACATTGTGACGACGGCTGTTTTGCTTTATTTGATAGCCAGCCCGAGTCCGCTTGACTTGCGATGCAACAAGGCTGCAAGCGAGGCGTGGGAAATGGCGGGAGATGGCCGGATGGTGGAATAGAGGTTCACGCAAGGTGTGGTGTCGGAGAGAGGCCCAGAATAGTGACTGGGAATAGGATTTCAGGTTGATGGACAGAGTTGTCGGGAGAGTCGAGGGGACGGGGTGAGGTTGAAGACTGTTGGGAAGGAACGCCGAATGGCCAGAGTTGCTCCTTCCTAGCAGTTTTTGCTTGTGACGGACGAATCGGGCGCAAACGCCAGCCACAGTCTAGAGCGTATGCTTGTGTACAATGTATTTTTAGGCTACGATTTACAGCGCAAAAGTACATGCCACGGTGACGTGGTGCAATTGGCTGTGGGGGGGGGGGCAAGTGCTATCAAGCACTAGCGGGCAAGGCAAGAGCGGACAGCCATGAAAATAACACCTCTTCGAACCACATCCCAACAATTGCGCCCGCATCGACCTCATCGCGCCTTCTCTTTTCGAGAATTTTGCACATGGCGAGGAAGGAACTTCCGGACGAACTCACTAATCAACCATTTAATCTATCCCAAAGCATACGGTAAAACCAAAGTCTCCATCCCCAACAATCAGAGGCAGCAAGAAGCAACAGGCAAGAGTAGAGAAGCTACGACCGACAGCTTCAGCATCCCACCACAGAAGCTCGTCCACGTGCAGGAAGTTACCACCGGCTACAACACCTGAAAGGGCAGACTCAGCGACGTGGACATTTTCTCTTAGTACAACGAAAGAAACAGCTCCAGACCGTAACCGACTGGTGGCTTGCACGCGCCCAGAGCTTTGTCAGCACCTACTTTTGCATCCGCAGAGCTCCGCGATCACAACATCGTGAACTTGCACCAGTACAGAGACACATCAACACCGCCACCCCAAAAAACGCAACAACTGAGCAGTACCAACAGCAGTCATGTCGTTTGCAGGGGCCCCAGTCACCCGCAACCTCGTCCTCGGCGTCGTTGCGGCATCGCTCGGCGCAAGCATCTTTGACGCAAAGCACTACTTTTACATTCTTGTTGATCCGCAGGTGCTGCGATATGGCCAGATTTGGCGGGCTCTGACCTACCAGCTGTGCTACACCAACTCTTCAGAAGTCCTGTTTGCCTGTATGGCATTATACCAGCTACGAATAGTTGAGAGGATGTGGGGATCGAGAAAGCTCGCGGTAAGTTGCTTTACTTGCGGTATGATTGCAGACCACAACTGACATTGATTAATAGTCGTTCATCGCGGCAATGTACTCGCTGTCGGCGGTTGGCATGCCGCTCATCGCCGTCGTGCTTCGCTTTGTGACACGCGGCCGCTTCAACTACCTCCCAGCGGGCCCTACATCGATCCTGTTTGCCATTCTCGCACAGTACTACTCGATCATCCCGCACAAGTACACCTATCGGGTGGCGTTCTCGGCACAGGATCCTCCGGCTGCCAACGCGGCCAGCGGTGGTGCAGCTGACAACTTTGTCGGGCTCACGCTGTCCGACAAGTCGTACCGCTACTTCTTGGCGGCCCAGCTGGCTCTTTTCCAGTGGCCCGGCTCGCTCATGATGGCAGGCTTTGGCTGGGTATTGGGCCACGCGTGGCGCAACGACGTCTTGCCTGGCCGTCTGTCCGATTGGCGCGTGCCTGGCTGGATGGTGGGCCAGCAGGCGACGCCGCAGAGACGGGATGAGTTTGAGGGTCTGAGGCGACGCCTCGAGGACGAGAACACTGGCACAGCGACAGGCGTGGACGACCAAGCCGATGGCGGTGCGGAACGTCGGCGACCGGTTGGACAGCAGATCCTCGACCAGTTCCAGGGGCCAATGTAGGCCGAGGCATCATCATGAAGCCGCTGCTTTTCTTCTTATTCGTTTTTCCTTCTTCGCCGCCAGTCCCGCAGACTATCAGTCTAGTCCAAGATTCAGTCAAGAGAAATCAATACATTTTCCAATTACTTTTCTTTTTTTTCTTCAGTCCACATCCTACTGGGGCCAGATCGACTCTCGATCGCTCCCCGTTGGCAGTCCGGCAAAGGCTTGCAGGGCGCAATGAACTCTAATTTCCAGCCCATGCCAACTTGTGCATACCACGCTCCAACTCTGCCACGAACCGAGGAATTCAATCAGCCAAAACATTCAATCAACATTCTATTCAACAATGATTGGATTTTTCCGCATTATTCATCGTCACAAATGTTGCGCCCGCGTCTGCTCAGAAACGCGTAAGACGAAAACCCCCTGTAAATAGGCTCCTATCTCTTCTCGTTTAGCTTGTTTGGTCTCCTACCTCAGATACTTGGTATTTATGCACTTTCAGCCAGTATCAGCCTTCACATGGCAATGTGATATAGATAGCCAGAGGCACATGGCTGCCCTTGCGTCACAGCCCCAGCCCCAAACCCCGTGGCCTCCGAGCTGAAGCCTACGGAGTATGTATCTTACTACTTATCTACTAAGTATGACCTATACCGTAATGCTACTCTGTACTCCAGCAGATATCTGACGAGTCTCTAACATGCAGGCCCCTAATTTGGCTCCACCTGATCGCGTTCGAGTGCTAGAGTGATGGCCAAGGAGAGCTCCGAAGAAGGCCTAGTGCAGTGCTTGCGTGCCACAGGTCACTCAATAGTGCACAAGGCACAAGGCACAGAGAGAGAGGACGCTGGAACAGTGCTGGGAAAACATTATGAAGGAGACGCGTAAAGTGGATCTGGTACTAACACTACTGGCGCTGCTGGTGGACGGCTTACCCCTGGCGCGAAGCGCCCAAGAAGGGAAAAGATGGGGAAAGAACGACCGCTGGCAAATTAGCCATGCTCCGTTTTCTCCTATTTTGATATCAGCCTCTCCAATTTGGCAGCCATGGAAAAAGGGCCTACCGTACTCTGTGGCTACTATGTACGGAGTACAGTAGAAGAAGGCAAGTGTACGGAGTAGAAGGAAAGAAGGAAAAGGAAGGCGGGAAGTTAGGACGTGCTTGCGGGCAGGAGCGATGGACATAAGTGGCAGCAGCGTTCCAAGGCACAGGGGGCATTAAGAAGATAATGAGAAGAAGAGGAAGTCGCGAATACCGGAAACCCGAAAAATAGATGACGACAAGAGTGAGAACGGAAAGAACGACGGGCATCGCAGACGATTGCGAAAAATGGACTGGAGCAATAAAAAGAAATCAAAATTAAACAAATAAAATAGCAATCGTGACGTCTGTGCAATTTCGCAGGCAGACGGCGCCATTTTCAGAGCCTGCACTTCGCATTTCTCATCAAGTGTCAACGACACGCATTTCTCTACTTTCACTATGCCTTCCGTGTTGTTGAACCCTGGAAGAGGAATGCAGCCACAGGCACCTTGTCGCAGCACCCTCCAGCACACCCGCCCATTGGACCTTTAACCACTCCAACCCCCCTCCTGGATCGCCGGTCTCAGATCCGCAGCACGTTCTTTCACGCACACGCACTGCCTCTCACTTTCTTTCTTGTCTATTCTCTGTTCTCTATCTTTATTGTCTTTGTTGTATTGGGCCTGATTGTTTCGGAAAGCCCTTGCGTCTTTACTCGGATCCTGTATCTTCTTGAAATCTCCTTTTAAAATCAACCACGCTCACCATCTCGACGACAACGACGACAGCGACAGCGACAGCGACAGCGACGAAGAAAACATTGACTGTCTCAGGCAGCCACCCAAGGAATAGGTGCCATTGCCAACCGCCAGCCACCATCTCATCACCCATGGCTTGACCCCGACAAACCCAATCGTGGCGCTTTCTTTTGCCGTTACTTAGTAGAGGGCCAGACCTGCAGCAAATCCAACAACCACAGCAGCGAAATCAGGGGACGACTATACGGACGAGACAGACACCGTTCATAATCTTACAGACAGCATCGCCGGCGACACTAAGTTCTCAGAGACGCGCACGCGGGCACCATCTCCCTCTACACTCATACGCACTTCGCAAGACTCTCTTTCCGATGAACGGCGTCGGCAGCAGGAGGGCCTTTGGCATCGAGCCAGAGGGCGCCTCTCCTTTCCAGGACGTCGCTCCGACCGGCCGCGCCATGGCCAACGGATACAGACAGGACATTATCAACGGCTTCGAGGCCGACCGCCCCCGGTACAACCCAGTAAGGACATATGCCACCTCACACAATCTCACGAGACGTATTGTAAAAGAGTGCGCATGATCTGTTGCTAACTCGGGTCGCGCAGTTAAATGTTGAACACCCACAGAGTTCGCCAAATGTCGACCTCAAAGACCCCATCCAGGTGCATCTCCTCACAGAGACGGCCTTGTCTGACAGCCGTGAATGGGTCATTCTGTCCCAGGAGGAGGTGGACAACCTCAAGAAGCAATGCCAGTCTATTGTGCAGCGCATCGAGCAGACACGGGCAAATCTTGCCATCCAGTCGAAATACCGCGATGCCGCCATATCCATGGCCAAACTGTACTCGCCAGGCAAGCGCAGAAGCATCTTGAGCGACAACAGCGGCACCGAAGCCGAGCGTGAAGCAGACGCCGAGAAAGAGGCCTGCGAGCGCAAGTGCGAAGAGCTTGCCTCTGAGCTGTTCACTTTGGAGAAGCGGCTCATGGAGCCTCAGCGACGACTATTCCAGCACACTGCCGGTATTCTGCAGCTGACTCACCGGGGTCCATCAAAGAACAAGAAGGGCGGCGCATCAATAACCGACGGCCTTCCTGCCGGCGGAATCCCCGGCAGCCCTGAGAGCATGTACACCTACGACCGGGAGAGCATGGAGATTGTATCTGGCGGCAGCATGTTTGACGACCGCAGCCTTTACCTCCCCATCGACCAGCCATTTGGCTCTAAAAAGGCACCAGTGGTGATTCCCCAGAAATCGCCCATCCGGAAGGAGACCATGGAGCTACGCGAAGAGAGCGACAGACTCCGCGACACCAACATCCGCCTGCAGCAGGAGGTCGACCAGCTGCGCGCAGCAAGCGACTCTCTGAACGAAGAGCTCACCGCACTGCAGCGCGAGAGCAGCGAGCGTCTGCAGACAGTGGCTGACGCTGAGCGCCAGGTGGAGGACCTGAACGGGCGTCTGCGCGAGATCATTGTGCGGTTCAACCCGAGCAAAAACGGCGGCTACGAGGGCCCACCGCCCAGCACTGGCAGCCAGTCGGGCAATGGTCTTGCCGCACAGATCGACTACCTGAGCGAAGGTCTGAGCACAGCGCAGCAAGAACAGGAAGTCAGCGCATCCGAAACGGCACGCCAGTCCGATATGGGCGGTGCTCTGGCGCAGTTTGAGGGTCGCATGGTCGCAGTCAACAACGACATCCAGCGCCTGGTTGCTTCGTCTGGTGCTTCTGTGGCACCGATTCCCTCGTTGACAGGTGCCAGATCCAGCTCTGGTGTCAACGCACAGCTCAGCTGGCTGGAGGATGTGCTCCCTGAGATCGAGTCTGGTGTGAGCCGTGCAGCAGATGCGACTACCGGCCAGCAGGCAGCCGAGCAGGTGGATGCCGTGCTCATGGGTCTGTGGGACATTCTTCAGTCTGGCTTTGCCGACCAGCAGCGGCAGCGTGAGGAGCGCAAGGCGTCGCGTGCACAGATGGGCCTTACAGGCGAAGATGACGATATGTCTGGTGACGAGTCGCCAATGAGTGCCAATGAGCAATACTCTCTGCATGCCCTTTCGGCCAAGGTGCAGTGGCTGTACTCGCAGACGACCAAGCTGCGCGAGCACAAGTCTGTTCTGAAGCGGCAGATCAAGCAGCAGCGCGAGCTCAACAACAAGTCTGATGCCGAGAAGGACCAGGAGATCCAGAACAAGTCGGCGGAGCTGGAGGCGGCGGCGGCTTCCCTGCAGAACAAGACTGTGGAGCTGCAGCAGGCCCAGCGGTCAGCGGATGCTGCCCAGGACCAGCTTGCCAAGGCGCTGCTGGACCTGAACGACGCGCAGTCGAACCTGGCGCAAAAGGACAGCCAGTCGGGCCAGGCCACGCGGGCCGTGGAGCAGCAGCTGTCAGAGCGCAATGCAAAGCTGTCGGCGCTAGAGTCGCAGAGTGCCAAGCTGCAGACGGCCCTATCTACGGCCGAGGCCAGCGTGGCGAGCCTGACGGCGCAGCTCAAGGAGGTGTCGGACGCGCGGGATGCAGCAGCAGCCAGCGCGGACAAGGTGGCCAAGGACCTGCAGACGCGCGACAAGGAGCTGGAGGATCTCAACATGATGCTGGTTGAGATGAAGACGGAGGCGACGATTGCAAAGGCGGAGCTGGAAGGCGCGTATGGCACGCGGTCGCAGCGGGCCAAGGATGTGGCGGCATATGCCAAGTCGGCAGAGAACGAGGTGCTGCAGACGCAACTTGACAACATGAAGAAGGAGCTGACGGGCACGCTCAAGGAGTACGAGGACCTGACCAAGGACACGATTGCAGCCGAGCGCGAGAAGCTGGATCTGGAGAACCAGCTGGACGACGCGCTGGCAGCCAAGGCGTCGCTGGAGTCGGATGTGCGGGCGACGCGCGAGAAGCTGGAGGCGGAGGTGGCGTCGCTCAAGGAGGAGCTGGACGCCGAGAGGCTCAAGGTATCGCCGGGCAGCGCGACATCGCGGGCGGGCGCGACGATGCTGAGCGAGCAGTTCCGGGCGACAATGAAGGGCGAGCGCAAGAAGTTCCAGGAGGAGCTGCGGAGCGAGCAGGCACAGCGGAGGAAGCTGGAGGAAGAGCTGCGGGCGCTCCGACGGGCTGCCGGCCCAGGCAAGAGTCCTCTCAGCCCGCGGTAGTCTCTCTGTCCGCCTGGCTGTCTTTTGACGGCGTTTCCTTTCTCCTTAATGTGACTTCCGACCTTACACCCGTTATGCTCTGCCAACTTGCTTTTCCCTCTCTTCTTTTTCTTCATCTTCATCTTTATCTCTTCTTCTTTCTTGTCTTCTTGTCTTCTCTTCTTCTCCTTCCCGCCTCCATTGGGTATCGTCCTTCATTTCCTTCTACTCCTTTACTTTTGTACAACACCAGCATACCGGAGTCGCATGGCGTCTATCAGTTTGATTCATCCTTGTTTATTATCCGGGCCACTCGTCTTGTGTCGGCCTTTCTGTGTGTTCTGTCTATTTCTCTCTGTCTTCCTATGTAAATTATCATATCCGGGCTTCTTGGCGCCTGGCCAGACAGCACGAGCATATCTGCTGGGTGCTGTGCAGTTGGTTTAACATGTCTGCTTTCCTGCTTTTGTTTTTGTTTTCGTTTCTGTTTTTATTTCCTGTTATTTTTATTTGGTTACTTTTGTTTACTATCCTGATTTTTGGAGTAGACGCACCATCAAGGGCGTCGGATTTCGTTTATTAAATCATCTAAAATATAGACATGCACTGCTTTGGATACAGCATCTGATTCTCAGTCCTTTTGATGTTGTGTGTATTTGTGGTGTATTGGCGACGGTGGTGCAGCTTCAATGACGTCTGTGGGCACGTGACCTGCACCACCCAAAAATTACAAGCTAACCTCCGACTCAATCACCCCGTCTGCAACCAGCTCATAAGAACAGGATCACTCAAGGCCACCCAAAGCCAGACAATTTTACTCCAGTACGCACCGCTCTCTTGCAATGGGAGACGTCAACACTAGCTCTGTCGCCACTCCTGATATGAAGGTCGACCCAGCGCGCGCCGCAGCTCTCGCGGCCAGCCTCGGCGCCGTTGCCGAGCGGGTGGCCGCCGCTGCGTCTTCTGCGGGCGGCCAAAGTGTGCGCCTTGTGGCTGTGAGCAAGCTCAAGCCGGCGAACGACATCTTGGCACTGCACCAGCCCGGTGGTGCGTCTGCCTCTGTGGGCCAGGTTCACTTTGGCGAGAACTATGCACAGGAGCTGCGCGACAAGGCGGCGATGCTGCCGCGCAGCATCAAGTGGCACTTTATCGGCGGCCTGCAGTCGACACACTGCAAGAACCTGGCGCGCATCCCGAACCTGTGGTGCCTGTCGAGCGTGGACTCGGTCAAGAAGGCCAAGCTGCTGGACACGGCCCGAGGCAATTTGCTCAAAGACGATGCGTCGGCCGGGCCGCTGCACATCCACGTGCAGGTCAACACGTCGGGCGAGGAGAGCAAGTCGGGCTGCAGCCCCGGCGACGAGACGGTGGCGCTGTGCCGGACGATTGCGGACGAGTGCCCGAACCTGCGGCTGCTGGGCCTGATGACGATCGGGGCGATTGCGCGGAGCAAGGCGGTGGCGGTGGACGAGGGCGCCGAGAACCCCGACTTTGTGGCGCTGTGCGAGCAGCGGGACCTCGTGGGCAAGGCCCTGGGGCTCGCCGAGCCGCTGGAGCTGAGCATGGGCATGAGCGACGATTTTGCGAGCGCGATTGCGTCGGGGAGCAGCGAGGTGCGCGTGGGCAGCACAATCTTTGGCACCCGGCCAGCCAAAGGCGACGCAAAGCTTGTTGCGTAGAGGCAGTCTAGCCGGCTCAAGCTTCTTTTGTTCTACTTATTATTCGTATTCTTATCTTATTCGTTATTCATTGTTTTCTCTCGTTGCTCTGCCTTCTCACTGCTTTGCATTCTCTCATACAACGTCTACATGCGACAGTGCCTCGGCCGCATTGATACCGACCGAGACAGGATGCAATATTCTCAGCATCAGGCAATCAACAGCAGAGCAAGCGGTGCCAGATTCCCAACAGAGCCTAGCTGTGGGATGGAGAAACATGTGGCACGGGACGAGGGAGGCAGAAGGCAGAAGGCAGTCAGTCGGCAGTATTCTCCAGTGCGGTGTAATTATGGTATCTATTCGGCTTCCTGATTAGGCAACGGATTGGACAGCAGCTTCCGAAACGGCATGTCTAGGGGTGTGAGGTGTGAGGATATAAATACATATGTAGCAATGCAATGCTTAATGTACCTGGGCATGGGCGTGGGCATGGAAATGAGTGTGCATTGGAGACGGCAATAGATATGCAGTGCACGCATTTTCTGCCACTCTTCGTCATGTGTACAAATAGTAGTATGTGTGTTGTCTTCATCTCGTCGTGGGCACATGACGTGTCGGACGATCTGTGGCGGTCCCTGAGGAGGTGGCAATAAACTTCCCCGAAGCCCCTGATCCCCTGACAATCACTGCTTAGCAGCTGGAGGCTCTACGATGTAGGCGAGGTAGACGAGGTAGAGCATTACTACGTATGGCCGAACCCACCTCCCTCAAGACAGATATTCAGTAATGAAATAAAAAGCGGCAGGCTAATGAGGAACAAGGGGTACAGGGGTGGCCCAACAAGGACAGGTTACAATATCATCGGAATCAGGATTTGTCGTTACGGAGTACTTCCCCGGGTTCCATTGTCGTCGTATATTACTGCTGTGTGTACATGCAAGTACTCTGTCAGTGCAAGACGCTCTGGCGGTAAAGACAGCGACATTGCAGATCTCGTGGTTTTCTGCAATAGCCCTCTGTCGTTGAGTACGAGCAAACATCAAAGAACCAACCAGCCAGCCAGCCAACCGACCAACCAACGCAAAGACCTTGCTGGTTAGTGCCCTGGCGGGAAATGAGAGCAGGGCACGCGCAAGACTGCTCAGGAGAGGAAAGGGGTTGCATCGACAATATCAGCCGGGCTCCAACCAGCAGCGGGCGTTGACGGGACAGTGGTAGCCAGACAAGGTCAAGGCGCATAGAGGAGAGGGGAGTCGAGTCAGAGACAACCCTATCTTGCTCGGGGTGAAAGCAGGGCAGCCAAAGTCGGACGTCTCAGCAAGACAGCCGTCATTATGACTGTCATGACTGTCATGTACTATCTCACCACTTGACATCCGTTCGAAGTGAGTGTTTGTTTTGCAGCAGAGGTTGTTTGATTTGGCGGTTGTCTACTTGTTTTTGTTATTTGTATATTTAATCCAGCCTGGCTGATTTGCAGATATTCTTGTTGAATATTAGAAATCAATTTAATTACTATTTTCAATTTAATTACTATTTTACCTAATAAATAAAACAGATATAAACCAGTAAAAAATAATATGATATAATCTAAAATTAAATACAAATCAAATACAAAAGTGCTACACTGCCAGTAAATATTGGCGGACAAGGCTGTGTATGATGATTCAATAAATACTATGTAAGCTGACAAGGCCAAGATGACGAGACGACAAGCTGACAAGATGACAAGACATATGACAGCAGCGACGGCAAAGACAACTACAATGACAGGCAAGCGGCTACACTTGCTTGCGGACTCCAGCCCTCGCCCTACAGAGTACACACTCGGCCCGCCGTGCAGTGTAACGGCCTGTGTGACGGCGATCTGTTGCATGTGGCTTTGTAGATTACAGAGGATGCGTGACAGTCTGACAGAGGATGTCGGTGGTCGGACAGCAGAGCGAGGTGGAAGGCAGGCCGAGGCAGCAGGATACACAGTAGACACAAATGGAATGCGATGGTTACACGAGATAAATAATATTAGGAAAAACTGCAATGAAATAGTAATAAATAACACAAAAAAAAAGACGATACACAGACACAAGCAATATAGCTGTGCGACACCCGATGGAGGAATGTGTCAGCAAGGTAATGTGAGATTTGTATCGAGTCCAGGTGAAGCAAATAGAAATGCAGACATACACAGAACCAAGGGAAGGGAGGATGAGACTCGGCACCATACTATACAAGACATGGTACTATGTATTACGACGCAATTGTTTTGTGCGTTTATCAAATTTAGATATCATGACGTGCTGACGAGGCTGGATGTCTTGTGCAAGTGGCGATACGAGATGATGCTGTAGATGATTCAGGACTCGGCCTGCTTGCAGACTGTAGACTGTAGATTGTAGGTTGCAGAGGAGAGCAGAAATTCAAATACACGGACACTCTGTCGCAATGCTCCCACCGTAGTACATAGTCACGGTGAGTGGCACAAGAGTTCCACACCGGTGACTGCGAGTTGAATTTCCTCTTTATTAGTCGACATGACTTAATATTACAGGCCGTGCCCAACGGTTGAATACGACGCAGATAGGGGTATGACAGGAACGACAAGACGAAAGAGAAAACACGAGGAAGAGCGGGAGAGCGAAGCTAGAAGGCGAAAAGAAGACACAGACCCCGAGTGAATAATGTACCGTAGCAATACAGAGACTAGCTGGCTAATCAAACAGGGGGTAGGCTGGGTCTGATATGAAGCAGCCAGGCCAGCAGTAGAAAAAGGGCCTTCTAGAAGAGGCAGAGAAGACCAGAGAAGGAATAACTGGGCTGGAAGTCATTCTGTTACAGGAGTACTGTGGGAATAATAACACCTATGGTAATGCTAGCAAAGACGAAGCGACGGCACGCCGGCAGCCTAGCAGGATTCATTTTGTTTTAATGGAGAAGCATCCGACCAGGAACCCTGGGCTTGGTAGGCCGAGAGACTACTCTGTTAAGCGACTCTCTAATTTGTAGGCTCTTCCTCAGGCTGCGACTATCCTACTATTGCAAAAGGATAGCACGAACGAACACGATATCCCAAGCTCGGGTCCATCCGCGGGTCTGTATCATCGACAACGGGGCCGAATAAAGTATTGTGATATACGACAGAAGTCTTGCGAGTGTCTTGGCCTAGTCCGTACCGGGGACATGAATCTTGGGCAAATGCTCTGTCAGTGTTTCGTTGTGATGCCGTTGTGATGTTGACCGTTGACGATACAAGGGTTCAAGGGTCTTGCACTATTCCACAACGTATAATACTATTACTCTATAGTAGACAAAGGCAACACTACAACAACGCCATGGCGTGGTCTGTCGACAAGAATCCTCCATCCCAATCTTCAACAAAGCATCGTGACCATCACACCCGACTATTTACCTAGCCATCTTCAGCACCGGCTCTGGGCCTCCTAGAACCCAAGCTAGACACACCCTTACTCAGACGCATCGTTTCTTCTAGTTTATATATATTTAGTAGTGTTTAGTTGTGGTTAGAGTTTATTTTCCCTCCAGTCCACACACAGCCTGATCGTCGCGGTCTTTGTCGCATCGGATCACGACATATGCCGTGTCTCACCTCTTTGTTTAGGAGTACTAGACTATGGACTCGGACTCATAAACTCAGAGACTCAGACTCATACAGAGACTCAGACTCTGAATACACTGGACGAGGCTGATCAGTCAAGCCCCGACGGCCTAGCCGATCAGGCTGATCTGTCTTTGATCCATCGGGACCTCCAGCTCATCGGCATGCGCCCTGTGGTGCATCATATCCCATCCCTGGGAAGACGTCTCACTGTCCACTTTGTGTCGGTTGATGATGCTGGATAGCCAGACAGTCCATTCCAGTGCCAACTATGCAATATTTGTCGTCATAGATGGATTTATTGATTTAAATATACAATGCTTAATAATATACTATGTAGTATAGTAGTAGGTCCACACTGCCCGGCCAGTCGGTATTCGCTGCGACAGACAAGGCAGGAGCGGTTGGGGGTCATCGAGGCAAGAGTAAAGAGGCGATAGGAAGAGCAAAAAGGGAAGGTGCAGACTGGAGCGAGGGATGGCCCAGTGATGCGACGAGGAAGGAACGATATTAGATAAGAAGGAGCTGGAATAGGCGGATGAAGGATGCTAGCTGGTGTTTGGCGTCATCTCCTACGATGTAATGGTACTCTGTCTGCACTCCTACTCTTCCTGCGCTCTGACGTTTTTGGTTCCTGATGTGTTCCAACTCCTTCTCCGTGTGGTTCTTTGTGATCCTAAATCCTGAATCCTCAAATCCTCAAATCCTCTGGTTTCTGAGTCGACCCTGGCCAAAGTCGGACAACGGCTGTCATGTCGATGTCGATGCCGATGTCGATGGTATGGGCATCTATGGCTATGGCTGACCTGGGCTGGCCTGGGCTGAAGAGCTGCGTGCCAATATTGCAGACGGCGCACAAGTCAATGCGACAAGAGCAGCGACTGCAACTCTCCATCCGAGTACGTGGATATGGTATACATATTGCAAACATACTAATACTATGTAGAACTCTGAACTGTGCCCTGCCGAGTATATCTCGGTATTGGCAGGCATCAATGCCATGGCGCTCATCCCATGTATTCCATGAAACAACAACGGCCAGCCAATACCAAGACCATGTCGCCTTGTGATAGGCCATGATGCATTGTTTTCATGCTGAGAGATGAGACTATGCGAGAAACAAATACTATGTAAAGAAAGAAAGGGACAAAGTACATAGTAAGAGAAAACAGACATCCAAAAATAACAAGGCATATACTGCAAGTGGACAAAGTACAATGTCGGTAGCGACGTCGCAGTATCCCTACATATGAATCGAATAGCGAATCACCAATCATCGAGATATCCCATCGATGCAACGGCAGTGAGCGAGTGCGAGACATTGTTTGGTCAACAGTGGCGGTAGTGATGTTCTTTTGCGAGAACGAGATTACGAATTATGTTTGGTTGCCCGATGTTATGTCTGATAGTCTACTGATTTGATTGCTTGTCTTTTGACTTCTGAACCTGTTCCTCCTTCTCCTTCTTCCTCTTATCTACATTGGAAACGAGCCTGTTTCGTATCCAGCCATGCAAGAGGAGGATGGGATGGGGATGGAAACGGGGATGGAAATGCGTGCAGGCTGGAGGATGGTGGTCTGGTGTCGAGGTGTCTTTTGTTGTGGACTGCACTGCGAGGCTGTTTCGGGCAGACTGTTTTCTGTTTTATCGCGCTGTCTGAGCTGGGTCTGGGTCTGGGTCTGAGTCTGTTTGACCCATACAGCTAATAATACCACTGAATAAGGTGGCCCATGACCGCGCACTCGGAAGATGAGCAGCGGCATTTGGTTTGTCGGTACGAGCGACGGAAGTGATCCGAGTTCTTATCATACATACAATACAGCCTGCCCATGCGATGCTGAACCTTGCACACCGTATGTAGGAGTGCACTTCCTTCTCTCATTTGCTCTCGTCATCTGTCATTATTATTTCCATCAAGACTCAAACGAATGTGCAGAAAGGGAAATATTTGCGAAAGAAGCAAGCTATGTAGGAAGGAATAAGGAGCAAAAGGAATTCACAAAACAGAAAACAGGAATCAATCAAACCCGAGATAATCAAAATGGTCAAAATTAGAGGGCAAAAAGAAGACGACGCTCACCGTATCGCGTATCCCGGTAGATTAATATAGCTCACCTTGACCGGCGGAAGGCTGCCGGATGGATCCGTAGTTTCTTTTGGCACCCCATCACTCTTCTTTATCCATTTCATATTGCTTTTTCTCGGCTCCTCCTTTGGTGTGATTTCCTCTGCGCTTGATTCGTACAGTATCAGAATAGAGTACCCTACCAGGAGTTTGGCGAGAGCGGAGACCACTGTAGCTCCCGAGCAAGGAAGAGGCAGAAGTCAGCGTGCTTTGCTTGTATTTGCCTTTGCGGTAAGGCAGGTTGCATGCAGCTGCAAGGGCGTTGCAGCCGGCGAGTGTCGTTCCCTGCGGAATATTCCCTCCCTACAGAGGACTATGTCATGTGCATGCAACGCAACAGACTAGCAGGGATCAGTTCATGTTGTTGGAAGTGTTGGGACAGACATATCTACGGAGTAACAGTTCAGACGGTGTGCGAGACAGACAGACAGACAGACGGACAAACAGACAACAGACTGAGACCTGCTACGGAGCAGATGAAAAAGACTGTGCAGGTGATCAAACAATCTCGCGATCAAACAAACGATTAAACGATCAGACCAAGCGACGACTGCATACGATGTGCTTACTCGTTCAATCTGTTGAGATTATTTCCCTTCCGCTGGCTTGGTGATTTCTTTTTTCTTCTTTTTCACTTCCGTTGATTTATTTATTTTATTAGTTAAGTGCTTTTGTAGATGGATACTCAGCTTAAGTGGCTGCCGGGGCCAACAGCAGCGGCCAACATCAGCCGGCCAACGCACACGACAGCCGTTGGAAGGACAGTGTTTGTTTGCTGGCTATTTATTGTTTGCGGTTGCAGGTTCGCGGTTGCAGCGTGCATCTACGTATCAACTATGTATTAACTACTAATACCAATGAATATCAAACATCAACCAATGTCAATAAATCCATTAATAATAACAACTGCTGTCTTGGCGTGTTGGCATGTCCGTGTTTGATGTCGAGAGTATGCCAAATAACAGTCAAGGTCAACAGTCAGTATTTACGCAAAGAACCATACATAGTAGTATTAGAGTCAGACATGGCCAGCAGACATTGGATTGAAACTACGCCTAGAGTGAAAGACGTGAACAAGACAGTCAAGTCGAGTAATCAAGAAATCCAAGACACATCTACTACGCGTAGCAGAGGAGAGGAGAGGTCATACTGCGGTCTGGCTCTCTGGCAAAGAACAGGATAGCCAAACGTTGCACAGTAGCAAAAGAAATCAGAAGGGAAAAGAGAAAAAATAAAAGAAATCAAAAGAAATCAAAAAAGAAAAGAAACAAACAAAACATCAGACAGCTTGAAAGTACTGCATTAGAGGCAACCTGGTCTCAGCCGACACAATCGTGATATTGACGGGTATCGTCCGGGTATACTGTGATGGACTGAATACTATGTACTGTAATAAGCGGTGGTAGATGCCCTTTTTTTCTTTCTTTTCGTTGCCTTTATTTATATTTTATTCTTCTCCTTTTATTCTTCTTTTATTTTCTTCCTTTTCTTCCTTTTCTCTACCTCTCTACCTCTCTACCTCTCCTCTATTCCTGCCACCCGTTTGACCACCCGTCATCCCATCTTACCGCGTCGGTGCTTGCTCAGGAGACCAGAAGAGCATGCAGTAGCTTGTGGCTACATCGCAGTGGCCTGCAGCTCTCATGCAGGTCCGAGATGGAAGTGGAATAAGTAATAACTGAAAGTAAAAAGCAATAAAAGGAGATAAAACAACAATGCATCCTTTGGAGTGGACCGGGTGGGTGCTCGACTACGGGCCCTCGGGTCACTACCCGTTTGCTGGGTCTTGTCTTGTGCATACATAGTAGTTTGTTTGCAAAGCTACTACGGAGTATGTACATCCTATGCTGGTGTCTGCTGTCGTAGGGTTAATACGGAGAGCTGTTTTGAGAGTAGTCCCAAGACAGGGGAACGGGGAATGGGGATCGCTGTGCCCCTTTCTGGGAGGTGGAAGTGGCTGTATCACGGGTACTGCAGGTGGCCTGCTGGGAGTCTGTTTGGTACGATTCAGTGATTCAGGTGTGTCATCCCCTATTCCTATTGTTTTGTTTTATTTAATTTACAATTTTTGTAATTATTTGATTTTGATTCTCATACGATATGATATCCCTACATCTACACTAATTCTCTGGTCCATGTGTCGTCCTTCTTGCTGGGCAATATTTGATATCCCATAATTTACAGGTACCATTACTGACTGCTCCTTTTTGTCCAATTTTCGACTCCGTACTATCTCGAATGATCTCCTGGAACATGTCTCTCCCTGTACGGAGGGACGGATGAGCGGCGGAGGTCCTCTTGGCCTGGCGGCCTGGTACGCGGCCTGGGCCTGTGCACGACGCCTCCCTCAGCAGTGATGGCAGACACAAGTAGATACAGTTGATAAATACCGAAGATACAGGGGACCGAGACATTCAAATATGAGACATCACAGCCAGGTAGACAGAGACACCTAGACAAGCACAAAAGGACAAAAAAAGACGGCGCCGGTCCAACTCTGAGACTCAGTACATTTGACTCCTCCTCCTGCAGTGTTCCATGATGGATCCGAGAATGCACTGAGAACCAGCGGCATTCATGAGTAAGACCACTCTAGTTTCCACAGAGCAGCATTTTGCATTGTAAGATGACAGCGCCGTCATCGCCAAGTGACGATCCCTCCCGGTGACTTTTACAAGTATATTACTAATACTACTTAACTAGTTATTACTATGTTTTACGACGATGGCATTGCTATATCTACACCTCTTACAGAGTACAGACCTAAATTTAAATAAGCATATGACATCGGGTGCCTGCATACATAGCACGAGATGCGTTTACATAGTACAGAGTAGACAGCTTAGCAACTGGTGAGATGGCGTGCAGCGTCGCACAAGGCGTTCCTGAGGCTGTTTGTAGTGTACATCAGTACGTAGAGTGCAGTGTAGCGTGGCGAGGGTGGTAGTGTGTCCAGCGTCCACCGAGGGCTGACAGCGGGCAACGTCATATGCTGCGCAGTTCAGCTGTATTTGATTATGCAGCAATAGCTGTACTCTGTACCATGTCTACAAGAAGAAGGGGCGCCTGGTACTTGCCATGTATGGAAGAGGCAGGGACGGCACACAAACAGAACACAAACAGGGCCGAGGCAGCGGAGACGCCACGTCCGCGGAAAGACGGGCATGCGCGCAGCCGTGAGGCGAGGGTTGCGCCTTCCCGCAGAGGCAACTACTCTACAAGTCAAGTCTGCAGTCTGCAGTCTGCAGTCTGAAGCCTGACGGGAGTTGACAGTCACAAGAACAGAAACGGCAGGAACCAGCCTGCTCCTTCCTCCTGTCTCATCGAGGCTGCCACTCGAGTCGTGACTAATCAAGCCTCAGTCGAGACTCGTCGCGACACTCGACACTCGAAACTTGACACAGCACTCGACACCCAAGCAACGCGCATGCTAACACACGCGCACCCACCGCATGCACCCACAGACCGCGTCGTCTTTCTAGAAGCCCTCAGGCCTTCTCTGCACCCCTGCCGCCCTCGTTGCCGGGACTCTTTTTGCTCTTTGCTCTCTGCCCTGACGCCCACGGCGGATGCAACTCTGCTCGTTGTTCCTACAGGCTGCAGTGTACACCGTAGTACTCTGTATTTATCCTATTGCTATTGCTATGACTTTATTAATTTCGTTACTCGCTATTTTATTTCCCTATTATCTGTACTCGTACTTAATACACCTCATTTACTCACATACCCAAAGCGGCCCTTTTCTCCCACACCCCTTTTCACACACACCCCTGCTCGCTCGCTCCTTCCCTTTCTTCCCTTCCCTTCCCTCCTGTGATTTAGGTATTCTACTGCTACATACACTGTACGGAGACTGCCTCTTGCTCTAATTACACCCCCTGAGGACTGCGCGCACTCCTCCTTCCCTTTTTGTTCCTTCCCATTCCCATTCCAATCCCAATCCTTCCCCTTGTCCCTTCCACTTTCACTTTCCACTTCCCCTGACCCCGGCTCTGCAATCCACACGCGACTGCGCGCAAAGCAAAAAAAAAGGTAAAAAAAAAAAGTAAAAGGTTGACCCAAGCAACACAAGACGACAAGCAACAAACAAAAAAAAGAAATAGCCCCCTATTTACCCATTACACACTGCCATTTCCCATGTCCCATTTCCTACTGAGTGTACTCTATTAATGTCTGTACCATGTTTGCGCTTGAAAGTGTTTGCGCCCCTGTCTGCCGCCTCGTCTCGTCCCTTCTTTTCCTTTTTTTTGCCCGCTTCGTTTTGATTCTGTCTCCCTTTGATTTGATTTTGATTTTATCTCCTTTGATTTGTTTTCTTTTGCCTCGTCTGCTTTCTTATTTCGTCTGGCTTGCTACTTTCTTTTCCCTGTCTGGATCGCCCCCGGTTTGTGGCTCACCTCAGCTTCTCATTTAATCGTTGATTTTATCTTTTATCCTTTCCCTTTTCTTTTCCCTTTGTTGTCCCTTCTTTTTTCCTTCTCTCTATTTTCTTCTTTTCTCCTTATGAATTAATCCTCTTTCTTCCCGCTCTCCTGTCTCCCCTAGTCCTCCATCCTATACTTTTTCTTTTTCTTTTTACATTTCTATTTCTATTTATCTCTGCCTCTCCCTCTCCTGTTTCTCGTCTTTCTAGTCTCGTTTTATTTATTATCCTCCCTCTCCCATTCTTGTCTTGTCTTCGTCTTGCTTCATCTTCATCTTCACCTCCTTCTACTCACTACTCTACAACTTAATATCTCTACTCAACTCCTCAACATCACATCACTCTGCCACTGCTCTGCTCGCCTCGACCGCCTCAGACAACTCAACACCGCCTCGTCTGTAATAACTACCTCTCTACATCCATCTTCCTGCCCAACTCCTGCAAACTGCTGCAAACTACATTCTCCATATCCATTATATCTGCATGCGACCTTTTGTCTAGCCATAGTGAGTCAACATGCGGTCAACGGAGCGCACGGCGCACAGCTCGAGACCAGTCTATAAAGACTGCATTCCCATTTCCCAGGATAACAGCCCTCGCTAACACAGATAGCATCCATCCCTACTCGTTGACTCTTGCACACCAACCTACACAACTACCCAACCTCTGCACATCAAAATGGTTTCCAACAGCTTAGACACGCTCGTCAACCTCGGCCGCGGTGCCTACGACACAACCGGTGTGCCCAAGCCGCCGCCGCCAAAGACTCGCTAAATGCTGTTCTTTTTCTCTCGAAATTAGCCGGCGCATGGTCGCGGATTCGATATCTCGTCCTGGCTGGCTGGCACTCTACATTCTCTCTCTCTCTCTGTCTGCATCTACTCCCACCGACACCGGCACTCACCGCATTCAGCACCCTCAACCCTAACCTAACAAACAACACATCCTGCATGCAGCTGCATTATGCAACAGACACGACAACACTGCAGTCTACTTCTCTACCGAACAACTCGAGGTCGCCAGCCTCTGTACCAACACCATTTACTTCCAGACTTCTTCTATTATTCCCCCTTTACTATTTTGTAATACTCGCGCACCAACACAAACGCCAGAGAAGAGACAAGACTGCTCACAACCCAGCACAAGCTGACTGCTCGGTCGACTACAGAGTCACAGTCAACCAGCTGGTTTCTACGAGGATGACGCATTCCTTGCTTTTTCTTTTTCTTCTCACAGTTTCTTCTTCCATTTTTGCTTACACTTGCTCTTTACACTTATATTGTTTTGGGCTCACTGCCTCTGCCATCTTCCTTTGATTTGCTTCCCAGCAGCAGCTCTGGGACAGCAAAGAGATGGGCCTTCTCGTTTTCTTTTCTCTCTCATTCTTCCCCCCTCTGATTTCGACGGCGGCGTTCAACATAGACGGACTTGGAGTTCTTTTTCATTTTCATTCATTTATTGCTTATTTCACCTTCTCACCGCAACTCCCGACAACACATTGCGGCCGCCGGAGTGGCCCCTCGCCGACGAGCCAGCCTACCACCAGCCAACCAAGCATGTCGACGCTGGTCCGAGAGTCGTGGTGTCGCTGCCCAACCTCGCTCCTTGCCTCTAGCTGCAGCTTGGATGCACTAGCGCGTGCATCGCGATTCTCGTGGTTTTCTCGAGTCTGTTCAAAGCGTCTGCTTTTGCATTTGCATTCTGCATTTATCAATCATGTATCGAGGGCATGGCCGCAGGATCTGGGCTTGTAAAAATACTGTTTTGTTTTTTGTTGTTTATTTTCTCTTTTTCTCGGATGGGTTACAAAATGGATGGACCGGAAAAGAACTCGCTTTTGCTTTCCTGTTATTCCTTTTGTTTTGTTTTGCTCTCTTTTTATTTCCTACTTTTACACTTTCACTGTTTGGGCCATGCATATAGATAGACGGTTGATTTAGTTTCCTTTTCTGTTGCTTGAAAGAGTATTGTCTTCGCAGACGATGCGTTTCAAAAGAGCAGCTTTCCTTTTGTCTTGTTTATTGTTTTTCTTTCTTTTTCTTTCTTCAGCTAGCAGTTTGTTTCTCAATACTCCTGTACTATATAGATTTACGCAATGAGTTATCAAAAGTGTTTTACTTTCACCAACCATGGTTCTAATGGATAATCTAATATCATCTACCCTTTCAAGAAATATAAATAACATCCGACCGATACACAGACACCAGACAGACAAAAATAGGCCATGGAGTACAGGGCAGCACAAGCACAAGCACAGGCACAAGTACAGGCACAAGCACAAACACACAGAGGCACAGACAAATCCAATATTGTCAATATATTCAGCCATCACCACACCGACAGCTTGCCAAGATACAAGACACAAAGTAAGCATGACGGGTTGTACGAACCAGTGCCCATCGTGCGGCATAGCCATGCATCCTTTGATACATGCATGCACACTATTACTGTACTGCAGACTGACTGCATCCGCACGCAAGTCGCGACTGTCATCGTGTGCGCATCCTCTGTGCTTGTCCTGCACACACGGAACAAACCAACCGACTGGGATGCGCACAAATGCAATGCAAGACCTAGCCCTAGCTGTGCTGCCAATGTTTATATTACTACTAGTTGTTGTTGCGGGAACAGCAATATTATCCTCGGTATATACGAGTCTTGGTCCTCACGTCCTGATATATGACACTGTATGACATGGCCAGCCAGGCGTGCTCCTCCTCGCCACCCCTTCTCACAGTCTGTCCGTATTTTAACCCTCTTCATCCTCTGGAAATGTGCGCACGAGTCTCGGTGTGCCTCCGTAGTCCATCCTCTATTGGTTCTTTGGCTGTTTGTATTTGTTTAGTCTCGTTGTTTAAATATTTTGTTTATCCTTCTTGTCAAAGATAATCTACCTGTATGTACCTCGTATGGAGCCAAGCTGTTGCTCCCGGCCCTAACGGCTGCACCTCTAGTGGGACACAATTGATCAACTTGTCTTTTGTGTTTATGAAATACTGTGCAGGAAAAAAAAAGAAAAAAAGAACAGGGCAAAAAGAAGCTGACCGCTTCCGAGGCGGTCAACATCGCCAACCATCAAGAGTTGTATCGACCAGGACAGCTCACCTTGCGTGTGCATTCGGGCGTTGGCGTTGGCTTTAGCTTTGGCTTTGGCTTTGGGCTCTTGGGCTTCACGAACCCTGTACACCGACACATTGTTGACGGGGGTAGATCTTTTGTGGTTTTATAGTGATTTTTATTTTTATTTTTTATAGTGATCTGATTTTTTATAGTAATCTGATTTTTTATAGTGATCTTGATTTTTGATTTGATAACATCTTTGTTTAACAGTGCTTTCTACCTGATCTACTCCGACTGCCTCTACTATGGACTCAAACACCAGACGTAGGATGCTACGAGGAGCGCCACCAGGATCAGGAACATCCCACAACGTTACTACAATGCAATTACAGCCTGCTCAGCCACTTTGTCCTGCGTCCTGCGTCCTGCGTCCTGCTTATTCAACACTAATATCAAACAACTGACTCAACTCCTACTGAGCACGAAACACGCCCTGGAGGGCCTACTCTGCACGCTAAGCAATAGCACTATACACTAAATACACTAAATACACTTTGCTACAGTGTCCAGCATTCACTTCATTCAGTATAGTATCCAGTATCCTGATACGTCGCATACGACGCTTCTCCTGGGAACCTGGACAGCCGTGCCCGACGTTCTGGTATTGGGAATGGCGATATCACTCTGCCAGGGTCTGCTGCCTTCTTTCTTTCCTTTCCTCTTTGGTCTTTGCTTTCTTTGACGTCTTTTTATTTCTGTCTTGATTTCTTTCTTGATTTCTTTCTTCTTATTTCCTGTTCACATTGATTACTGCAATCCCTTTATCCTCTTCTCCGGAACACCTCCCGGGCCGGACCCTTGCACTAATTACTGACTGGATATCTCATCAAACGTTGAGACACTAAAATTGTAGCTAATAATACGAGCGACGCGTGATGCTGTAGCTGGCAATGTAGACAATACATAGAGAGTACAGAGCCAGAGAACAGAGTAAGATAACAGAACGCCGTTGCATATCACCACGGATGGATCAATCAAATCCCGGCTGTATTTCGATGGTCGAGTTGATCATGTCTGCGTAGATCAGGCGTGTCCTTTGGATATGACATTTTCTTCTTTCTTTTCTGTTCCTTTTCTTTTCTCTTTCACCAAGATACATACATAGTAGTACGGAGTACAGAGCATGTGGAGGAGGATCGTACCCCTGCTTCAGTCACATGTTGTCTCGTCATGTCTTGCTGTATTTGCCTGTAGATATCTTTATTTGCAATGATTTACACTATGGGTCGATGGAGATGCCGATACTCGTACAGAGTACTATGTATGTACAGAAGATGACCATAAATTGAAACCAGCAAACGAGCGGAGGATGAAAAGGGGGTGGCCACTGGTATATACGGTAGTTCTAAAATACTAATAAAACAGGCTCCGCGTACCCAGAACCACGCTCTTGGGTCCCGTCATCCCGCGCCTGATACATCTTTTTACGGAGTAGACAGGGTCAAAGCAGTTAGAGTGAGGACGCTCTGGAGGCAAGGTCGCCCGAGTAATTTCCATGCAGGACGATCGAACAGAAAGAAGGCAACGGAAAGAAGAGGAAATAATATGTAGAAAAAGGAGGAAAGGATGGAAAAGGAAAGGAAAAAGGACGAGAATAAAATAGGGGCAGAGAAGCAGTGCAAGTGGAGAGCAGGCGTTTCTGGTTTCTGTATTAACGGTTGCCCGGAGGCTTGTTCGTGCAGGGTCTGATCACTGGGCCGGGGCATCTCATGACTGCATCATCGTCTCTATTAGTCCGACTCAGATATACTCGTATATTCGCATGTTTAGGATATTCACCTTCCAACAGCTTCACCTTGCGATTGCCCCTATCTGATACTGCCTCCAACGCTGGGCCTGGGTCCTGTCTCTGTAGCAGAGCAGGCGTGGGGGCGTGATATTTTTTGAAATTGAGATTTGATGAGATTTCTATATATTCAAATGGCCGGTGGGAGCATGGTTATCATCACTCCCTTTCCACACCCTCGGAGATCCTACAGCCTACTGCAGTCTGTACCGACACAGAACCCTGCCGCGGGCATTTCCTACGCACGGAGAACGGAGCACAGAGCTCGTCCACGAGGCATTTACTCTGTAGAGGAAACAGGAGCCAGAGGGACTGACTACGATAGACTACATAGAGCACATACAGTACTAGGCCATCCTACATAAAGTAGTGCCTGCACCCCCACGATTGCTACATATCCGGTGTGAATCGCATCCATGGTCAGCATGCCCACCCACCCTCGGTCTACATAGTACCGCGATGGCCGCTTTCAGTGTTGGTGACGTAACAATGCAGCCCGTTCTCTGTATTACACTTGCTTTTTCTTATTCCTTATTCTTATTCCTTACAGTAGGACACAAATAGCGCATGCATGTGCCACCACATGGCTGGCCGGAGCTGAACCACTGCTGGCAGCTTATCAAATGGCTTATCAAGTGCGCTACTTTGAACTGTGTCTCTGCTGCCCGTGCCGTAGCCCGTCATATGCATCGCGCACGCTTCTCCGTGATACAAGGGCCTGCCTGTTCTGCCCCCAACCAACGAGGCTGCAGATGGAATAGGGATGGAATAGGGATGTGGTGGACGAGTGGCCATGACACTCTTTCGAATACGCAAACACTCCAACTCCCCAACTCCCCAACTCCCCAACTCCCCAACTCCCCAGCACTAACAGCTCCTCCTCCTGGCCGCGCCGACGGCAGCGTGCTGATGGCTGGCGATAGGCTGCGAGCATCCCACGTCAGGCCCAGCCGGCCGCACCACCTTTGCCTGTGCCTCGCCTCTCTTGCTGTGCTGAGCTGCTTATCTTGCCACCAAACCCGTCGCCAAGAGTGGGATTTAGTCTCATAGCTATTCTATACCTTGTACTCCTAACAGTTTGACACGCCTCTCGCCTGCGCCTCTCTGCCGCACACCGCATCACCCGCCCTGGCAGTGTGTTAAACACACCGGGCCAACTCGCCTACTGCCCCACGAGTGCTCAGAGGCCATCGTGCATCATGCCTGGTGTCTTGCTGCCGCATCTCGCATTTGCATCGTCCCGTCCATCACCTTGTTGGTGCCTTACAGAGTACACATGGCACTGTAGCGCCCCTGCCGCCTTGCAGTCAGCGTCGCCTCTTCTCGCATCTCCCCGTGAACATGTGAGCTCTTTTGCATCCTGTTGCTTATTTGATGGCGTGATGTGATGTCGATGTGATGATGTGACAGGAGGGCTCCCTTCCCATGTCTATCTGTACAGGGGCGTGGCCCAAAAGACTGGCATCATGCAGCAGCACGACAAATCGCGATTGCCGACCTGCCGCCCATCTCGTACATCCATATTGTACAGACTGCACATACGTCCCATCCTCCTCGAGTCTTGCATATTCTGCACGCCGTCATTGGCCAGCGGCCCAACTGCCCGCACCAACAGAAGCGCCGTCCCCGAAAGCTGCACTCTAACTCGCAGCACCGATAACTGCTACCATTGCCACTCAGCACGCACACTGACTCACATGGCTCTTGTGTGCTTCCGTCTGGAATCCATCTTGTATTCCTGGATGATGGCAATGGCCTGAGACTGTCGCCAGGCATACAGAGCACATCCCTTGTACGGGCGGTCTTGCTAGGACAGCACCGGTATATGCCGCCATGACTGCGCATTCGTAAAGACAAGGAATGGCGATACTTTATCACGTACAACAAGAAAGAAAAGAAAGAAACTAGAAAGGTAGTTGACGTCGTCGTCCTCAGCCTCGTGCGCTTACAGGGCACGGTCTATATTCTCCCAACACACTGTACTGCCTGCTAAATTGCCTGGCATACACAGTGCGCACGCATAAACAGCTATCTGCTACCCACTGTGGGCCCGCTGCGCCCAATCCAGCCCCGCACCCGGCTCGCCTGCCTGCTCCATGACGAAGCTTACAATGCATCTCGAGCTCGATTGACGGCGCTCCTCCACCTCACCTCTCTGCTCTCGACACCACTCCCACACGACCACCCCCCCGCCTCCCCTACAAGAATGTCCATCATCCAGCAGCACAATGCCGAGTCGCTTAGCGATGCCTGGCGCACCATCAACATCGACGCCCTCGAAGAGGACAGCCCCCTGAACTTTGACATCAAGACCCTCCGTCCGCCCGTCCCCGAGATCACAGAGCCCGAGGTCCGCCAGCTCGCCACCCAGGTCCGCCAGCTCCTGCGCGCCGGCGACAACGACGGCGCCCTCCGCGGCTGTCTCGAAATGCCCGTCTACGCCGGCACCGACGCCGCCAAGGAGTCCGCCCTCCAGACCGTCATCGAAGTCCTCCAGTCCATCAAGGCCAGCGAGATGAGCCCCCTGCTCAAGCGCCTCTACGAGTCCGACAACGGCAGCGAGCTGCTCGATGTGCTGATGAAGTATCTGTACAAGGGCATGTCCTCGTCCGCGGGCTCCGCGGGCTCGGCCGGCTCGGCCCCGCGCACACCGACACGCGTGCAGACGCCGCAGCAGACGGGTGGCTTCAGCCAGGTTGGCGGCCGGCCAGGCGTCGGCAACGACTCGGCCGGTGGCGCCATGAGCGTGCTCCTGAGCTGGCACGAAAAGGTCGTCGAGGTTGCTGGCCTGGGTAGCATACAGCGCACAATGTCCGACTGGCGGAGGGTCTAAGCCGGAAAAAGACCAGAAGGAGTCTGTTGTATGGAAATGGACACGAGTGCCTTGCTTTAGTTTGCGTCACAAAATTCACAGCTTGTTTATTGCATATTGCCGTCATGCCGTCATATCAGTATACCCGTGGTTGTACGTCCGTATTTGTATATCCCTATTCCATGCATATCCAGTCCGTGTCCCCTGCCTATCCTTGTTTCCCCCCATCTAAGCCTTGCCCGCCTTGTTCTCCAGAATATCCTTGAGGTTGATCTGGCCGCTGCCCCGTTCCAGCGGCTTCGGCTCTTTGGCCGACGGGTGCCATCCAATCATGTAGATAATCCGAAACGTCGCCGGGATCGACCCGTCCTCGTTGCCGTGCAGCTCGCGGTAGATCGCATCGTTGGCCAGCAGCACATCCCGCCCGATTGCGCCCATCTCGCGGCCCAGCACCGCACTGCTCTCGCCCATCGCCTGCAGGTCGGCCATCAGCGCAAACGTGTCCGGGTAGTCGACAATAATGTCGTCCACATCCACCGTCAGCATCGAGAAGCCCGCGCGCTGCAGCAGCCCGCCAACATCGCGCACGTCTGCCAGCGGCGACACGTGCGGCGACAGCCCGCCGCGCCGGTCCTGCTCGGCCAGCTGCAGCGACGTGCGCAGCTCGAACAGCGTGTCGCCGCCCAGCATGGCGCCGAGGAACGGCGCATCGGGCTTCAGCATGCGGTTGATAAACGCCAGCGCGCCCGGCAGGTCGTTGGTCCAGTGCAGGCTCAGGTTGCTCAAGATCAGGTCGTACTCTTCTGGCGTGAATGGCGACGACGCCGCCGTCTTTGTGCTGGTATTTTTGGGGGCTGTGTCTGCCGGCGCAATGGCCGCGCCGTTGCCCTCTTCTTCGGTAAAGCTCATGACGTGCCGCGTAATGTCAATCTCCTTGTTGAACGGCAGGTCGGCGTCCCGGTACAGCAGCGCCGGTGACGACTCGGCCGCCGTCAGGTGGCCAATGCGTGTCGACAGGGCCGGCGTACCGGGCACAGCCGGGTCTGGGTCGTCACGGACCAGCGCGCGCGCCACGTTGCACGAGTTGGCTCCAAAGTCGAGCACTTTGGGAAATGAGCGCTTGATATCCAGCAGCCGCTCGCACAGCCGGATGGCCACTTCGTCTTTCAAATAGTCGGCCTGCCGTCCCGCCTCGACATTGGCCGCCGCCCGCTCCTTTTGCATCCACTTTGCGCGCCGGTTGAACACCTCAAACACCGGCTTGCCGCCCGCCTGCACAGCATATCCGCGTCGTGAGCATACTGGCAAGCACGTTAAAGGCCGTGACTGTGGCCGTGGCCGTGGCCGTGGCTGTGGCTGTGGCTGTGACGTAAGAAGCTGTGATGATGCGCAGGCTGCTTGCCGGCATGATGAAGACGGCGCTGCCTGTCGCAATTGCGTTGCCGCACGAGAACGTAAGCAATGCATGATCTTTGTGTGCTTTCTGCCCTTTATGCCGACGTCAGAGAAAACCAAGTTAATTCATAGAAACGCCGTCGTTGAGATCGTCGACGAGGCTGATATTGCCGTCTCGGTGAAAAATTGGAGATCTTATTAAGCAGTCTCCAATAGCATTGCAGTGTTTGTTACTGACCGTGCCTGTATCCTACTATGTAAGATACGTAGTAGCTAGGGACGTCATTGCTAGCCTCTCTGTACATACCAGTGCTGCGTTACACTCTACACAGTAAAGCCACAAGGCAAGCCACAGGCGTCGCATATTACATTGCGGGGCATGCCATCGTAACTCGTTGTATTTACTTCTTTACATAAATCAATCAATATTGGGTATTTATTTGTTATTTAATTGTTTAATATTAGTAAGACATGTCTCGTGGCCGCTCTCGCCTTGTTGGTCTGTTGTTTTTCTGATCTCTATATAGTATAGATTACACGAGGAAGGCACAAACCGTGCTATGACACCTTGCGGAAAGTGCGACTGTCTCTCTTGTCTGTTCGTGGCTGTTGTTGTCTGTTGACAAGGCAGGCACGGGCGGGGCGCGGGCCCTGAAAAGGGGGGACCCAGAAAAACAGGCCAGGGCCGCCCAGAATGGAAAGCGCCAATGACTATTATGTATGTACTAGTAGAGGCTAGAGGCCAGAGGCTACAACGGTAGAACGAGCTGTCTGTCTGCTGTCAGTCTGCTGTCCCCTGTGTCTACCGCCTCCGTGCTTATTAACAATTTCCATCTCCGCCTCCTCCGGCGCTGCCATCTTTCACGACACGACGATTGAGCGGTCCACGAACACCCTCAACTCGGCTTCAGTCTTCCCCCTCCGCTTGCACTCTGTGCGCCGACTTCCGGCTCGCCCCTTCTCGCCGTATCCCTGCACACTCGCTACCGCCCCATCGCCCGCTCTGCGCATCCTTCATCCGACCACCCCCTCGCTCCCCCCCTCAACAGCCTCGCTGTACTTTTGAGTATCGATTTCGGCACGTCCCGTCAAACTGTGTGGCCGCCCATCACACTGCATATTGGCCAGTCCATGATCCTCGGATAGCTCGATAGCATCAGCCTGGTCACACACGCCACCGGCTTCTCTCGTCTCTCCTCAGTACAAACCCCGGCATCTTCATCCGGTATCGCCAGCGCCTTCCACCTCTTGTCGACCCTTGCAAGGGACCGCTGTCGATTACGATAAATCTCCGACAAGCTTTTCCTCTCACCCTTCGCTTCGCCCAATTCGTCGGCCATGTCGTCCTCAACGGGTGGCTTCCTGGGCCGCTCCAGCGCCAGCAACGCCAACATGCGCGGTCTGGTCCAGTTCATCGCCGACCTGCGCAATGCCCGTGCCCGTGAGCTAGAGGAGAAGCGCATCAACAAGGAGCTTGCCAACATTCGCCAAAAGTTCAAAGGTGTGTAGTGTATATTTGCATTAGGCCACGCACCAGTCGCCCGGGGGAGCACCCGTTCGGTCCCTACCTCGCTTCCCGTTTGCCGACGCACTGCTAACAACCTCTCTTAGATGGCAATCTCAATGGCTACCACAAGAAAAAGTACGTGTGCAAGCTTCTGTACATCTACATCCTCGGCTGGAACGTCGACTTTGGCCATCTCGATGCCGTCAACCTCATCTCGGCCACAAAGTACTCGGAAAAACAGATCGGCTACCTCGCCATGACGCTGTTCCTCCACGAAAAGCACGAGCTGCTACACCTGGTCGTCAACAGTATCCGCAAAGACCTCCTCGATCACAACGAGCTGTTCAACTGCTTGGCACTACACGCGATTGCCAATGTCGGTGGCCGCGAGATGGGAGAGGCCCTGAGCAGCGAGGTCCACAGACTCCTCATCTCGCCAACATCAAAATCCTTTGTCAAGAAGAAGGCCGCCCTCACACTGCTTCGCCTGTACCGCAAACACCCCGACATTGTCCAGCCGCAATGGGCTGAGCGCATCATCTCGCTAATGGACGACGTCGACCTCGGTGTCGGCCTATCTGTGACGTCACTTGTTATGGCTGTGGCACAGGACAACCCGGAACACTACCGCGGCGCATACTCCAAGGCCGCAGCGCGGCTCAAGCGCATCATTATCGACAACGAGTACACTGCAGACTACCTTTACTACAAGGTACCGTGCCCGTGGCTGCAGGTCAAGCTCTTGCGCCTGCTGCAGTACTTTCCCCCTTCCGAGGACAGCTACATCCGCGAGATGATTCGCGAGTCCCTGCAAAAGATTCTCAACCAGGCCATGGAGACAAGCAAGAATGTGCAGCAGAATAACGCACAGAATGCAGTTTTGTTTGAGGCCATCAACCTCATTATCCACCTCGATACTGAGCACGCCCTCATGAAGCAGATTTCTACGCGCCTGGGCAAGTTCATCCAGTCTAGGGAGACCAATGTTCGGTACCTCGGTCTCGAGGCCATGACCCATTTGGCTGCACGTGCCGACACCCTGGACCCCATCAAGCAGCACCAAGATATTATTGTCGGCTCACTGCGGGATCGTGATATCAGTGTGCGGCGCAAGGGTCTGGATCTGCTGTACAGCATGTGCGACTCTACCAATGCACAGCAGATTGTGGGCGAGCTGCTGCACTACCTGCAGAACGCCGACTTTGCGATTCGCGAGGAGATGGTGCTCAAGATTGCTATTCTCACGGAAAAGTACGCCAACGAAGTCAAGTGGTATGTCGACATAACGCTTCGTCTTATTGCCATGGCGGGTGACCACGTCAGTGACGAGGTCTGGCAGCGTGTCATCCAGATTGTCACCAACAACGAAGAGCTCCAGGTGTACGCGGCCAAGAACTGCCTCATGTACGTCAAGCAGGACCACTGCCACGAGACGCTGGTCAAGATTGGCACCTACATTCTGGGCGAGTTTGGTCATCTGATTGCAGAGGAGCGCGGCTGCAGCCCCATTGAGCAGTTCCTAGCCTTGCAACACAAGGTGCCAGCATGCTCGGCGGGCACCAAGGCCATGATCTTGTCTTGCTTTATCAAGTTTGTGAACCTCTTCCCCGAGATCAAGCCGCAGCTGATGCACGTCTTTGAGATCTTTAGCCACACCCTCGACTCGGAACTGCAGCAGCGCGCATGCGAATACCTCGCCCTGGTCAATATGCCTACGGACGATCTCCTGCGTACTGTGCTGGACGAGATGCCTCCGTTCCCGGAGAGACAGTCGGCGCTGCTCTCGCGGCTGCACCAGAAGCACTCCAACACTAGCGACAAGCGCACGTGGGTTGTCGGCGGTAAAGACGCCAACGCCAACGGCGGCGAGCTGGGCATGGCTAAGAACCCTGGCCTGCGGCGGACGTTTAGCTCCAACGATGCTCCAGGCGCCAACGGAAACGGCCAGCTTCTCACAGCGGACCCCACTGGTGCTGTTGGTGCCAACGGCAACGGCCAGGCCAAGGCTGCCAATGACCTGGCCGGCCTCGATATGAACTCCCTGGGCGTGGCGGAGCCTAGGATGGCCAAGATGCCGAACCTGGCAAGTGCGGCGCATTTGTCACCAGGCTGGGAGCGTGGCTACAACCGACTGCTGCTGCGGGCCGATGGTGTTCTCTTTGAGGATGGTCAGCTGCAAGTTGGTGTGCGGTCCGAATATCGCGGGCAGGTTGCCTGTCTTATTTTGTACTTTACAAACAAGACGCCGGCAACCATCACTTCGTTTACAACTACGCTGGATTTGGACGAGAGCGAAAAGGGCAACCTTTCATGGGACGTCAAGAACCTCCCAGACACCAACATTGGAGCCAACGGACAGTCCCAGCAGGTGACGCTGTTTGAGGCGAAGAAGGTATTTGACAAGAGCCCGACAATCCGTGTCAGCTACCTGGCCGGTGCGCTGCAGGCCATCACGCTGAAGCTGCCGGTGACCATCCACAAGTTTATGGATGTTGCTGAGCTGTCGGGCGAGGACTTTTTCAAGCGGTGGAAGCAGATTGGCGGTGCACCGCGCGAGGCCCAGGCGATCTTTGGAGTGGAGAACGGACGCGATTCGGAGCGCGAGCTCAACGACAAGTTTGTGCGCAAGGTGATTGAGGGATTCCGGTGGGGTGTGCTGAGCAATGTCGACCCCAACCAGAAGAACTTTGTGGGTGCCAGTGTGGTGTACACGTCTGGTGGAGGCAAGATTGGCTGCCTGTTGCGGCTGGAGCCCAACTACACGACACAGGTAAGATTATCGCAGATTATCTCAGATTATCTCATCTGATCTTTCTCATCTCTCAGGTGCTACGCAGATACTAACTAGTTAGATGATCCGTCTCACGATCCGTGCCACGGACGAGGCTGTGCCGCCGGTGCTGCTCAAGCTAATGCGTGGCCGTCTGGCACGAGGCTTTGCACTGAACACGGATCCCACGCATGCGCCAACAAGGAGAGAGATCCATGAGGCATTTGGCAATGTGCTTGTTGGCTCCGAGCACGACCGTTAGGAGACGGCCGCGACCGGAGGCAGCAAGGCCATTGTGGGTGCGGTGGATGGGGATGGTAGTGTGGATGCGCGAGCTTGGGGGGAGCAGCAGGAGGAGCAGCAGCAGCAGCAAAATCAGGAGCATGAACAGCAACAACAAAAGCAACAACAAAAGCAACAACAAAAGCAACAACAAAAGCAGCAGCATCTGCATCCGCCGTCGAGTCCCAGCTGTTTTCTCTAGTCGGCGTTGGTCAGTTTTGATTAATTTGGGTTACATTGCCATTGGCTTGTCTCTTGTTTGTCCCTTACTTGTTCTTTGCCTGCCTCTTACCACCATCGCCATTCTTGTCTGTTCTCTATATTAATGTTGGGTTTTTGATTTCAGCTTGCTATCTTTGTTATTTGGAATGATCGATTTTGATTTTTTTTGGATGGCATCGTCTTTTCCGGCCTTGTGTTGCACGCCCTTAAACTCTTTTGATAGCATCAGCATTCGTTTATTGCATCTTCACATCTGCTCTACACTTTTAGCTCTACGACAGCTACGTCGCCGACGACATCGCTGCCCCATCTTATTCCCATCTCCAAATCCCATAATGACCTCACGATGCTGCTCTCTACTTGCTATCTTATCTCGGTAGCCCGGTCAAAGCAGCCCCGATTACCTCCGACGATTGGTGCAAGGCTCCATTTTTCACAGTGGCAGGTGTGCGTGTTGTGCAGAAGCGAGCTCCGATTTTGAATCGGTGAGCTAGCCAAACGTAACAGTATTAAAAAAAAGCGCACAAATACATGATGAGTAAGCAGTGATGTTTACACGTTTATGACTCTGTAAAACAGATGTTTAGATGATATCGCAAAATAGTAAGACAAATCAGGAAGTAACGATTGCGCCTTCCTTTTCATGTCAAGCTCAAGCCCAACTCCCCATCAGTCACATGTAATTACACGTGTAAATCTGGCCCCTGATATCTACAGAAAACGGCATTTCAGACAGCAGCCCACCCTGAGCCGCGGGATGCCAGAGCAGGCCAATCAGAACGCGTATCCCGCCATGCTAGATCGTCATTTCCTATCCTGCCCGACGACCGACAATTCACAACCCGAGCAGCCAAAACGAGCAACCTGGGCCCAGTAAAAAAAAAACCTCAGAAGGGTATTTTAGTTGGTTTTCTCGGATTCCTGGTGAGTTTGTCTATTTTCGACTCCTATTTCTGCTATTTTCCGCTCTTTTTTTCTGGCACTACTATGTACACCGCCGCACAACGTAAAAAATAGCGATAAATAAATGAATAAATCGCCAGAAAAAGGGAAAAAAGCGAAAAAAGGGCCGGTGAAAAGAGGGCCGAAACGGACTACTATGTAGGAAGGAACGATGGGTAACTCAACAGTCTACTGCCACGACGTATGTATCTTTCTAACGTCTCCGCCAGGAGAACTGCTAGACTGCTGAAACTGGTACATGACTTTACACTAGTTCCACACGTAAACACAAGTACCTTCTTTATCTAAGATCTGAAAAAGTAAACGCTCACCAAGAAACGGCCAGCACCCCCTCATCTCTCACACCTCTGGCCTCTATCTGCCTCTCCGCCTTCTCTGAACCCTTGGCTTCTAGCTTTCGACTTTTCGCTCCCTCGAACCCCCTTCCACCTCTATCCACGCCAACGACAGTCGATATCGACCTCTCTCTCTCTCTCTCTCTCTCTCCCTCTTTTTGTCCTCTTGTCTTCTTCTTGATCCGACCAGGGCTAGACGAAGATCACGACGACATCTCACCAAAAAAAAGGAGCTTCGCCTCGACGACCACCACCACACAACCACACACCATGTACAAGCTCGGCCGCAGCAGCAGAGCTCTGGCTTCGGCCTTCTCCAAGGTACACTCGATATTGCTGGTAGCGCCTTGAGCATCCCCGTGGATGCCATTGAGGTGGCAGCTATCGCGATCCGATGCATCCTCGCTTCTTATCTTCAGATCCCGCGATAGTAGCTACATTGAGATAAAGAACAATTGAGCAGTGCCCAGCTAACATCTTGCAGCAGCAGTTTGCCCCCGCTGCTCTCCGCGCTCCTGCTTTCGCCCAGCAGCGCCGTGCTCTGAGCATCCACGAGTACCTGTCCGCGGACCTTATGCGCCAGGTAAGTGACGATACCGAGACCGACCCTTGAACCAAACAACCCCACCCCCCTCGAGCTCGGCGACAACGGTTACGACGTCATATCGGAGAATATATACATACAGAGAGAGTCTTGGGACAGGTGATACTAACGATATAGTATGGCATTGCCGTCCCCGATGGTGCCGTTGCCCGCACCGCTGCCGAGGCTGAGGATGTTGCCAAGAAGCTGGGCAGCGGCGACATGGTCATCAAGGCCCAGGTCCTGGCCGGTGGCCGTGGTAAGGGCTCGTTTGACAACGGCCTGAAGGGTGGTGTGCGTGTCATCTACTCGCCTACCGAGGCCAAGATGTTTGCCGACCAGATGATTGGCCACAAGCTGGTGACCAAGCAGACCGGCGCTGGCGGTCGTCTGTGCAACGCCGTGTACATTTGCGAGCGCAAGTTTGCGCGCCGTGAGTTCTACCTGGCCATCCTGATGGACCGTGCCACGCAGAAGCCCGTGATTGTGTCTTCGTCGCAGGGCGGCATGGACATTGAGACGGTTGCCAAGGAGAACCCCGAGGCGATCATCACGACCTACATCGACCTGGATGTCGGTGTGACTGACGAGATTGCCCGCAACATTGCCACCAAGCTGGGCTTCAGCGAGCAGTGCATTGAGGAGGCCAAGGACACGATCCAGAAGCTGTACCAGATCTTCCAGGAGAAGGATGCCACGCAGATTGAGATCAACCCCCTGTCGGAGACGTCGGACCACCGCGCCATGTGCATGGACGCCAAGTTTGGCTTTGACGACAACGCCGAGTTCCGCCAGAAGGAGACGTTTGCGTGGCGCGACACCACACAGGAGGATCCCGAGGAGGTCCGCGCTGCCAAGTCCAACCTGAACTTTATCAAGCTGGACGGCGATATCGGCTGCCTGGTCAACGGTGCCGGTCTGGCCATGGCCACGATGGACATTATCAAGCTGAACGGCGGCAACCCTGCCAACTTCCTGGATGTTGGTGGTGGTGCCACGCCTGCTGCCATCAAGGAGGCGTTTGAGCTGATCACCAGCGAGCAGAACGTGACTGCCGTGTTTGTCAACATCTTTGGTGGTATCGTTCGCTGTGACGCCATTGCCCAGGGCCTGATTAACACTGTCGAGTCCCTGAACCTGCGCATCCCGATTATTGCCCGTCTGCAGGGCACCAACGTCGAGCAGGCACACAAGCTGATTGCCGAGTCCGGCATGAAGATTTTCTCGATCGACGACCTCCAGAGCGCTGCCGAGAAGGCTGTCCAGCTGTCCAAGGTTGTGAAGATGGGTAAGTTTTATCTGAAGTGATTCCTGACGTGTTTATGATTATAAGTACTAACGACCGCAGCCCGTGAGATTGACGTCGGTGTCGAGTTCACTCTGGGAATCTAAACGATTAGCCTGGCCATGTAATGACGACGACTCGGAGTGTTTCCACTATAGACGAGAGTTGGAGTTGAGAGTTGAAGCCGAGGAGGGAGCCACGTAAACTTATACTCACATATACGTCCCTTTGTTTACTATTTTACCTTTTATGCGCACTTTTATTACCACCATGGATTGAAATGATTGTATGGTTGTATGATTGTATACTTGTCATGATATGATCATGGCTAGACTCGGCTCGGCTACTATAGCTTCAACACCGTCTCGGTGGATGGTGTGCCGGGCATTGCGGCAGCTAGATGGATGGCGTCAAGCCAGCGCCTGGCACCTACTCCTGCTGCCATGCCTTGCCAAAGCTGTGTCTTTACATAGTAAGCAGCAGCATCACCGATACCTTGGCTTTGGTTATTCTACTTTCTCTTGCAAATTGCTGTACTCTTACTATGAAGTAGATTGCAAACCGTCCTCTACCATTCTTGGTGATCTAACTCTAATTTCTACTCACAGAACTTCATTTTTCTCTTTGCGGCTCCTCTGCTGCGGCTCCCGTCTGCCGTGGGCCAGGACTCGCGGTGGCACGGAATGTGTGCTCTGCTTGGGCCTGGAGATACATCACCGATCGTGGAAGACGTTTGCTGTAAGTCTGCCTATGCGTAATTTGATCTCGCACATGGCAAGCACAGCCCTTGTCGGTATCTTGGCTGCGGGTGCATGTCTATGGTGTGTCGAGGTGAGTTTCTTTGTTTTCTTTCTCTCTTCATTTTTCTTCATATTGATGGACCAGTCTTGAACCAAAGGATCTGATAACGATTACGCACTCTGCAGCGACCGTGGAAGAATTTTATTTGACGACAGCACCAGCGGGCGGCATTGCCGGTTCAAAGCCGGACGGGAGATGGGCCAGGGGCCATTCATCTCATCCTACTACGGAGTAGTACTGTGTACCTTCGAACGGGGCCCGCTTATTGTTTATTAAGATTCGATAGTCCCGGTCTCGCTCCTGCGAACGATGTACGCAGTAGACAAGAGGAACGACAAGATGGGAAAGTGCAATGGCCATGATACCGATAGAGACGGCAAGAGCAAGCCTCCACTGTGCGAATATTGCGTTTGCCAGCAACGGTCTAGCCTGATGCTCGTGAATACACATTGTAACGGGCGGTGGGCTACCTCCTCCGTACAATACAGTAGTTAAAAGTACTGATATACATCATGGACAATTGAGAAGGCGAGGAACCACCCGAGGTTATACGATCCGCTGCCGTTGTTGACCCATCTAGATAGCACACGATATCACAGGACCAATACAGTGTGGGACAAATAGCACTGTACGCTAGTTGACAGACCCACAAAACGGGTAACCTTTGGCTGGGCATGAGATGCTGGAGTCTGGACTGCGGAAGAGCAACCAAACAGATATCCTCGATAGATAATAGGCACTCTCCAACAGAACTATATACTATATACATTTCAGCAGATAACAAGAGCCATCCACCAAAAGCCAAGACTGCGGCCCCTCTGGCACAGCGTTTCCCCCTCCTTGAGGCTTGCTAGGTCTCTTGTGGTCAAGCCTTGCCTGGGAAGCGATGGCCTCGCCGCTGTTGTTATTGGCTTTGCCGTCTTGTCCGCATTTGAAGCCAGTCTGCCGTCGCCCAGCTGCATGCAATATCCATCTACTTACTTTGTAACAGCTAAACCCCCCCAAATAAATACTGCACTGTGCTCGTGCAAGAAAGGAAAGAGCCGAAGGCGAGGCCCAATGGGTGGGGCTCCTTCCTTCGACTCTCCTTCGACTGTCTTTTTGTCTTCCTTTTCGGGTCTTTAAGGGATGCCCGAACACCCTGTTAGATATGTAAAGTGACCGTCCCTGACTTACACCATCGGTTTGGGTCCACTTTAATCCTTTAGTCGTCTTGCTCTCTTTTACTATGTACTCTGCAAGTCTGCATTGTCAAGGGCAGACGACAGCCAGACCTGGGTTTTGAATAAAATAAAATATTGTGAATTTATCAGATTAATATCTTGCTTTTATCTTGTATTACTATCACCTGCTGTAGAGCCCAGTCGCCCAAGTAATATAATAACCGGCCTATCCCTCTCCCTCTCTAAAGATTTAGCTGCTTTCGTTGCTGCTCGCTCCTTCTTCTTTGGTTCACAACAGGCTCTTACGCCTTCCCTTTCCGACACACTGTCAACGACATCCCATCTATTAGTCATTCTTCCTGCCGAGCAGCAGACGGCAAACAAACATCAACATGGCATCGCCTATTACGCCCCTGTCGGCCTCGACCTCCACCTCCACCTTCGCTTCTACTTCTACCTCCAAAAGCTCGAGCTACTGGTCTCGCGAGCTCATGTTTTCGGCCAGCCCGCACCCGTCACAGCTTCAGGCTGGCCGCCAGACGGAGGTCGCCCCGATGTGTCCCTGCCACGACTGCTGGGAGTACGGCTCTCACGCACTGGCACCACCGCGTCCGCCCAAGGCACCAAAGTCACCCAAAGTCTTGTCCGAGAAAAAGTCGCCGCTGCACTTCCTCAAGAGATTCAACAGCAGCAAAGACAGTGTGGCATCCGACGTACGTCCCTTACGACAGCCCGCCAGCCTGGAATCAGCCGCCAACTCTATCCACAGCTTGGAGTCTTAGAGTGTGTCTTGTTTTGTTTTTGCTCTGTTATGAAACCGTCCAGGGCGGCTGGTCCGATATATCGCATGGCATGCTTCCACAGGGTGCCTCGTGTCTCGCGTTAAGGCGTCAGGCCTCTCTACCCCCCTTTTTCCCTTATACTTTCTATTATTTCCTATTTATTATACCACTTGCTTGTCATTTGCTCTCAGCCGGCGTTGCATGCCCTTCCCTTCCATAGTCTAGCCAATATACAGTCAAGTCAGCCATAACCAGTCATCTAAGCAACTCGGTATCTCGACAGCATATGCCGGCAGGGCACATTAGCAAGGCTTGGTCAATTCCATTGTTGTCTGTACGGTCTGTACGGCCTGTACGGTCTTCAATAGCACAGGTGTCAGCCTTGTGGCGTGGCAACGTACACCGAGCGGTCTCCGAAGCGGTTTCGAGCTTGCCCGAGGCAAGGCTGTAAAGGAATGGCCAAGGGCGATGTGGCACTCGCGATTCGGCCTTTCGCGTATTGACAGTAGCGATCTCTGGGCATGTTTTTCTTTTTTTTCTTCTTCTTGCTAAATTATAGATTAATCATAAATTAATTGTATTTCGGTTTTATTCTAGATGTTTACATAATATGTTCTGCTTGTTTTCTGAAATAAAGGAGGAATAGAAAACAATAATAAAAAAAGAAACAATTAAAAAGAATTAAACGAAAATATTGATTTATTTTTAAAATAATACAAGCACTCCCGTGGTATTCCCGAAGCTACCACTACCAAATCAACAGCTACTAGCATGTACATCTTGCTCCAGCTAGTATGTTTCGCAGCGGAACATCCATCCCATCGAATGGGACGTCATTCCTCCTCCTTATCCAATGGGCTATCGATCTGCTGATCATCACCTCATATCATGCCTACACGAGCTGTATATCGTATCGACGACCCCAACAAGGCCTGTTCGTCGACTTGAGATCCAATTCCATCTAAATGCCTGTTGATCCTGCTATTATCGCGGCGCTGCAGCTTGCCCCCCAGACAGCCACCATCCATTCTCATGGCGGCTCTGGTTTTGCCTCGTCCTACAAGCTGACGGCATCCCGAGCTGGCGACGCACCAGATACACCAGATGCACCGCCCACCCAGTATTTATATTTCGTCAAGACTGGATCGGGCCCGGGCGCAGAGACCATGTTCCGCGGCGAGCATGCATCGCTCAACGCCATTGCCGCCTCGGTGCCCCGGTTCTGTCCACGCGCACACGCACACGGCCAGATGAAGGGCGACCCGCGCGTCTACTTTCTTGTAACCGAGTTTCTAGAGCTAGGGCCAGGTCACTCCACCGAGCAGACCGCCTCGTTTGCGGCCAAGCTGGCTGAGATGCATAGCCATCCAGTGTCGCCCGAGGAGAGCGGGTGTCCCGAGGGCAAGCCGTTTGGGTTCCCTGTGCCGACGTGCTGCGGAAATACAGAGCAGGACAACACGTGGAAGGCATCGTGGGCAGACTTTTATGCCGACAACCGTCTCCGGCACGTCCTCCGGATAGGACAGAGGAACAACGGGACATCTGACTCGGATCCGCAGCTGGCAGAAGCGGTTGAGCGCACGGCGTCGACTGTGGTGCCGCGTCTGCTCGGGGACGGCCATCTGCAGCGCAGCAGCAGAAAAGGCGGCGGGCCTATACAGCCGGCAGTCATCCACGGCGACCTGTGGAGTGGCAACAAGGGACGAGGTCGGATAGTGCCGTCCCTGTCTTCGGCTTCGCCCTTGGCCTCGTCGCCATCACCGCTGGTGTACGACCCTGCGTCTGTCTATGGCCACTCCGAGTATGAGCTGGGCATCATGCGAATGTTTGGCGGTTTCGGCACTGCTTTCTGGAATGAGTACACAAAGCTGGTGCCAAAGGACGAGCCTGCCGACGAGTGGGAGGACCGGCTGGCCTTGTACGAGCTGTAAGTCATTTCTTTGTCTCCCTGTTTCTCCGTCGAGCCACTACTGACTTCAAGATACCACCATCTCAACCACTATGCACTTTTCGGAGACAGCTACCGGAGAGGAGCTATGGGCATAATGAATAAGCTGTTGCAGAAATACGGATAAACGGTGTAGAACCCAGAGCCTACAATGCTTACTGGGCTGGCCTCGTGGGCGACTGATTCCCACCGGTGGGCTGTTGAGGATAAAAGTGACAGGTGAGTCAGGAGGTGCAATGCAGGAGAAGACCAGATGATCGCTAGTGTATATCAATATTTAGTATTTATATACTCAAGCCTTGGTACATATCTTGTATTTTCATATCTGAAGAAGCTTCACATTGTCTTCAGCGGTTGTCGGTAACTGGCATGAAAGCTGTAGTATCATGATATTCAATGACTAAGCACGCCTAATCGCGTTAGCAGCTTTGCCCTATGAGGTCAGCGTCCCGCAGCACCTGCCATGCTGTGGCCACGGGGCAGCTTCTTGGGGGAGGTCTTGTGCTCTACTCGTAGTCTCCCTACGATTAGCGTCTAGCATTCAACCGCCACCACCTACCTGTGCGAGGAAGGAGCTTCCTGTGGCGCCTTCCCTTTATTTCCATTTCTATTTTCAACCACATTTCACCAGTGACTGCCCTCTCTCCCCTTTTATCGCATCGCATCCGGGGATCCAATTACTGCACCTTTGCTGCACCTCTCATCACGCCTCTCGAACTCTGGTCACACCCCCAAACTCCCATCAAGCTACAGCACCCTGCCATGGAGCAGTAATTTCGTCGACCAACCGTTCCCCTTTTCTGACCTGTCTCCTCCAACCTCCCGCTATCACAACTCGACCCCTTTCCGCCTCATCTTCGGCTGAGCTCGCGATATCTCGAGCCTGCAGATCTTGGCTTTCAAGGGCACGCTTAAACAAGTCGTGTTCTCCATTCTCCGACCGGCGGTGCCTTCTCCGCCGTCCCCGGATACTTCGCTCCCCGTCTCCATCTTCGATCACCCCGCCCCCCTCCGCCGTTCCACACCGCCCATAATGGCCGCCATGAACGGCCACTTTGTCTCTGTCGGCGACGAGCCGGTTGCCAAGGACTTTGAGCATGGCATCCAGGTCGTCGACGACGACAAGACCTTTACGTGCGTTACGCTTTCGTCAACAAACAATGCTACTCCTGCTAACTCTCCAGCCCGCATCTCAACGACTACCTCCAGAAGACCAATGTCTACAAGGCCGGCTTCAACTACCACCTCATCTCCGTCTTTGGTGCCCAGTCCACCGGCAAATCCACCCTGCTCAACCTCCTCTTCAACACCAAGTTCAGCGTCATGTCCGACACCGAGCGTCGCCAGACCACAAAGGGTGTCTGGATGTCAAAGAACAAGCGCACCGCCGACGACGGCAGCTCTGTCATGGCCGATAACATTCTCGTCATGGATGTCGAGGGTTCCGACGGCCGTGAGCGCTGGGAGGACCAGGACTTTGAGCGCAAGAGTGCTCTTTTCGCTCTTGCTACTAGTGAGGTGCTCATCATCAACATCTGGGAGCACCAGGTCGGACTGTACCATGGCGCCAACATGGTCCTGCTGCGAACCGTCTTCGACGTCAACCTCGAGCTTTTCCTCAAGGACCGCCACTCCAACCCGCGCTCGCTCATCTTCTTTGTCATTCGTGACTTTATCGGCAACACACCGCTCTCCAACCTGCGCAACACCATTGTCCAGGATCTGCACAAGACCTGGTCGTCCATCTCCAAACCCCCTGGCCTCGAGACCTCATCCATTGACGACTTCTTCGACTTTGGCTTTGCCGCCCTTCCCCACAAGATCCTGCAGCCTGACAAGTTCACTGCCGAGGTTGAGAACCTGGGCCGCCGCTTCGTCGTTGGCGACCGCTCCAAAACTACCGCGGCGGAGCAGGAGTACACCGGCGGTATTTTCCTGCCCGAGTACCACCGCCGGATACCTGCTGACGGCTTTTCCATCTATGCCGAGGGCGTCTGGGACCAGATTGTCAACAACAAGGACCTGAACCTGCCCTCACAACAGGAGGCTCTGTCGCGTGCCCGTTGTGACGAGATCACCATCGAGGCCATTGACCTGTTTGACCAGCAGATTGCCCCCATTGAGCAGCAGCTCAACGACGCCCTCCGGTCTGGCAAGCCCGTCACTCTGTCCGACGTCGCCGAGGCCGGTGCTGCTGCGCGCGCTGCCTGTCTGACCCTTTTCCAGACCCAGGCCAGCCGCTACCAAAAATCCATTTATGTCAAGAAGCTGGCCGAGCTCGAAAAGGCCGTTGACAAGCGCCTCAGGGACCTGGATGAGGACTGCGCTCGCCTGCGCAAGGAGGAGATGCGCCGTCTTGCCACAATCATCGAGCGCGGTGTCAAGCTCCGTCTCGACGATGCCGTCGGCCTTGTGTTCAACAACCTCGGCTCCGGCCGTGCTATCAGCACGGGCGATGCCATCGGCAGCGCTGTGCCCGAGTCAGCCACCAACGCTACGTCGGACGAGGCTGCCGGTAGCGGCCTGCCGTCTGAAAAGGATATCTGGGACCGTATCTGGGCTACTTTTGTGGCTGTTTCCGATGACGCCCAACACCGTTTCAAGCTGCAATCCAAGGACTTTGACGCGTGTGAGGAAGAGATTGCGGCCGGCCTGTGGCGCCTGCGCCGCAAGAGCTGGATCGCCCTGCGCGAGAAGATTGAGGAGATCATGAAGGGCAGCATCCTGCCTAAGCTGGAGGAGAACTTCAAGCACAAGTTCCGCTACGACGACGCTGGCGTGCCGCGCATCTGGCGTGCCAACGACGACATTGAGGGTGTCTACACGCGTGCGCGCGACTCCACGCTCGCTCTCCTCCCGATTCTCTCGCGTTTCCGTCTTTCCAGCACATACTCCTCGCCCGAGCTCCCCGCATGGATTGGCGAGCAGCCCGCTGGCGTCTTGCCCGAGGGTGAGGATGGCCTGCCGCCGATTGGCGGTGTCGACCTGGAGGGTGGACGGACGCTCGAGGACGAGATGACTGTGCTGAGCGAGGGCAAGCGCCAGGATCTTGCCATCCGCTTTAAGCAGGCAGCCGACGACGTCTACTTTGAGGCCAAGCGTGGCGCTCTTGGCGGCATCACGCAGGTGCCGATGTACTTTTATGGCATCCTGCTGCTGCTTGGCTGGAACGAGCTGGTGGCGATCCTGCGCAACCCCTTCCTCTTCCTGCTGCTGGCAATTCTCGGCGGCGGCACCTATGTTGCCTACACGCTAGCGCTGCTGGGCCCCATGATGCAGATGGCTAACGCGGCATCGAACCAGGCCGTCGAGATTGGCAAGCAGAAGCTGCGCGAGTTCCTCGAGAACAACGACACGGCCCGCCAGGCCCTAGCCATGCCGCCGCGTGCCGGCCTCGAGGCGCCGTCGAGCAGCAACAACAGCAGCAGCGACAACATTGGCCTCGACACGCTGGATGCCAGTGGGCGTAAGCAGACATCGTCCTCTTCATCGTTGCAAGAGTAGATTTGTTGTTTGTTGTTTGTTGTTATTTATTTCTGTTGACCCCTTTTGATTGCTTTTCATTTTTGATTTCCTTCTTGGTTCTTGCGACCTACATACATTTCTTTCAAGTACAATTTCAATACATAGCTATAGCATGCGCAAAATGATGGAGAGGGACGGGATGGCAGGCTGGGGGGCTGGGAACCTGATAGGAACTTATGACTGGATAGATGGGAGGCGAGTATTGGGAGAGGCACGGACTCTTTATGCTCTTGGATGGTAATACGATTTGGCATTCACTTTCTACGCATCCGCATTTGGTCTTGACGTTGACACTGGCATGCATGGTGACTTATTGACATAACGAAACTCTTTGTTAAACAGCCCAAGAACAACAAACCAAAGAATATAGAATATTATACATGATATCATGGTGCCTAATCAGCACATTGTAACTCCCAGCAGGCCAGACCGGCTGCGCAAAAATCAAGTACAAAAACAACGCAGACATAACACAGAAATCTAGAAACTCGCAATACCTGCTGGCTGGCCAAACCAGGATCCGAGCTCATCCACATCGTCGTCGCCAGCCTCGCCTGCACCTCGTGCCGCCGCCGCAGCGTAGAAATCCGTCATGCGCGTCACAGAGAAGCCGTCGTCCGCTTCGTCTACCTCCTCGGGTGCTGGCCATTCGACCTTGACGGCGCCGTTCTTCTTGCTGTCTTCGAGCATGTCCTTGGCGGTGCCCCAGCTGAAGCGGCACTCAGGGCCCCAGCCAAAGATGGGGTGCATGTTGTTGCGCAGCCACGTGGTGCACCGGCCGTCGGACGGGTAGCCAGAGCCCCAGTCGGGAGTGGCCGCCGCCGATGCCGCCGCCGCCTGGCGGTACGGCTTGTAAAGCACTTCCAGTGCCACATCGCGCGTCACCTTGGCACATACAGACGCCGCCGAGACGCTCGGGTAGATGGAGTCGGCCTTCTTCGACACTGTGATCTGCAGGCCGGGGAAGAAGCGCTCCAGCTTCTTCTGGTACGTCAGCGGCGGGCCCACGGTGTCGACATAGACCTCGGTCACGCGCACGCCGCGCTCGAGCACGCCGCGGATCAGGCTGACGGTGGCGTCGAGTGCCTGCACGTTGAGGTTGCTGCCGGCCGCCGATGACGCGGGCGCCATCATGCTGGAACCGATATCGCGGGCCGAAAGCAGCTTGACGGCCCAGCCGCAGGTGTCGTGCAGCGTCGAGCCCTTGCGACAGACCGTGGCCATCAGTGAAGACCGCACAGTGGCAGACAGGACTTTGGAGTCGTCGAAGCGGTGGGGCGCACCCGAGACGGCATCGCGGTCGACATTGGGTGCCTCGCCACGGAGCAGTGCGTCGGCGTCGGCCAGCGGCGCATAAAAGACGCCGTACACCATGGGGCCCAGCACTGGGCCGCGACCGGCCTCGTCTACACCGAGCACACAAGGAACGCCCGAGCTGTCGCCCAGACCGTCTGCATGTGATGGCGGGTCTTGTACTGAGCCTGAGGTTGTGGAAGCTGTCGGGGTTGTAGATGGGCGGAGAGAGGGAGGGACTGGAGAAAAGTGCGAGTAGGAAGCACCAGACAGCAGCTCCTTTTCGTAGATGGAAGGCGGCACAAACTCGCCCGAAGCCAATTCGAGCACGGGCTCTTCTTCCATGTGCATATCGTCGTCGGCCATGTCGGTCAAGTGGGTTGAGGTTGTCGAGGCCGAGGCTGTCGAGGTCGAGGCGATCGAGGAGGTAGTGAAGGGGGCGGTTGAGGCAAGACAGTGATAGTGGCTGTTTCACGGGCTCTTTGGTGTTCGTATAGTCTGCATAGATGAATGCAAGGACGGCGATTGCAGATCCAAAGAGAATAGAGAGCTGTGAGTCTGAATGTCAGATCAAAAGGTATCCGTCCTCGCCTGTCCCAGTGAAGTCGGCCCTGCTGTGCTTATCGATAAGTAAAGCTAACTCTCGTGCTCCTTCCCTCCAGGGCAGGAAAACGCGTGTGCGCCGAAGAGAGACGCGTTTTTTGGTGCTGGCCGCTACTTTTAGGGGCCCGTTCTGCAGTAACTCGACAGAATGGGTAGCGCCCAGTAAAAGCTGGTAATGGCCACTGAATAGTGGGTCCATATCGATGCGCCCCTCCGCCATAGCCGTATTAAGTCAAGAGCAATAACAACAACATGTGGAGGAGGGTTTTGGCGCAAAGGAAAGCCAGGAAAGAGCGACTGGAAAATAATAATAAACGGGAAGTCGCGACCTGGCTCCGGAACACAAACACGGAAAAGCACCTCCGACGCCCGCACAGGTCACGATAATACAACTTGATCACTATAGCAAAAACACTGGAAAACGTATCTGCCAACACTACATTGGCTTTCTGTCCCGGCTACGACCGCACGCATCGACTTGCAAACCAGCGCGTCCCCAATTGCGACGCGATAACACGGTCTGCGATAGCACAATTGGTCCGCACCGACAACGACGAGGGCGACGACGAGAGAAAAGTGAACAGCGACGCCGACATCACTGTACACGCGCAGGACCCAAGTTATCGACGCGATGGCTCCCACGCGCCCGGGTGGCGTGCGGCGCTCAACCCAGGCGAGCGAACACATATACAAGCTCGGCGAGCGCGGACGGTAGGGATAGCCGGGAAACAGCTTCTCACACTTTCTAAGGGCAAAGACTGACAGCAGATTAGGAAAACGGGCGTGGTTCTCCACGACACAGGAGTGCGCGATGAGCACGGCATGGAACCGATTGACGACATCTTCTCCTCTCCGACACGATCACGCGCCGGCGACGATGTAGACGAGGAAGACGATGAGGAAGAGGAGGAGGAGGAGGAGGAAGAGAACGATTATGACGACGACGACGACGATGGTGGCGAGGCTGACATGGACCTGACTACCGGATCAGGACTCGACCCTGCTGCTCTCATCAACGGCCAAAGATCAGTATCGCGCTTCGGTGCCCGCCAGCAACAACAGCAGCAACGATCCCCAGCCAAGTCTCTATTTGGCTCTCCAGCTGTTCGCGGCTCTGCATCCAAGGCTGCGATGCGCCAAAACCCTCTTCTACGCCCCCCTTCATCGCCGGAGAACCTTCCACCACAAGACGCAAGCAGTCCAAGTAAGCCTGTGAAGCGCCGTCTGGACTTTGGCAAGAATGGTTCAGCAGATGCACAGCGCCGGCCATTTGCGCTTGCGGCATCGAATGGGACGGCATTGAAGCCGGCAGCGTACTTGCATCCACGCAATGCGGAATATGAAGAGGAGGAGGAGGAAGAGGAGGAGGCGGAAGAAGAAGAAGAAGAGGATGGATACCAAAATGGTGGCTATGATAACGACGAGTCTATGCACATGGTTGGAGGAGAGCCCGGGTATGATCAGTCAGAAGAGCCCGTGGAGGAGCAGGAGTCTGAACCCGAGCCCGAGCCAGAACCGGCACCAAAACGCAAAGCCGGACGGCCTCCCAAAGAAAAACCAGCAGCGCCAGCACCCGCACTAGCTCCTACTCGCAAGCTACCTCCAGGACCACTACAATACTCTAGTCCGGTTGCAGCTCCCAAGGCGGCGGCGAAACGAGGCCGGCCACCACGGGACTCAGGTGGCAGTGGGGGTGTGCCTGAAAATGCAGAGGAGGAGGAGCAGCACGCCAAGCGGCAGCGTGTCGCAGAAGCACCTGTACCCGCACCCAAACGCAAAGCCGGCCGTCCACCAGGAACAGCAAAGCGCGCGGCGGCAGAAGGGCCAGCACAGCAAGGCGAAGCGGACGAGCCACCAGCCAAGAAAAAGGCAGGTCGGAAGCGGAAGTCGTCAGGTGTTGGTGCTGCGACGGCTGCGGTTGCTGCTGTGCCTCGTGGGCCGCCGTTGCCAAAGAGCCGTGGCTTGGTAGTCCGGCGACGAGAGCTAGCGGAAGACAACAGCTCGATTGTCCGGACGCGCTCAGGCCGCAACTCGTTCCGGCCACTTGCGTTTTGGCGCAACGAGCATGTGGAGCTGGACCCGACGGATGTGCAGCAGGATACCTTGATCAGCAGGACGAACCACGGGCCTCGCAATTTCCTGCTGCCGTCTGTGCGTGAGATTGTGCGTGTTGACGAAGAGGACCTTGGTCCTGTGCGACACAAGAACGCACGCGGCGGCGCTGGCGGCGCAAAGCGCGGGCCCAAGCCAAGAAGACGGCGCAGCGACGATGTTGTCGACGACGGTGACGACGCCGACGATGCGCCTCAGCGGGATGCATGGGAGACAGAGGTGGGCAAGGTGTCTGGCGACATTGTGGTGTGGGAGCCGGAGTATGAGCTGGAGCCGCCGGCGCCCGGCCAGGACGTAGATCTGATGTCTGTCGAGATTGCTCTGTCGAGCGCTGTGATCCAGACCAACGAGGTGCGCGGCAGCTCGTTCCGATTTGCCAAGACGCTGAGTCTGCCGTTCTTTGGCACGGGCATGGTGGACATGCCGCCCGGGTCGGAGAAGAGGCACAAGAACTCGCGCAAGATGCACATGGCCTTCTTTGTGCACTATGGCCTTGTGACTGTCAAGGTCAACGACACCGAGTTCCGCATTGGAAAGGGTGGCATGTGGTCCGTCCCACGAGGTGAGTTTAGGTTTTATGGTTCCTGTGTCTTTATGCTGCTTACCTAAGCAACATCCATATCTTGTGTTTACTAACAAAACAGGAAACTTCTACAGCATCAGGAACGAGACAGACCACGAAGCCCGGCTCTTCTTTTCCCAAGGCTGCGAGATATTGACCGTGCTGGAAGACGAAGAGCCGAAGTAGATGTGTTTGATCTGATGCGTTCTTTTTGTTCTTTTCTTGGAAATATGTTTACAATTATGAATTCGAGGATGTTGGTTTTTGTTTCTTGATTGCTGCTTCTTTTTCTTTGCTTTTAGCCTTTTGGTTTTTGCTTTTCGCTTTTCGCTTTTCGCGTTGCACTTTTATGTCGTCCAGAGTTATGTTTACTGTCTTTTGTCTCGTCTCGCCCTTCTTCTGTTATTATTCCCCAATATACTGGTGGTGGCTAGCATCGTCGCCTTGTTCAGATAATGTTCATTAAGCATTTGAGAGTTTATTCGTCCTGAAGGAAATCCCCGGCTCTTGTTATACAAAATACATGCTTCGCTATAAATACATCATGCCCCCGACACAGCTACGCCTCACGCCTTCTCGGACATGGTCTTCTTCAGCTTGGCCATATCTGCCTCGTACTGCTCAATCTTGGCCTGCGACGCCTGCAGCTTGTTCAGCAGGTACACTATCCGCTCATTTGTCTGTGCAGGCTGGCGCCACAGCGTGCTCAGCACAGCAAGCTCCTGCTCGACCTTGGCCACCGTCTTGGCCTCAATGGCAGCCTTCTCGGCAAGTACACACCGGTCCAGGCGCGCGGCAAGGGCCTTGTCAGATCCAAGGAACTGGAAGGCCGCCATGTACACAGGACTGCCTGGCTTGATCATCTGCGGACGGCCCCGGTGTGACCGCACTGTCACCAGCTCTGCGGTCGCAAGCGCATCCAGAGCTGCGATCCCGCTGGTTCCACTGCCGGCCATGGACGACGCAAACGTATCGGACAGCATCACGTCGTTGTAGCAGACACTGCCGCCGTTGGCAGCAATCTCGCGCACCAAGTACCATGCTTGCTCTGCAGTCCACAGGCGGCCACCAGCGGAAGGCGAGCCAGCAGGGGCAGCCGATGCCGACGAGGACGCCAGAGAAGCGGCAGCTGGCGGCTTCGACTGCAACAGCAAGAACATTTTGATGATCTCCGACGCGCTCTGCTCGACAATTTCGGATACGGCACGCTTGGGCGTCTGGCCGCTCTTGAGACGCCGCACAAGCGACTCCAGGTCGGTCAGACGACCGCCGAGAACATCGATACAGCTGTCGAGTTCCGAGATGACCTCCTGCTCGGCCTTGGTGAGGGGTGACGTAAGCGCAGTAGCAGCAGCAAGGCCACCCTCAAGGGCCAGGGCGGCCTTGGCTGCGGCTGTGTTGAGGCTGCTGGGGTCGGTGATTGCGTCGGCAGGCGCCGCAGGAGCAACTGCTGGCGGCAGCTTTGCAGACGCAGCACTGGCAACTGTGGTGACAGCATCCTTGGCCTTTTGGAAGGGCATACTGACCTTTTCGATGATCGACTGCTGCTTTTGTGTCGACTCCTTCAGGCCGGCCTTGTCCTTGGCTTCTTTGGCCTTCTTGGCGTCAATGATAGCCGTGACTACCGAAGTGGCCGAGTTGGACTCGGCGTTGGTGCCGGCAGCATCAGCAGCAGCCGCTGCCGCCACCGCCGCATCATTGGGAGCAAAAGTTCCGGGCTGGGTTGCAGATGTACTGTTACCATTAATCGGTGGCTCCTGAGCTGGGGCCGGTGTCTCTTCTTCTGCGTCGTCTTGCTCTTGCTCGGCCAAGTGGCTCAGCACGTAGTTCATCGCCACTTCGGGCGACAAATCACCCAAGGCAATCTGGCGGAACACGCGGTCGGGCATGGCCTTGACGAGGGCCTTGGGGTAGGACGTGTCCGAGGTGAGGAACACGACGTGTGCAATATTGGCCCGGATCAGGCTTGCAGCCCATTCGGCGAGCTTGTCATAGACGGGACCTGTGGCATCCTCGTTACGGTGGCCAAAGTTGTCTAGAACAATGACAGGGCGGCGCTCGGGGTGTGCTTCCAGGTAGGCATCATCGTTAAGGGTGGCGTCAACGTCGCCCTTGTGGCGCCCATCAAGGCCGACCTCCCGCAGGGCCACCGTGGCAGTCTGCAGAATCTTGGTAAGCTGCTCGTCGAGTGTCTCGGAGAAGCCGGTCTTGACACCTGTTGTGCCCTGCACGGCCAGATCGATGAGGCTGCTCAGGTTGTTGGCCCACGAGAAGACGGGCCGGTAGCCAATCGCATTGGCAATCTTCTTGATGGTAGCACTCTCGCCGCGGGCCTCGACAATAGGCTTGCAGTCGATCACAAGCACATCGCGACGGCCATGCAGGGCTTGCTCGACAACAAGCTCGCTCTTTCCCGATCCGCGGGGTCCCTGCACCACAATAAAAGTGCCTGCCGTCTCCAGTAGCCACGTATGCAGTGATTCGATCAGGTCGCGGCGGTGCGTCATCAGTGCATCCTTGCTGCGCGAGTGGAAGCCACCCTTCTTTGACTTTTCGCCTTGGGAGATGCCCATGCTGTCGGCGGCCGAGTCGTACGACTGGCGGGCAAATGCCAAAAAGGCGGATGTGCGGCGCTCAAACCACTTCCACAGCCGGGTGTCACGCAGCGCAAACGAGTGCTGGACGTGAGCGCGGATGAAAAAGGTGCGGATAGGGTCGAAGACGGCGACTGTGATGGTGGCAAGCAGAGCAGCCAGGATGGGGAAGACAATGCGCGGGTGGGAAGTCAGCCAGTCCCAGAGGTGCCTTGTAGTGCCGGCACGCTGTTCATACGACATGCGCAGCCGCGTGGTGCCGTTGACGACGTGGCCGTGCAGACAGCTGCGAGCCATGACAGCGTCGCGCATGCGCATAAAATCGACAGTCGCATAGCGCGGCAGGATCTTGGAGTCAAAGGGCTGAGACGAAATCTCGGCAATCTTGCCGTAGCGACGGAAGAGACTGTAGATGGTCTCCTGCGACAGCTCGAGATTGGCGCTGCCCGTTGCGTCGCCAACACCGCCTGTGCCTGACGATGCCGAGGGCGGCGCGCAGAATTCGACAATGACCCGGCTGGAGGGCACTCGCGACGCCAAGTCCTCGAGCCACGGGACGCCCCGGACGAGGCCCGCACGCATGCAACCAAACAAGGGGTTGAACCAGGGTCGGACGGGATTCGCGACCAGGATCTTTGCCAGCTGGGACTCGACATCGTCGGCCGTGGTGCCGGCCGGATGGCGGAACTTGACAAAAACGCCGCCGTCCTTGAGGCGTGGCACGATTTCGGTGACGGTCAAGTTGAGCGACTCCGGGATTGCACGTTTGACGAGGCCGACGGGGTCGATTACCGAAGCTATTGAGACAAAGAGGCCGGACGGGGAAGAAGTGGAAGCAGAAGCCGCCGTCGACCGGTCCGTCTTCTCCGTGAAGCGCTTCAAGAGGACCGACACCTCATGGTCGTTGTAGTCGGTCGATGTGCGCCAGGGCCGCCACGCTAAAATGTTTCCAATACGCAGCGGGAAGACATTGTCAATAAACAGCAGGCCGTCGCCTGGCTCGGCGGCAATGTGGCCAGAATTGTCATCGCCCGTCGTCGATGTCTCCCAGCGGCGGCCAGAGACACGGCCAGTAACGAGGGAGGCTACTGGAGGCACTTGTGGACGCCAGGTAAGCTGTGTTGTGTTTGCCGAGGTGGGCGTAGCTCTTGCGCACAGGCTCGGAGCTTGGCTGGGCTGCTGCTGAGATAAGTGGCGGATATATATTGAAGGTCCTGTCGGCGATCTCGGCGATCCTGGTGAAAATGCTTGCCGGAGCTGGTGCTGCTGTCGTTGCCAGGCACGGGCAGATGGCGGCTGGAAGGCACGACCCAGTAACATCGCGGCTCTTTCCTGTCGTACCCGAGCTGATGAAAAATAGAAGGCACGCGGGGCAGAGAGGAAGGCAGAACTGAGAGCTGGAAAGGGAAGGAGCAGACCCTTTACAATCGATATCAACAACACATTGTTACTAGAAGAGAAGGAGAAGAGAAGAGGGAGACAAAAAAGGAAAGAGGATAGCTCAAAATAAGACAGTACTGGTGGTCTTGCAGCAATGTGCTTTGCAATTTTAGTGGGAAGGAGCATCCCCTCCCTCAGCTCTTTCCTCTTACAGCTTGCTTTCACAAGCTACTATCGATTCAATCGATTCAATGACCTCACACCACGATGACAGCTACGGGTCGTGCGCTTTTACTGCCTGGAAACTTGGCGTTGGTGGGTATTGAAGAAGCTTTTAGGCCGATCTAGTCGACTACAGGTCGCAATTTACAGCTATGACGGCACCGTTAGACGGCGGCCGCTGTGTCAGCTAGAGCCAACCGGAGCCAACTGGAGCCAATCAGAAAGCTAGCCTAAAAAATAAATCACGAGACCTGCTCTCGCTATGAGAATCTGATATTGAGTCTAGAGATGAAATGAATGAGGGGATGAGGTTCAATGAGACTTGAAATACTAATGTGAACGACATATCTGGTTTCTGAACACTTCTACAGACTCATAGACGCTTCATCATGGGGTGGTTCTGGTCCAGCACATCGCCCGAGGCGGCATCACCAACCTCGCCGTCGACCTCAGCAGTATCGCCAACAGCATCGCCGGCTTCACAATTACAATCATCAGCACAACCATCTTCACAGCCGCCACACTCGGGATACTCACCAAATAGCAGCAAGGATGATGCGGAACTCGACAAGTTCATGGCCATGCTTCAGGGCAATGCCAACGGTGTGAGCAGCGCGGCATCTCAAGCCTCTCAAACAGCACAATCCTTGGCAGCTTCCTCTGAGGATGCATCCTCCAAGCTGTCGGCCTGGAAATCAATGTGGCCAGGCTCGTCACCAGACGAGGCAGCATCGGAACCCAAGGAAAAGTACGTGGCGCGCGAGCGGTCGCTGGCTGAGGCCGTGCTGCCGGTGCAAATGTCGTGCCGCCAGGCCTTTGACATGGCGTGGGCGTGCCAGTCGCCGGCCGGACAGTGGAAAGCGGTCTACCGCCACGGCGGCGTGCGGCCATGCAGTGAGCTGTGGGACGATTTCTGGTTCTGCATGCGCGTCAAGGGCTACGGCGAGGGCCCGCTCAAGGAAGAGGCGGTGCGCGAGCATTACCGCAAGAAGGAGATGGACAAGTACTACAGGGCGGACACGCCGTCGAGCGAGGATGTCTGGCGTAGCCGGACCGTCGACGAGGTGCTGGCACCAGGCGCCGTCTTCCAGAACAGCTTCCAGGCCGTGCTGAAGAAGGCCGAGGGCCCGGTCGAGATGACGGCGGCATCGGCCCCGGCCAAGATTGACGATGGTCGGGATGATGCGAGCCAGATCCTCGCCGATGCCGAACGGCGCCAGCGTATACGCAAAGACATGGGATACACATCATAGCCGTCAAGATTAGTTGTTTAGCTATGTTTAAAGTTGTGATTATATAATCACTCGTTGCAAATTGTCACAAAGTCTCAGCACGTTTCTACCTTTTTCTTTTTTATTACCATGTATTATTACTAGGACTACTCAATCGATATCTTTTAACACCATTCAATTCTTCACTAGCATGTAGGATTTGTTTTTAGATTTTTTTTTGTATTCATTACTATGCTATACCACGTTAAAACCGACTTTTCCCGGTACATGCATCATCGCGAATAAAAAACCTATCGCCGAAATAAAACCAGACCCTTTCTCTTGTGACCTAGGAAAATTGCTGCATTCTGTTGGCAGCATGGCCAGACGTGTCTAACCATTGAAAAAATAACAAACGTTGAATATCATTAAAAATTGAAAAGAGAAAGGAAGGTTGGGACACAACTGCTTCAGCCTTGGGGCGAAACAATTTAGTCGACCTCCTCAACGGTCGGGCCGTCATCGTGAGCAGCGCTGGGGCCACCAGCACCGGGGAAGCCACCAGGGGCGCCACCCTCAGCACCGGGGGGACCGCCAGCCGAGCCGTAGAACTTCATCATGATGGGGTTGGCAACGGCCTCGAGCTCCTTCTGGTGCTCCTCGTACTCCTCGCGGGTAGCCTGCTGGCTCTCGTCCAGCCAGTTGACAACGCGGTCAATCTCGGCCTTGAGCTTCTCCTTGTCGGCAGCGTCAAGCTTCTCGTCGACCTTGGAGTCGCTCAGGGTGTTGCGCAGAGAGTAGGCGTACGACTCAAGACCGTTCTTGGCAGCAACACGGCTGCCCTCGGCCTCGTCCTCCTCCTTGAACTTCTCAGCCTCAGCCAGCATGCGCTCAATGTCCTCCTTGGAGAGACGGCCCTTGTCGTTGGTGATGACAATCTGGTTGGTCTTGCCGGTGCCCTTCTCCATGGCGGAGACGTTCATGATTCCGTTGGCGTCCAGGTCAAAGGTAACCTCAATCTGGGGAACACCGCGGGGAGCGGGGGGGATGCCGGTAAGCTCGAACTTGCCCAGCAGGTTGTTGTCCTTGGTGCGCTGGCGCTCACCCTCGTAGACCTGGATCAGGACACCAGGCTGGTTGTCAGAGAAGGTGGAGAAGACCTCAGACTTCTTGGTGGGGATGGTGGTGTTGCGGGGAATGAGCTTGGTCATCATGCCACCAGCAGTCTCGATACCCAGGGACAGGGGAGCAACATCGAGCAGCAGGATCTCGTTGGTGGACTTGGAGGAAGTGTCACCGGACAGAATGGCGGCCTGGACGGCAGCACCGTAGGCAACAGCCTCATCGGGGTTGATGGACTTGTTGGGCTCCTTGCCGTTGAAGTAGTCGGTAATGAGCTTCTGGATGCGGGGGATACGGGTGGAACCACCGACCAGGACGATCTCGTGAACCTGGGACTTGTCGATCTTGGCGTCAGTCAGGACACGGTCAACGGGCTGAAGAGTAGAGCGGAACAGGTCCTGGCACAGCTCCTCGAAGCGGGCACGAGTGATAGAAGTGTAGAAGTCGATACCCTCGAACAGGGAGTCGATCTCGATGGAGGTCTGTGCGGACGAGGACAGGGTGCGCTTGGCACGCTCGCAAGCAGTGCGGAGACGGCGCAGAGCACGGGCGTTGGTGGAGACGTCCTTGCGGTTCTTGCGCTTGAACTCCTGGACAAAGTGGTTGACCAGGCGGTTGTCGAAATCCTCACCACCCAGGTGAGTGTCACCAGCGGTGGACTTGACCTCGAAGATACCCTCCTCAATGGTGAGCAGAGACACATCGAAAGTACCACCACCCAGATCGAAGATCAGGACGTTGCGCTCACCCTCGACCTTCTTGTCAAGACCGTAGGCAATGGCAGCGGCAGTGGGCTCGTTGATGATACGCAGGACGTTCAGGCCGGCGATCAGACCAGCATCCTTGGTAGCCTGGCGCTGGGAGTCGTTGAAGTAGGCGGGGACAGTGACGACAGCGTTGTTAACGGTGCCACCAAGGTAAGACTCAGCGGTCTCGCGCATCTTGATCAGGACCATGGAGGAGATCTCCTCGGGGGTGAAGGTCTTGGTCTCGCCCTTGAACTCGACCTCGATGACGGGCTTGCCAGCACGGTCAATGATCTTGAAGGGGAAGTGCTTCATATCAGCCTGGACCTCAGGGTCGGCGAACTTGCGGCCAATCAGACGCTTGGCGTCGAAGACGGTGTTCTGGGGGTTCATGGCGACCTGGTTCTTGGCGGCATCACCAATCAGACGCTCGGTGTCGGTGAAGGCAACAAACGAGGGGGTAGTGCGGTTACCCTGGTCGTTGGCAATGATCTCAATGCGGTCATCACGGAAGATGCCTACGCAAGAGTAGGTGGTACCGAGATCGATACCGACAGCAGGACCCATCGACATTTTGAAGGTTGTGTGTGTGTTTGGTTGTGTGGGAGAAAAGGAAAAAGAAGTGAGAGGGAGGGGTATCAAGAGTGTGTGAATAGAAGAAGAAAAGAAAGCTCTCGAGAATGGGAGAGTGGGAGAAGTGTTGGGTATATATGAGAGAGATGAGAGTGAGTTGTGAATGAGGAAAAGAGAGGGGAGGAAAAAAGGTAAAGGAGGGGAGTAAAGTTTGCTTATATGTGTGAAAAATCGGGCAGGTCTCAGAGGGCCTCAAGAAGGCATCTCAGAGGGAAGGAACGAGAAGCAGGTAGTAAGGCAGTGAGGGCGAAAGTGCGCTCTGGTGGAAGGTGCGAGCAACTACGTGCAGTGTGGTTGGCGGGACACTACTAAAAAGTCGAAGAGAGAAGGTTCGAGAAAGCAGCGGAAACCAAAACGACCCCACTAAAGAGCTTCTTACAGCTATTTGCGCTAAACGCACACCCTAAATCTGCAAGGGGATTGGCAAAACGGGCCAATCAGCAGTGAGAGTGGGGTGTGCCTGCGCTAATGAGAGGATACTGAATGGAACAGATGGAAATAGGGAAAGAGCGAAGGAGGGCGAACAATGCTCCTACCCTCTTCTCTCACGTATCTCTCTCAAAGAAACAGAGGGGCAGACCAGAAAGGAAAGTGGGCTGTGGGTAGTGGGCTGTAAACTGTGGGCTATGGAAGGTGCTGGACTGGCCTCGCAGTTGCCCGGCGTCGCTAGAGATGGCCAGGCGATGATGACATGGAGACGAGCATGGGCCACTGCAGAGCCGCGCAGAACCCTGGAGACGGCTCTAGATTTTACCATGCACGAGTAGACGAAGCAACAGCCATTAGTGAAGCTTCCACCCGGAGTAAGGCGTCACTGGACTCTCGGTGTGGTCTGAATGGTTGAGCTGAGCTCTGCGTGAGCCTGCCTCTCTGCTCATCGCACCTGCCCAAAGCTATGATGCAAACATTTTCCCCAATCGTCTCTGTCCTTCTCCATGGTGCAGAATACTCCACATCTGCTATATCCACCCCACCCTGACTAGGCAAGCGACACCATCCACACCCCTCCCCTCATTCACCGTGTCATCGCCTCCAATTACAATTACGTGTATGGCTTTGATGGAGAGATGGATGGCCTTATCATGCACAGCGAGGTAAAGGTTGAGTTGAGGTCAAAGTAAACTATGTAAGCCTAAGTCTTTTCACGAGAAGGGCAAGAGCCAAAGTCTAGGCAGGAATACGAGGCTGACGGTCACGGCATTTCGGAAGAACTGTGTGCTTTCAGAGTGTGTCATGTAAAAGGGCATTTCGGGAAGGAGGTTAGCCTACCAGACAGATAAAGAAAGAGCTGCCAGCGAATGCTATATTACGGAAAGAGCGAATCGCAGCTTGTCCCTGCGCTCACTGCCTGACTGCTTTGCACGGCCGATGGTCGATGGACTGACTGCATGGTGATAAAACAACAAAGAGGATCTTCTTGCGCTCTATTGGATTCCGTGTGGGCCTGACAGATTAAGACAAGACACAAGAGACAGGAGACAGTGAACAAGATACCTGCACGCCTACCGCAACGACCCAACTGTCCATCGTCACAGTTTGTATCGCTTATGTAATCATGACATATCCTACCTACAATGTACATCGTCGATTTGCAGCAGCCAAGGGCTATCTATTGCCACGACGTAACCACAGATGGGCTGGCGACTCTAGAAGGATCCAGCAGAGTGAGTATGGGGTATACGGACAAAGGAATGGACCGTCTACTCTCCATTCAAACCCATTATTCAAAATGGAGAATAGGAGGCGCCCCAGTAGAGACGGCCAACCTGATTGTAGCCAGGACGTAGACGGCGGCACCACTTTATAGCCATGGCATTCCAGAGAAGCAGAGCCGCTGCGAGGGCATTTGCGTAGTAGGTTTATCGGAGCATCGCCTTGGTGGCAGAGTTCCCGGTGCACCCGATGCCCGCCCTGGCCAGAGATGGGCAGCTCTGGAACCAGAATGAAGTGACATGACTAAGGGTGTTTTCCGTATGTCTGTGCCAGGGTTTGTATACACGCCCGTCTGTACTTTGATTTATTGCTAAAAGTACCAACCTTTGACTGCTAAACGCCATCTCCTCTCGTCTGCAGCGGGATTGGTTTGCCACCAAGGCCGGGCGGGAGTGCGGAACTGGAATCGGGTCGCGCTACAACAGACAAAAGGATGAAAGAATGAAGGAATGAAATGGCACTTCCGGACACTGCTAATCAGACTAGACACTGCGGGCAATATAACGCCGTTTTAATGTTGGTAGATGGGACAAAGGCTGCCGTTGTACGTCACATGACTCAATATCAAATGTCAACAAAATGTCACCCAACTTCAGCACAATATCTCATTAGACCAACAAAAGTCTGTTTATTTGTCCAAAAATAAATCAAAGAGGTAAATCTATGAGAACCCAATCTTTATGATATGGTAATAGCTCAGGCCCAGTCTCGACAAAAACAAGAGTATGCCAAAATATGCCAGCCGGAAGAGATCATCGCGGAATTTATGACAGATGCAAGATGTAGAAATGATGAAAAGAGAATAAGACTTAGACAATGACACAATGAAAAGATGAAAAGATAAAACATTAACCCAGGCATTCCAGCCTATCTATGACCGAGGATATAACAAAAACCTGTCAAAAAGCATGACCAAAACTAGATAGAAAATGGAAACGGGTCATTCAGCAACCACACTGGTGGCTGCCTTTAATAAGCCCCTTAAAAAGGGTTGGTCGGGCTCTGGCCTTGGCTCTGGCTCTGGCCCTGACCGGACTGCTGGCCACGGTTGGCAGCCAGGGTACGGCCACGGCTAGCATCCGAAGATCCGGAAGTAACGCCCTGGAGGGGCTGCATGGGAGCACCGCCGGCGGCTGCCGATGACGACTCTCCACCGGATGTGTACGCAGAGTATCCGAGACCCGCTGCGGCAGCGGCACCAGCAGCCAGCGGCGGCGGAGCCATGTATGGGTTGTTGGTGTTGCTGGTTGTGTTGGCGTACAGGGGTCCGCCTACGGGGTCCTCGCTGTTGCCAGCACCGGGCGCGGTGCCGCGCTCGAGGTCGATCGAGGGGCCACCACGGCGGGAGGATGTGGTGGACGTGTAGCGGCTAATGTCGACAGGGACATGGTCACCACCGAGGTGCATCGGCGGCAAGCCCTGGCCAGCGTGACGACGACCCTTTTGGCTCTGCGTCTTGAGCAGATCACTGCGAATGGTGTCCAGGTCAGTCGACCGCGATGCGGAGGATGCCGCGCGCTGGCGCGAGCGGACGCCAGCACCAGAGTGTGACAGAGATGCCGACGGGTGGAGGTGGGTAGTTGATGTGGCAAAGGTATCCTGGCGCTCGCGGCTGAGGGAAGAGTCGCGCGAGCCGTTGAGGGTGTAGGCATCTGCGTCGGCAAGAGGGTTGCTAACATTGAGCTCGCGCACTGCCTTCTGCTCGAGGCCCTTGCTGTGGCTGCTGCTGCGGCTTCTGCCTTCGGTCTCGTCATTGTGCAGTTGGGACGCCAGGCGCTTCGCCGTCTTCTCCTGCTCAAACTTTTCGCGGGCAGCCTTGGCAAACTCGTCAGAGACAGCCACCGAGTAGGTCGGGTTGGCAGGGCCACCAGCAGCCTCGCTGCCGCCGCCAGGAGCGTTGATAGGGACCCTCTTGAGAGCCAGAGCCAGGGCGCACATGAACTTGGACCGGCGGGTGGCGCGCACAATGTCGTTGTGCCAGTTGGACTTGTGCTTGATGGAAATCTTGAGAGTGAGCTTGTCGAGATCGCCGACGCCGCCGACGCTGATACCAAGATCGGGCTGGAAGTCGCGGTTGTTGTCGGGATGGCGCACAAACTTCTCCAACTCGAGACGGAGCAGCTCGATATCCTCAAAACTGGTATCAAAGGACACGTTGACGTCGAGAGTCTCGCGCATGGCCTTGCTTCGCGACACGTTCTCAATCCACAGGTTGTTCAGCACAATGTTGGGCACCTGGACGACCTGCATCTTGTCGATGCGGACAAACACGGTGTACAGCAGCGAGATCTTCTCGACCAGCAGGGTTTCCTTTTCGGGACCGGTAATGTCGACGCGGTCACCGACATCGTAGGGGTGCTTGACGAACAGGAAAATGCAAGAACCAAGAATCTCCTGGGTGGTGACGGCAAAGACAAAGGACATGGACAGCAGGGCGGTACCGGCAGTCGAGATGGTCGTGATGAAGCTGCTTTGGAAGAAGGCCAGGAAGATGAAGATGACCAGAAGGAGAACAATGAAGAGCAGGACCTGGTCAAAGGCAGCCAGGGCCTCGCTGATGTCCTTCATGCTGTTGGCCATGGCCTTGCGCTCCTTGCCAATCGACACGACCTTGCGGACCATTTCGTCGAGACTGATGTCTCCATTAGAGTCAGCGTCGATGGCAGCGAAGCACTCCTCGGCGTCCTCCTTGTGAGTAGGGCCCAGGACCTCCTCGATATCCTCGGGATAGAGAGCGTCGCTGTCCTCGGTGACAAAGGACATCCAGATACGGCGGGCCAGAGCCTCGGACGAGCGCGACTTCTCGAGAGCCTCGACGACGACGGAATGCGCCGAGTTGGGGTTGAAGACCTGCTTGCCTGTAATCTCCGAGGCAAAGTTACCAAAGACAGAGGTGACCTTGTCACCGAAACGGCCGACGTTGCCAATGATGCGCATGGGCTGGGAACCCATCTTGCCCTTGTACTTGCCGCCGCGGTTCAGCATCGCCTCGATACTATCGTTGATGATGTAGTCCTCTTCGGCGAACTCGTCGCAGTACATGGGAAACAGGGCGCGAGAAGCGTCGTACATGAGACCCAGCAGGTGGATCTCGCGCTTGGACTCCTTGATGCGGTTGGAGTAGGAGCGCTGGTGGTAGCTGATGCTCATCAGGTGAATGATGGCGCGCTCGCCGAGGAAGACAGCCGACGAGACAAACAGAGCGCCGAGGATGTTGGTCATGGCAGAGATCCAGCTGATGGCGGTCTCGTTGAAGAGGAAGCGGAAGACGAGCCAGGTGACCAGGGCCCAAAACAGCAGCGAGAGGGGGATCTCGAGGCCGCGCAGGACGGTGGCATACTTGCGGGTGCCGGAGCTGATGACACCACAGAAGAACATGAAAGCCAGGGGGATGAGCTGAGCCACAATCTTGCCAGCCCAGAGACCAGCCCAGGAAGCCTCGAACCAGATAAAGAGATGGAAGAGGGGCGGGCCATAGGTCTTGGTCACTGGGTCGGTAGTGGCATCAGTGGTGACGGAGCCGAGAAAGATCTTGTTGGTGTTTCCAGTAATGGGAAGCAGGACGAGGGGGACGGCGAGCAGAACAGCTACGGGGACGACGTAGACGAGGTAGCGGGTGACGACGGAGGCAGAGACGAGGCGGGTGTAGAGACGGCCCATAAAGTTGAGGCCAGTGTCGGAATCGAGGCTGTTCTGGCGCTTGAGGTTGTCGGGGTCGTCCTTGGCGCGGCGACGGCCAATCTTACGGGAGCTGCCGCGGTGGAAGAGGCCGCGTTTCTCGTTGTGGGTGCTGCCGCTCGAGGTCCCGGGCATATCGGCACCGGAAGACCGCATGCGCTCGATCTCGGGACCTACGCCGCCCTGGTTGGCTTTGCGGGCCCCGAAGGAGGCATTGGTGCGGATCTGGGAGAGCGGGATGCCACCTCCGTCTGAATCCATTGGAGAGTTTGCGTCGTCGTTGTGCTGGTTGGAAATCGGTTGAAAGCCCTGGTACTGGGGAAACCGAGAGGTGTTGATAGGAGAGGTGGGCGGCATTCGAACGGTGGGAGGAGGTCTACTTCTAGATATGAGACTGTCAAAGTCTCACAAATAAGAAGCTTGAGTGGGGGAGAAGAGAAGGGGGAGAAGAAGAAGGAGGAGGCAAGGAAACGAAAGACGGTATTAAACACAGAAAATCAGACAGATACCAGTCTTGTCTGGGCGCTGGGCGGCTCAAGGCTAGCTTAGAGCGATGGGGAGTGTACAGACGGGGTGTATGAGGGGTGTATGAAGAGAAACAAGTTCCGTACTCCAGATGTACGATGTATGTAAAGATGTACAGTAGTGAGTGGAAAATGAGAGGGGGAGAAACACGGATGAGTGCAGTTGAAAGAGTGACGGATCTGCGTTGGGTGTATGACAACAAGCAACGGTGCAGATACAAGTTGAAAAAAAGCAGGCGTATGAAGAGAGGAGAGAGATAACGCGAGGACGAGGTAGAGAGAGACAGAAACGACTGTGGCTGGAGTGACTGCACGGATGAAATCTAGGGGAAAGGAGAGATGTAAAACAAGTGCAGGGGGGTCGTCGGAAAAGGGGACGAGAGGTACTATGTAAAACGAATGTACAATGAGTGTAGATGTTATTGGAGGACTGGTGATCAAGCGAGAGTGATGGAGCGCGTAGGGCGGGTGTAGATGTGAATATGTCGATTTGACGATGACGATGCTAAGTTGAGAGTGAGGCTGGTGATGCACTTGTAAAGAGGGGAGAACGAATGGGTCAAGAGGCAGAAGATCACCATCGACTGGACTTTTGAAGCGGAAGGGGCGAGGAAGCAGGGAGGTCAAATAAAGAAAGAAGCAGCGAGCGGATGGGGAAGGAACAATGGAGGAGATGCAGAAAACGGAAGGCGCGCGTGAGGTGTCGTCAGAGTCGTCAAGCAGGAGCGCGAAGCTACATAGTGAATATGCATGTGCATCTCCACATGGAGTTTTTTTGTTAGTTTATTCTATGATTTAAATATAAAATAAAAGATTAAAATAAAATAAACCGATAAAAGCCAGCACGGAGACCAGCCAGACCAGGGTGGATTGGCAAAAAAGGGGTCCATTTCTGAAAAAACCGGTTGTGCTACAGGCGGTTGTGGGGCGCTAACGCGGTGGAGATCTCCAGTACAGGGGACCTCGTGTAGTGTACAATGTACATGGTTTACTGTGAAACGTCCTTAGTAAACTTAACCCTGATAGTGGACAGTGTGCGGTAACATTGGCGATCTAGAAGGCGGCGAATGAAGGGGCCAGCCAGACAAACAAAGGCATATATATGAGATGTTTTTGATTTAGGTTATGGGGCGAGTTGGTAAGATTGAAACAGGGGTGACTGTATGACGCAGCAAACAAATAAAAGCCGACAGGCAAATGGCAGATGGCAGACATGATGAGAGACATGACGAGAGTCACGATGAGAGACGAGATGAGATGTCAGAGTTTGACTGAGAGCAGACTCGGGAATGACAATGACGAATGTGTCTAGAGAATGCAGGAAATGCGTGGCGAGACACGCCAACTTGTGCAGCCTCTACGATGCAAAAATGCGACAGAGACGACGACACACTGACAAGTATGGGATGCAGAGTGAACCAGAAGAATCAGAAGATAATCAAATGATGAAGACGGCAAAAGACAGATCCAAATCATACAACGGGAGCCAGCCGCGTTTCAGGTTATGCTTGTAGAGCCACGGCGGAGGAGGCCCACTGGCTACGAAGAATGACATGGCGGTTGCGTGTAGTGGGTAAGACAGTGGAAGAAGTAAAAAATGCTGCAGTAGCAACTGCTCTGCAAAGGCTAAAAGAAGGAGACGTGCAAAGAGCGGCTGGGAAGACGAGTTCGTACGGACGCCAGCGGGTGCCTCCACGAGATGTCGAGATCGGCAGTCTGAAGTAGTATGTAAGGACCGGACGAAGACGAGTTTACTGGGAGACTGGGAGACTGTATCTATTGGATGGCGGTGTCCTTGACATTGAATTGGGGATGCGATGGATGCGAGGTAAAGGGTCCGTAATATCGAGAGGCGAGAGGTGGGTGGTGGATGGATGGATGGGACGAGACATGAAGCGAGGTGATGGCAATGGGATGGCAATGGGATGGCGATGGGATGGCAATGGGATGGCGATGAGATGTCTTCATTCTCTACTATGTACGGCCTCGCACGAGACAGATTTGCACTGTTCTTGTGTTCTTCTACTTACAGACCGTACTGCCCCGTATGCAATGGCGTTTGGTGGCAAAGACAAAGCGCATATTAATAGAATACGCTTGCTGTCGTGGGCAGAATGTAACCGTCGCAGGAGATGGAGACGGTTCTTTGTCCGGGCTCGTGTTGATACAAACCATCAAGCCGTCAAGCCGTCAAGACGTCGAGAGCCGTTCTCAAGTACGAGTCGAAGGCCATCCGACCAGGAGCAGTGTCGATGCTGCACGCCGCACCAATGCAAGAGTGATGCACGGGGGACGACAGCAGGGTGACAGGTCATACGTAGGAGGCAATCCTTTGGCTGTCGTCATGGCACATCCCAGCCGCTGTAGCGCATGTAGAACATCGAGATCAAATGCTGTTTGCTATTCAACTTCTAGCGATCATCCATAGTATTACGCATTACGACCATGGTGTGATGGATGAGCACATGCCAGCACAGGTGGCGCAGGCACGCCTGCATAGTAGTCCTCGGCCATCTGAAGACCTAGCCGTGCACCGTACATTTACATTTACATTTACAATGTGCTCCGGCTCTCCCCCTTGAGAGAAGCCCGCAAGATTGCATATGCACTCCGTAGGGTGAAGGGTGGGTGGTCGTCTTGCGCGTCGGTGCACATCCATACCGCACGAGACAAGTAGTGGCAGGATCAATCAAAACTCGGGGCAGAATCCGGGCAGAATCCGGGCAGCATCCTGGATAGTCTGGCATAGTCTGGCATAGTTTGATAAGTCTGCTCCATCTGCTCCATCCAACTGCAGCCACGCATAACCACAGCGAAGCTTGCTAGCCGCACGCCACAGGGTTTCGCATGCAAGCTTGGAAGAGCCACTACATACATAATTACTTTGTACAGTGTAAACCAACTCTCTTCATCCATCTCATATGCCTTGGACTCGCCATGTTCGCTCCGTGGAAAAACAACAATTCTCGGCACGCTGCCTGAAGACGGGCGGGATCCCGAGGATGGGCAATTACTGGGGCTGATATCTCCGTTTAATTGGGATTTAAATTACGTAGATAAAGATCCTAATGGCTACACCCATTCTTGTTCTTGGCTGTTTGCTGGATCTGTGATGACAATGGTAGGGATGGGCATTGTCAGCTGCTGACGTCAGTAAGGTCGTCGCTCGTCTGGAAAAGGAAGGCTGATGATTAATGCATGCCAACCAGCAAAACGGGACAGAGGACGGAAAACATACAAACCTACAACCTATTTTGGAACACGCATAAGAAAACAGGCCACGTGATATCGGCCATAACAAAACAAGGACTACGATCATCCTCTACATACTATGTACTTGGACATTTCCAAGTTGGGAAGTCACGATAATTCATTCACAGAGGAAGGCGCAACCTCGCAAACCCAGCGTAAGCTTGAATACATACGATGCAGTGCGATAAGATAAGGACGTGCTTTAAATGAGGTACCTGAAAATGCCAAAACAGTGCAAATCTAGCGCCACAAAAGTACCTTGCATAGGCAAGCTCCCCTCTATTCTTTCTGCAACAGAAAACCCAGCAAAAAATAGCGTGACTTCCAGCAACATTTCAACATCCGACGTCCATCGGGTGAGCCTCTGTGCGGCATCAACGGCGATACACCACACCCTTTTGCCTATTGTGGCTTCTCGTCTGCGAATATCTTCAGGCAACCCACAGCAATCCGCCGGGAACAGTGGATACAACATGCGCCTTCCACCCAGCCAGGTCGTCGGCGGCCTTCGACGGCTCACAGCAACCGCCGCCGCGAGGCTGTCGGCCACAAGGCGGCCAACCTCACAAGCTGCCGTCTGCCGCGTCTTTTCTTCTTCGTCTTCTTATCGCTTCTCTACTCCTCCGTCGCCACAGTCCGACGCCTCGAAACCCCCACCCACTCCTCCCTCCCAAGCACCACAGCCCATTGTCGACGTCAAGTTCATCCGCGAAAATGCAGACGTCTACGCCGAAAACTGCACTCGCCGCAACTATGCCGCCATGGCCGCCTATCCCGCCCGCATGGTCCAGCTGCACGAGCAGTGGAAGGCCATCCAGATCGATGCCCGCACCCTGCGCGAAGAGACAAACACCGTCCGCAAACAAATCCAAAACGCCCCGGCCGCCCGCGACGAGGCTACCGCCGACATTCCCAGCCGCGAGTCTCTCCTCGAGAGGGCCCGCGTCCTCAAGCAGCAGCTCGCCACAGTCAAGACCGACGAGGCCCGCCTCACCTCGGAGATCCAGCAGCTTGCCGCTGCTCTGCCCAACCTCACCAGCGCCGAGACCCCCGACACCGAGCAGGACGTCCTGACCTACTTCAACTGCGACGGCGAGGCTCCCCACGGCCGTCCAGCCAATGACACCCGCTCCGAACACCACACTAGCGCTTCGCTGACGCAGACGCCCGACCTGTGGCGCTCGCACGTCCACATCGGCGCCGAGCTGGGCCTCATGGACTTCTCCGCCGCCTCGGCCGCCTCCGGCTGGGGCTGGTACTACCTGCTGGGCGACGGCGCCCGTCTCGAGCAGGCGCTCGTCCAGTATACCCTCAATGTCGTCCACCGCCACGGCTGGCAGCTGGTCTCGCCCCCGAGCATCGTGCGCAGCGGTATCGCCGCCGCCTGTGGCTTCCAGCCGCGCGACCAGGGCGGCGAGCAGCAGATATACACGCTCGAAGGCCTCCCCCTCAGCCTCACCGGCACCTCCGAGATCCCCTTGGCAGCTCTCTATGCAGAGTCCACGATCGAAGCAACCACAAACTCCGAGTCGGGCGAACTCAACGGCCTTCCACTGCGCCGTGCCGCGGTCTCGCGCTGCTACCGTGCCGAGGCCGGTGCGCGCGGTGCCAACACCAAGGGCCTCTACCGCGTCCACGAGTTTACAAAGGTCGAGCTCTTTGCATGGACCGAGCCGGATCTCGGTGCCGCCACCGAAATGTTTGATGAGCTCGTCGACATCCAGACAGAGATCCTCTCCAGCCTCGGCCTGCCATGCCGTGTCCTCGAGATGCCCGCCACCGACCTGGGCGCCTCCGCCTACCGCAAGATCGACATCGAGGCCTTCTTCCCCGGCCGCTGCCGTCCCAAGGGCGGACAAACCACAAGCGCTGCAGGCAACAGCCCGGCCAGCTATGACTATGCCACTGGCTGGGGCGAGGTGTCGTCAGCGAGCATCTGCACAGACTACCAGTCCCGCCGCCTGGCCACGCGCGCAAAGATCAACGGCGGCCCTGTAACCTTCCCATGGACTCTCAACGGCACAGCTCTGGCTGTCCCGCGCGTGCTGGCCGCTATCCTCGAAAACGGATGGAACGAGGAGACCAAGTCCGTCACTATCCCCGAGTGCCTGCAGCCGTGGATGGATGGCCAGGAGACAATCGAGGCAAGAAAATAGAATGTCAAAACATGTATTGCAGCCTTTCTGTATATAGACACATATACCAAGTCACCACTTCACGATGCAACGATGCGTCGATGCTTAACGAGAAATGAAGCAAAAGATGTAAACATTCAGTAAAAGTAATGTCCCGAACAGAGACGATTCAAAAATGTGCACAAGCAAGAATGATGAAAAACATAAACTCAATACAACTCCAAGCCTAATCACAAATTCAAAATTCAAAACAAAAAAACAGGCTCAAAAGACTGGACAAAACAACAAGAAAGTATGAAACTCAACAAAACCAAAGACATTAAACCATAACCCCTTGAATCAAAATCGTAAGTCCGTCATTGCTCGAAACAATCATTCTCTTCCGTACAACACCATGTCACCAGGCCCCTCGGGTATTGTCGGTGCTGAGCTCACTTGACTGCTTGTCCATTGGCTCATCACATCGTCGTCTTCATCGCCAGAGTAAAACTCGCCCGATTCACTCTGCGTGTCACCCGTCACCACCGATGTCCCAAGGCTCGATCGCCGAAGTGTGCCCGCCTCGCTGTGCTTGTCAACCTCGCCATCATCGTCACACTCTTGGAATTCGTCATCGTACTCCTCCTCTTCGCCCTTCCGCTGGTACGGAACAACTGCTGCATCCGCCTCGTCGTTCCTGGATGTGTCGTAATCGTCGTGGCTGTCGTTGATGCTCAGCTCATCACTCTCCTTCAGCGGTGCGTTCTCCTTGTCCATCTCCAGTCCCCCGTACCCCTTTGTAGGCACAAGTCCGCCCCAGCTGCTCTTCCGCAGGCTGCCCATCCCACCAACATTGCCACGCACGCTGTTACTGCGCCGGATGCTGCCACTAGAAGAGCTGTTGTTTATCTGGCTCAAGGATAGGATTCGCCGAGAGCCGTTGGCACTGCCATTGGCTGCCACTCCGATCGGCGAGTTGGCAGGCATAGGGCTGCGCTTCGACGACATTGCCAGCTTGAAAGCCGTCCGTGGCTTGTCGTCGGCGTGCATGCCGCGGATGCCGACCGTAGACTCCTTCTGCTCCTTTTGCTCCTTCTTCTCCTTCTTGGAAGGCACAACACGCTTGCGGCTCATAGCCTCGCGTCCCTTATTGGCCTTGGCCATTAGGAGCACGCGAGAGTGGTCCATCACGCCCTCCAGGATCCGCCGCTCAAGGCCCTCCGCACGTGCCTCCATCTCGTGGAGCTCCTCCCGGCGGAGGTGCAGCGCAGTCTCCAGGGAAGACACATCTGCTGCCAACCGGATCTTGTTGCGCTGCATCGACTCTTGGTCCGCCCGCAGATTCGCGACGCTTTCCTTGAGGCGTCTCTCCTCCTCGCGCAAATCGGCAACGCTAGTATCGACATGTTCAAGCTCTGCCTGCCGCCGCTCAAGTGTTGCAGTGGTCTCGCGCAGAGTCTGCTCGCGATCTTCGTGGTCATCGGCGATTCTCTGAGTCTGGGTGGACATGTATAGCGCGAGGTCCGAGGCAGTACGCATCACCTGCTCATGGACCTTCTCAAGAGTCTCCAGCTGAAAGAGCGCCTTGTCAGCCTTGCCGTCCATGGACAGGGAGCTGTCAACAAGCACATCCAGCTTGTCGAGCTTCTCCAGCTGCTTCAGGCTAACAAGAGCCTGAGATGTGTTGTCAGACTGCTCAACAAGATAGTCAAGCTTCTCCAGCTTTTCCAGCTGCTCCAGCTGCTCCAGTTTCTCCAGCTGACTAAGCCTCTCTAATTGATCGAGCTGCTCAAGCTTCTGCAGGCCCTCAAGCTTCTCGAGCTGCTCCAACTTCTCCAGCTGGTTAAGCTGCTCTAGCTTTTCCATTTGCTCAAGCTGGCTCAACTTCTCCAATTGTTGCAGCTGGTCGAGCTTCTCAAGATCATCAAGCTTGACAAGAGAGAGCGAAGTAACCTCAGCCTGGTCGACAAGGTAGTCAAGCTTCTCCAGCTTCTCCAGCTGGTCAAGCTTTTCGAGGCTATCGAGCTTGGCATAAGCATCCGTCGATACTTGGGTGTGGTCAATGAGCTTGTCGATCTTGGAGTGCTGCGAGTCAAATGCACGGCCAGCTAGCTGCGTAAGGTTGACAATTTCATCCAGCTTGGCAAGCTTCTCGAGGCTGGCGAGGGTCTCCGTCGTGGAGTCGGACTGCGCAACAAGATAATCAAGCTTCTCCAACTTCTCTAGCTGGTCCAGCTTCTCCAGCTGCACAAGAGCCTTGTCGGTGTCATCAGAGTGCTCAACCAGACGGTCAATCTTGGCAAGAGCCGCGTCAACAGCTAGGGTGTGATCAACGAGGGCGTCCATCTTGTCGAGTTTTTCGTAGGCTTCGGCAGCGCGGTCCGTATGGCCCACGAGCTTGTCGAGCTTCTCGTGCATCATTGTATCGTCGTATGTCTCAACCGGCGGCGGCGGCTCGGGAATAGCCTCAATGATCTCCTTCTGCATGGCGACCACAGACGTTTTGGAGTGCTCAAAGTGGTCGTTGACAACAAGCAGGACATCCTTGATGGTGTCAAGCATTTGGGGATTGAACTCAGTCACCTGGCCTTGGACATCCTGCACAGCTGCGAGAGCCTCTTGGAGCTGTTCGCGCGTCTGCTGGTGCTCGGCCTTGGCCTCCGTGTGGTTCTCTTCTGCCTTTGTGACCATATCATCGACACGGGTGAAAACGGTCTTGGACGCCTCCTCCATCTTTTCCAAAGAATCGGTGACAGCAGAGCCAAGGGTGTCGACAAGAAGCTTCAACTCCTCGGCAACAGTCTTGGTGCCGACCACTGCTGCCTCCACCTCAACATCACGCTCTTCGCCAATCCGTGCCTTGTCGTCGGCGGCGGCGTAAAAGTCGTCAAACTTGGCCATGAGCTCATTGATGCGGTCATCGATCTTTGCCTCCAGTGTCTCAGTGGTCTGCTGGAAGCGCTCGTCCGACTCCAACTTGACACCAACAACACCAGCTCTCGATTCCTCAAACTCGTTCTTCATTGTCTCGTACAAGTCATGGAGGTCGGAACTGTTGCGGCCAATAGTGTCGCTGAGAGAGTCAAGGATCTTTCCGACCGACTCCACGCCAAGGGCTCCATCCTCAAGGCGAACCTTGACAGTCTCATTCAGGACCTCCAGGAATGCCTTGACATCGCTGATGCGCTCCCCGACGCCAACAATCTCAGCCTGCTGGTCCTCGGTGGCCTTGGTTTGGGCGGCAGAGACCATTTCCAGCTGATCCCGGACATCGCTAACGATAACAGACAGGCTAAGGAGGTCGGCTTTGGACGGGAGACCGGTGTCTTCATCTGCCTGGGCCATCTTCTCGACGGCAGACTTGACTTGCAGGCAGGCCAGGGCAATGGCATCAACGTCCGTCTTTGTGACCTTTTCAGGATCGTCGAGGTTCTTCTCGTGGCGATCCTTCATCTCATCAAAGCCACTGGCCACCTGGGCAACAAGAGACTCGACCATGCTGATATCCTCACGCGACGACAGGCCGGCCATCATTTCCTTGAGGTCAGTAAGGCTATGCTGTGTCTCGAGTACAACAGCCTCGATGGAGTCAATGTGCTCTTTGCGAATGAGCTGGTCGCCATCAATAAGATCGTCAAGGCGCGCCTTGGTGTTGCGCAGGATTGTCTCAATGGCTTCCACATCTTCGCGGGATGCTGCATCTGTCGATGGACGGGGTGCTGCATCGGTAACCTCTGCCACCTCGCGAGTAGCAAGTCCATTGACAGACTCGTGGATGGCATGCAGTTTACTCTCCATATCAGGAAGCTTAATGTCCATATCGCGGCTGCCGAGACCCGTGACGGACTCGTGGATAGCATGAAGCTTGCTCTCCATTTGGGCCAGCTTTTCTTTCCACACAGGATCCTCATCCATGCCGCGGGAAACAGGGACTTCAGCAGCTTTGGGCTCGCTGGAAATCATGGTCTGGGCTGCGTCAAGAACATCGACTTTGCTGCGCAGCTCAGAGATGAGAGACTCGAGATTCTTGATGTCGTCATGCTTCAGCATGTCAGCAGGAATGATTGCATTGTTCGCTTCGTAAGTGGTGACAGCGCTGTTATTGTGGTCACGTAGACCGTCAATGTCGGTACGGACTTCGCTGAGGCCGGACTTGAGGGCGTCAAGAATCTCATCATTGGCGGAAAAGTCGGTGGGCTTGTTGCTGAGCTTGTCAACGCTGACGCGCAGATCCTGGAGACCCTCCTGGATAGCATCGAGAACTTCTGTTGTGCTGTTGACATGGCGGGTTGAGATTTCGTTGCGCAGACAGCTGACACCATCTTGAAGAGCCTCCAGCACCTCTCTGTTGCTGGCAGGCGCCGCAGAGGCGTTGGGGAGTGCGGGGACGAGAGAGGAGTTGACGGTGTCCCGCAGAGAATCAATCTCCTCCTTGAGCAAATCTTTCGAGTCCTCAGTAGACTTGGACATGAGGTCAGAAATCTCATCGCGGAAGACATCCAGGGTTCGGATAAGGCCCTCGGAGAAGTCCTGGTGGGTGACGGCAGCGGCAACCTTGTCAACGTAGCTCTCAAGGTCGAGACGTAGCTTCTCAAGGCCATCTCTGGTTGCGTCCAAGACCTGCTCGGTGTCGCGGCCATTGGCAGCAACGTTCTGCTTGGCCTCGTCAGACACGGCCTTGAACTCTTCGCGCATAAATTGCATAATCTCGTGAAGACGCGAAACAACCTCATCATTGTTGGTCTCACCAGTGCCAGTGCTAGTAGAGCGGAGAGCAACCAGCTCGCGGTCTGATGGACGAGGGAAATCGAAACCATCAAGACCCTGCTTAACGGCTTCCACCATGTCCTCGCGAGTCATCTCAGCGCCAATGGCTGAAGGAGCCACAGGGAACTCAAACTCTTCGAGGCACTCGCGAACGGCACCGAGAATCTCGTCGCGCGACATGCCGGCGGGGGGCATCTGAGGCGGCACAAAGTGCTTCATGCCCTCAACGACTGCCTTGAAGACCTCATCGCGGGTAGCGCCGGCGGGCTGTTCATCACGTGGGGCGTAGTCCCGCAGGCCTTGCTCCAGGCAAGCCAGGACTTCGTCACGCTCGAGCCCAATCTGCTGGATCTCGATCTCGGGCTTGTACATCTCCCAGGCATCCTTGACAGCCTCAATGACATCCTCACGAGACAGCTCTGGCTTACTAGGCTTGCTGTCGCGGGCGTCCTTCAGGGCAGCACGCATGGAGTTGTAGACCTCCTCGTAGTCGACACCTGGTACGGCACGTGCAGCTGCGGCAGCAACATCGGCGGTCTCGGAAGTGGACTGGCGGCGGTGTTCACGCATAAGGTTGTTCATGTGTTGCTTCATCTCGGTAAGACCCTCCTCGACGACCTTGGCCATCTCAGCCTGTGTGGCAGCAGCCGGCTTGCCTTCGTCACGGGCGTTGGTTTCAACCTCATCGAGACGACGGCCAATTTCACGACCCATTCCAAGGACCTCACCGCGAAGCTCACGAACAAGAGCCTTCACTTCGGCTGTGAGACCGCCCCCTTGCGCAACGCTATCCTTGACAGTCTTGATAATCTTAAGGACATCGTCGCTGATGACATCGGCAGTTCCGACAGTTGGTGCAGAGGAGCGGCGCTGGTCGTTGTGGTGTGAGCTTTGAAGCAGGAGTTCAGAACGCTGGGCCATGGGGCCTTTGCGGCTGAAATCAATCTCAAACTGCGAAGAGCTGGGATCGTCGAAGCTGCAGTTCCGTGGGCGTGGGGGTGCACCACTGACATCATCGCCGAGATCAAATGTAGACGAGGCCATGACAATGGACTGGGCGTCATGGGTCTGGGCCTGGCGGTCCTTGACAAATTGGACAAGGTCCTCCAGCTTTGTCGCAGAAGCCATGCCGGCCAATTTGTCAATGACATCCACGAGTCTCTTAAGAAGCATGTCCTGGCCCTCCTTGGTGCCCATCTCGCGCATAATACGCTCCAGCATAGCGATTGTGTTGGGGCCATCGTTTCCGCAGAGCGATGGTGTGCTCATGGAGTCACGGTCCAGAGACGTGGCGAAGCTGTTTGGTGATGGGATCCGAGGTAGAGAAAACGGCCGGGCATTCTTAAGCAAGGGGGAGGTAGTAGACTGGTGGATGTGATGAGGCTTGTTGTCGATGAGAAAGGGGCCTCCTGGGTATGAGTCGCGTGAGCGAACAGAGGCAGCCTCGCTGGACGTTGTGATGATTTCACGAAGGCTCTTGCGGATGTCTTCGTCTCTGGCATTGGTGGCCTCTTTGAGGCTCATGAGGTCGGTCGCATTGTCGCGACTGCGTCTGCTGAGTGCAGCCATCTCCTTCTGAAGAGACGTTGCAATGTTGGTGAGGCTGAGAATTTGCTTCGACAGGTTCTCGACGGCTACTGTTGGCTGTCTGGTCATTGCGACCTCCATGCCGGTGTTGCCAGTGCTGGCACGCATGCTTCTGCTGCTAGCAGCACCGCCGGCGGAGCTGTTGGCTGCGGGGTTGAGGCTGGACGCTGGGGGAGGAACAGGGCCATATTCGGGCTGGACAGTTGGTGCCAGGAAGTTGTGCGCAGGAGGCTGAGGAAGCGGCTGCGAGACGGGAGGTTGTGGCAGTTCCCTGGGAGTCGGACTTGATGTCACCATGCTGTTCAGAGCAGTCATTGTAGCGGACTGTGGTGGCGTGTTCTCGCCGAGAATGCTCTGCTGTGGCCGGCGCACGATCGGGCGCACAATAGGTGTCAAGCTCGGGCCGGGGCCGGGGTTGGGACGCTCATCGACAAAGGGGTCATCGTCATGATGGTTTCTGCTGTGCGGTGTAGATCGGCGCTTCTCGGGCGAGCTAGGCATAGGGCTGTTGGAATCACGGCCACTGCCGTCGAGCACGACACTCAAGTCACGGACAGCGCCCGAGTGCATTGACTGCATACGGCGGTGAGACTGTGAGCGCGTAGCAGAGCTGGGGTTTGAAGAAAGAGAGCTCGACGATATGGAGCTGGCATATGCGAGAGAGGCGCGAGGGGTACGTTCTGGTGACGCTTCGGCCATGCGCTTAGAGAGCACGTTGGACATGAGAGAGCTTTCGCGGGCCTTCTCGTTCATGGCAGCGTGGGCATTCTGGATGGCTGTGGAAGTGCCAGGTCGTGAGGTGCCGACACTGGGAGACTGCGGGTTCATGGGCAGCGGTGGCGGTGCCCGTTCGGGATCAGAGCTATCCCACCTATTTTTGCGGTTCTGTGTCAGTCGACGCCACACACCCGCCATTGCTAGAGAGACGATAGGAGAAGTGAAGGGAAATGATGTGAGACGAAGCGGGAAAAAGAGACATTACCATTCCCATTCTCTGGGAACCGGGTGGATGAGGGGCTTGATAAATGACAAATGTGTCTGTTTGGGGTGGAAAAAAGAAGTATATGGGGCAATGTATATAGGAAGGGTAGAGCAGGACGAGGAGAAACACAAGGGAAGGTGGAAGAAGGGAGAATGAAGGGTGAGAGATTCAATGTTCTTGTCTGCGTCAGGCTGGACTTGTTGAGACGCGTGACGAGTGCAATAATGCTCAGTCAACGAAGGCCAATATCAACACGCCGACACAAAACGAAGCACGCAAGACAGGAGATAGGAACACAGGAACAGAACACAGAAGCACAAGAAAGTTATGCAAGATCACACGCACATGGGAATGAGAGAGCGTCCATAGTCGGAAGACGATGAATGCTGGTGTCTTAAGACTCTGTCGGTGTCGTAGAGCGCGATGTCGCGCTCGATGGGAGCCATTGTTGACTAGGCGCTGTCAACGGCCGCCTCAGAAAAAGGATAGATTGTGGTGTCGACTGGAATGGCGCGAAGAGGAGAGATGAGGAATGCTGGGTCGAGGATCTTTGATGTTGAGAGTCGAGACTTTTCAGAGGATGAGGAATGTAGAATTTAATGGAAGAATAGATCACTGTGTCTGTAGACAAAGAAGGGTATGCGAATGGAAGAAAATAAGAGCGCGCAAAGCGGTGGTGGGAAAAAGAGTAAAGTTACAAGGGAAAAGAGAGGTGAAAAAGGTGTGAAAGTGAAGCCGAAGCTTTGGAGCTCTTTGGAGGGAGGAGGGATATATCACAAGATATTATTGCGTGCGACGTAGTTACTCTGTCTGGAAGGAGCTGACCACATCGACCGCTCTTTCCTCGTTGCGACCACAAACAAGCAGCAACACACTGGGGCCACTGTTTTCCGGCGGCAGCGTTGATCAAAACAGGAAAGAGCTGAGAGACGTGGGTAAACAAACGGGTCCACTCGCTGCCGGGGCAACGACTACATGCACACGTCAATGGAGTGGGTCCAGTCGACTTATTGGGCGCTAGCGTCATTACTTAAGACAAGTCGCACGACGCGCGATGGTGAGGTGACTCGATATTTGTAAAGTGAAGTTTAGGAATAGTACAGTATGTTAGTGGACAAGTACGCTCTGTGTGAGATAATCCGCATCTCCCTAATGTGATAGAAGTCTTAAGGCACACACAAGTCGGATCGGAGTGTGCATTGAGGCGCCGGAAGAAAACCGATGATGTCAACAAACCCGGCAGACTCGAGGAGATAGAAGATAGCAAAGTGTATTTACTTGTGCCCGGTGTGCGTAGAGGGGTTCGCGAGTGGCGGCGCATATAGTAGCGGTGGTGTAATACCGCGTCGCAAGAGCAGCAGCCAAGGAGGAGATAAGAATGCAAAACGGTGAAATATCATGGAAACGGTCAATGTTCAGGGAGATGTTCTATAAGGCAAGAAATATGAGGGAAGTATGAGAGAGACGATGACAAAAATAGAAACAAAAGAAGAGAAGGGAAAAGAAACTCATAAAGAAAAGAAATCAAAACTGCCCGAGCTATTTTAGTACACAAAAACGCCGTCTATCCTCATACCGAGGAAACCCATCCTCGTCGGCAGGCCTTACACCGGGTTCAGCCGTACCCAACTGCATTCGGGCTGGCCATGCCGAAGTAGTCCATACTTTTGGTGCTTATCAAGTTGAGAGGGCTGGTATAATTGTACATCGTAGATCTCAAAAGATCAAGATCAAATCTGTAGATGTCGCTCTGCCAGTTTACCGCTTCAGGGCAGTGTCAAAGGCGGGGATGAGGGTCTGTGCCAGCCAGAAGGAGAAGACCAGCTTGGGGCCAGTCATGAGCAGCTGTTCAGTTAGTACGAGAAGTTCCAGGGTATCAGGGCATGAGAATTGTATCAGCGTCAACATACCTTGGGGACGAGGCCCTTGAAGAAACTGCCCAGACCCTCGTTGCGGGCCATGTTGGACAGGATGCGGAAACCGCCCTCGGGGTTGTCAAAGTTCTTGTTCTGGATGCGGGTCTTGATGACGTCGAGGGGAGCAGAGACAACGAGCGACGCAGAGGCACCGGCAACTGAGGCAACAAAGTTCTGGAACCACGAGGCCTTGTTGTAGTCCTCGAGCTTGAAGAGGAACTCCTTGGCAAACGCAGAACCACCGAAGAGCTGTGGGTTAGTATTGTAAGAATGTGACGAATCGCTATGGCACGTTATAGACTTACAGCAAAAGAACCGGGAGCGTTGCGGGCGGCGGTCCAGCCCCAGCCACGGTACAGGCCAAAGCCCTCGTCGCGCACAATGCGAATGACACCACGGCCGCGGAAAGCCTCGGGGTTCGTCTGGCGCTTGATCTTGAGGACGTCGAGCGGCAGCAGGACAATCTCACCAATGCCGACAAGACTGCCGGCAGTCGAGTGCAGCACGGCCTTGCCGGTCTTGGCACCAAAGACGTTCTCAAAGCACTTGCCGTAGTGGGTGGTCAGGTAGTCGCGGACCACGGGCTGGCCGCCGTACTTGTACACACGCTGCAGAACCTTGTAGCCGGCGGCGTAGCCCAGACCGGGGAACAGGGAGACAAACTTGGCGCCGATAGGGGCAGTGGCCTTGCTCTTGAAGATGACCTCGTTGAGCTGCTGGGTGTTGGCGATCTGAGGTGGCGTTAGTCATGACAATTGGCGGCAAAAGAAGTCTGGCGGGAGCGCATGCATACCTTGCTCTCGTTGCTCATCAGGCGCTTGGCAATGGTGTCAACCTATGCACTGTTAGCATCGTCGTCGTCGTCGTCGTCGTCGTCGTTGTTGTTGTTGTTGTCTTGCCGGTTGAGACCGGCGTCGCAATATCGGGGTCCTCGGGGAAGCATACCGGGTGGAACACAGCCAGCTCAGCAATACCGGCAGAGCCTAGAAAGTTAGTAAAGAACTCTATAGCTGATACAGCGCCGGCACATTCTGCATTCCGGCCTTGCTGTCGTCACTTACCGGAACCCAGGACACGGGCCAGGTTGGACTCCTTGGAGCCGCCGGTGGGAGGAGACATTTCGGCGAAAGAAGATGTGGGGAGGTAAGAGGTGAGGTAAGAGGTACTACGAGGAGGGGTGTCGGCGTCGGTGGGCAGACAGCGGGTAAAGAGGCGCTCGGGGGAATTGGCAAAGCAAAGATGGACAGTCGAAAACTCGCGATTTGGGTATTGGTGAGAAAGAGAGACAAGGCGTCGGAGAGAACAGAATAAGAAGGTGCAAGGAGCAGAGAGCGTTCCGTTCCTTCCTCATGAGCTTCGGTTCGAAAAAAATTTAACCGGGGGAAAAGACGTGAAAATCGCTAGCGCTATCGGCCCACGTAGGACGGTAGTAGTGGTCTACTATGTAGCACGCTGTATTAGAGATCTAACAAGGGTCGGAATGGATGCGACCCTTATTAGGTCTACAGAGTAGGTCTTTTAAGTGCTATTGCTGCTGTTAGTGCTTCGCGCGCTAGTGGGCTGGTGTTCATCGCGCCTTCCTCTGCCGTCTGCTCGCTCTTTCCAAGTACGGAGTAGTGCCCACTTGATGTTATGTGGGGCGTGTAAGTTTTTTGAGTTTTTCAGACAGCTTATCGGTGGGGAGCTTCTAATCTAAGTGGATACAAGCACAATTCAACTGCCGTCATTGGTTCACTCCGGCGTCTTCAGAAGTCAATTGACTGATGCAATACCAGCCTTTCGAGGTCGCAGTGGGACTCGAGCTTCTCGGCGAAACACAACGGCGAGTCATCGGCGAATGCTTTTTTACTCCGTTGTAGAGAGATTTATAGGTGAATTAGTTGAGATCATTTTGTGATAGAGTGTCGAGGCTGGCTATAGCTGTTTTGATGAAGCTTTTGATTATTATTGTTTTATTTAGTCTATTTTTCAGTATATTTTAATTCAATTCTTTTAATTTTGATGTTCTCTGTATTTTATTGTATTTATTTATGAGTTTGTTCATATTCATTAAAGAATAATGAATGCCTCAGTAACTGCTTTGACTTGTCATCCTGGCGAGTTTCTAATCTTCTTTTTTTCTTCTTCTAATTTCATAACGCTCCCATTTACAATAACCTCGAAGATCTAGTCGTACAATCTTCGTTAATTTTTTATATAAATATCGCTATTTTAAATGACTTTACATCGCTTATAATTTGATATACAGAGACCAAAGATACCCCTGAACAGCCAAACGCCCTTGGACCACGATGCCATCCTGGCGATCAAATAGAAGAATAGAAATAAATGCATACTCTCACGCACATCACCCCGACATTACCTCCACAGCGGCGCCGTCACTTCCACGGCCGGCTCGACAACGGCACGCACGCGGTCGGCAAACATGCGGTTCGCACACTCCACCTCGAGGTCGTCCAGCCACACCTTGGCCTCCATGTTGTCCACCTTGACAAGCACGCCAGGCACGGGGATGCCGGCGGCATGCAGACGCTCCAGCTCGATGCGGATCTTTTCATCCCTGCGGGCCTTTTTCTCGTCCTCGTTTGTGTTTGTAGTCTCTTCTGTAGTCTCTTCTGTAGTCTCTGCTGCTTCTTCCTCTGCCTCATCAACCCGTGGCTCGGCAATGGGCGACACGTTGTCCGCACCAAACTGCGCCTCGAGGAACATGCACAGTCGACTGAACTGCTCCTCGGGTGTGATCTGCGCGTGCAGGTTGCGCACGGGCAGGACATGCTGGTGGCTGTGATCATGGCCATGGCTGTGTGAGTGTCCGTTTTTGCTGGATTCTATTATCTCAGTTAGTATTACTTAATCGCATCACTCGTAAAAAGAGGAGGACAGTAAGAAAGGGTAAAAAACTGTCCTCCCAGAAGGGGGAAAAAAAACTCACGCTTGACAGCTGCAGGACTGCTCTCGACAGAGAACAGCACGGCCATTACGGCATCGGCGATTCCGTCATTCAGCATATTGCCCTCCCACTCGAGTTCAATCTCGCCGTTGGCATAGTACCGCACAGACACGCAGCCCATGACGTGGTACGCTGCCACCAGCTTGTTGAACTCCTCCTCCGCGGCCTCTTCCTCGTCGTCATACATATCACCGGCCTCGTCGTCGGCCTCGCCATCGCCGCCAGCCTCACCCGTGGCCTCATCCTCACCAGCAGGCCTGCGTTTTTTGTGCATCTCAGGCAGCTCTTCAATGGCGCCAAAGGTGCCTTCCAACGACCACCGGATTAGGTCGATGCCGGCCGCGCTTAGTGTGAGCCGCTGCCGGCACATAATCGTGGTCGTCGTGAGTCCGGCAAACTCATTTAGGTCCTCGGGCGCCATGAACGACAGCTTAAAGTCGTTTTGCACAAGGACGCCAGTAATGATGGGTCCCGATGAGGCATCCTGGTCTGCCTGGTCGGTTGGTGGCGCCACGGTTGCCAGCCGGCCGACAACTTTGGCAATTTTGTCCGTCTTGAAAGGGATCCGGAGCTCATCGCAGTTGCGGGGGCTGTACACCTTCATTTTGTCCTTGTCTGCCTTGCAGGCATTGAGCGAGAGCAGCTTGGACTTGAGACGCATCATGTTGTGCTGTTCGCCATGGACGAGGATTACAACCGGTGCGCTGACCTCCTCGATAAATTCCCGGTTCTCGTTGCCGTCGACATGCGCCGCAAAAGAAAACTCCTGAACACTGCATCGCCGCGGGATCAGGACCTTTTCAGTATCTGCTCCCGGCCCGCGCCGACCGCCTCCCGTGTAGCTCCGCGACATCACTGCCTGGATGTGCTCCGGTTCCTGCATGATCTGCTTGGCCATGGTGCCCTCGACACTGTAACCCGTGATGATCACGCCGTTCTTGTCGCTCGGCGCCCACCGCTCCAGCAGTTCACGACTGACACCGTTTTGCAGCATACCGGGGCTCGCCAGCATCACGCAGCCGCCGATATCCTCGAACCGGTCTAGACTTTTGAGCGAACGAATGAAGCGGAAATCCCACGGACCACCACCTCCGGCCGTATTGCCCGAGGCCTCGGCCTCTCTGGCACGCTCAGCATAGAGCCGCTTTATGTTGTCGTTCATGGCGCCCGTATACGTCTGGTAGACTACCATACACTTCTTGGCTAGATTACTCGCATAATAGATGGGGAAATTCTGAAAGTCGGCGTGCTTGCTCCAGTACTCGTCTAGAATCAGCAGCAGCTCCTGTGCACGGCCGAGAGCGAACACCGGCATCAGCACGCGGCCGCCACGGTTCAAGATACCTGTGATCGACTTCATCAGAGCCTGCTCGCGTTCCAAGCGAGGAACGTGCGAGGCGATGCCGTATGTCGACTCCGTAATCAGCACATCAATCTTGACGCCCTTGGGCACCTCGGCGGAAACAAGATGCCGATCAAGCTCGCGTGAGTAGTCACCAGTGAAGAAGATCTTGAGGCCCGCAATCTCGATGAGGAACATGGCCGCACCCAGCACGTGGCCGGCAGGGTATGGTGTGATCCGGATACCGGAGACTGTGTGTGTGGTGTGGTAGTCGATTGCCTCGATCTGCCGGAACGTGCTGAGATGGTCTTGCTCGGTGTAGACAAGCTGTGTTGTCGGGTTGGAAGATGTGTTGCCCACGCGAACACTGTCCTGGATCAGCCATTTGTAGATGGCCTTGGTCGGGTGCGTCATGAAAACGCGACCGCGGAAGTTTGTCTTTGCGAGGACGTATGGTAATGATGCGGCATGGTCGATGTGGAAACTGGCATGTTAGTGTTTGTGCAACCGTGATCCCCGTACGTTTACAAGCATCGCACAAGCCTTGCCCTCCTGTTTCTCTGTGTCGCTCGGGCCACAAGGGTGAATCAACAAAGATGGACGCCCGGGTAGAAGCAAAAGTGGTTGTATTGGTATCTGTATACAGGAGGTATATATGGCATATATTCCGACTGTCCGGGCATTGCTACCCTGCAGAACTACTGCAAGTCTGCGTTGCGTACAAAGCTCAGACGACTTGTCTGGCTTTTGATATCATCCACCGGATGCAATCCCCCAAGGATACGCGAAGCTGCCCACTATAGAGCAATAACGCCAACAACGCCAATCCCCAAGCCATCTAAAACCGCGGCAAACCAAAAAAAACTGCCCACAGTATAACGATGAAATTGGCAATGAAGAAAGTACATGTTCACATGGATATGGAGCTGGCTTACTGGCTAATTAGGAGGACATCAATGGTGCTGAGGTCAAAATCGTCAAAGTAAGGAAGGGAAGCAATGCCATCATAGGCAGGGTGCTGACCGGCATCGAGCATGACAGTCTTTCCCTTGTACTGGATGATATGGCAGGATCGGCCAACCTCGTTGCCGCCGCCCAGACACAGGAACAGCAGCTCGTCTGCTGGGTCGATTGGCTCCTCAGGCGCCGTGGCCATCGAGGCGGCTTTCCGCTTGGAAGCCATGATGGGGTGACTTTTATACAAGCAGCCTGTGTAGGCGAGCTATATGACTGGATATGTGATTGGAAATGGCGGATATAGGGCTAGAGACGCGGGTTGAAGATGCGACGGTGACGGCGACGACGACGGCGTGACAGCAAGGGCGCTGTAGTCTGTATTTGAGCGCAAGAGCTCTGCGTTTCGCTGCTGGAATTTTATAGACAGGAGAGCTTCGCTGGCAATCGGTATGTTCGATATATAGTTCGACAAAGCGTTGCTGTATGTCGTTTTGCAGGGCGTTGGCGTGGACACAGAGGTTGACGAGGTTCAAGCAAGTCGCGAGTGCCGTTGGACGCTTGCTGCTTCCTTCCGTCTTTGTCTAGGTCAGAGTGCTACAGCGCATGCAGCTCCTTCTGGTTCTGTACGAGTATGTACAGTAGCTTGTTCTCACTAGAGACGCGACTGGCTACTAGCGGCCCTTCATTCTTCCGCGCTCCGACAAGCATGGAAAGCGATATCACGTGCACGGTACAGAAAGTAGTGGGTCCTTTTGTCTGAGCTTGCCACGGTCCACGGTCGCTCCTTCCTTCCATTGCCTCTCTGTTTGGCGCGAAGGCAATTTGGTGGTGGTGACTGTAGGCTCTCCTCAACTCTGTCTCCTGTTGTCCTCTCGTCTCTTCAACCTTTATCTTGCAGATTTTGGGCCTCCACCACCAACACTACAGCATCACATATCAAAACAGCATCACCAGACCATACAGCTACGATCCGCAATCGAACCGCAGACATCCGACAACCCGTCGAGCAACAGTCGCGTTTAGTGCTGACAGACGCTTTTTTGGCCTTGCTTCACAGCACGCGCGTCGACGAGCCTCGCATCCAGCCTCGACCATCAACCATCGCGCATTCACCAAGAGTCTTCCCGGCCTCCTCGGAAGTATTGAATGGTTCTTGATTGAGCATTCAATACCAGGGAGCCTTGATAGGCCTGCCTGCCCACCAGGCGGCGGCTACTCCAACGCCCAGTTGACGCACACTCGTCTACACTCCTCATCGCGCCATCACCGGGCATCTGGCATCTCGACATCTTTACCTTATACGCCGACGACAGCCTCTGCTACGCAAACCCCCTGTCACCTTTTGATAACCGTCGCGCGTCCGCTGCATCGCCAGATTCCCGACGACCATGGCGCAACCTCCCCCCCAGGCCTCCCAGAGAATATTCTCCCCGACGACACAAGCTAGCCCCTCGCCCAGCCCACACGTCCCTGGGTTCACGGGCCAGCAACCACCGGCTAAGAAGCAACGACTTTCCCCTGCGCCATCACCACAGGGCCTGGCCCAATCTCCTGGAGCCATGTTTTCTCCCATGTCGATGAACAATGCCCAGAGCCCAGCAAACCCCTCGACACCCAACGCTGTAGCATCACCGATCCCGACACAATCTGCACTTCCTCTACCTCTTCCTACATCTGCGATGCAATCAGCCGTGGCGTCGCCGATTTCCACACCGTCAAACCTACCAACGCACCTCAGCAACGGCAACTCTCCTCAGAAACTGCACATCCCTGTGGCATCCCCCAGCGGCCAGCAGGCATTTTCTCCAAAACCTTTCAACAACACATCGGCTCCGCCGACTCCGAGTGGGCCTGGTACGCCTTCTGGCATGGCCCTTCCGCAGATGGGGGCTGTTGGCACACCTGGCGCAATGGGCAACGGAAACGTTTTCATGCCAATGGCTGTGACGCCGATGGTGCAAACACCGACGGGGATTATGGGTCCACCATCGAAACCGGCCGAGCGACCTACGAAAGAATACCAGTATGACGTCGACGATTCACTGGCAGGAACGGGCATCGATCTGCGCCAGGAGGAACAGTTTCAGGCCGACTACTTTGCCGGCACATACCGGCCAGAAGCGCGGACAGGGTTCCCAGCAAACATGCCTGGTGGAAGAAGCTCATTTTACGGGTCTCTGGCCGCCAACCAGCCGGCTGAGACGGTCGACGAAGCCAACCAGAGAAAGTTTGAGCTGGAGGCAGCAAAACAGGCGTGGACGGATGCGTCGCGGAGCATGGCCTCTTCACGCAGCAATGCTCTGAGAAATCGGTTTTTGGAGTTCAACACGCTTCATTACCGCGCAGATAAGATAGCCAAGGAGTATGGACTGGGGGTGGTGTTGGATGCCAAGACAGCAGCGACGTCGACAAAAACGCGCCAGGAGCCGGAAATTCCGAAGCCAACACTTGCTGTCAAGACCGAGGTGGGCCCTGACGGTGTGGCTTTTGTGTCGACACTGTCGAGCTCCATTCCGGAAGACACGTACCTTGCAGACCAGCTTGCACTTTTGTCGCTTGCTACCAAGCACCGGCTGAGAGAGCTGCTGGAGGATGCGCACAAAATTGCCACAACTCGGCAGACCACCTCGCATGGCGTTGTTCCTGATGACTGGCTGGAAGCAGCATCACCGCTGGCGGGTGCCGGCGCTGGAGAGGGCAAAACCGCATCTAAGCGTGAGTTTTTAATGGCTCAATGAGTAGCGATTTCAAGACAAGACAATGCTGATTAACAAACAAACACAGGCCCGGCAGAGACGGAGTTGCCAGAAGACCTCGGTGAGGTAGCCAAGAAGATTGCAGGCGCCAATACCTTGATCCAGAGCCTGCGGGTTGTGGGTAAGGACGAACGCAGCGTGGAAGAACAGCGGCTACTGAAGCGACAGAAGCGCGAGGAGAAGAAAGCAGACCCTACATCAGGGGCAGCAACACCGACACGGACGGGTGGTGCGCCAGGCACACCCGGCTCTGTTGCACCAGAGCCCGAAAAGGCGCCGACGAAGAAGGAGATAAAGAAGAATGCTGCAGCCAAGGTGGCAGAACAAAACGACACTCTGAGTGCGAACAGGACCAGTATGGCTTTCTTGGGCGGCCGCAAGAAGCAGTACTCGTGGCTGTCGGGCGGTGGTGGAGGAGCCAAGCGGGGCATGGGTGGCGGCGCTGGCGGCGCTGGCAATGCTGGCGGTGCTACTGGCTCGGGCGGCGGAGGTAGCGGCACTAGCACCCCGGGCCGGCGTCCGGGTAGTGGGCCGGTAATGCTGACGGGCGAGGGCCGGACGAAATGGGGATCATGGCGCGAGGACGGCATCAAAGGCAAGGACATCCAGCTGCGCGACCTTGTTCTTTCGCTTGAAGCCGACGGTCGTGAGCGGGTGGCATTGCAGGCGGCGTACCACAGACTAGATAGGATGCCGGCAGTGCCCAAGTCTGAGTAGAGCTACAGGGTGTATAGGCCGCGACCGCGACCGCAACCGTCTAGCATTTCTATCAATCTGGCTGCCGCTAGCCATGACGACACCGAAATCGAAAACCGTGTCCGTCAATTCCTCGTTCCTCAGCCACCCGGGCCCCAGCCACAGAGAGCCACACCGCCCCCGCTGCAGATACCACCGTGTTCTGCTAGGACAGATTATGGCACAGCCCGGCAACGTGCGCGTCTCTGACACCATCACCATGCTGGATCAGGCTTCCCACACCGTTGTTTGCATCGTGTCATTACGGGCTCAAACCCCCTTACCTGCTCTGTCGAGGATAGAGCAGCTGTTTTTGTATGTTTATCATGTTTTATCTGTTTCAATGGTATTTGAAACACTCGCGACACTCGACACATTCGATTTTGTTTTTGGCGTTCTCGGGCTGAAAAGTGGCGTTGGGAACTTTCGACATTACTACTATTATTACTTTTAATTTTTACTACTTTTTTGAGACGTTGTCTGTTTAGGCAGCCTGCCACCCCGTTGTTCACATGGCAGCCTGTGTCCATCTCCATATAGGGGAGGCCATCGTCGGGGTACCGTGGAAGTGGTGCCGAGGATGAAGCTTGTTTTTTCACCTGTTCTTTGCCGTTGGCTATACATAGGTTCGGGTTGCCTTGTTTATACATCATCTGGCCCTAAAGCGTCACGGCGAGCCTACTAAACAATAAATATATACCACCTCTTTATCACATGCTCATGCAATGTGAAATTGACTGGCTACGGATATGTCTGTAGTGCATCGTGGTGTTATGCTTATCACCGATAGCCACGTTGGCTAATCGCCTAATCAGGGCCCGCTTACATCATCCGTATCAACGTCACCCGTAAACGGCTCCGATAGCAGAGAGACAGCACCTCTTGACAGCACCTCTTGACATTCTTTAATCCAAAATAAATCCACAGAAATGGCTATTGCAGTAAGTCGTGAATCACCATTCACGGGTAGACACAGCTGACAGCCAGGCAATCGGCCAGATCTGCTCAACGGCGTCGGTCGCGCACAACCTCGAGCAGTGCGTCGCCCTCGTCCGCCGTGCCGCCGCTGCCGGTGCAAAGGTTCTGTTCCTGCCCGAGGCCGCAGACTATATTGCAACATCGCCGCAAGAGGCTCTGGCACTGGCCCAGCCCGTGGACAAGTCTCCATTTGTCCTTGGCCTGCAGTCGGCTGCCGCCCAGCACAGCGTCGGCGTGCATGTCGGCATCCACGTGCCTGTGCATGTCACAGCCGCCGCACAGGGCTCCAACCAGGTGATGCCCACCGTACAGGCTAGTGCACCGAGCCAATTATCGTCGGACTCTACCATCACAAAACTGTTCAACCGCACTATTTACATAGATGCATCTGGCCACGTCACGCCGTACGGCAACTACGACAAGCTGCACCTGTTTGACTATGCTGCCGCCGGGCTCCGCGAGAGCACGCAGACGCAAGCCGGGACGAGCGTCCTCCCGCCCTACGAGACACCCGTGGGCCGCATCGGCAGTCTGACGTGCTTTGATATGCGCTTCCCCGAGCCTGCGATTGCCCTGGCGCACTATGCCAAGCCGCCGGCGCACATCATCACCTACCCGTCAGCATTCACTGTGCCCACGGGCCGTGCACACTGGGAGGTTCTGCTGCGCGCGCGTGCGATCGAGAGCCAGTGCTACGTCATTGCGTCGGCACAGGTCGGACGCCACAACCCCAAGCGGGTGAGCTACGGACGCAGCATCGCCGTCGACCCCTGGGGCAAGGTATTGTGCCGCCTCGGCGGAGTCGTTGGCGGCGAAGACGAGAATGCAACCGGCCCAGACGTGGGCAATGCCGAAGACGGCGCCGAGGGCCAGCTCGGGCTTGTGGATATCGACCTGTCTGTATGGGAGGGCGTGCGCGAGCGGCTGCCACTGATCCGGCGAACGTAAGTGTCCTTTATTTTGACCTACTTTGGGAATCATCAGCTAACAAACCCCAAATGACAGTGACGTCTATCCTGCTTTTGAAGTCTTCAATGGGTCCTTTGAAGCTGAAGCTGAAGCTGAAGCTGAAGCTGATAGAGCATGAGGTGAACGGTATCTATATTCGTATATTCAGAAGGGCTGGAAATGAGACCAGCAGCGTTTGACCCGCTCTGATTACCAAAATGCTAGCGACCAATGATGGGCGCATCAAGATACCAGATACCAGATACCAGATACAAAACTAAAATACCAAACATACCAAGATAAAACAATAAAACAATAAGCAATAAAACAGCTGGATCATTGACGATACCTTCTACCGGTGCTTCATATTTCATGCTGCAAGCAATAGCCTTCTGGGCCGGTCACGTATGTCCCGGTAGGTCGCCTTTCGCCTTTCGTCTCCTGATCGTTGCAATACCGTCTTCCCAACCCATACCCGGAACGCCAAACAAATGCAAACAGCAAACAGCAAACAGAGCAAACAATGCCAAATAAGGATATAGAATATCATGTGAGAAATACGCAAAGATGCAAAGATTGCACGCATCAACGCCTTACGAGGCACCAGTACCATGCGTCCACCAAATCCATGGGCCATGGCATCTAGCGCTGGACAGGCACAGGGGTGGCTGGCATGTTGCGGATCTGCTTGATGAGAAACTCGCGCTCGTCAATAAACTGCTCGTCCTCGGTGCGCTCCTCGAGAAAGTGCGACAAGAAGTTGAGCAGCTTGTCACGGTTCATAATGAGGATCTTCTGGACGGCCATGGACTTGTTCGGGTTGGCGACAAAGACCTTGAAAACATGGAACCCTTCATACTGGACCATTTTCCGGTCGTCGCGCAGCAGGTTCATGCAGATCTTGAGATGCTCGCCCGAGTCGACATAGCGCGTCATGACGCTGTAGTTGGAGCGGTCCAACAGAATCTCACCCAGCAGCTTGATGGACTGGCGCTTGGTGACGTAGCTGTTGGACTGCACCAGAGTGGTGTTGTATCTGCCGAAGAAGAGGTCAAAGTTGACAGCGAGGTAGCGCGGGACCAGTTCCTTGTGCCGGGTCAATACTTCCTGGATAAGAATTAGCAGACGAAAAAACCAAAAAAAACCCAAAACAGACTAAATAGTAGAATACACACTCTGAAGGTGTTAAAGGCATCGGCCGCCACCTCGAATGAGCTCGTGTCAATCCACTTGAAGAACTGCCAGAAGATTCCGCGGCCACTTTGCACGCGGTTGACAGCAATCTTGGAGATGCCGCCAGCACTCGAGCCGCTGTTGGGGTCATTGTCGGCGTCGTCGTATAGCACAACGGCAGCAGCAGCCTCGTGCTTGAGCACCTCGCGCAGAATGGAGCCGGCGGTTGTGGCACTCTCCTTGTGGTCGTAGCCGTGGCACAGGGCAATCAGCACCGAGGGGGCCTGGTTGGCAACAAAATCGACGGCGAGCGGCGGCGGCTGGTCACGAGGGTCTGCGACGGGGTAGTTGCTGGGCGGGCGGTAGCGGAAGACAAACGAGAAGATGACTTGTGCATCCTTGCGCGACTCGAAGGGCAGAAGATGCAGGATCTGAGGAAGCACGCAGAGCACCTGCTCTTCGACGATGCTGTGGACGAGCTGGTAGACCTGCTCGGGGCTAGACTCGACGTCTGGGATGTCAGCCGGTGTGCAATGGTGAATGGCGGCTCAGATGTACTATGGAAGATTGGAAGTGGTCGACTTACCCGGCGTCCCTTGAAGAATGGCCTTCATCTGGCTCAGGCATTTTGGCAGATTCTCGTCAATCTGGCTGGTCAGTATAGTGCTTGGTGTCCACCCCCCCGGCAGCAAAGTAAAGCACACCCACCTTGGGGTTATTGGCAACGTCCACGCGAGCGAGCAGGTCATATGTCTGCCGTGCCAGCTCGGCGGCATTGGTGCGGTTCCGGCCGCGGTTGAAGAAGAAGGACATGGCGGGTGTCGGCGACGAGCTCGGGCTAGGAGAGGGCGAAGATGCCGGAGGAGACGAATGCGAGGAAGACGACGACGACAGAGAACGACGACGAGGTCCAGTCTAGTTCAATTGGAGTCGCAATGGCAGTCGCAGTTGCGCGAGAACTCTGGCGTGGTGGTGGCCGCGAGGCTGCAAGTAAGAATAATCATAAGACGCGGACGTGGATAAGAAGGACGATGTCGTCGCGGCGAGAGACGTTGCAAGAGGTCAAAGGCCAGAGGTCAGAGGTCAGAGGAAGAGGCAATACAGGTTGGGGCCGTCTTCGGTAGTGTCCAGACAGTGCAGAGTGTCCCGCATGTGAGAGGAGGGCTCCTGCCGTTTCGAGGTAATGAGGTGTTGAGTTGGAGGAGCTGGAACGGGGCCGATGCCCTCTATTTACATCAGTCATCAATGCCTATTTGGGGTTGTTTTGTTGTGCTCGTGCTCCTTCCTGTGTTTCTGTGTTTCTGTGTTTGGGCGGGCCCCACCCCCCTTTACACGGCCCATGCTGGGAAGTCGCAGCAACCAGCAGCCAGCCCGCCAGCCAAGGCGGGGCACCCACTGTACTATGTATGTTTATCACTGTATCTTTAGTAGTAGCGGTCTTGGTGCTGTCATAGCACGAGGCTTGCAGGGCCGCTAGCGTGTTACGACGCTTGGAGCGCTATTTGCACTACACCCACCGAGTGCGTGACAAAAGAATGTGCGACAACTAAGCCTGGGCGATCCTTGTTATTGTTTCCTTTGCACTTTTGTTTGTTTGGGGCTATTTGATTTATTTGATATTTTACTGATTGCTTATAACTGTACGGAGTATAAAGGCGTGGTCGTAACGGTCGTGAGTTGAAATTGTATGGCGGCGAGCAGTTGCTGTGTAAGCCTATCCGGTGCAGAGAGGTTTGAGAGTATACAGACGTCATATACTGACCGGCCTGAGCAGAGTCGCCGGTTGTTTATCTTTGCTGGCCTCCTGCCATATTGATATCCGACTCGGCTTGGATAAAACGGCCACTGAATAGATGACTAAGCTTTGTATATTGAGCTGTCAAAAGGTAAGGGCACTTTGACTCCTCCTTCCTCACTTGGCCTTCTTCACAGCAGCCTATTTATGTCAGCAATGCATTCCTTTGTTGAACGGTATGCAGCTTCAACGTCCTCGCATCCAAGGCACCAACGGCAAGCCATGCCGGTGCCACTGCAAACTGAGTCTCTATCCAGCATCTAAACTCACCAGATAACAGTTCTTCAACTTCATAAACTCGGCCACACACTTGTCCTTGTGCACAGAGTTGTAGTCGGCGACAATGCACTTGCCATACACAGCAGCCTGCTTGTTAGCTTTCCCGTTCTTCCCTTCCCCTTTACCATCCCATCCGTCGTCGTCTAGCACCCGTCACTGCCGTTGCCATCCTCAAAGCCATCACTTACCTCTGTCGAGCACTGCCCGGCGGCCGTCGCAATTCGTTGGATTGGACGTGCACGTGACTGCATTTTGATATCTATTTGTGGCTGTTGCGTTGCCGTTTGCTCTTTCCCAATGTAGCCAAATTCGACTCGATGCTCCTTCCTGTCGTTTTTTCAGCCCGTTTCGTCTCGTCGGTTGTCTCTTGCTCCATTCGCTCTTTTCGTCCCGTGCACAGACCATTCCCGATCCGGCAATGAGACCCACTCTGGCCATCCAGGGCTCGTCCAACGCGCTTAACCTCTTAACGCGTTTGTTCGTTCCTTCCTTCTTGGGTCTTCCCCTTGCTGGAGAACGTGGACCGTGGACCGCGGAACGTCAACTGAAGCTTTTTTGCGAACATCGCGCAAACTTGCACAGCCAGAGTGCAATTCAGACTGCTGCGCACGCCCTTCCCCGCGTTCCGATTTTTGCTCTCACTCCCAGCATATCTCTCCATACTTCGATTTGCGAGTTTACATCTTTTTCTCTGCAGCTTGCATTGTTCTGCCACCAGCGCTGTCCTCGCGCCCAGCTTGCTCGAGTCTTGCAAATAGCTTCACTTTTAGCTCACCATTCCTTTGGCCCTTTGCTCTCTTCTCCGATATTTCCGACACTCCCATATTTGCTATTTAGCTGGATCACACCCCTCTATCATGCCTTCGCCGGCGTGCTCTCGACCCCATGCCGTCACACGCTCCGCTGCCCTCCCGAGACGACAGAATCCGGTCGTCGTCCGTCCAGCAAGTGGGCGACTCTCTCTATTATTCCAACGATGGTACGCCTTTGGTATCTCCACTACACTAGTGTTCACTGCCGACGTTACTAACTTGTAGATATCGAACTCCTATACCAGGTCGTCGTTCTCGGCCAGGAGATCCTTCCAACCCTGCCCAGGCGCGATAGGCTTCCCACCATGGCTCTCTTTCGCGCCGCCGATATCGTCTATCCTCGATATGGCCTCAACCCAGATGGCGAGTATAAGCTTAGCAACATCATCTTCAAGATCGGTGGTATGCGCTCCACCGACAACCTTCTCGACCGTTTCCGGGATGTGCTGAGGGGCATGGGCATTGAGCTCGAGTACATCCAAGAATCCAGTGTCGACGGCGACGGCAACATTGACAACAACAACGGCTTTGAGCCACCATCACCTGCGCGGATAAAGAAACGCCGGCGATCATCCTCCTGCCGGTCATCTTCGCGGCATCGCCGCAACCCCCTTCACCTCCAACACTCTCCGCATCCGCATCCGCATCCGCATCCGCATCCGCATCCGCATCCGCAACCACCACCATCTCCATCGACACACTCTACCACTCCTTCATCATTACACAAACGTCTCGCCCAAGCTGTTGCTCATTCAGAAGCACAAGCACAAAAACCACAAGGCCGGCGACGGCGCAACTCGGACACCGCTGCCGAACTCGCGATCAGTGTTGATGCAGACCAGCACAACCGCGGTCGCGATGCCAACCAGGTGCACCAAGGATCATACCCGAAGAATCGCTCTATATCCAGACATCACCAAAGGCGCAGGTCCGACTCCCAGGCGCCATCGTTGCTTAATTATAAGGAACACTTTGGCCAGATTAGCGAGCCTAGAGAGCCGCTACCCGTCCAGAAACAACCGTCGCGCGCGTCGCGTCCCATAGCCCCGTGGCTTTCTCAGGTCCCACAATACACAATTGATGCAGAAAAGACAGACGGCGAGCAGCAGCAGCTAAATCTACCCGAAGACGACGATCTTTTAGACGATGCAGACGCAGCAGACGAGGCGGACGAGGCGGACGAGGTGGAACGGGTTGATGAGGAGGATCGGGACTATGCCGATGAGGGCGATGATGAAGACTACAACGACGACGACAACGACGACAACGAAAACGACAAGCCTGCCAGCATCGACGAATATACACGATCTCTACAGATGCTTCTGCCTGTAAGGGAACGGCAGCAGCACGACAAACATTATAATCATTATTCTAATACAACCCCCAACGACATGCAACACACCCAAGACGCCCAAGACCACCATCATCTCCTTCACACACACACGTACCAACACCACCAGGAGCTGCCCTTGCGCACTCGCCCTCTCGACTCTTCAATGCAGGCGGCGGGCTCATGGACCGGGCCCCAGTCACCCCGGTCTGCGCGGTCTGTGGTGTCTGACAATGATGAGGTTTATATTCCCAGCGACACCACTATGCAAGAGGAGCTCGAGAAAGGCCCGGCGCCCAAGGTCGATCCCCTGATCATGGCCAAGGTGGCAGACACCTATTTTATGCGCTTCGCCTTTCTTGGTGGCATGGCCGTAGAGGCTTGGAGGGCCATTTCTGTAGCTCACCAGGGACAGGCGCGGTATGCAGCACAGATCGACAGAGAGCTGTCTGGCTCCGAGGCACTGCTGGTCTGGAACGATGTAGCCAAGGCACACATTGACGACATGAGCGGCAGGATGAAGGAGGTTCAGGACATGAGGGATGAGCGGCCAGTCACAATTTTTGAGGATCGTGTCGATGGCCATATCGAAGACCAGCTGCCACAGGACAATGCAAACCTGATGGCCGATAACGGAACCGGAATTGTCGCAGCCGCAGCAGAAATCGCCAGCAATGCTGAAGCTGCACAGGCGGAGGCAGACGACAACATTGAAGCCGACAAGGAGGATCTACCCGCCAACGACATTGTCAATGCGGGTGTGGATGTGGATGTGGATGTGGACGAAGATGACGATGAAGACGAGAATGAAGACGAGGCTGCGGAAGAGTACCGTCTCCGACAGGAGCAGCGAGACCGGCTTATGAACCGAGCTGCGCGCGTCTACACCATCACCACACTCTTCAACGCCGTCAACCACTGGCACGCCATGGCCTGCGAAGAGGTCAGCCGCACAAAGGTTGCCCGCCGCCATATCCTGCGCAAAAAGGTCTTCTTTGCCTGGCGCGACCAGACTGCCAACGACTACGCCAAGGCCGCCACGCTTACGCTGGGCTGGTTTGTGCAGCGCTGGATGTCTGCATTGTGCCGGGTCCAGCACGAGGGTGATCATCTTGCTGTTCAGTTCTATAACCGAGACCTGGTCACTGTCAAGTTTTGGACCTGGTTTAGGGCGCACCAGGAACACACGGCGACAGCCTGGGCCAACGACCGCATCAAGAGAGATGCCGTCAACAAGTGGTTCGACGCCCACGCGGCCGAAACGAGCATGGGAGAGGACGCCGATCTTCTGGCACGACATGTCCTGCTTAGTACAGCCGGCAACCAGTGGATCGACCAGACCCAGACCCAGGAGTCGATTCTGCTCCGTATCGAAGAGCAGGAGAACGAGACATATATGCGCGCCGCCGTCCAAGACTGGGCCAAGGAGTGCTTCTGCCTTGTCCAGCTGCGCGCCGTGCAAAGCGGAAACGAGAAGAGAGACAAGGAGAGCGCGTTCAACATCTGGCGCCAGAGTGCAGCCGACTCGCAACACCGCACAGCCCAGCTCGACCTCGACATCACCGAAGAGTACGTGGGGCACTGGCAGCGCGAGACGCGCCTCGCCGTGTTCAGGGCAGACTATGAGTTTGACCTCAAGGCCGAGGCCGTGCACAGCTGGATCCTGGCGGAGAAGCTCGCATTTTTGATGCGGTACCGCGACGAGCAGCTGCTCCGCAAGACATGCTTGTCCCTCAAGGCACACTTTGGCAGACCAGACAACCCGGCACACGACGGCCGCCAAGGCGAGCAAGAACGAGAAGACGAGCTGGCACGCACTGCCGACAACTTTTACAAACTGGGCATCTTCTCCGACCTCGTCTCGGCGTTCCATGCGCAGACGCAGGACAACAGCCTGATGCAGGAGGCAGCCGAGCAGATGGACCTGGAGGCCTTGGCCAACACGTACATCTGCGAGGACTGGTCGGTTGCGGCCGTCGAGTCTGTCCAAAACGAAGAACTTGCGCGTCGCGGAGCCTTTTACGTCGGCGTTGTCAACTCGCTGGACGGCTGGTCTGCACATGCACGTGCTGTGCGCGAAGAGCGCCTGCGCTCGACATATCGCAGCTTCCGCCGGCAAGCCAAGCGCCAGGCTGCGACCGAGTGTGTTGCCGCGTGGAGCAGTGCTCTCGACGACGTGGGCGATGAGGCTCTGGCTAGCGACGGCACCGGCCGCGGCGGTGGCTATGACGTGGCCGACGAGCTGCGCTACGAGCACGAGACGCACACTATTTTTGCTACCCTCAACAACTGGATTCTCGAGACCAACGACCGCCTGTTCCAGCAGAGCGTGGCTGCCGAAGCCGACACGGAGGTGTACCTGAGCCGATGGAGGCTGCAGCTGGCAGGCTGCGAGGATCTTGGTGCTGCAGCGGCCGAGCATGATACGGTCACCCTAATGGCGGGTCGGTGGGACGACTGGGAGCTGCAGGCTGTACAGGCGCGCGCGCGCGAGCACACGGCTGCTGCGCTGCACGAGAAGAACGACCGACGGCTCGGCAGGCGTGTTTTGGCGGTCTGGCAACAGCAGCTGACCGGGCCTGAGCTGGAACCTGAACTAGACAATCTCCAGGCCAGTAGCTATGGCCCAATGTCAATGTCGGTAGGTCGCTGGCCGACCGAAGGTGGTGGTGGTGGTGTCAGCGGCCTTCGAACATCCGCGTCTCAGTGGAGACTTGATTCTCTGGTTTCGTCGCCGCTCGCGGCCCGACCAGACCCTCCACGTGGTGGCGTAAGGCCGGCTAGCAGTCTCCTGCACCCGGTAGTCGAGTCTCCCATGGCATCGGTTCCTGTCAAGCGGCCGCTCTTCCCCAGAGGCGTGACTGACGGTGGCGTCGCTGGCAGCTATAGTGTTCCCGTCCCCGGCAGCCCCGTTCCGGCAGTGCCTGCTTTGCATGGCCCTTCACCAGGTGCCGGCCCGCTGCGACGCCTTCATCGGTCAACCGTGACAGCACCGGCATATAATAGATATTTCCAAAAGGAGTCCGAGCCCGAGCCTGAGCAATCACTGCAACAGCAACAGCAGCAGACTGACACACCCTATCGTACATCGACAGTACCCAGCAGCTCCTTGGCAACATCCGCCACGCTGACGCCAGGCCGGGACTCCCACCGCCACCTCTTGCTCCAGCGCCGGCTGCAGTCGGCCGCGCGCCTTGCCGACTCTATCCAGCTGGGGCCCATGTCCGAGTTTGATGACTACGATCATGACTACGATCAGAACGATGACGATGGCGAGATGGAAGTTACCCAGCTGCACGATTCCCGCTATGGAGGTAACGATGATCAGGGATACCCAGGATATCAGGAATTTCAGGATTATCAGGGAGACCCGGGGGCCGACAACTATGCCGACGTGTCGTCCGAGGGCGATGATGATCTTGTCGGAGCCGATGCCAGCCATCAGCGGGGCCGCCAAGGCAGTGCTATACCGCCTGCTCGACGCCACCTACTGTCTCTCGACCAGTCGGCAAAGACGCCGACGCGCTTTTTTCAGTCCGAGGGGCTGCCTGCATCATCCACGAGACCCCCACAGTCTCGGTCCCAATCGCAGGCTCAGCAGCCACACCAGCCCATGCTTCCCCGTCCTGCGGGTGCCATGAGCGCCAGTATCGCCGCCACTAATTCGGCACCGGCCAGGCGTCAGGCTGGGTTCTCGCTTCGAAGAGCTGCTGCTGCTACGGCAGCCGCGGCGGCCGGTGCACCGCCTGTGGCCTTTGACCCGGTGACGACTACGCCCATGGGACCGCTGCCGTCGCCGTTTGAACGTCGCCTGCGTGCGGCATACGGCAGCCACGGCCGGGCGTCCGACGGCTACGGCGAAGAGGAGGAGGGGGAGGATGGTGGCGACGACGGCATGGACGACCGATTCGACGCCAGATTTGAAGACGAGCGGCCCCCAGTCCAAGCCCGCAGTCTTGCTCCTGTGACGGCGACGCCGCTGCGGCCGCTGCGCATGTCGGCCCTGTCCATGCCGCGGTCGGCTGCCCCGGGACAGGGCACAGCAGGGCGTCCTGGCGCGCGAGTGACGTTTGCGGATTCCAGTCGCTGATGCTGGGAGGCTCTGCACCTGAAGCATTGTCCTCTTTTTGCCCATATTGTTGTTCCTGCCTCTCTTTGTTGTTTTTGTTGTCCTTGTTGTCCTTTTTTTCTGTCTAGCATATACGATGCTTGCCGGTTTCAGTATATATATCCTCCTCCGTTGGATTGCCTTTTGCCCCTGGAGTTTTAGGAGGTTTGTGATTGTTGTCTTTTCTTTTTTCTTCTTGGTTTTCTGTTTTCTGTTTCCTGTTCATCATGTTGCTGTTTATTGTCATCTTCTTGGTTTCTGCAAAAGCAAAGGCGTCTGGGAGTCTCATGTAGCGTTTTATACTGCACAGTCCTTATATCTAGCATTTTGCATACAATGGCACAGCCTCTTCTACCATTTCTGGCGGTGACCTGCTTGGGTTTCCCAAAGACTCTGCTTACGTAATATCGCGATATTGGCGTGCTTCACATTGTGCTCTTCATCCGAGATATACAAATCAAAACAGTGAGGGTATTTGAAATCGCAAAGACCCCCGCGGCTGTGTCGCCGCAGGGGATAGTACAAACTATAAAAAATGGAATGAAGAAGACAACGCACGCAACCATGATATGATAGGCCGTCCCTATGCAATACCAAAACCCAACTCCGGCCCCGATCTAAAACACAGACGGGCAATGAACAACATTATTCAAAACTCCTATCCTTTGGCTTTCCATCCTTCCAGCCCCTGGAAAGAGCCAAGTATGCCAGCATAACAATACCGAGTGAGTGTCCAAGTGGAATGTCCTCCCAAAGCCACCAAGTTCCCAAATGCAATAGAAAAGAAAAAGAAAAAAGAAGAAAAAAGAAGAAAAAAGAAAAAAAAAGAATGCCGAAAATATAAACAAGAAGGAGAGGTTGAAAAAAAGAAAAGAAAATAGTGTGGGCAGAAGAGAAGGTAAAGACGGAGAGAAGCGAGAACACAAGAGGCCAGCTCAGATATCAAACCTGTCCTCGTCCTGGTACGTGTCTTGCAGGCCACGCAGGACCGACGCCCTGGTGCGGTCAAGCTGCTGGTCGCGCTTGTACAAGAGGTGCAGCAGGTGGCGGTACTTTCTCTCCCAGAATGCAGCCAGTGCAGCATTGTCTTCGGCCGATGGCACGCTGCTGTCGCCGGCAGTGCCCAGATTGGGGTTGACGCCGCTGCTCCCGGCAGATGCCTGCATCGCGGAAAGAGGCAGACCGAAGTTGATGGGCGCCTGGGTGTAGGCAGCGGCGCTGGTGGCTGTGTCGAAGCGGCCGGTGCTGGTAAAGTGCGCCGTGTTGTAGATGGGGAACGCCGAGTTGTCCTGGCCGCTGTTGAAAAATGCTGCCGAGTCCTGGGAGTTCTGGGAGTTCTGGGCCTGCTGGGCAGCGGCGGCAGCAGCGGCGTTGGCGGATGAGTTTGAGAGGTTCGAGGGATTGGGGTTCGAGGGGTTCAGGTTCGAGGGGCTCGAGGAGGTTTCGGCGAGGCCGCAGGCGCGGGCCACGGCAGCTTTGACGTCGTTGGTGAGCTTTTTCCAGCGGGCGTGTGGCACGGCCTCTTGGATGGAGAACTGTCCGCGCACGTCGCCGTAGCGGAGCTCCCAGCTGCACTCGTACCTTGTATATTCAGCAGTCCTTTCGAGGCGCTTAACACGGGCGTCGGTGTTGGCCATTAGGATCTTGCCGCCTGCTAGAGCAGCCAAATTTATCAGAAAAGCTTCTTTGGATGGAGCAGCCTTAGTAAGGTCGTTAATAACAATCTCCACTAGGGCAGTTGCTTCTTCGACACTGCACGGCGTGATCTTGTTGTCGTTTTCATCATACCAGGTAGCGGCAAACATTTCTGTCATAAAGAAGGCTTCGAGCTCATCAATGTTGGTGCGGTCGTTTGGCGAGCCAGAGCCGAAACGAGATTGGTACAGAGGCAGGGGCTTGATGGGGTCTTTCCACGCATTCTTGCCCTCGCCCGGCTTGTGGGTGCTGTCGATGATGGGGTCTGAGGTGTAGCTGGGGGTGGTTTCCGATGCGGTCGGGGGGCCGCCGGTCGCTGCCATGGAGTGGTGCTGCGGATGCGGGTGCATGGTCAGGGGCGAGTGCTGGTCGCCGAGGTGGTGCGGGTGCGGGTGCTGGCCGTGCAGGAGCTCAGACGGCACGAAACCCATGGTGGGGGGCATACCAAGATGGCTCGCGCCATAGCTGTTGAGCGAGATGTCATTGACGGTCTGGCTGACGGAATGGGGCATTCCCGAGACATGCATGCTCATTTCCGGGCCGTCGGACATGACGTTGCTCTGCAGACCGTGCATGTGAGACGGATGCGCCAGGTGCACGTTGCCCTTTCGATCGGAGGAGTCCTGTAGTGAGAGGTGGTGGTTAGGCCGAGCAGCGCCGCGCAGCTGGGGGTCGATAGCTCCGGAGTAGGCTGGCTGGGGGATGGGCGGGGGCAGGATGCCACCCGGCGTGTTGCCGACAGCGGACATGGACGGCACGGCATGGAGGTCAGGGTGAGCATGCACGGTCATGGCCGACGGCGGCAGAGGCGAGATAGAGGCTGAAGATTCCATGTGGGGGAGGTAGGTTGAGGCTGTCTGGGGGGGGAACGGCGGCGTGGTGCGCTCAATGACCGAGACAGGAGGAAACGAGACGTCCGGGGTGGGGGAGGAAGCATGGTGATTACCTGCACGGTTGATGGGAGGGCGGCCACGGGTCTTGCCAGAGCCACCGGCACCACCGCTTCTCCACGCAGACGAGACAACCTTGGCGCCGTGGCGGCGGCCGGGACGGCGGCCAGAGCTGGCGGGAGAGGAGTTGACTGGCGGCTTGTACTCGTCGCCGGCCCAGAAGCCGCCGTGCGACATGGACGAGGACATGCTGTCGCCGGTGCCCCACGGCGGCGAGGCGCGCATGGTGCCGTCGGGCGACAGCTGCTGGGACGAGGCGTAGCCGTAGGCGTTGGCGCCGGCGGCGGCAGTGACGGTCTGGCCACTGGCCCAGGCCTCTGCATAGGTGTTGTCGACGCGCGGGTGCTGGTCTCCGGTGGTCATGTTCATGTATTCCGAGTCTGTGTCGTCGTCACGCTTGCGGCCGCGACGCGGCTTGATCTCTGGAATCAAAGCGCGCAGAGCCATGTCATCCTTGGCCGCGACGCCGTCACGCAGAATCTCGCCAATGGGGTAGTTCTCCGGCGGGATTTCGGTCCAGTATGGGTGTTCCCGGCCCATGAGATAGTCGAAAAAGGCATTCACGTGCATGGAATGCATCCAGCGCTGTGGAAATGAGTCAGTGGGGGAACGTGGGAGGTATGGCTGTAGGAGGCTGTAGGAGGCTGTAGGAGGCTGTAGGAGACTGTAGGAAGGCGTATGAAGCAGTCTAGCAACCCTGTCACCCTTTCGCTAACAATAGTAATAGCAGTAACAGATAGTAAGGAAAAGCAAAGGCAGAGCAAATCAAATCAAATGAAATCAAGGTCGACAATCAACATCGAGCCAAGCAAACACACCTTGAGACGGACGGCATACTGCTGGATCTTCTGCGAGCTCTGGCCCTTGTCCTGGTTCGGCGGCTCGACACCAAGCTCGAGGGCAAGCTCTGCCCAGGTCTTGATGGTGCGTTCCTCGAGCTTGCAGATCAGCTGGTAGAGGATGTAGATGCTGAAACTTTTCCCGTCGCTGCGGGGCGGCGTCCGGAAGGCCTCCCGCAGGGCAGTCGTGTCGACATTGGGCAAGACGGCCGGGTTGCAGGCGAAGATGAAGCTGACATAGGCGTCCTCAATGGTGCCGGAGTCGACGTTGCGGTCGGGCAGAGAATGCATTGGCAGTACCGGGTGGCCGATGTGGGCGTGGGCGTGGGCGTGGGCGTGGGCGTGGCTGTGGCTGTGGACGATATTGCTATTTGGCAGTTGTTGGACGTGGATGACGCTATTTGCAGGAGAGCAAGCTGATGCTGAGCCAGCGACAGAGGGAGCTGCTGATGATGGAGCCGAAGCTGAATTGGCCATGTAGAGGCCGTTGGCGGGATGCTGCATCACGACGGATTGCTCATGTAGGAGGCAAGACGACAAAACCGGAGCGACAGGGCTGAGAGGCCAAAAGAAAGGCTGAGCGCGGTGGGAACACAGAGAGGGAAAGAGGAGGGGGAGCTGTTACTGGATATAGAATATAGAATATGGAATATAGAATATAGATATGGAATATGGGATATGGAATATGGAATATGGAACATGGGGAATGGGGAATGTAGACGAAGAGACAGAGAGTAGACGAAATAAACAGAGAGGGGGGAGGATGGGGGCCAACTCAAGTAGAAAAAAAGAAAAGAGGAAGAAGTAGAAGAGAGCTTGATGAAGCTATTTATGTTTGTGTATGCGGTGTAGAGGAGAAAGAAACAAAGGACGAAAATATAAGCAAGGGAAAGGAGAGGAGGAGGAGAGGAGGGGGAACGAAACCAGATATTGGAGATGTCGATAGGGGAGGAAGTGAATAGTGAATAACTAAATAGCAGGCCAGCTAGATGAAGATATAACAGAGTAGTGGTGATGAGGCAAGGCACAGAGCGTGTAAGCGAGGGGGGGGGGGGGGGGGTGGCCAAAAGAAGAAGAAGAAAAGACGGTCTACCAGAGACGAGGTCGAGATAGGGCAGATGGCAGCCATGCACAAGAGGCAGATGCAGATGCAGATACAGACAGACAGAGACGGAAAAGCAGGCATGGACAAAAGGACAAAAGACGGTGCAGACGATACATGAAGGTCGAGGTCGAGAGACGCAGAGGCGCGAGGGCGCCCGGGCAGCGCCAGTTGCGGTATGTATGTAGCATGATGTCGAGTATAGAGTACATACAAGCACACACGGCCAGCAACTAAGCCGCAATCCACGTGGCTGGCAGATGGATGTACAGAGCAGAGGAGGTAGACTGTGCATCGAGGGGGGTGGGCGTAGTCTACCTCCCCAGTAGAGCACGATGGGACGAGAGGAAGGAACAATAACAAGTACAGCAATGCAGGACACCGAGATAGAGAACTGCTAGAATGCCGTCCTGCAGGCAGAAAATCGTGTGGCGATATGCAGTGGCGGCCAATGGACGGCCAAGGGGAGAGGGGGTCTAGCGACAACAAAGGGCAGGCTGCGAGAGCTTGAGGTGTGAAACGCAAAGTAGGGAGTACCAGGGCACAGGGTAAACATAATTGAGTTTGTATTCGTTTCGTTTCTTTTCGTTCTCTTTTTTTTTCTCTTTTTTTTTCTTTCTTTTTTCTTTCTTTTTTCTTTCTTTTTTCTTTTTTCCTCTTCTTTCTTTCTTTTTTCTTTCTTTTTTCTTTTTTCCTCTTCTTTCTTTCTTTTTTCTTTCCCCCCTTCTCTTTTTCTTCTTTTTCTTCTTTTAATTTTATTTCTCTTCTTCTTCTTTTTCTTCTTTTACTTTTATTTCTCTTCTTCTTCCTCTTCTTCATTTTATTTCTCTTCTTCTCCTCTTCTTTTCCTCCAAACCTCGTCCTGGCCGCAGCCTTGAGCCTCCGAGCCATGCCCGAAGAGTACTGGCTGCACCCCACGCGGTCTCACCGGAGCATTCTCAAGCACCAGGCTGGTTTAGTGGTAAGTGCTGGGTGGCGATTACAACTGGGCCAGTAAGAAGCTGCAAGAGAGAATCGCATTGTGATAGTCGGCATTTGTGCGATTCCTATTTCTGCTGCTGCTGCAACATGCTAAATTTGCCTACATTGTATGCAGGTCGTTGTCATGTAATGCAGTCACTGGCTGACAATTATGTAAGGTGTTGGTAAATGCAAGTAAAATAGTCTACTCGTCGAGATAGCAGTAAATCCGAATAAAGTAAATATTATTATTATAAATATTATAAAAAGTAAAACATCGGTGCAACCGGTGCTGAAAATGGAAACTACGCGCGTGCATGACAGCGCAACTACTTCCCAAGCAGGCAAATAAGTCGCGAGGCAAATTCGAAAAGGCAGACACTCTTGTCCAAAATCTTACAAAAAGGAAAGAACGAATGACGAATACAAGGAAACTAAACGGTGTGAGAACCGAAAAAGAAAAGAAGAACGAGGCGGTAATGCTTTCCTAATTCGGCGGCTGCTACCGTGAGGGGTCTACTATGTACATGCTATGTACTTGCTAAGTAAGCGATTTTCTTGTAGCAAGCCATTGTAGCAAGCCATTGTAGCAAGCCATTGTACTCATTTGCCATTACTATTAAATTGTACGCCATTGCGTGCCGAACCAGTACTTCCGCGCCATTGTCATCGCAATGGTAGGCGCAGATCGTAGTTGCACCGGCCTGGCATGACGATCTTGCACTTGTCTCACATGGCTCGGAGGAGGCCTAGAGCGATCTGGAGTCTTGGGAGAGTCCCGTGACCTGAAAGCTGGGCCATTCAGGCGGCTGACTAAGGCCAACGACAGCAGACGTGGTGGACAATACGAGTAGTATGATAATCAAATGAGGCCATTCTGTAGCTAGTAGGTACTGTAAATACCATGTCGATTGGAACAAGCCCGGCGCAAGTACGCTGATCAGCAGACCAGCGCCAGATGATTCCGCAATGAATGACCAGAGACGCTGAAACGGCCGTGTACCTCGTATGTGCCGTGCATTATCTTGACCAGGCGGATGCAATACGCGCATGGGGTTGTTTGGACGACTGGTCCGAGTTCCGGCGCAAGTCGAGGCAGAGCGCGGTAGTAAAGAAGCTAACAAGAATGATACGATTATTGCCAACCCAAGGCCTGGCCACGGTCGGCAATGTCCGCGGGGAGAGCGAACGGTGGATACCACGATAAGGGCAGATAAGGACAGATAAGGATAGATAAGAATGATAAGAATACGATACAATACGATACAATACGTTAGATATGCATCGGTTTGTCGGCAAGGTCACGGAGTGAGCGAGCATCAACAGCTGGAGTGGTACGAATGCGGAAGCTAACACGATCCTATCTCAGGTCCATCAGGAAGTATCATGTTCTGTGTCGGCTCTTAGTTTACCAGGCAAGCTGGCGGCGTCGTAGCTCAGGTACGTTTTTGCAGTGATCGCCGCACGTCCGGTGACTGTTGACGACATCAACAGCTCATGGACTGGCGATCTTGCAGATGGCACATTGTAGTCGTCTTTGTATGCTGCAAAACAGGGATTAAGCGAGCAAAAGGACGGTGAAGCATCACCACGCCATGCGGCAGCCGGAGCAAAATGAGCGAGAAGTAAACAAACGTAACAAAGCAAAGTAAACAGAAGCAAACAAAGACGGGAGGACTGCAGACTCCTCACCTTGCCATCGAACCTGAATAATCATCAAGCATCACAGCAAGGACTCAAAAAGGAATCATGCCCATCTTCAGTCACACCGCAGCTCCTACAAAAAACAGTGTTTCGCTGTCCTCGAATAGCCAGCCTCGTTGAAAGAGGCACCTCTACATGGTCTTAGGCCAGGCCTAAAGGTCTGTTCGCTCCTCACATTGAGAAGTGTATTCCTTTGGGTCGAGAGAGTCCCTTGATGCAGTTATTCCACACTGTTGAGTTTGTTCTGTAACGGTCTCAACTATGTAATTGTCTAAAGCCCATCTGAAATATGGCTAGTGCTTAAAGGATTTTCCACCATGCTAAGTTTGATAAATACAAGGTACTTGCTGGCAACGACGGTGAAGGGCTAAGAATAGAGCATAATTAGAGGAGAGCTGATAGCTGTTATTGGACAGTCAAGTAGAGGTGTGTAGGAAAAAGAAAAGAAAAGAACAGAAAAGAATAGGATAGAAGAAGCCAAGGGGCAAACTCTGCCCGCCGTTTCATTCGCTACCACTGCAACGGAAAACCTCCGGAAGCCTCTGATAGGGCAGGGCCTGGCGCTGTTTTCTCAGAAGAAAGGCCTGAAAGGCGCTAGAAAGATGATAAAGGAAAGAAAACGAAAAGAAAAAAAAGAAGAAAAAAAAAAGAAAACAAAAATAATTAAAAGAATACCAAGACAGCCACAACCACGCCATTTGACGGACCCTTCCCTCCTTAGCGCCATCGACGACGACCCCAGAGGCAAATAAAGTGGCTTCCGCAAGCTAGACGAAGGAGGGTGCATATAGGCATATAGGCATAGGAGAGGAGAGATGAGAAATACCATGTACATTTACATTCATAAAAGCAGGACAAAAGAAACATTCAGGGTCCGGGAGGATCTGCAGCGCAACCTCGCCGTGACCCAAGCAGGCGGGCTTGGCGGGGACGTCCATGACACGGCAGGGCTGTTGTGTTTTTGTTTCGGGTTATTTCCGAGTATCTTGCTCTTGGTTACGCAATGATGATGTAAGATAGTGTGTACGGAGTAGTGTGAGGGAGCGGCTGCTGCTGTCATCTGAAGTGGGAGCACAGGAACAAGAGGACGCCTCTGCCACGGAGAAACTGCAGAGTAGTACGGAGAAACGTGTGCTGATCAGTGATCACCATGGCATTGTGTCGACGCAGAGATCTTGTACGGAGTAGTCATTTTTGTTTGAATTTCGGGGTTTATCTTTATTTTCATCTTTATTTTAATCTTTATTTTCATCTTTATTTTAATCTTTATTTTAATCTTTATTCTGCTCTTTGTTGTCTCCATCTGGCGTAGCCTGAGCCTTGCTAGTGCTGTAAATGGTAAATGTCCGACCCTGCACTCTATTCTCTACTATGTACCTTGATCGCCACCTAAAGTAGCAAGAGCTTACGCAGTCTGTGTACTACTACTACTATGTATGTACCCTATGTACTGTGCCTGCCTCTCTAAAGGTACCCCTGTCGGAGCCAGCGCCGTGGCAGCGGGGAATCACTCCCGCTGTCTCTCTCCCACGCCGCCTGGTATATGTTTTTCCACCGCTACTCTGGATAATACTACAGTTCCGTGTACTCCGTACTCTGCAGAATCAGCGTTGACTAGCCTGGTCCTTTGGCAGCCTTCAACACAAGGACCACACGTCTCTCTCGTCTTTCCCGCTGTGTTCACTTCCTCACCTCTTCTCCCCTCCAGTGTCCTCCAGTGTCCTCCAGCGTCCTCCAGTGTGCTCTACACCCTCCTGTCCGTCTAGACTGATCCATTGCGGATCGGAAGTGCCTTGTCATGTCTGCTCTTCCGCATCTGTGGGCCTGTCAAAGAAGGACCTCAGGTTCTCCAAACGCAAACACCAGCGAATAAAGGCAAGGCTGCCACGTCTACGGAACGAAGCCGACAATGCAGGCGCGCACGGGCATGTGAAGAAGGCCCGAGACGAGATGTGGCGGTGATGTTTTATTCTGGCGGTGGCGGCGATCGTGATGACGGCGAGTAATCGGAATCAAGTACGACTCAGCCAAACCAGATAAACTAGAACAATCACAATGTCGGTATGCCGAATATCAAAATACGGACGAGACCCGGCAAACTCAGCAATGCAAGGATGCCGATATAGCACCTGCAGGGACAGGGCGAAAATTACGTATGTCCAGCTGCACGCCACACCCAATGGCCATCGCTTTCCTAATCGAGCATGGGCATTCAGCTTGCCACGGTGTCGGCATTCTGCCGGTGCCCCTGCACCTTACCCCTGGCCAGTTCGGCGCATCCCGTCTTTTTGTGATGTCATGTTTTTGATATGCTTGATATGGGCTTGATATGGGTTTTTGGTTTCAGATCGGCCTTTTTTTCAGATCGGCCTTTCTCGGTATCTACTTTGGTCGCATAATCCCGTGCATCCGCCTATTCCACCGACAATTCCAGCATTTCGACGCGCAGAATGCCTCTAAAAAGGAAAACTCCATACAAAACACCATGCTTATGCTATCAGAGACTACCACCCAAATAAATGGAAGAACGCACAACTGCCGCGCGCCGAGCATCGCGCATGCCGTGGACGCGGGGCTAAAGCCCTCCGTGCTGGTGCGTCTGCCAGTTGCGCAGTCTTTTTGGGAGATTGCCAGGATTGTCGGAGATTGGTCGCGACTGTCCGTGGCGGGTATTCAGTCCGCAGTTTCGCATTTCGCAACGCTCTCCACGGAAGTTTAATGAGGGATACGAAGAGTGCACTGCCTCGGGGAGGACGAGGGAACGGCCGAAATGGGGACGAGGCGTTACTAACCGGACTGTCGTGAGAACCGTGTCGGTGATGGCACATGAAGACGAGCATGCAAATGTAGAATCCCGTTGCATCTCTACCAATCTACCACTGCCCAATCAAACACCTCTACAGCACCGGCCGGTGCTCCGTTTATGTGATAGCCTTGGATTTCCCGCCAGATCACCACATCACCTGCTTGGCGCCGGAGGATCACGAAGCAAATAGAAGAACACGCCAAGCTCAAGCTCGCGCTCAAGCTTAAACTCAAACTCAAACTAGACAAGACTGCACAGCTGGCAACTGAGCTACATACATGAGCAATCAAGATTTAGCCGAGCGGAAATACTGCAAATGAGGCCACTTCTCATGCAAAAGGCCGCCTAGGCCTGTACAGGTAGGGCGAGCATCCAACAAGTAGAATTACTAAATACATACCTTCTAAACGCTTGCAAGCGCGCTGCCTCTGCAAAAAGACGAACCGGGCCGCCTGGTGTCGGCGATCATGGGAGTGCCGGTGGTAGATGCAGATGCGGTCAATGGGTGGGAATGACGATGGGAAAGCTAAAGAAAATGTATTGAGCAGAGCATTTGCATCTCACACTCTACGTAAGCGGGCAAGGGCAGGTAAAACATGGCTAAGATGTCAAGACCGTCAAAAGGACCAAGGTCTACCAGGGGGGGAATCCTTCTCCTGTCTTTTACCAGTCTTATCAATTAATTAGCCCAGGGGGAGTGTGAGGAGGTCATGGCTTGTCGCGACCGCTCTTCTGCCACTCTGCAATCCAAACACCGGACGCTACACCAGACACTACACTAGACACGCGCTGATTGGCATCCAGGGCATTGATTGGCATCTAGGGCATGGTGCCTGGGAGTTTAACCCGGATTCCACAGACGCTCGGCATTTGCTGCAAAGACGGTGAGCAGTGACAGGAACTAAACATAGGTCGACACATGGAAACACGGAAACACGGGACACAAGGACATGCAGAAATAGTGTTAAATTCGATGCTGATGTCTGTCGTTATCCGGTTTTGATCGCCGTGACCTCTTCTTATCCTGGCTCTATGGATTTCTTATCCCATGTCATTGATGACATAATCTTACACGGTCGATTATGTAAGCGCGTCATTGCAATCGACACCATGTCACGTCATAATGTTGGAACACGGTCTGAATTGCCATCTATTACCAGAAATACCATGCTCTAGCTATCAATCTTCAATCGAACCAACCCCTCAGATGATCTCGATGGGGCTCTACAAGGCTGATTTCAGCCAGTCAACCGGTAATTCAACGCCAAACCCACGGCCAATCGCTGTCTTATTCATACACGGTATAGGAGCATGACTGTGTCATCATCTTTCCTGCTCCGAGCATCCCGCAGTCACAAGCTAGAATGGGCACGTTTTAGCCCGGCCTGTCGTGCGTTTTGTAGCATCGAGGGGCATCTTTTTTTATCACAGTAGGTCGTCTGCGATCAAGTAGGCCGAGTTCGATCCTATTTGTTACGTTACTGTGTAAACAGGGCGAGACATTGGGGGGATTGCAATGCAAACCGGAGGTAGAGAAAAGGCGATGGTTTTTATCTGCACCGGGAAACAAAAAAAAAAGGAGGTTGTCAAATGCGAACTTGTGCATCGAGAGAAATGAAGACAAGAAAAGGCGTGAGGTCCTTGGGTAAATGTATGGGATATCATCAATCCTAGGACGCGAGCAGCAGGGCTGCATGGATCCAGGCCGACACTGTGCTATTCACACTGTTCACATTTTGCTATCCAAGTCCCCATACAACTGCCACCATATTGTGCTGCGCCACATTATGACAAGCCACCACTTTGTGCCAGACCAGGCCACACTATGCCAAGCCAGACACATTGTGCTGGGGCCACATTGTGCCAGCCAGGTCACATGGCTCTCAAAATCCAAGCCATCACAATGTGGCCTGTGTTCCTCCCTGTGGCTGAAGATTCCCCCACGAGCTCTGCACTTAGGAAATGATTCGTTTTACGGATAAAAAACACCTATTGGCAGTGCCGGCCCTATAGTAGAAGACAACCCTCCTTCCCACGGCTTGAGGGTATACAGACACCTAGATGGAGGAGAGCCCTCCCTATACAACAGCGAGACATGTCTATAATGAAGGCGACAAGAAAAGGCGCGAAGTCGGCTGGGAGAGGTGCTGCGCCATGTGAAGGGCAGGGCAGGCACGGCGATATCGCAAATCGGGGTAGAAATAAGGGCAGCGACGCTTCCTGCTGTGCCTGTTAGGTCCATTCTTACTATGAGAAGACGCAAAACACGATATGCCAAAAATGTGCAACCAGTACGATGGTGTAGTGTGCCAATCTACTGGTCTGCCTTTGTTTCCTGCCAAGCGTCTTGCAGGATCTCCTTCATCTGTACATACAGCCCTTCGTCTTCTTTCGCCCACCTCTTGTCGTTGGGAAATACCACCTTCCGCAGTCTGTTGACCCAACGCACCAGAGACTTGTAACGGTCAGTGAAATTTTCTGTGGCACTGGTGACGAAGTCCCCTTCGTCGTCAATCTGACCCTTCTTCATAGCTGCAAGCCGCTTCGTTTCCATGTAATTCCACTCATCGAACTCGGAAACTACTCTTTCTTTATCGGGACCCTCGTAATGAACACATATCCAGAACAGCACCCAGAAGAAAGACTCCAGGTCGTGCATAAACGAATGCTGCTCCCCAAGGAGGGCCCCAATGGCCATGAATGCCCTCGTGCCTGTCTTGCCCTTCGCCCCAGAGGCCCTCATCCGCTCTTCCTTGATAGCAAGATCCAAGTCGATCAAGAAGGAGGGCCATGAGGTATTGAAAGCATCCTCGTTGATCATCAGGTTGTTGATTGAAATATCTCTGTGCAGGAAGCCGGCTCGGTGCAGTGATTCGTGGCCTTCAATGCAGCCCTTCAGGGCCGCGAGCAGCGCGGCTGGGGACCTGGCCTCGTAGATTGGCTTGCCATAGTCTCGGAGAATCACACGCCGGTGTATCCGGTTTGGTAGGGAGACAGTCGATTCGGCTTTGATTGGGGATGTCGAGTGCAGTCGCTTGGCCGCCGGCAGCTGAGGATTGGTCTGGCTGGACGATCGTTTTGAACCAGTACGACTGCCGCTGCGATGCTGTTGGGCGTTGGCAGAACCCGCACTGGCTGAAGCGGTGCTCGATGCCAAATGTCTTGGCCGGTAATTCTCTGCCTTTGCAATATCCAGGCCATTTCGGACATTGCCCTGGACATCGTCATCTGCACCGCGTACTTGGACCGTCTCATGGTGGTAATATCGCGCCACGTTGACCACGCCTCGTCCGGTGGCTTCTCGGAGCAACTCTCCTTCTTCGTCACGTTCTGTGTATTGCCAAGAGTCCTTGACAACAAACGTTTCGTTGTCTCCCTCGCGGTGGACGGCCCAGCAAGTTGTAGCCCGGCCAGAAATGCAGGCAGCACGTCTCACCACTCTGTCGATAATCAGACGCTCTTGGACACCGCTCCGCTGGATTGTCATGCACTCCTGGCCGTTCAACCGAACAATGGTCGGGTCAAATCCAAGCTGCTGCTGGTCCATCCACAGAAACCCCAGAACAGTGGCTGCAAAGCGCAGCCCGTCGTCGTGGATGTTGAATTGCTCGGATGCAATCCCTCCTAGGCGGTCAAACTCCCATATGCGCATAAGCGGTCCACACAACGTAAAACCCAAGATGAACCGGCGTGTGCTCTGGGCACGAAGAACTTCTCTTGCATACCTCCCAATATCGAGCCAGGCCTTCGAATTTGTATCCGCGGACGGGTTGCTCTTCAATTCGCCGGGGATAAGAATCTGCCGCCAGTGGTACCGAGAATTCGCGGTCGCCTCAGGGTCGTCGACAAAGCCCACATCTAGCTTACGCTCGGCGGTGGAGCCTTGGATCGCCTTGTTGGGTTGTGCCAGTGGTCGTCGCTGCAGCGGCTGGCCTGGCCTGTAGCGTTCCGCAAATTCCACGAGCCGCTTGTTGAACTCGGCAAACCAGCGCAACACCTTGTCTTCTTTTGCGTCTGTCGGCCATCCGTTCCACCCATTGTGAAACAGCGGGCAGCTGCCTTCCGCACACTCCCTGAAGAACTGCTCAGCTGCTGCCTGGAGATCATCGACGCCACCGAAAAATGCGTCGTGGAAGCCGCGAAGTCCAGTATACAGAGAACCGAGTTCCTCTTTCAGCACGCCGTCCACGTGTTTGCGATGCTCTGCCGAGTTTGCGAAGCTGTCGGTGTTGCGAAACAACGGTGTCCGGTGTAGGGAGGAGGCGAGTGGTCGAGGAGGGGGGGTGGTCTCTGCGACAGCCTTGTAGACTTGATACCAAATTTCGCTGTCGGGCTTGTTGTCAAGAACTGCGTTTAGGAGTGGCTTGCTTCGGTCGATTCCAAATGACTCCGAGTTGACGGCTGAAATGAGCCGCAAAATATCGCTGCGAAGTGTGTTGTGGCCTGTCCGCGAGCGCAAACGGCGAATGGTAGAAAGATTACCGAGGGCAAGCAAAAGATCAAGGACCAGGTCTTGAATATCTAAATAGATAATAAGTAGTGTGTCGAGGAAATGTATCATCGGGTTATTTTGTCTTACCTCCTTCGTCAAGTCGATCAACCTCACGCGGCGTGTGGGGGATGCCTTGGTCCTCACACCTCGACCTAAATAGATCGCGGAAAGCATCAAGGCCCTTCCCGATAGGATTTTCTTTGATCACCTCTGTCTGTAGCTGGTCTTCCATGGTTAATGTGATGGGTTCGATTGTGTGTCGGAATTTGTTGGTAGGCTCAAGGTTGAAGTGCTATTTCTTGTGAAGTCACGATACCTACGGCGTCCTGCGTAGAAAGGCAGGGGTGCTTGCACCAGTCAGCTACCGCATCCTGAAAGCCAGGATTCCAGGCTGCCATCGCACGTCGACGTCGCTTTATACCTCTACTCTTTTACGTTTTTCGTGACCTTTTCGCCCTTGTACCTCTGTCCTCGTGTACATCCCGCTGTTACACTTTTTGTACTTTTGCTGTAAGCGGTTTTGGTATGTAATAGAATTGTTGATTCTCTATCTCGTAAGACTAGATAAGTTATCTCATTTAAGGGGTGTGTTAGAATGCTGCCTCAGGCAACCCTCTTTAGCCCCACTTATATGTTCCCTTTGTTGTTTTTCCCCTCCTCTGAGGGTTTAAACATAACTTAGCTTAATACATCACTAATGTTTATACACAATACATTTCTATTTTTCCATTTCCTTTATTTTATAATCTCTAATTCTTTTAAACTTGCGCCCGTCACGGTAATCATACACAAACCCCGCCCTCCGCCTACTTACTGCTTGTCCTCCTTGTCCGACTCGTGCTGCGAGTTCATGAGCGTCTTGCTGCGCTGGAGACTGCGCGTGGCCACGCCCGGAAAGTACCGCGGCTCGGTTCCAGAGTCCACCGTGCCGCTGGCCGTGCCCGCTGCGGGCGATGCCTCCGACGACCACGTGTTGTCCCGCGAAGGCATCTGCGGCGATGCCGGCACTGAGCCGGCTGTGATCGTGGCCATCGGCGTCGCTGCAGCGGCCGTCGGCGGTGGCGCCCCAGACACAGACGCAGACGTGTCCACGGGCAGGATGGGCGAGCTCGTCGGCTTGGCTGCTGCCGGAAGAGAAATGTAGCTCAGGCCCGCAGTCGGGCTCCCTGCCGAGGCGGAAGCCATGGGCAGCGTCTGCAGGAGCTGCTGCTGCTGCAGCAGCTTCTGGTGCAGACTCGGCGCCGCAGCTGCCGTGCCGCTGCTGTCGGCCTCATTCTCCCTGCCGGACGTCGGTGCACGCGTGTAACGCTCAATCATCTGCCACTCCTCCTTGAGCGTGCTGTAGCGGAACTGTGTGCGGCGGTCCGGGACGTTCGTCTTGACCATCTCGTTGCCCTCCACGCCCGGCTTGTAAAACTCGGACCCAACCCACTGCTGCTTGATCGCAAGCTCGTAACCGCTCTGGATCACCGAGTTCTTGGCTAGCTCGCACATGTCCACGGGGCTCAGCTTGTAGATCTGCGCCGCCACCGCGTACTCCTCCATCAGCGGCTCCTTGGTGTACGCAAACTGCAGCGGGTCGTCCGTCGACAGCGATACGTTGAGACCGCGCTTAAAGTACTGGTGGAAGGGGTTGCGCTCGTATGCCAGGAACAGCGCATTGTTACTCAGCGGCGACATGGCAATGCCAATCTGCTCCAGGTAGAAGATGTACTGCAGCAGCGGGACCTTGCGCAGCAGCAGGCCGTGGCTGATACTGTGCGAGCACAGCAGGGCTGCCGCCAGATGCTCGCTGTCGCCCGCCTCGCCGCAGTGCGGCCGCAGCACAAACGTGCTGAAGCCGCGCTGCTTGCGCCACGCGTTGAGCGTCGCCATGTTGGCAAACAAGTAGTATATCCAGTACGTATACGGCGGGTTCTGGCCCGACGTCCACTCGTTGGGCACGGGGAACTTCTTGTACAGCCGGCGCTCGACCTTGCTCTCGTCGTCGACGCTGTCAAAGCCGATCACGCGCTGCAGGAACACGTGCAGCTTGGGGTACTTTTGCGGGTTCTTGGTCGCCTCAAACAGCGGCTCAAAGACGTTCTTGATGACCTGCTCAAACGACTGCATGAGGCCAGTCGCCTTGTACACGTCAAACAGACGCGGGATCTGGATCAGCCACCGCACATTCGGCGAGAACAGCTTGTTGTCCACAACCCACGCCGCCAGCTTCTCCCACTCGTTGATGTTCTTGCCGTACACCGAGATGCGCCACTCCGCCATCTGGTACTTGCTCGACTCCAGATCCGACATGACCTCCTTGGTGATCTCTGCCAGATACCGGCCGTCGATGTCGTTGTCTGTCTTGAGGAAGATGGTGCGCAGACGCGACTCGCCAATCGGGTTGTACTTGAGGTTGAACTTGTCGAACCGGTGGAAAGTATCTTTGTGTGCCTGCTTGGTCAGTACATGGTCGTACGTTGGGATCAAGAGAATTGGAAATTAAAAAAATTCAAGGATACGTACGTGCATGTCCAGCGTGTCGATACTGAGATCGTAAGCCGTCAGGTTGATACTTTCAAACACCTCCTTGAGCGTTAGGTGCTTGCCGTCGCGGTAGAGCACAACCTCGTCGGGACACTTCTTCATCTTGCTCTTGATGAAACGCAGCAGATGCTTCTGGTTCATGCACGCCGAATGGTGGACGTGCGTATCCACCTTTCTGACATTGTAGAAATCACGGTGAGGCACGCGCTTGGTGTCGGCCGTCTCCTGGTACTCGTTGAGCAGCGTGTACATGCCGAATTTGCCCTCCAGGTACTGCAGGCGGCGGTAGGCGAAACTCTTGCTGGGGCCGTCGGCCGACACATTAAGAATGGGCTCGAGGTCCATGTAGAACTCGCGCAGCGTGGGGACACTAATCACAGGCGTGTCGGCAGCGGCGGCCTTGTCGTTTTCAAACACCTGGTATACGCCAGTCTCGTCCAGGCGGTACGTCATCTCGCTCTCGCCCGGCAGCGGCAACAGATCTTCCATGTCAAAGTCTTCACCGACATCCTGGCCCGGCTTGCGCTTTCTAGACGAAGCGGGCTTCTTGGGCGTCTCCGTACCCAACCCATCAAGGTTGGCAGGGATCGAAGCTGACTGTTTCTGCTGAGGGAGAACCTGGCTGCTGGCAAGGCTGTTGCTCACACTGTTGGAAGCACGAGCTGCCTCTGGATGCTCCGCATGCCAGACAGGCTCGGGTGGCGGCGGGTAAATGTTCCAGCTGGGGTCCGTGTTGGGGTTGTCCATGGGGCCTTGCAGAGAGAGGCGAATGTACTTGTGACGCAGGTCGATGACTTGCTGAATGTTCTTGAAGATGGACGTGAGCTCGGCCGTGACTTGGGGATCCGCATCGGCGTAAGATGTGCTGCCAATGCCCGCAGGTTCGCCGATGCTGATACCGGACGGATTGGGCCCACTGGCTGCAGCGGCTGCCCCGAGAGCTGCAGCCGATGACATGCCTGCGCCATGGAGTAGATCGGGGCCCACATCACCACCAATGCCGCCACCAAGAACAGAGCCATCGACAGCGTGCATGCTATGCATGCTCACAGATGCGTGGTCGTGGATGTCGGGTCCTTGGCCCTGGCCTTGGCCTTGGCTGTGGCCGCGCGTGTGCCCAGTACCAAAGGTAGACGAGCGCTCTGGGGCCCGCGCAACCACAGGCGTGGCAGCTGCGTTTGGGTTTGGTGAACGGGGCAGAGCAGAGGGGGTGCTGCCGGCGTCGGTGTGGAGAGGGCCGCTGTGCATGACGGGGCTTGTGCTCTGCTGAGAAGCGGCCTTTTGCAGATCCAACTGGCTCAGCTGGTAGAACAGCTTAGCTTCACTCTGGCTCATCTGGCGCTCGGCAACAGGATCGTAAAAGACACTGCGTTTGGGGATGTCACGAGGCAGGATGCCTTCGCGGCCGCCTCGGTCACTATCGCCCACACGGCCAGATTCCTCCTCCTCGTCGATGCCCTCGTCGTCGCTGTCTGCGGTACGCTCAGCGTTGTCAGGCTCACCACCGTCATCCAGAGTCAGGTCACCGGTGAAGCCAGCAGTATTCTCACCAGGAGTAAGATCGTCGTCGTTGCCTACGCTAAAGTTGGCGCGGTGTCCGATTGACGAGATGACGTTTGGGGGCGAGTTGGACGCGGACCGCGACTCGCTTGCAAAACCCCGGGGATCTACAGATGTTAGCTGTGGCAACTTGGCCGATTAAATCGCGAAACCACGAGACCACGAGAACGTGACCATCACGGGAAAATGTGAGAAATGAAAAGATGAGCATAGCATGCCATGGAATTGCGAAAGACATATCGACAAGAACAACGACAACGACGAGGGACAAGAGCTCTCTGTGAGGTGGCACAGCGGGGAAACGTACCAGCCATTGTTGCGGCAGCTGAGCAAAAGAGAGCAAATCAAATCCCTTTAATTTATTTTTTTTTCAAAAAAGGTGCTTCGTAAGTGACTCTCAAAAAGGGTTGTTGTCCTCGCTGTGTCAGGATGAGCGGCCCGTGAGAATCGATGGACGGCAGCCGTTGAGAGCGAAACCAGGGTGTGAGTGAGTGTGAAAGATGTATGAAATAGGAAAGAGCTGCTAGTTTTAAAGTTTTAAACTAGCGCTGGATCCCGCTGTATTTGGACACAAAAAGCGTCGTCCGTGACTGTCCACGTGATATACCTGGCTCTTTTTACCCCACTAACGGTATCGCGCTCTTCTATCTGCGGAAGACATTCCCACCCCACCCGCTCATGTGTATTACAGGATTAGCTCGCTCCGTGACACATCACGTGATTATGCTTACTAAGTAGCCTTCTAACAAGCACGTGCCGAGTCACGGACCATGACACGCTAGGAATCGTTTTCCCCACATCTCGTCTTGTCTACTCCTCCTCTCCCTCGCTTCTCCTCTCCGTTCTCCTCTCTCTTCTCCTCGTTTACTTCTCCTCATTTCAATGCATACCAATGATTCACCAATCATGCAATCATCCAAATCAAAGCAAACTGATCAAAGCATCCCGGGTGTCCCATAACTGTAGCAGTGTAGACTAACTCCTGCTTGAACACCGCGAAATGTCCTGCTTATGTCAGCAATACTGACCCACTCGGGCTACTATGTAGTACCCAGTACCTTTCTGTACTCCGTAGTGTCGTACATTACCCCAGGGAAGGTGCGTGCTGTCGGACCAAATAGGGGAGAATCACAGGCGCAGGAGCTACCTCGGCTTCGGGAGGGGAACGTCATTCACCTGCAACACGAGGCAGGCGCGCTCCCCATCGACCCACGCAGCGACGAGCGCATGCCGACGACATTGTATTAATGCGACTTCCCCAAGGGGAACTTTTGCCTAGTCTGGAATAAGCCATCTCCTCTTTCCCACCTGCTGTATCCCTATGAAAATAGAAATAACACACGACGAATGCCGAAATGAGCTGTGAATAAACCCACAACGTTGATGTTTTGGATTCTCAATTGACTTGAACTTGTTTTATTTTTTGTCTGTTGACTTTTTTTCGTCTTTTTTCTTTTCCCGCTTTCTCTTTGACCTCTCTGCAGCCGTTACACTGCAATCGCGGACAAAGCTCATCAGCCTCCTCATCGCCACTCAGACGTGCACAGCTCCCAGCTCCCAGCTCCCAGAATCAGATACCAGATATCAGATATCAGATACCTAGGTGTACACAGCTTTAAACTTGGCCATCTCCATCTACCCGCCCACCAACATGGCTCCCGTCGCTTCCAAGCCCGTCGCCGACGCGGCTCCCGCCCTCCCGGCAAACGACAATGTCGCCCACGCCATTGCCGGCGCCGGTGGCGGCATCCTCTCCACCGTCGTCACCTACCCGCTCATCACCCTGTCCACTCGCGCACAGGTTGAGTCGCGCCGTGCCGACTCCTCCTTCCTCAAGGCCGTCAAGGACATTGTCGCGCGCGAGGGCGTCTCCGGCCTCTACGCCGGACTTGACTCGGCCATCTTCGGCATTGGTGTCACCAACTTTGTGTACTACTACTGGTACGAGTGGTCCCGTGCTGCCTTTATCCGTCGTGCCGGTGCCGGCAATGGCCGTGCCGCCGGCCAGCTGTCCACGCTCGAGTCCATGCTTGCCGGTGCCCTGGCCGGCTCGGCTACCGTTATCCTGACCAACCCCATCTGGGTCATCAACACGCGCATGACTACGCGCGGCAGCGAGGCCAAGGGCGAGAAGAAGGACGGTGATGCTGCTGCTGCTGCTGCTGCCGACCCCGAGGCCGCGCTCGAGGAGAAGAAAATCAAGAAGACGACCGTTGGCACTCTGCTGGCCCTGCTCAAGGAGGAAGGCCCCCGCGCGCTGTTCGCCGGCGTCGTGCCCGCCCTCGTCCTCGTCATCAACCCCATCCTGCAGTATACCCTCTTTGAGCAGCTCAAGAACGCCGTCCAGAAGCGCCGTCCCATCACCCCCGGCGTCGCCTTTGTCCTCGGCGCCCTGGGCAAGCTGTTTGCCACCAGCATCACTTACCCCTACATCACCGTCAAGAGCCGCATGCACGTCTCCAGCAGCGAGGAGCGCCAGGGCGGTGTCACGGCTGCCCTGCGCCGCGTCGTCACCAAGGAGGGCTATGCCGGCCTCTACAAGGGCATCGGCCCCAAGGTCACCCAGAGCGTCCTGACCGCCGCCTTCCTCTTTGCCCTCAAGGATGTCCTCTACAACCAGACTGTGCTCCTGCGGTCACGGTCCAAGGCCGTCCGGGCGTAAGCTTGATGTTGTCGGTGTTTTCATGTATATATCCCACGGGGCGTTTCCTTAGTGTAGCCGTGTTGTCGCTGCTGCTGCTGCTGCTGCTGTTGTTGTTGTTGTCGCTGTTACTGTCTGCCCCCTTGGGATGCACTATGTTTGACTTTCCTTTGTGAACGCGTCTCCAGACTGTCAATGTAAAATATGCTATTTTCTTGTCTTTTACTCTCTCTTTAGTGCTGATGTCACAAATGGTTTGAAATAAAGCATTGCTCGATTAGGTGCAGCTGTATGTTATCTCGAGATCCATTTAAATTCATCAACTAAAATACACGCTACACACTAAGGGCCAACCTTGGGAACAAGCCACCACGCGTGGTAGCTGTCGTCCGGCTTCGGCACTTGCGCTGTGAGCTTATACGCTTCCGGGGCACTGCTGCCGTCAACCCGCTCCACCTCCTTTCGCAAGGCAGACACGGCAAGCCCCGCAGAAATGGCCGCCTTGTACATGTTCTTCGTGCTCGACACCCACCGCCCGTGGCAGTTGGCTGCAAACGCTTCTTGCTCGTCGAACCGCGTCAGCGCCTCCAGCCCCTTCTTGGCACCGCTCAGAGCCTGCCCCGCGTACTGCAGGATGGATGCCGTGCTATTGCTGGCCTGCTCCGCCTCTGTCTTGAACGTCGCAAATGGCGGCAGCTCCGGAAGACCAACGACGGCAAACGGTTTCATCCGCACTTCGTAGCGCAGCTCGTCGGTGCCGTACGGCCGCACAGGCGTCTTCAGCAGGCCCGTGCGGTGTAGCGATGCATACAAGCACGACAGCGCATCGGCAAGCTCCCACGTGACTGACGCATCCAGCATCGTCGTGCGCAGGTACAGCAGCGACTTGGAAAAGGCCTCTTCGTGGTGCGCCGCAAAGTCCCGCCCGCCGTTGCGCTGCTGCAGCTCTTGAAGACTGCGCAGCGTAAACGTCCGAATCCGCTCGGCGTGCTGCACCCGGCGCTTGGCCAGGTAGCTCAGGTACCAATACATGCCTGCCAGCTCGTCCGGCAGGTACACCTCCAGCTCAAACCCGAGCTGCACTACCCACTCCATAATCCGCAGCTTGTAGAGGAATGCCCACGACGACAGCGGCAGCGCAAGTGCACCGCCGCTGCTGGACGATAGCGCCCCGCTGGCATGGCCACTGCTAGCAAACTCGTCGACAACAGTCTGTATCTGTGTGTCGATCTCCTCCACGTCCAACTGCAACGTCTCCCAGTCCCGCAGCAAGTGGCACATCATGCGCCGCGACCGGCTCCGGTTCTGGCACATTGTCCGGAAAATCTCCAGATACGACGGGAACGAGCGGATGCGGAACTCCTCCATGTACCGCGATATCGCAAACCGGGGGTCTTGCACTGCTTCCACCTCGTCGTTGAGCGGGTCCAAGAGGCCACTACCGGGCAAGACCACAATGGCCAGGTCATTGTCCATAATCTGGCGGATGCTGTGTTGGCCGAGCATAACATTGTCAAAGAAGATGAGGCCTTGGATAAATGTACGAATATATACCAGCGGTTGCGGCTTCTTTGCCTGAAACGACTGGACAAAATTCTGCAAAGTTAGTATGAGAGGGAAGTAAAGAGAAGGAAGGGGAAATATAAGAAGAAGAAAAGACGAAACTTACCAGTAAACTTTGAGGGTCATTATACTTGAGGATGGAAACCGCCTCGGCGGCGTCCTCGGACAACCGCATCCAGTGCCCAAGAGCCTCGTCGAGGGTGGGCTGCACAATTGGCCGCGGAGGCATAGTACTGGCCAGCTTTCCTTGCATCTCTGTGCTGAATGCGCCTGGGACGGCAATGCCCAGCCCGTGCGAGCCCTTGATCCTCTCGACAGCTGCCGTCATCAGAGTCCACGGTGTCTTCAGCGAGTCGGGCTGGACTCTCAGCTCGGCTAGTTCCATGGCTGTCAGGAACATTTCGCGGAATTCCAGGCGCGACTGCAATGCTTCAACCACCTCGCCGGACCAGCCGTGGCCTGTGGCGTCGACTAAAGCCGCTCGCGCCTCTTGCAATTCCTGGCGGATCTCGTCCTTGCTTGTGTCTTCGAGAAAACACAGATTGTACGAGTTTGTGGCAAGGTCTTCCTCCTCGTAGTAAACCTCGTTCCGGACATTCGTATTGACGCTGCCGGTTGTCGATATCAAGGCTATGCAGTATGCGCGGAGCACGGCATGTGCAGTAGACCGCTTGCCGGCCAAGTTTTGGCTCCGAATATAGTCTGCTTCGTCCAAGCAACGCGGTGTCGGGATCAGGATGCCGGTAATGTACAGGCATGTCAACAGGGTCTGTGAGAGGGGGTAACCAAGATGCCATGCCATCTCTAGACATAGCAGCTGGTCAATTATCCCGATGATCTCAGTTGGCTGTAGGGCCCGCTCAACCTGGTAGTCGTCGTCTTCTGCCACAACGCAGCCACTGTCCATTTTGGGGTCCATGATCTGAGAAGTCAGTATAAAAATAAAGTAAGGGAGCAAACAATTTTCCAGAGAGAATATTAGCAGTCTCACCTCGAGAGCACCGACAGCCTCAAACAGTGTAAAGTATCCATCCTTGACAAGCTCGCCAGGTCTCAGAGCTGCATTCTTGTTAGCAGGCACTCTACCACGCTTTAACAGTATTGCAAAATACAATATCATCATGAGGGCCTCGTACTTGCTGATGCGGCTCGGAAGCGCGCTGTGATGTCTGTCGCTACAACGCCCTCACCGACCAACCTCGACTGGGGAGGTAGCTGCAGCGGTTGTGATGGTGTTGGCGGTGCTGGCCTTGGTGGCGCCCGGCCTATACTACCGTCCAGGGAGAGACTCCCGATGGCTATCTAGATGTCAGCAGTCCGCGTTGCTTGCCGTCTGCCAAGGCTAGACTTACCCTCAGAGACCGGCGACTCTTCACGGGGAACCCGGAGGGCCGCCCGCGACCTGTCCTCCATCTCCCCTCTAAATGAGCTGATGTCGATGTTGCCGATGCCTTTGGTGCCTCCGAAGCTGCTGTATGTCGTCTTTAATAAAAGTAAGGCTGAGGGCGTGAGACGGCGTCCAGACGGCTCTGCATCAAGCGCAGTGTGGTTTTGGCGTCGACGCTTGGACTCAGTGAGGCGAGCACATGCGATGTGGGCGCATAAATTCAGTCGCACAAATAAAGATGACGGGTATGATGTACAATGACTGGTGTGAGTGCCATGCGATAAGATGTGTTGTGCAGCGGCAGATATCTTGTGCATATGACCGGACAGCCAGATGGTTAGACAGGCGGACAGATTAGACAGTAGGATCTCGTCAGGGCCGTCTAGGAAGGAGCTAGTTGCAAGGCACCATAAAAGTTCGCGGGAGAGGGACGGGAGGAAGGACCGACCAGCAGCTGACTACCTCTTGCCTTTTATGAATTATAAATCACATTTTCTCTTTCAATTTTAATTAAGTGCAATGGCGATGCTTCATTTGCACATTCTATTTGGCTTATTTGAATGATGGTCACCAGTATTTAGGTTCAAATAAAAATGCGGCACTGAAAGGCATGGAGGGGCACGCGCGATCAAATTTGCAAAGTCCAGGCTCGGTGCTGCTGGGTGCGCTAGCGGTGGCCTGCAGCCCGCTAGGGGGTCTCAGGGACGTTCCTTCTACAGAGTATTACCGGACCAATACGGAAGGCACTCCTCCCTCTCACATACTGTATTATGTCATCACAAAACAACAAACATCACACACCGAACTCGGCCTACATGGCATGAGGACAACTGAACACCGAACAAACACTGCAAAGCATTATGAATTCGTTTGATATTTTTGTGGCCGTTGTTTAGCTTCTATGTGAGAACAGGACCTTCCAAGATAATAAAAAGACAAGATGCAAAAACGCAGAGAGGCAGTCGGCCTGGATGATTGGTGTCCCAGCCAGTCGGTCGAAGAAGAGGACGGCAAAGAGGCACAGAGAAACGTCCGTCTGAAGCTCAGACACGGCTGCTCTGGACTTGCATCGTTTCTCGGTTCCGACTTCTCAGGCGGGGGGAAGTGCTTCGGTTCGGTTCGTGGTCAAGCGGTTGAAGTCGATTTACTTGGCGGCGGGAGCGTTGGACAGGCTAGTGGCCTCGCCCTGCTTGCCGTTCTATGTGGCCGTTAGTTTCCTGGATGGCATGTCGGTGTCTGAGAAACGGATCAGGCAGAAAAAGCTTACCTCCCACTTGAATAGGCGGAGATCGGTCTGGCCGCGACGCTCGGCAATGATTCTCTTGTCCTCCTTCAGGCCGGCGCGCAGAGCACGGCCAGCAACCGCCAGAGCGCGGTTGTAGCTGCAGTGAAAAATCCGTCAGCAATTGGTCCTGTTTTTGTTGTTCCGGTTGGTCGGCATTGCCGTCAATTCGGGTCGCCGGGTGTCCAAGCGCAGCGTCTCCGGAGTCTCCTGTGACGCCTCCTGCTCCGTCTCCTCCTTCTGAATGACTCACGTCAGGCCGGCAGCTTTCCAAGCAGAAACCATTTTGAATGTGATTGAAAGGGTGGGTGTGTCGGGGAGTATAGGGTGGTTCGACGTGAAGCGGTTGTGGTTGTCGTGAGGTGGATTCGGTGTTGAGGTAGCAAAGGGGAAAATCTGACAATCTAAGGACAAGCCAAAATAGCTCGGTTGCGCGACATATTCCGGCCGCCTCACCGGAGAGGTCACGTGATTCAATTATGGGGCATCAACGTCTGTCTGTCATGATTGACAACCTCAACAACAGCTGAATTCGAATCAATGACACAAACAAATGTATTCATTTCTCGACCCAGTTCAATTGATAAACCTCTTCAAACCAGTTGGCAATATACTTTCTGCATTACGTGATGCAATAATATATAAAGTGTATATGCGTAAGTAAAGGTCCAGCAGCGCTGTTTGGACTGTTGATACAAATGCTTTTTCTTTCTTTCTTCTTTCTTTTTTTTTCTTCTCGAAAGAGGTCTTCGTCTTCGGAAGGTCTTGGCCTTTTCGCTCTGCCTCCTGCAAACATGCAAGCACTCGTTCTAGACAACCGAGGTCTAATAAAACAAAATTAAAATAAAAAGGATCAAGGATCAACATAATCCAACCAACCGGCGCAGCTGTAACGGCAAATAAATGAGAAAATGAGGATAAGATAGATGGAGAGATGGAAAGAGGGAAATAGAGGAAATGAGAAAAAAATAATGGTAAAACAACAGTGACTATATGCCCTTCTTCTCTACATCTACCTTACACAGTCAAGCCAACATCCTCGGCAAAGGGCAGGACGTGCAGGTCACCAACGGCGGCGAAAGATGCCTTGCCGGCAACAAGCTTCTTAGCCAGCTATGAAAAAGTCAGTTTTTGGTCATCAAGAGGATTTGGTCAAGTGGACAAGAAAGTCAAGGGGGCAGCAGAGTCAGGGGTACATACAGTCTGGAGCTTGTCGGCAGTGACGGCCTCAAAGATCTTGCTGACAGCGGCGGGCTGGAAGGGCTTGGCGCCGTGCAGGACAGCGGTACCAGCAGCAGTGACGGCTGCGCTGGAGGGCTCCTGGGAAACAAGGGCGTCGAACTTGGCCTTGGCAATAGCCTTGGTCAGGTCCTCCTTGGAGACAGTGCCGGTGGCAATGCTCTTCAGGGTGGCAACAGCGGCCTCGGTGGCTTTCCGGACGTCGGTGGCAGTCTGGCCAGTAACCTCAATGGTCAGCAGGCCGGCGTCAGAGTAGACCTGGTTGCTGGCAGAGATTTGGGAGCCGGGGATGCCGGTAGCAGCCTTGGCCAGCAGGGTGAAGCCAGGGGTCCACTTGATGCTGGAAGAGCCGCCGAGCAGGGCAGTGAGGACGTCGGCAGCAGCGTCAGGGGCGTTCAGGCCGGAGGTGGGGAAAGCGACGACAATGGCGTTGCCGGCAGTAGACTCGATGCGCTGCTGGCCACCGTAGTACTTGGAGGCGGCAGAGCTCAGCTGGGCGCTGGGGGTGGCGGGAGTAGCCTTGAAGAAAGGCTCAACCCACTTGCTCAGGGCAACCTGGGTGGCACCATCGGCGACAACGGCAAAGTTGGGGCGGGCGTAGGCGGCAGTAGACAGGGCGGCGACGGCACCGCTGCTCAGGTAGCTGCCAACAGGGGTGGTGGTGGAGGCGTTGAGGGCCTCACCCAGGCCGGTGTGGAAGGCGACGGAGTGGGCGGCATCGGTGGCAATGGCCAGGGCGTTGGCGGCGTACTTCTCCTGCTTGATGTGAAGGACGGGCAGGATCTCCTCGTCAAGCTCGTGCTCTAGTTGGTTAGTATATGAGTCTTGCATTACAACGCGTCATATCTCAAGTCGGTCGCCGGGGCGATCTGCGGATATGGGCGGCTCTTGGAGGCTCTTGGGAGGTGAAGATGCCAAGCATGCAACCACGACAGAGCCACCCAACCACAACACACCCCATCCTGATATTCCTCCAGCTCGGTATAAAGTGCTTACTGTCGAACTTGGTCTCGGCAACAACCTCGCCAAGCAGCTCGGTAAAGTACGGCAGGTGCTCGCGCAGGAAGCTGGCCTCGAGGACGACGGCCTCGCGGGTGTGGTAGGAAATCAATTGGCCGCCGAGGAGTTCGGTTTCGCGGGTGAGGCGCAGGGCAGAGCGCTTGGCGGTGTTCTGTGAGAGAGGAGGAGGTTAGTCAGAGTTCCGGTCGGTCCAATGGGTCTGAATATATCATGAAAAATGTCCATCGTCAAATGCCGTTTAAAAACTTTGAACACCAATTGAACGGATCCTCCTCTTGCAAACAAGCCCGCACAGCATCCCCAGACAGTGTGTCCTCCTAATGTTCCAACTTCCGGATGTGCGGGCAGCGAATACAGCGTCAATCTCACCTTGAAAGCAAATGCCTCAAGACCAGCCGTCAGGCCGGGGGCGGGCTGGTAACGGGTACCGGCCTTTGCGACAACGGCAAGCTTGGTGGAAGGGCCCTGGCCGTCCTTTGCAACAACAGAGACACCGGCAACGTCGAACGCCTCGAAAGTGCCTGAGGACGCGGCGGCAGCGTAGCCCCGGACCTGTGCCTGGGCGCACGATTGCCGCCGGAGAGCAAGCTGGCTTGCCCTTGAGACGGCGGTTCTGGAGATCATTGTGGATAGAGGGTATAAAGTCGAAAAGGAAAAGAAGTCGAAGAAAAGACCGAGGAAACCGAGACGAGAAGAGAAAAGAGGGTGGTGGAGTGAGAACCTCTTTCAATTGGACGTGGTTGGACGTGGATGGGGGGGGTGGTGATGTTTTGGTGGTGGTGGTGAGCAGATGTGGAAAGACAGCAACTGGTGCTATTTTCTCTTTTTTTCCTCACCCGGGTTGGTCTCGCTTGCCTTTCGCAGTAACGGGACTGTCATCCAATTGCCTGCAGGTTATTTCATTTCGCTCATGGGCAGGAACGGTCTAACCACGGTTCCGAGCAATTTTCGGGCCTGGCATGAGCAAGAGTGGACCCGCAGCGGAGTGCTGCCAGCTGGCACTCACCGCCCTTGTGCAGCTGGCAGAATTAGTCATGCGAGCCATTGTCTTCTTTGGATCTCCACAATCTGCCGCCAATATGGCAGGCGCGCCCGGGTGACCTGTAATCTTGCAGTGCTACTGTTACTCGATTCGGCAGCCTCTCGCCCCTACAGGCTGCACCTACCCCCTCCTCTGCCGTCACTAACCCCGCTAACGAACGTGTTACAGCTGCAACGATCCAGTAAGAAACTACATACATATGTAATACAAGTAGACTTCAGACGTTTAGTAGACTCGTCGCCCACCCACTCATACATAAATCGGGAAGGAGCGACAGGCCAGGCATGACCATTATCCACTAAAAAACTAAACGCAGCTAATTTATTTGTACACCAAAAAAGTTCTATACTTTTCAAATTCGAATCCTCTTTTTTCACACTTTTGTCCATTCGCTTCGCTTCTCATTTCCATCTTTACAGCTCAATGTTCCTACGGTAGCACATCGGGCAGCTCTAGAGATAGTGAGAGGATCTCTAGAAGCCATATTATCATAGTATAATTGTTTCATCCATCACAGAAAATCACAATGTTATTAGTGGTAAGTCGCTGCATCGATGGTCACGATGGGGATGATGACGGGGACGATGACGACGATGGGGATGTGCATGTGTCGCAGTTGGCTGCAGCATGGTGCGCAATGGCCAGGCATCGCCGCGCATCCACACATATCAAACAAGCTCAGCTGCTAACTGCCACAGACCAAGAACCTTGCAGAGCTCTGCACCCTCGTCATCGACGATGTCTACGGCGAGCTGCCATCGGTAAGTCATTCAGACACTCGGCATAGACTTTGCCTATGCAAGCAAAGTCACAAAACGCAAGAACGCAGAGAATAAACAAACAAAGACAAAAGACAAAAGACACTAACCGCCAGCGCATCTTTGCCGCGATGCTCAACCGGGGCAGAGCCGGCCTACCCCAGCTCATGCAATACACCTCCCTCACCCCCCGTCAACTCCGCCATGGCCTCGCCGTCCTCCTCCAATACGACCTCCTCTACTTCCTTGTCGGCCCCGATGGCTCGACTGTCTACGAAGCAAACCCCCAGGCCGCCTACAACTTGCTGCGCATCGGCAAGGTCCTCGAGATGGTCGAGAGCCTGCACGGCAGCGGCGCCCGCGATGTGATGCAGAGCATGCTTGCGCTCGGCCACACGCGCATTGCCGACTTGAAGGAGGCCTACCGCTTCAAGATCGACAAGTGGCACAGCTCCAGGAAGGCCAATGGCGTCAATGGCACAAACGGAACAGCAAACGGTACAAACGGCCACCATGCAGAATATACAAACGGCGACTCTCACGACGACACCCACGAGGGCCACCACGACCATGAAGAGCCAGAGATCCGCTCACTCGAACAACTCAACTCTGTCCTCTGCACACTTGTCGCCGCAGAAGTCCTCGAGGTCGTGAACGCCTCGTCTTTCAAGTGCTCCTCAGACCGCGAGTCGGAAGCGCGCGAAAAGGTCCGCACCACTTACTTCCCCGACGGCGTGCACGGCGGCAAGAAGAAGGAAGAGTTTGAGACTCGCGTATCGGAAGAGCTGGCCAACCAGCGCGATGAGCCCCGGAAGTTGAAGCGCACGCTGCAGACCAACGGCAGCGGCATGCAGAAGCGCCGAAAGCTGATGACGGGCAGCTTCACCAACGGTTTTGCCGACGACGCCAGCTCCCCTCCGCTTGATGTGAGTCACCCCGGGATGGATAATTGACGGGCCTTTGTTTTGTCTGCGAGTCATGCTAACAGCACAGCCCAATACTACCCTCCGCGTCAACCATGACAAATGCGCCGTCGAATTGCGCAACTACCGCCTCGTACAAGCCGCCTCGGCAGCCATTGGCGAGACCACCGCACAGGTCTACGCGGCCCTTCTTCGCCAAGTCACCGAGACGATTCCCCGGTGTCGCGCCAACCCCCGCATTGATAGCGGCGGCGGCGATTTCTACCGCCAGCGCATGGTGGCCACCAGTGACGTGTTCGACGGCCTGGACCCCAATCTGGACGTGTTTACAGGAATCGGCAAGGCATCGCCAAACGAGGTGGACCTGCCTGCTGCTGAGCGTCTGGAACGCCATGCCAAGGTCGCCGCTCTTGTTGTCGGTGTTGACGACGGCGACGATGTCGAGGACATGGACATGGATGACGAAGACTACGACTCTGAAGGCGAGGTCTACCCCGAACCGCCGCCTCCAACAACATCTACATCTACTACATTGAATGGCACCCACGCGAATGGGGCCACAACCATAACAAACGGCACGACAAATGGCACGACAAATGGCACGACAAATGGCACGGCAAACGGCACGGCAAACGGCACGGCAAACGGCACGGGCCGAGAATCACGCGTCAAATTCGACGAAAGCGCCACGCCAGCCGCTGCGTCCCTGCCGACAGAAGAGGCACGCATGCAGCACATGCGCCAACACCTGCTGCTCCTGTGCGACCACAAGATGCGCTTTGTGCGCCACTGCGACCGCGGCGTATGGACGGTGGACTTTGAGCCGCTGTTTGCGCGGCTGCGCGAGTCGGAGCTGGACAATGCCATTGAGCGCAGAGTCGGCCGGCAGGGTCTGCGTCTGGCGCGGATCCTGCGCGACAAGGGCAAGCTGGACGAGAAGACGCTGCCGACGCTGGCGCTGATGAAGAAGAGCGATGTGCAGAACAAGATGCTCGAGATGCAGATGCACGGCTTCGTCGACATGCAGGAGGTGCCGCGCGACACCAACCGCACGGCAAGCCGCACGTTGTTCCTCTGGTTCTGCGACACGCCGCGATCGCTCGACGCGCTGCTCGACACCACCTACAAGGCCATGGTGCGCTGCCTGCGCATCCGCGACGTGCACCGCCAGGTCAACACCGAGGTGCTGACCTTTGTGCAGCGCCCCGACGTCAAGGGCCGCGAGAAGGAGGCGCTCGAGAAGAAGTACTTTGACAAGTACCAGACGTACTGCGAGGTCGAGCAGAAGCTCATGGCGCAGGTCATGCGTCTCGACTCACTCGTCGCCACATTGCGTGATTACTAAGCGGCCTCTGCCGCCTCTACCGCCACTACCACCACCATCACAACGATATACCATCATTTTTTCCCTCCATATATCTACCACGTCCTTACACCATATCACGCTTTCTTGTACCACAATCTACAGATAAAAAGTTCAGAGTTTTGATAAGAACATTCATGGTGTCCTCCACAAGAAGAGACACATTCCGGGAGGATATCTATCTTTTGCATCTGGGCTGGCGTCTTTTGAATTACTTGATATCATAATTAAATTTTATCCATCTTGGTCTTGCTTGGTCTTGCTTGCTCTTACGTTTTGCTGGTCTGTGACAATATTAATTTGTGAAAATGAAAACAAAACAAAAATTGTAAATCATTATATTGGCGTCCTGTATACAGCGTCAACTGTCCTACTATGGGTATATCTGACCACTTCAACTCTAGCACCTACCAACTGCCCACCTACACAGCACCCCATGGCCCCAGGGTCCAGTTCATCGGCCCGGTCGGCGCCGGCGCAGTAATCGGCCCGCCCATGTAGCTCCGCAGCCCGGCATTGGGTATGACGCTGTGCCGCTGCAGCACCTTCCAGTCCATGTCCACCGGCCGCACCGCGCCCGTGATGCCGCCCTGCTGGATCCATTGGTCCCGGTCCACCATCACCAGCCCGGGTATCCTCATCGCCGCCAGTATGCTCGCGCCGCTGTACGGGCCCAGCGTCGCAACAGCCCGCAGCTCGCCCATCGTCTGGCCCGTTGGCTGCAGCGGCTGCATGCCCGGCATGTGCGGTGCCGTGCTGTCGCCGCGCTTGCGCGTCTTGCGCAGCTCCGCCTCGACGGGGTCGCTTTCTGCCGCGGCATTTGCAGCATCGTGCCACACGGGGTCGGCCGACTCGGCAGAGTCTGACGTCTGGGGCCTGTCTCCGGCGTCTGCATATGCTGTACTCGCTGCGGATCGCTTCTTCTTGTCCCGCTTCAGCTTGGGGTTGGTCTCGTACTGGCCAACAGCCTGGCCCCGTACACCTTCCCAGCCCAGCTCGGCGGAGAGCCGCGCAACCTCGTCAAAGACGCGCGCGCGCAGACCCAGTACTTTGGTGCAGCCGCCGACAAAGAGTATGCGCGACATGCAGATCGCGCGCACGTCGAGCGGCAGACTGAGCAGGTGCTGGTATATAAGCAGCGGGATCGGCAGCTCGTTGTCGTCCCAGCTTGCCACATTATCACGACCATCGCCGGCACCACCCATGAATGTGGTCTCACAGGGCTCGGCCAGCCTGTCAAATGACAGGGTCAGTGTCGTAGGCGGCTTGCACGACCGCAGCGGGATATCCGTTGTCCGGCTCGAGCTCCTGCTGCTCTGGTGGCGTCCGGAATCCGCTGGTGGTGGTGTGCTGCTCCGCGACTTGGCAGATGAATATTTCGACTCGGCATCCTCTTCATTCTCGTCCGTTTCCGCAACAGTCGCAAGGCCCTCATCGGCATCCTCTGACGAGCCGTCTTCTAGCGGTGGCCCTGCTGCTGGTTTTGACGTGGATGCGGAGGATGCTGGCTGTTCTGGCGATGGCCTTGCTGCTGCATTGCTACGGCTGGGGCCGAGCCCTTCTGTCTGCTTGCACCACACCACACGCGTGGCCACTTCTTCGCACTCTTCGAAGCTGACCAGGTGCTCGCGGGCCGATGTCAATGGCGCACTGCTGGCTGCCGTTATGGATGCACCTCGCCGCTCGTCTGTTCCCCTTTTGTAGTCTTCCGACAGCTCGCCGGCCAGCAAGTCATGGACATCCTGGATCAGCATGCGCCCTGCACGCACCGACCGCGTCGTCGACACCTCGTGGAATTCGTATATGCTGGTCACAATAGTCTCGTTCCAGCCGATATCCACTACCAGAGCATGGCGCAATCCAGCCGCTACCGTGGCCGCCACCGGCGAGGACATGAGCGTCACCGTCGGGCTCTGGAAGCGGCCAAACAGCGTCTCCATGATGGTCGATATCAGAGGGTGTGGCAGGGCAGGCGGTATAATGGCCCAGAAGCGTCTCGGCCTCGAGTCAATCATCAGATACCTGGTTGTTAGCTGCCATTCGCATTCACAATCCTAAACTCCTCACTCACTTTGTCAAGCCTTCGCGCAAGGCGCGCTCGAGTTTGTCCGACACCAGTCCCAGATCGGTTTTGCGCATATCCAGCTGCCACAGCTCAAATGCGGTATCCCACGTAGCCCCCGCTCCATCTTCGCCTGCGTGCCGCCAGTCGCGCACATAACTGTCCTCCCAGACGCGCAGGTCACCCACGCGGCGCTGGTGCTCGGGGCCAAACGGCATGGCTATGCGCGGGACTGGTTCAGATGCCATTCCAATGCGGAGCTGCCGTGCACCGAATTCGATGACAATGAACTGCTCTTCAGCTCGTTGGGAGCCTGGCGACATGTACGCAGAGGGTGTTGTGCGTATCGGCGTGTATGTGCTTCCAGCTGCGACACCGCCGGGGGTCGTAGGAACAGCCTGGCTGCTCTTAGATGCCATCGCCGAGTACCCTCCGCCCCCACTTCCGCCAACATTGCTTCCCGCGCTCTCGCTTCCCCTAATAGTCGAAACGGTTCTGTGCGGGATAGACGGGCTGGCGTTGGACGCCATGGCCGGTGCCGACGGGGTGAGGCCCGCGAAGTCGGTGTTTTAGGAATTGTAGCGGGAGTTGAGAACCTCGAAAACAGCGGTTCAACTGATAAATCTCCGGAGGTCGAGTCACAAAAAGACCAGGTTTTTGTAGTCGGTCATGGCGTAAATCGAGAGCGTGCTGCCGGCGACGGGATGGGTTGACGTTGAAGTTGAAGCTCCGTTGCATATGATAGCTATGGTTCACCGCTTTCGGCAGAAAATAAAGTGGTCTTGGTTACAGGGAAGGAGCCCCTGAAAGGAAGGCTGGCCGTGGCACAGCAGCCTACAGGCTACCCCATTCCAGTAATGTTTTGTATGTCTGTCCCAATGCGGTAATGGTGTCAACAGAAAAGCGTGCAAGACTATAAAGTGCCCTCGGATTCACGTCCGACGTCACCATCATCAGCCACCGCACACCGCATATCGACTATCGGCTATTGATTAACGGCTCAATTAGGATCAAAGATCGTACCTCCTGAGCGATGGATATTCTGAACAATTATTAGACACCATTTTAATACGATATCGCCCTACCATGGTGGTGCTTCTTTGATATCTTCCCACCGATGACGACGACGACGACGACGAGGCAACTCCTACTCCACGATGGGCATCAAGGGCATCTACAACGAGATCGGCGCGGGCGCCCGTATTGCCTTCCTGCGTCTGGCCGTGGACAGCGTGGAGAAGCGCGGCCGGCCGCTGCGCCTTGCTATCGACATTGCCATCTGGCAGTATCAGGTCCAGGCAGCACGAGGCGGCTCGAACCCGGCCGTGCGCACGCTCTTCTACCGCCTTGTTCGCCTGCTTAGCATGCCCGTCCAGCCCATTTTTGTCTTTGATGGCCCCAACAAGCCCCTATTCAAGCGCAATAAGCGCTCTGCCGGACCAGGCGACACCGTGGCTACGGCCATGGCCAAGCGCATGATCAGCCTGTTTGGCTTCTACATCCACGACGCGCCCGGCGAGGCCGAAGCCGAGTGTGCTCTTTTGCAGCAGCGTGGCGTCGTCGACGCGGTTCTCAGCGAGGATGTCGACACGCTCATGTTTGGCTGCACACGCACGCTGCGGAACTGGTCGGCCGCCACGACGACGTCCTCGGGAAAGGGCAAGTCGTCGGCACCAGTGACCCATGTGACCATGTACGAAACCGAAAGGCATCTGCCAACATCGACTGGAGATGCAGTCGACCCGGCAGTTGTGCCAGAGGCGGTTCTTCGCTCACACGAGACCGGTCTGGACCGCGAGGGTATGGTTCTTGTCGCGCTTATGAGCGGCGGCGACTACATCCCCGAGGGTGTCCCCGGCTGCGGTGTCAAGCTGGCCTGTGAGGCAGCAAGGGCCGGCTTTGGACGGTCGCTATGCCGCATCAAGCGGTCGGACACGGCTGCTCTAGCACAGTGGCGTACCAGCCTTCAGCACGAGCTGAGCACCAACGAGAGCAAGTTCTTCCGGACCTGCCACCGCAAACTAGTCATACCAGAGGATTTCCCCAACCTAGATGTCCTACGCTACTACACACACCCAGTCGTTTCGTCGTCCGACGTGATTGAGCGCGTGCGTGCCTCGCTGGCGGTTCACAACACCCCCGAGTCGGCCTATGATGCATCGGTCGGCCTCGGGGTGCGGACAGCAGTCAACATCAAGCCCCTTGATATCCTTGGCCTTCGCGAGTTTGTCGCCGACACCTTTGACTGGACACACCGCGGCGGTGCAATCAAGTTTGTCAGAGTCCTTGCACCTGCTCTGTTTACGCGCATGCTCCTCCTCAAGTGGTCCTCCGACTACGGCAAATCCGACGATAGCGACGAGGGGCTGGACGGCGAGGTCGTCACTGAGGACAGCGAGCTCTTTCCCAGCCTCGTCGAGGGCATCTCACGGGTGCGCACACATGCAAGCACCGATGACACTCCCGAGCTACGCGTATCGTTTGTCCCGCTGACAGTAGTCGGGCTCGATCTTAGTCGCGAGCTGGACGACCCAGAGGCATCCTTTGGCCGCGACGGTATCGCCCTGAACAGCGACGATGAGTTTGATGAGCCGCCGCCCACAGCCGCCACACAAGCCATTTCAAGTACAAATATGAACGCGCACACAGTGGCCAGCGCAAGAGCTATGACAGCAGCTGCACCATTCGACCCGGCCGCAGCCATGGTATCCTGGGTCCCCCGCGCAATAGTCGCAATCGGTGCACCAGGCGCCCTAGAGGAGTGGGAACAGAAGCAGCAGCGGGTCAAGAAACCTGCCGCGAAGACCAAGTCAGGAGGCGGGGCCAAGGCAACATCCTCGGGAGGACGAAAGGCGGCTGCTTTGAAATCAAACATGCCCGCCGGCGCCCTGGATAGGTTTGTCAGTGTCACCAAGAATGTCACTGCGAATGTCGACAAGAGCCCTGCCAAGGCGACGGCGCCATCAGCAAGCCAGGCTGTCAGTGCTTCGCAGCCTGTCTTCAAGCCAGTCCCCATGTATTTGAGCGACATGGACTCGGATGAAGAAGACACTCTCCCCACGACGCAGCGTGCGCCACCGGCGACACAGAAGACACAAAGAGCGGGCGGCAATCCATGGGCTCTCACCGGCTCGAAAAGGCTGCCGCGGGTAACAAAACAAGCATCCTCCGGCAGCCAGCAAACAAAGGAGGTGCACTCTCTGGCAGCGGCACCAGCAGCAGATCCCAAGCGTGCGACTAGAAAGCGTGCTCTGGCAGAAACGCCGGTTGCGTCAAAAGCCAGGCCCGACGTTATCAGCCTGCTCTCGAGCGACCCCGTTCCCGCGCCAATCGATGTGCCGGCGTCGCCCATCGAGTCGTCTCTTCCCCCTACCACCAGCTTCTCGTCTCTCGCATGGTCCCCGACACCATCTAAACAGTCTAAACAGTCTAAACAGTCCAGGGACTTTATTATGAGCAGTCCTACGAAACAGACGTCCATCTGTGACTTTATGTCATCACAGTCACGGCCTGCGCAAAGCCGGTCGCCGGCTCTACCACAGCAAAAGATATCCACGGCGATACTGTTATCCGACGATGAGGACGACCCTTTCCTGGCAAACAGTGCCACTGATAATGACAGCCCGTTTTCGTCGTCGCCGTCCATATTCTCGTCTCGTCGGGGCACTGCCATGTCGCAGGCTCTGGCGCGAAATCACTCCAATGAGTTTGCGTCTTTGGGAGTGTCGGCAGAACCAGCGTCGATGACAGGCGTTTCCGGAAAGAGAAGCAAGGTATCCAAGACGACGGCGCCACAAACAAAACCAACGACAAAGACAAAGACAAAAACAAGATACGTTCCCAGAACGAGCGACGTGGGCTACTTTCGGGAAGAGAGTGAGCTCGAGAGCGGCGAAAGTGAACCTGGACAGAGACAGGGACGTGGCTGGCGGTTGAGCGAGGTTGGTGTCGTCGACCTGACCGGCAACGGTGTATAGCATTGTTTGATGTTTGGATATCATTGCAGATTTTTTTGTCATCCTGCTCCCATTCTCCTGGACTCCTGGATACCATTTTGAATGAGGCTTGAGTTTGATTATGTAAACATAGGCATAAATTGAAAGGGAAATTGTTGGCCACGGCATATAATATTATTTAAATTGGCTGAGACTTCTGAAATACTAATTTCATACAATTCACTATTATCTACAAATGATGTTATTTACTCGAAGACGTCCTTTAAAATACCGTCAAGTCTGTGGTCACCATTTGTAAGATAATACGAAAGCTTGAATATTGGCGGGTATCTAAAAAGCAGATTGTGTACAGAAGAAAATAAATGTGACCAAAATAAAATAACCAAGCAAGGGACAACAAACACATGATATATATATGGTTGAAACAACAATGCAGCATTAATAAACAAAGGAAATAAAGAGTAAATAGCAGACAATATACAGAACCATCTGGTATATCATAATCATCTTTGTCGCATATAATGTGGATGACGAGGCCAGGCTGGTTCCAGACCAGCCGGTATTATGCTCTGCGGCATCTTCACATGTCCACCAGCCAGGGCAGATCACGGTCGGATACATATGTGCAGGTGAAATAGGTGATGCCCTCGTGAGGGATATTCGAACTGCCACCGCCACCACCACTGCCGCTGTTGCTGCTGCTGTTGCCGTGGCTGTGACCGTGACCGTGACCGTGACCGTGCCCATGGCTGGACTTGCCGCCAGCAACATCCAGCTCCAGACCGCTGCCCATCAGAGGGCGCACAATCTCGCGTGCCATGGCCTTGAGCTCTTCAATGCGCTTCTCAAACCGCCGCAGATTGTCCCGTGTGTACAGATCCGGTGACAGTTTGAGGAACCGCTTGCACTCGTCGTGGCCGAGGTATGTCGAGCTGGAGGCCGTCCCCAGTATCCGGTAAGCGCGCCCCAGTGAGGCAAGCGGCGGTGTGTAGGCAGGCACAAGTGCCGTGCGCATGCTGTGCAGTGCCAGCGCTGCTGCGCTTCCTCCTCCACGGCCATGCAAGCCCGACCCAGACGACGAAGACGACGAAGACGAAGCGCGGCCACCACCGCTACTGCCGTGCTGCCCCCGATGCGGGCCGTTTCGGTGGCCGTGGCCGCCTGACCCCGAACTTCCGTCACGTCGACCGGCAAGCATCAACTTTGGCTCTTCTGGCGCAACGCCGGTCGCTGGTGCCGTGTTGTCGGCGAGCCACTGCCGGAATAGTGATACTGCGAGCCAATCCAGGTACGAGGTGGAAGGTGTGACTCGCTCACCACCGCGCGTGGTCAGATGCAAGCGGAAAAGGCGTGTCTCAACCCGGGACACGGCCTCGGACAGCTCGTCCACCTTGTCTTCAATCAAATCCATAACTGAATCCGGCATTGCAGACCGCAGGCTGCGCTCGCCCGATGGCCACTGGCCTACAACATGCACGAGGGCTTCCTGAAAGATGACACGCGACCGGGAAAGATAGCCAAGGCGTAGGTAACTGATCGGGTACTTTGCAATCTGCCGCCAAAGCCGGCTCTGGAACTGCAGTAGGTGGTGGTCGACGCGAGGCGCCACAAAAGCAAGCGCATCGTACTGGTCGGCAACAGCCAACAGCGACTTGCACTGTACGTATGCGTCGGCTATATTGACTCCGTCAAGTAAGGGTGGATAGTTGTACATGATGCGGAAGAGGTTATCATAGTCTCGGAGGATATCGATCTCGTCGGGCGTAGGAGGAGAGAGGTGGGATGCAGGTGCGCTATAAAGGGGATTTCCTAGACCATGCCCGCTGTAGCCACGCTGGCCGCCGTAGGTGCTGCCGGCATGGTTGTGCCGAGAGCCGTGCGAGAGAGCGAGGTTCGCTACTGACCGGAAGAAGCTCGGGTTGCTGTGTGTTGGTGCCCCTCCTCCCCTGCTGCCGCTGCCGCTGCTCGACATCCGGTGGGCGGATGCGCTGTTGCTGGCGCCAGATCCGCCCCCAAAGATGGACTGCGATGCCGCGGTTGTATGTGAGGCGACAGCACGAGAACTATCCTCGTCTCTCTGCACCAAAATTGGCTTATCGTTCTCGTCACGGCCCATGTCCAGCTCATATCTCCAGCGCCGGCGCAGCTGTTCTGATCCTTGCCGAGATAGATCACCAACAGCCCCATTTGGGGCATCTCGGGCATCTCTGTCACTTCCACTTCTACTCCCGGTCCTGCCTCCCACCTCTCCCACCCGAGCCATTTCGCCGTCACTTGTGAGGGCGCGCGAGCTCGCTCGGCCTGCATGGTCGCCTTCGGTCCCCATCACTTGTGCCCTTGACCATTCTTTGCTTGTGCTGACCTCGAAAAAGCCAGAGCACCGAACTAGAGTATCGCGATGCAGCAGGTATCGATTCTCGTGCCCGGTGCCCACCCGCACCACAATCTCGACATCTCCGGTATTGGTAAAAACAGGAAACTCGTTCAGAGGCCCAAATGCAGAAGTCGGCGAGCTTCCAACATGGCTGCGGTTGTAGCGACGAGAGCGAGTTGAGGGCGCATGCCCACCGCCGCCGCCACCCGCTACAGAGGCAGCGGGGTGCGGAAGGGGAACGCTATTGCTGTGACCGTGACTATGGCTGTGACTGTGGCTATGGCCACTACTGTTTGTACTGACGCCGAGGGCAGAGGAGGCGCCGCGAACGGCAAGGTTGGAGGAATAGTATCGGTCGTCTGGCTGGGAGACCATGAGGGTGGTCTTTTGGTCGAGAGAAGCGTGCCGTAGATGCAGAGGCCGAGTAATCGGCGGGTTGGCGATTGGCGTGCGGGAGACGGGCGACGAAGCGCGGAAGCTAAAAAACGGTCTGAAGGGGTTGTAACGGTCGGTCGTTGCAGGTTGGTCGGTGCAACCTTTGGCCAGTTCTTTGTTCGTATTTGGCCTTGTTTAGTAGGAGTTGTAGGTCTTCAGAACTGCCGTTGCTTGCAAAAGGGGTCGGTGAACGTTTAGATGATCTGACGTGCTCGTGGACAAATGGTGAGTAGCTGCAAAAGTGAAAAGCGGTTGCGATATGGCTGATCCGTCTCACTATGTCGTAGCGGCGTCGAGCTGTAGTGGGATATATAGAATAGTGGTCCAGCACGTCGCGTGGCTGGAAAGATTGTAGCGTCGGCAGTGATAATGTGATTTTGAGAATTTGGGAACGTGAGAACACAAAGGCAAAACAAAATACTCAATACTCGTGTCTCGTGCTGATAGTTTCCTGCAGGTCGCGAAAACAGCAGCAGCAGAAACGCCTTTTCGTCTGTTCTTGGAGGTAGCTTTGGCGGCCTGGTGGTGTGCTCGTATGCGCTGGTGACTTGTATCTCACTGGAGACATAGAGTAAGTAGAGAGGAGGCCGCCTTGCCAGGCTGTTCGATGCTTGCTTCCTTGTGGCAACTGTGGGCACTTGGTTGGCCTGCTGTGGTGACGCTGTACATGCAGAGCCACGCTGATATGCAGGTAGGGTGAAAAGTGCAGTGCAGCTACTTGCAGAGTTGACGGATAGGCCGGCGTGTAGACAATGAAATAGATCAATAGACACTCCAGAGAAGAAAGTGATTGCAAAGAAGACGGGAAACCAAAATTATGATTCTGATGTCGAGCGTCGAGGAGGGGCGCGTGAACGACCGAGTCATAGGGTAGAGGCGGCTTTGTATATTGGCGTATTGACAGGGGTCTTCTGTATCTTTAGATGGAGCGGTATTAATACCTCGAAAGAACTCGAGAAGACAGGATGATGGCAGTCAGAAAAGAGACAAGACGGCAAGGAAGCAGAAAGAAAGAAGGCAAAGTTGAGCAAGTCACCAAAACGATTGGATGGTGCGAAATTCCCGGCTCCGTCGACGCAGATGGGGTCGAAGACGTTCGCCCCTTCCTCAATGATGATACAAAATCCAGTAAAGGCAGCAGCGACCCGTGTACAAGGCTAACTTTAGGGAAGCGATCCAAAGAAGCTTACAGGACATTGGATCGATACGTTCACAAGGCAGGTGCATGAAGCAGTGCTAGCGAAAAGCCGTCGAAATGAGAAGGAGCGACTCGCCAACTTTGTTCTTATCCGGTGTACTGGGAAAGCACGACCTCAGCGCACAAATTCGGAAGGAGGGTGCCCTATGCAACTGCCGTGATGATAATGACGTTTGCCCTTTGCGATTCTGCCTGGGAGTTTGCCTGAGGCTGTGTGCATAATTACGTGCCTGCTCTCTGCCCTCACGGTACAAGGAAAGAGCACGACATCTTACTCTTTTCTTTTCCCGATAATTGTCCATGCATACCAAAAAAGGAAGGAGCAAGTCTGTATTTTTTTTGGATTTCCTATTCTTGCCTTCCCCTTAACCTGTGCCTACTTCTTCTCACATGCGAGTCGCACTCAGTAGAACTCGTCTCTGCAATATGGTTGGCTCGCAGTTCTCCTGGCAGTAGGGTGGAGATGGAGTCAAGGTGACGCATCGGCCCAGCGATTGGCTGACGAGACTGGAGAGCCGACGGTATCAGATACTATGGTATGTTATGTCGATTAACTACGGAGTAGACCAACGGGTTAATAACCTCATTGGAATCATCATTTGTTTGCCTGCCCGTTTTCGAGTCCATCGACTTGAAGCCGCATGCTATCATGGCAGCAGCGCACCTGCCGTTTCCATGCGCTGCAGCGTGTGCATGGCCTGAGGCACACTTATGCAGGGGAAGCGCCGCCCTTTTGTTTGCAGCAGCCATGCTTAATAAGCAGCAGCGGTGATGCTCTGAGATTCAAAGTCTTTGAAATCAAGGTATGTACATAGTAAATACTCCGTAAGGCTGTCACTGCTGATGCGATTTTGATTTTAAACTTGGTTTGAGATTGAATTGAACTAGATAGTCTCTTAAGCAAGGATGATTGAAGCTGGCAGCCAGACTCCGAAACACTATTTGGAAGCCTGTTGTGCAATGCAGCTGTGGATGAACATGTAGACGCAAAAAAAAAAGCAATAAAAAGAAGAAAAAGTAAAACATAACACAATGATACAAAAAAATCCGAAAGCCGTTTACCTATTTAAACGTCTTGTTCCCGCAAAGCCCGAAATATGCCCCCGTGATGTGCCGTAGCCCTTTTTTTTCTAGTTCGTTTTCGAGTTGTTCTGTTTTATTCTGTTGCTGTCCGTAATAGTCTGTGGACGTCCTGAAAGATGTAAAGAGCTCGTTGTTGTGCCAAAAGCCCATATCTTGTTGCGCCGCCACTAACCAGTCCCGTCCCATGCCGTCGCAATGTGCGCCCTGGCTCCTATGAACGCCTCTGAAAACCAGTAGAAAAGTGTAAATGTGATGATAACATGAAAAAATGATAGCAGATGGAGAAAGAGGCTAATGCGAAAAGACGCGCCTAAGCCATGTCCATGTCCATGTCGGTGGCAGAAGCAGCCGACGGACCGACGGACGATGCGATCGACGCAGACGAGGCTGTCGCAGAGTCGGTAGGCCGGGGAGTGGTCGAGGCAGTCATGGTGACCTCGCCGTCAAACACAGGCGGCGACGTCTTGAGGTTGTTCAGCGCGCGCTGGGGGTTGCTGCTGACAAGCCGGCCTTGGCGAAGGTTCTCGGCAAACAAAAAGTAGCCCTCGCGCGCCTCGACTAGGTACGACTCCAGGCCCTTGCTCTCGAGCAGAATCTTGGGTTCCGTGATGGGGTAGTGGTTCCCAATGTAGCGTGCCCAGCCACGTGCAGCCTCCTGAATATGCTCGCTGAGCCGGTTCCAGCCAATACCGAGATGGAGGGTGAAGTCATCGATGATGGGCTGGCTGGGGCCGGAGCCCGACTCGTTTGGCTGCGACAAGGGAGAGAGGTCGCGGTGGGGGCTGGTGCGGCTGGTGGGAGAAGAGCTGGCCTCTTGCGCCTTGACCTGGGCGGACAGATCTAGGCGAGACGACTTGTGGCTGCGCAGGGAAGGACGGTCCTGCGCCTGGCGCTGCTGTGCTTCGAGGGCCTCTGCCTTGCGGATGGCATCTTGCGCTGCGGCCTTCTCATCAACCCAGGTGCCTGACTGGCTGCCAGCATCGCCGATATAGCTGGGCGCCTTCTTCTTGATCAGAACCATTCCAGGGCCGTACTCCCATTCCTCTTCGGCGCTTTGGATGAGCTCGACCGGAGGAGGAGCCTTCTCGGGGTTGTCCAAATTGACAGCTGCCTCGTCCCGTGACCGCTTCCGTCCACGGGGAGGAGCTGTAATCGGGGACTGCGCATAGTTCCGTGAGGACCAGGCCGAAGGGTTGCCAAAAGGCGAGGACTGCTGCATAGCGAACGGCTTATCGAAATGGAGCTGGTGGGCAGACTGGGACGACATGGTAAGGACTGGCGACGCGACGCGGTTGAAAGAAGACATGACGGTATTTTAGCTTTGATATATGAACAATTTGTTGTATGAATTTGCTGCCGTCGCGTGTGTCGAGGTTGTCGCGTTCGTTGCGGTCGTTATAAGAGGGCGAAAGCTGTTAATTGGAGAAACAAGACGAGCCGGATGACCACACTTGTAGTCAAGAGGAAGAAAGGAATAGAGCTATAAGGCCGGGCGAAAGATGTAGAACAATATAAACCGTGACTTTGGTCTATATTCAGCAGCAGTAACTGTTGCAACTTTGAAGAGTTTGCGGCTGTGGTAATGATAAAAAGACCACAGGCAATGCTCGGGAGTGGAAGTTAAGACGACACAAAGCTAGATGAACTACAAGGCACGCGAGCAGTGTAAGTGGCAACGACAACAGAAAAAAAAAGTAACAAGAAGCTAGTAACAAAAAGTGAGTAGCTGTGGACAAATAAATGGTACTCGGGAAACGCTATTGTCAAAGAGTTGCCCAGAGAAGTAGAAAGACAAAGACGTCCACGTTGACGCGAGTTTGAATTGAGGCTGGAGTCGGATTGAGTTGAAATGAGCTGAAACAAGCTGTTGGCGTGATATTGTCAATGTTGTCGAGGTGGTATGGCGTGGTGAGGTGTAGTTGAGGTGTAGATGCGAGCGTGTCAACAGAGTGGTGGTAGCTAGGAGAGACGAGGGTCAAAAGGTGAGGTTGGTGAGGAGAGGTTGAAATAGAATTGTTGAGATGGAAGGGAGGAGATAAAGGCAAGAGACAGATGATGGGAAGAGGAGAGAGAAGTACAAGAGAAGGATGAAATAGGAAGGAACAAGTAGAATTATAGATGGGAGGGAAGGTGGAAGGGGGAATGGGAAGCTTTATGTGTGTAAGTGGAAGGACCGTCAGATGGGAAGATGAAAAAAGGAAAGAGCAAGTAAGTAATGATAGGGAAGGAAGGGGAAGAGAGAAAAGATGAAAGAGGAAAGAGAGATGATGGAAGGGAAGCCGAGAAAGGAGAGGAGTTATGTGTGTGAGTGAGGATGGGGAAGGAAGGGACTATGGGCAATATAAGTGAGAAGAATTGGTTTCCGTGGACAAGCAGGATGATGTTTGTGAGAGAGAGCGAGAGAAGAGGGCGAGACCAGGGGGGTATGGGGAGGCATGTAGGAGTATGGAGGAGAGAGCGTGGAAGAGAATATGAATAAGAATAAGAATAAAGAAAAAGAATAAAGAAGAAAAAGAAAAGGCAAAGGGAAAAAGATACAACGCCTGCAAGATACATAAGGGTACCTATATATTTGGGACTTGTACATACAAATACAAGTACCTAAAAGTCACCACTAGCAACAGACTATGGACTCTTCCGGTGTTGCGTTCCTGAGTGTCGTTAGGAAATGCGGAAGGAACGACCAAAGGCGACCACAACCGCACGTTTCTGAGTAATCTGAGTAACTCTCCCGCCTATGCTATGTAATACGTCTTGACTATGCGGAATCGATGAAATAAGTCAGAATGGACGGCCAACGCCGACTCTGGTGCTGTCTTTTCTGCCACCTGCCATCCCCAATGACAGTTGCCGGAAGCTGAAGCTGGCTGGCTACTCTACGGATTTCGTTTGCCCATTCCCTTCCAGCGGCAGACTGCCTTTCTTATTCTGCCATCTCTCGGAAGATGCGAAGAGTATTATTACTCCGTAGAGATTGTAGATAACTAGCAGATGTTCCTTCTTCTTTGGTCCAACACAACATATTATCAACTGCCCATGGCAACTGAGCTCCTCAACCCTACATTGCATGGGCTCATAGCCTGTGATAAGCCGGACAATGAGGATCTCCAAAATCCCGAAGAGAGCAGCGTTACTGAGTGCAGTAGTAACAGGAGCACCCGTCGACCACGAGAAGCCCCAGGTGGAGGTGGACAGAACCCAAACAAGGTCAAAGACAAAGGGGAAATATGTTCTGCTGTATGTGGGGGGACCAGGATGGAGAGTGTTACGTGAGTGTTCTACTTTATTACTTGCATCATAGTGCCTGACTGCAATACGACAAAGAGCGAGGGCGAGTCCGTGAGGAGAGCGCGAGAGATGGCGACGTCCACAGCAACCGGGAGAAACGAAAATATATGGAGCCCTCTCTGATCTGACGAGAATAGAGAGAGGAGTCGGGTGGGTGTTATGATTGGACAGTTAAAGTGGACCACTTAAAGACGAAAAAGAGGGTCTTTGTAAGTACAACTATGTATGTTGTACACCGTGCCGATAGTGCAGATTACAGTATATACGGTCCTGTGGACTGTGTTGGCGTTTCTCCTCTTTTCTCCACTTGTGATGACTTTTTACAATTTAATTATGTATATTATTTTATACAAATCCGCTTCTGTGACGGCAATCAATCGACTCCTCTTTTCGCAACTCTACTATGTACACAGTAGTACGGAGTACATGGTACCATAGTTAGCTAGGGGTACGCCGATTTGACCACCTCACGGTGCAAAAAGGAGCACAACCAGGTACCAGGTACCTTTTTGTACCGATAGAGTCGCTGCGAGTCTAGGCGTAGGTACGATGTAAACAGACTAGCGCACGCTTCTCTCTCCCATCCATTCCGTGCTCCGGATGTCTCCCCAGATCCATATGTAGCGAAGATCCCTCGCTTGCGTCTTCTACTCAATGTCGGTTCCCTGTTCATCTGTTTGCCTATGGCTTCTCGTGACTGGCAAATAGTGAGATGGCTTGGTATGGATCTGTACTATGTATGTTGCCGTGCGGTGCAGCGGCCTTGTCAGCTCATCGGTCCTCCCGAGATTTGGCGCTGTCGTCTCGTCCCACCGCCATTTCACTGCATATGTATATTGTGCTTGCTCGAACATGCACATCTCGTGCATAACACGATTGCAGTATTGTATTATTAATGCATTGTGGTGTTAACTGTATATTACTGGTACAGAGCCCTCCCAAGACGGTGATGTCAGGCCGACGACGCAAAGAGGAGAAGAAATGATATGCATGCGCTTTGCCTTGGAACCTAGCGACCCCAGCCCCATAAAAAGTAGTAGCAGAAGCGAAGAGAAGACAGATGATGGCATCAACTGCCGCATAGAAGGGGAAAACATACTTTGGATCTGTCTCATGACCGCATCCTTCTGCTATCTTCGCCTGCCCTCACCACAACCCTCTATACAGAGTAAACCCTGCTAGACTGCCTTTCTCTTTTCGCCTTTTGCCCTTCACCCGCTTCACCGACAGTTGGTGCAAGTGCTCTTTACTCGGCAGTGGGTTCTTGAGTCTCCACTGCAGTCATGTACTGCCGGCGGCGGCGGCGATGAACGAGACGGATACGGCCTGGGGACGCCATGTTGCTGGCGTTGCTGGCGCGTGCGTCTCCGTGGGACTGCCGTGTCGGTGTTGTACGGACACCTGCCTGCCGGTTTCGAAGACTGTACGGTGCCTGGCTTGTGGGGGTTTGGGGATCTGACCGCACCAAAGGACTAGGAGGGTCGTACTGGTTGTAATTGTCGTTGCCGTTGCCGTTGCCGTCGTGATCACTTTCACTGGCGCTGCTGCTGCTGCCATCATACCGGTTGAAGTCGGCATCGGCATCGGCCTCTGACTCAGATGAGGAGCGCGAGCCTTCCGCCCCTTCACGCATCCGTCTTGTGGGCCAAGTCGCGCTGGGGCTTCCAAAGGCCGTGCCCGGCAAAGGCGGCGAGTCGAGACCCTCTCCGGGCCCAGAGGCATCTCCTGGCCCTGCCAGCGCTCCTACCGGCTCCGGCTCCGGCTCCATCTCCGTTGTCAAAAGTTCTCCCTGCTGCTAGTGGGGGACTCTGTTTGCAAGGGGGCTCTGGGCCACCCGGCGTTCAGCGGCTATCCATGCTGGGTGCGGCCTACGGGGCGGCAAGGAAAGCCACGACGAAGCGCCTGCACCCCTTGGCGAACCGGCCGAGTTGCTTCCGTAGCCGTAGGTGGTGGCACTACGTGGTCGAGGGCGGTTCACCTGTGGCGGCGTCACTGTGGTCAAAGCCACACTGCCTATCGCCATCACGATGTCGCCGTCAACATGTCCGTCTGTGGTCTCGCACTCTTCCGCTTTCCGGGCTTCCTCGGCATTCCCAGCTCTGCCAAAGATTCGCTGATCTCGACCTCGCAGACTCGCAGCACGGGGAGGAGAGCACTGCCGGCGTAGGTTGAGGCAGTTGATCTCTTCTTTAGTCAGACTGATTGCCGTGGGCTGTAGTCGAATCATAGTGGCTGTGTGTGTGTGTGTGTGTAAACGAGGATGTACGCGCAGTGGATCGGTTTTCTCGTTTATCGTGTCCTCGACTAGCAGCACGGCGATGTATTACGCGTAGACAAAAAGCACGATCTCGGACGAGGCAGTTGCAACATATTGTCCTGGCACTCTACCGGTCGCACCTTCCCCTATCGGTGCCATCACGACCAGCGCTACATGCACTCGTTACGGCACACGCATGCATGTATTAGTCATCTTTGCATATGGTTGCATCGACAAATTCGCACAAGGTATTGCCAGAGACTGTGAGCATCATGGCAATACGATAGGTGCAGCCCGCATCGCAAACGTGGCTACTATTCCGTACGACGGGAGCGCGGTCTGTCCATCATCGCGACGCGATCTCTGACGCGCTGCGTAGGTTCTGTCTTAATTAAAGCCACAAAGGACTTTAACCTCCATATCAACTCTCTACAGAGTACTATGTACATAGCATTGCTCCAGATTGTAGAGCCGAAGCATCCTAGATTGAGTTTGGTAGATGGAGCTGCCAATTTTGCAGTCTCCAGTTCTCCACAAGCACAAGCACAAAACCAGGTCAAAGCTGAGACTCTGCAAGATGCGCTGCAAGCTGCAGAATGCAGGAGGGAAACAAGGCCAAAGGGTGGCAGCAGCAGAAGAACAGGAAGCAGAGACACATTAGTTGAAGATGTAGACTTGGTCATGTCGGCCACACGTACAGCATTGCAGCGACCAATGTCTCTCGTTCAGCCAAGACCAATAACTTGCTCTGTACTCGAGCTACTATGTACATACATAGTAGTACACTATCTCGGGGATAGCATCTTGCCGCCATTCTGGTTTAGTTACAGAGTATTATTATCTACGGAGTACATAGTACAGAGCTATCAGAGCTGGCCGAGCCTTGATTAAGACGAGATTTGGACATTTGGAAATACCCAATTTCCCATGCCGGGGGCGTAACATGAAAAGCGGCCCTGTTCAGTACGACCTGTCACGGCGACGGAGAGCAGCAGACAACGGACATATCTTGCCATTTCAGCAATCTCGCTGTTTCCTGAAGTATCTTTAGAAATATACTGCTGCTGTCAGATACTAAAAAAAGAAAGCCTGCTGGGGGCTGAGAGAAGAGGAAAAACACAACGAGCTGGGTAGACAGCACTGCCTGGAGGATACGAGCTGACATTCTACACCGTATTGCTGTTGCTATTGCTATTGCTATTGCCTGCTCATCGATTGATCTCACCGTACTTGCAAGACATAATATATCCTCGACTTCTGCCTTCTGTAGGCAGGCTCGTTTAGACACGTATGGCTCATCATTATGTAATCACGAGAGCTGTAATTAGTTGATATTAGCTGACAGCTGATTTTAGCTCTAGGCGACCACCACGCTACAACTGCTGCTGCTGCTGCTAACTGTAGACCCTAGGAAACCCTTTGAGTCGCACCTCTCGGTCGCTCCTTCCTCATCTCATCCAGCTTGTTCCGTCCATAGGCTTCCCAGCACCAATATCCCTATCCCGACCCCTTTCCAGTTTCCATCCACCTCTACTCTGTAAACTCCTTTTCCCTCCCCGACCGCCGAGCACCTTTTCTGCGACTCTCTCCCCGGACGGCCGTTGTTGGCATTCTTTCTCACATCAATACCGGTGTGTCTTGGCCCCGAATTATCCTTACCGCCACACTGCTGAAATTCTACGCTACAGGTAGGTTCGTCTAACCCCCGATCAGAGGCGTCTCAGATGCCCCCCCCCCCCCCATTTCAGCACCCCCCTTTGTCAGCTCAAGCACAACCACGTTTTGGGTTTTGGGCCGTATTTGTTTATCGTCTGGGTTCACCACTTCTCGGCTCTATTCCGGTCGTCTCTACACTCTACACATACGCTGTATGCCTGGATGTGGGCAGCAACTGCTTAATGCTTCCTGCCCGCTGCCCGACTTCCCCGCCCCAGGCTTTCGACGTCACGAACAGCCTCGACCTAAGCCCTAGAACAACTAGGAGACAACCGGGAGACAACTAGAAGAATAAGAGCAAGGGACTAACTGCGCCGCCAATCCTTCAGCTCACATCTCATATCACCACGCACATCTTCCGCCTACTAGCCCCTGCCCCTCCGGCCTTGACACCTACACCTACAACATCTGACAGTCTTCCTGTCTACGACTTTACGGCTCTACCTCTCGGACGTAGTCCTTCTTCCATCTTTGTGCTCGACCCTACGATCCCACCCGGCTATCTCCCGCTATCTTATGTTACGAGCAGTCGTCATCCTGCATCGCTCTATCCAACAAGAACTGTCTGCGTTTTGCACAGCCATCATCGATTAAGTGGCCCGTCCAACCAACCGCCTTGGATTGTTCGTCGCTGCACATCCTCGTATACCCTCCTGACTGCTTATACTCGACCCTCGACTCTTCATTCGACTGCAGCTGCTCCGTCCGCCACCTCTCACGCACGCTTGCTTCCCGTTCGACAGCCCCGACAGATGGGAACGGGCGCCAGCTGCCAACCTGCTGCGTTTGTCCTCAGCCCAAAACTGTTGATGTCGAGGCAGATACGGTACATTCAAGTGTCGAGTGTTGTAGACAGAAACCCCGACTCTGTCTTCCCCCCGCCACAATGAACGGCGACCTCAGTTTATCCAAGGCCCATGGCGGTCTGCGGATTGCCAACCCTGACGATGCGACTTCTCCAACAACAGACACGTTTCCGGATGCGCACAATGTGCCGTCACCGTACGAGCAGCCGGCTGATGATTATATGTCACAAAGCCAGCAGCCAGCTTCATACTCCTTATCACTGCCAATGCACCAAAAGGTCCCGTCCCGGGGCACCAGCCCACTTCCACACCAGCAGCAGAGATCTCAAGATAGTGCCTCTACCTTACTCAAAAATGCACAGTCCAATTTGAGTGGCATCCAGCGATCCAACTCGACAGCAAGGTCAACACAGGACCAGTATGCCCCCCCACAACAGTATGCCGCCTACCGCCAAAGCGCTGCAGCGGCCCCAGGCATGCTATCATCAAGGCCAATGTCAACAATATACACACCAACCGTGCCAGGCTCTGCCGACCAGTCCTCGACATCGCCAACAAATTACAACGCGTTACGAAACGAGCCGGCCCGCTCGTCGTCCTACCGCCAACCGTCGAGCTCAAGAATCAACCTCGAATCCGACATTTCCAACTCGTATGCGTCGTCTGTCGCATCCCGGGAAGCGACACATACCGACCGCACCTATAACGGCCCGAAACAGAATATTGGCCTTGCACAAGCAGGCAGCCCTCTGCCTCCACGACGGAGCTCAAAAGGCATGGCTGGCGGATATGTCTCGGCACCCGGCGGAGCAGTGAACTCGGCAACCTCCTCGCAGCCATTACAACAACCCACATATTCCGGCGGCGACGGCCCGTTATCAAAGAGCAGTGAAGATTGGAAGGAGCGAGGTGCAGCAACCGCAGTCAGGAAAGAGCTGGATGCAAGCGGCAAGCCGGTTCTCCGAACTGTCAAGAAGGGCGTACAGGACTTTTCGTTTGGCCGAATCCTAGGCGAGGGCTCATACAGCTCGGTATACCTGGCGACTGATCGACAGAGCCTCAAGGAGTACGCCATCAAAGTGCTGGAAAAGCGGCACATTATCAAGGAGAAAAAGGTCAAATACGTCAACATTGAGAAGAACACTCTGAACCGTCTGACTGAACACCCGGGCATTGTGCGCCTGTACTACACATTCCAGGATGAGGCGTCGCTATACTACGTGCTTGACCTATGCAGCGGAGGCGAGCTTCTAGGCATTCTCAAGCGGACAGGAACATTCGACGTGGAGTGCACGCGGTTTTACGGAGCGCAAATTTTGGACGCAATCCGATACATGCACTCGCGCGGAGTGATCCACCGTGACCTGAAGCCGGAGAACGTGCTCTTAGACGACAACATGCACGTCAAGATTACCGATTTCGGCACTGCGAAGCTTCTTCCCGACCCAAAGGATCCAGACAACGGCGGGGCCAATGCGGCCATGCAAGGCGATGGGCGTTCGGCGTCGTTTGTTGGCACGGCCGAATACGTCAGCCCCGAACTCCTCATGGACAAGTCGGCTAGCAAAGCAAGTGATCTATGGGCATTTGGATGCATTATATACCAGCTCCTTGCGGGCCGGCCTCCGTTCAAGGGCGGCTCCGAGTACCTGACATTCCAGAAGATTGTCAACTTGGAATATGAGTTTCCACCCGGCTTTCCGGCAGCAGCGCGGGACCTGGTAGAGCGATGCCTTGTCCTGGAACCGGCACGGCGGTTGATGATTGAGCACATCATGAACCATGAGTTTTTCGACGGCCAGCCCTTTGGTCGTGACCTGTGGCGCACAAAGGCACCAAGACTGCGGCCGTATGTGCCGCCGACCCAGGAAGCTAATATTATCCAACTCAACGGTGGTGTGCAAGGCGCATCGGGTGTCCAGACACAAGCAAACCCGGCATCCCGAGGCATCCCCATGGGAACCCCCGCAACGACAAGCCCTGGCACAAATGGCGGTAGCGGCGGCGGCGCCCGCGCACCCCAATCTGGTGGACAGCAACGGCCGTCACGGATAATCACAGAACTGCCACCACCAACACAGCTGGACCTGGACTGGTCGCCTGTGCTGACACGGCAGAACGAGCGGATTCTCAAGCTTGGTGACCTGATGGTTCTGTCGACGCCGCTCCCGAACAGCCCCCACGGGAAATCGAGCGAGCACAGTGACGGGCACAAGAAGCTCTCGCGGTTCTTTGGCGGCAGCACGACCAAGAAGCGACAGCGGTTGGTGATGGTGACGTCGAGTGGGCGAATTGTCTTTGCACCAGCCGGTGGTGACGAGAAGAAAGCCAAGCAGGAAATCTCGCTGCTGAACGCGGACTGCACATGGCGGACGCAGACGGATGCTAAGGGGCAGCTGATCTGGTGTGTCGATACAGTAAGTTTTAGCAGTATACATTTTCGACGGCTTAAAAGTGAGCTTGGCTAACCTTGCAGAATGGCACACATTACTCGTTTGAGGAAGTCAAGAACTCGAGTGCGCTTGAGGGTGGCTCTGCGGCCGTGGAAGACTGGATCGAGTCGCTAGAGCGTGCCAAGGACATTGCGCTGTCGCAGAACCTCTTGTCATCGTATCGTAACGAAGAGTTTGGCGAAATGTCATCGTCCATGTCGAGCCCTGCCAGCACTCTTGGGGGGCGGATGACGTACTCGGGCAACCCGCAGAGCAACGGCGATGACACGATCATCTCGGAGCGGAAGCGGAACCGGTTCAGCAAGCGGCAGTCCAAGAACGGGCTCGGCGCTCAGTTCTGAGATGCTCTTTTCTTTTGCCCACCTTTGTTGTCCATTGTCTCTGTCGCGATGACTGGTGGATGTCTTTTGTTTTGGTCATGACACAAGCAAGCACTGTTTGAATTTTCACACATTTTGTTTATCTCTTTTCATATTCGTTTCTTTTGTCTTCCTCCGTCCTTCCCCGTCTCTTTTGTTTTGCTCCTCTTCATTCCCCTCCCACCAGCTTGTTTGCATACAAGAGAAGTCTTGCGTCCTTTATCGTTTTGCCCGTCTTCTCTGCCGTGCACTTTTACACCTTCTTGTTGTTGGCTTAGCACTCTGTTATATATTTTCCACAGCTCCATGTCGTTATTCTTTTCTGCCTTTTGGATCCAGAGACAGTTTCCCGTCTCGCTTTGTTGATAGCATTTTGTAATTTGGCATCTTTTGTTTTTCTTTCTTACTTTTTGTTTGTGATTTTGGTTGTTTTCATTTTAGGTTACAACTTTGTACGGGATGTATACGATTCCGTAGTGTGCACGGTGAAAGCAGTCAAAATAGAATTATCAAGGCGGGTAGACTGGCAGCCATCTTCAGTTGTAATGGTAGTGAAGCCGAGTAAATATAAACATGGTTCGGTACACGTGACCACATCGATGTATGTACTGGTACATAAAATGCAGTATAAACAGCACGCTGCATATGTACCTCTACATATACAAGACGCCTCAACTTTAACCCGATGCCAGTTGGTCGATAGATACGGGAAAAGGAGTCGCGTCTGGGATCTGGTTGCTGACCTCTTGTAGCATTCGTTTCCTACTCCTTCATCTCTGGCATCCTGTCGTGCGAATGCTACAAATCCCATCGTGCAGCACAGCATCACGACTCGCGATACGATACTACGGCGCGCCACCGTTCTCCCCCACAGAAACTACCCATCAAAAAACGGCAAGAGCAGGTCGACGGTCTTTCCATTTTGGCACCAAAGCTATCGTGCAAATACACAAAGCCAACGGCCCCAAAACGAAACGGCTCCTTCCCAGTCTGTTTTGTATGTTCATTTCATAGCTACCGTTTTCTTGCGTTCCTTTCTTTAGCATATTGTCCGTCTTGTCTTGTCTTGTCTCTGCCTCGGATATGGGCTTTTGTCACATTCCTTGGAATCCCACTGAGTCTCATTGAGTCCCGCCTGCCTACTATTGACTGTTGAGCCATTCTTCCATTTCTCTGCCCAGTACAACCGTCCCCTGTCTCGTCTCTCTCTCTCCACATGGATCAGCCTCCGTTTTGGCCTCTGGACGTCGAAACGCCACTGACAAGACAGCACTCCACATTGCCCGAATCAAAATGCAGCCGGGCTACCGTCCCTTTTCTCAGCAGGCGGCGCCGATGCCTCTGGGGAGCACTCCTACGCGGCGAGGACAAGGTATGTTTGTGCAGTTGCTGTCGTGTTTGGTTCTATCCTCCGTTTCAGTCGTTTCAGTCTCGGTTTCGATATGTCTTTGAAGAAAGAAAAGAGGAAGGAAAAAACGAGGGAAGGAGCGACGGTGCAAGGAACAGGTAGCAGATAGACACGGCAAATTAGAAGAGGGAAAAGTAGAAAAGGCGCGTCTTCCGTTTCGTGCGTTAGGTGCGGCACTAGCACTAGAGACACGATAGTACGACGCGAAACGGAAGGACAAGGTCAAGGCGGACCCTCTTTCCTTACTAACGTTTTTCCGTCCGTTTTCCGTCTTCATCTGGTCTAACGTTTTCTCTGTCCCTTTTCCCTTTGTAGCTCCATTGGCTGGCGCGGCGCATCAACTGGCTCCTCAACTGGCTCCTCTCCCCGGCGCGCCTCATCACCACCTGCAACCGCACCTGCAACCGCAACTCCATCAGCAGCCGCAGCGCTTTGCCGAGCAAGATACTCGACACCTAGGACGTACGGCCTCTTTCCAGCTGCAGCAACAGGCGCATCCTCAGTCCCATCCTCAACATCCTCATCATCCTCACCACCCTCAACACCACCCGCACGCGTCAATGGCTCCCGGACCGCACCACCACCACCAGGCGCCGCCGCCCATGGCCCATCCCGGCCACCCCGGCCACCATATGCCGCAGCACATGCACGCGCAACAACAGGCAGCTGCCGCCGCCGCCGCCGCCCAGCAGCAGCAGATGGCCCAGCAGCAGAACATGGCCATGGAGGCGGCCAAGCGGCGCAGTCGCAAGCCGACGGACAAGACGATGCCGGACGGTGTCGATAACGTGATCATTGGCGATGGTGTGCAGCGCTACCGCGAGCTGCGTGATTTCGAGCGCCGTCTTGACGCGACAATGACACGCAAGCGGCTGGATGTCGTCGACAGCATCCAGCGCCCGGGCTCCAAGGTTGGTTTTGTTTATCTGTTTTGACCTGTTTAGTTATTGTGTACACCACTAACACTGCTACAGTGCTACAAGACTCTTCGGATCTGGATATCCAACACTGTTGAAAACCAGCCGTGGCAGACGGGCAGTGGCGTCAACGTCGACAACTTTGACTTCTCGACCAACTCGGAGGCTTCCTACCGCGTGAAGATTGAGGGCCGGCTGCTCGGCGACGACGACGACGAAGAGGCAGGAGAGACCGACGAAAGCAAGAAGGACAGCGACAAGTCCGAGGGCGCAGATGGCGATGCCATGGACACGACGGCGGATGGCAGCAAGCCCGCCAAGGAGGCGCGGCATCACCTGACGCAGTTCTTCCGCGCGATATCCATCGAATACAACACAAAGAAGTCTGTGCTGCCAGAGAACATGCCCAAGCCGATTGAGTGGAAGCGGCCCGAGGCACGGCCGCCTCCGCCGGTCCCTGGTCAGCCCATCCCAGCACCAGCTGCGGTACAGGTGCCCGAGTTCGATGAGCTGACGTTCAAGCGTCCCGGTGATGAGAACATTAACATTACGATCAACATGTTCCGGTACGACGAGCCGGAGCGCTTTGAGCTGGACGAGATCCTGGCCGACATTGTGGACATGAAGGAGGCCACGCGTGCCGAGGCGGTCATGGGCCTGTTTGAGTACATCCGTCTGCAGGGCCTGCAGGAGGACGAAGAGAAGCGCAATTTCCGATGCGACGATCTGCTGAAGAAGCTCGTGGCCAACGACATTGGCTATATCCCGATGCTGTACGAGTACGTCAACAAGCACATCCGCCCGCTGCCGCCTGTCCAGCTCGTCTACACCATCCGTGTCGACGAGGCGTTCCACAAGAACGACGACGCAGCCTATTCACCGCCTGCCACCATCTACGATATCCGCGTTGCCGTCGACGACCCGCTGCGTGCCCAGCTGCGGCCGTTTGTGCAGAGCCCGCAGTACATGGGCCTGCTGCGCGACGTCGGCACGCTCGACGAGCAGCTGGCCATCCTGGTGCAGGCGGTCAGCATGTCCAAGAGCAAGCACGAGTTCCTGAGCGCGCTGGCCAAGGACCCGGCGCTGTTTGTGCGCCAGTGGCTGAGCTCGCAGAAGCGCGATCTCGAGGTCATCATGGGCGAGTCGGTGCGTGGCGCCGGCGGCGACCAGTCGGGCGAGTCATGGTGGCGCCGCGGCGGACAGAGCAGCGTGTGGGCGTCGCAGAACGCGCGCGAGAGCGTCAACCTGTTACTGGCCAAGCAGCCTCTGATCCCGCGGCCCGTGTAGACACTAGACACGGTTGGTGTTTTTTATGTCGAGTAGCTGCTTGTTGCATGTTCTTTGCTGGTTTGTCAGTTGATTTGGGATTGCAATGGAAGCAATGGAAGCAATGGACGAGGAGGAAAGGAGTCTTGGGTTTGCTATTGAAGTATCCTTTTATATTTATTTTTCAGTCTTTGTTCGATTAAATACTCTCTAGGTCTGCGTTTCATATTTACATTTGTTAATGTTGATTTGTTTTGATTATTTGATTATTTGATTAATTAGATATTTGTTGCTTGTCTAGGCCGTGAGCATTGTTGCTTGAAGGGTTGCCGCTCCGTCTTACGTTATCAGGTCCTCTCTAATCGCCGGCAGAGCTGTAAACTCCGATGATATCACATACATATAAACGAAGACCCTCGTCCCACCTCGCCTCACCGACAACACCGACAACTCTCAATACTCTATCATCGAGTCCCAGTCCCAGGCCAATAGCAGCACCTCCAATGTCCGTCTTCCAACCAGCAAACACGGCCGTCATCACCGGCGGCGCCTCGGGCATCGGCCTGTCGCTCGCCGCCAAGTGTGTCGCTGCCGGCATGACCGTCCTCGTTGCCGACCGGGATGCCGCCGCCCTTGCTGCTGCTCCCGCCGCCGTCAAGAAGCTGTCGAGCGACGGCAGCGGTACGCTCCATACAATCTCTGTCGACGTCAGCAAGACAGACGACTGGGCCGCGCTCAAGTCGGCCGTCGACTCGTCCCTGGGCGGTAAGATCAACCTGCTCGTTCTCAATGCCGGTGTCGGCGGCACATCGGCATGGACCGACACGGATGCCTTTAATCGCATCCTCAATGTCAACCTTTGGGGCGTCATCAACGGCATCGCGACACTGCTGCCCGTCGTCCAGGCCACGGCCGCCGCCGGTGCTGGCGCTGCAGGCAACGCCACGTCCATCGTCATCACCGGTTCCAAACAGGGCATCACCAACCCGCCCGGCACCAGCCCGGCCTACAACGCATCCAAGGCCGCCGTACGGTCGCTGGCCGAGCAGCTTTCTTTCGACCTTGCCAAGACCAAGACGGCCAACAAGCCGCCGACGGTCCATCTGCTGGTGCCCGGCTGGACGTTTACGGGCCTCACGGGCGGCTCGACGCTCAAACAGCACGGCGACAATGTGGACGAGAGGCCAGCGAAGCCCGCGGGCGCGTGGTGGCCCGAACAGGTTGTCGACTACCTTGTCGAGGGCATGGCCGCCAACAAGTTCTACATAATCTGCCCCGACAACGACGTCACCGAGGACGTGGACCGGAAGCGCATTCTGTGGTCGGCAGGCGATGTCGCCGAGGGCCGTGCGCCGCTGTCGCGCTGGCGGCCCGAGTACAAGGAGGACGTCGACGCGTGGATGAGCAAGTAGGATTAGTAACCGTTGAGACAGTGGCAATGAAAATATGATTATCTCTTGTTGGATGGAAAGGAAATTGATATCTTTATTGGCCTAGCGACATGCGGGTGTGTCTTCCTAGCACCGCTTAGCCAGCACTGGAGTGTGTATTCATTGCATTCGTTCAATAACCAACTCGGCGGTGGTCATCATCTTAAATCTTAAATGGGCAGCTGATGTTCTGGCCTTGATCTAGCAATGCCGCGGCATTTTGTAGCGTCATGGGCGAGCGTGAGTGTGCGCTTCTCCGTGGCGACTCTGTCCCTGGGCACGGCGCTGTCGTCTGTTGTGCGTTTCCGCGCCCGTCCATGCTATCGAATCTCTTTTGTAGAATCCGAGTTCTGGTGGCTGAGAAAGCCCCCCCCCTCCGTAGCTTCACCCTTTCCGTGCCCGCTTTGACCGGCCCAAGGCGCTCCGCCCCATGTCTTCGTCGCTGCTGTCGCCTCCCTTGCTCTGCTGCTGCTGCTGTTTTCTTTGCAGCTGCTGCTGGAGCTGCTGCTGGTTCTGCCGCTCGTTCTTGGCCATGGGCGCCACCATCAGCTGCCGCGCCTTGAGGTTTCGTGATGTCGCCGTCGTGGCCTGTCCCTTGCTGTGGTGTTGTGAGTTTGCGTCCTGGCCTGTCTCCTCGCCCTTGCTGCCGCCACCCCCAAGCGTAGTGCCTACGCCACCGAGCGGGTTGGCCCGGCTGTACCGCTGGAAGCCGGCCTCGAGCTCGTCCTGCACCTCGGCAAACGATGTAGAGATGGCCGTTGTCGTCGTCGTCGTCGTCGTCAGGGGTGCTGCTTTTGACGGTGTTGCTGTTTTGCCGGCGAGCAGGGCAGAAAAGCCTCCCGCCTTGGGCACCTTTCCAAACGCATTCGCGTTTGTAATCGTCGTCGTTGTGATTGTGGAGGACGACTGCCCGCCGACCTTGTTGCGCACCATCTGTGCCTTTTCCTGCCGCTGGGCGCGCACAGCTTCCAGAAAGCTCATTTTGGGGGCGGCATCAGACTGCGCCGCGCTGCTCGCGGCAGGCCCTCGCTGGATGCCAGTAGGGGCCGAGTTTGTGGCTGCTGCAGATGCCGGCTTGACTTTCATGAGCATGTCGACCGAGCCGCGCTGGGCTGCATAGACGGACGATGTTGGGTTGGGGCCCTTTGTATTGGCCGGCGGCCGAGCGGTAGACGCCATTGCGGTTATGGAGGTTTGTCGAGCGAGTCGCCGTGTGTCGTAATTGCCTTTTCGATTTCAATTGACCTTGAAAATTGGGTAGAATGTCGGACTGGGGACAAGGCTGAGAACTTGAGGACTTGAGAAATTTTGGTGAGGATAGCAGCTAATTAGTTAGTGCGCGCCTGCACCAAAATCCTTATCTTATCGCACTTACATAACCACTCCAACGCAGCCCTACCAGGGCCGCCATATGCCAATTAGGCATTTCGCACGCATTCAATTGCATCTGATAATTATGATATCAAAGGCGGCCGGGCCTGAACCCAAGCTGCAGACAGCGCCCAACATCCCAAAGATATGGGTGCGCGAATCTCATACGTCCGGGACGATCCGTCTGTCAAGCTTTGTTCCGACGACATAAGAAGGGTGATTTTGTTGTTGCATGATGGTTGTGAGACAAGTGGTGGCCGTGACTGGATGTATTGTAGTCATGAGTGATCCAATATAGGTAAATGTAGAAAATATAAACCAAGTAACAATGCCAAATAAGCAGAATGGGAATATCCAAGATAGACGTCCAGCATGATAATAATAAGCAAAAGCAAAATGCCGATTCCGACCCGAAAGTCCTAATCCAAAGATTCAAGGATTCAAATATCCGGAAACCCAAAAGCCAAAAAATCCAAATTCAGTGCCTCCCCATGGCTCTCCCAGAGCTTTGACGGCCCGTCCCTCGGATACTATAGAGGCAGAGGCATATAAATGTACAAAAAAATAAAGAAACCTAAAAACCCCAAAAAAGAATATCCCATAGAGTCTCTCCGTTCGAGACCCCCGTCGGGCGGGATATAGGCTATGAAAACAGTAACAAGTACACAAGTACAAAAGTACAGGAATTAGAAACAACACGCCTGCGGTAGACAGGCAGTGTGGATATGATATATAATCACAGGGACGCCAGTAGCGGCCTTGCAGCTTGCAGCTTAAGCTTATAGATAGCCATCTTATAGCATGCGTTTCCGTTTCCGGTCGTCGTCTCGTGGGCTACCCTCTTCTTCGTCGCGCTCAGCTGTGTCGGTCGGGTTCAGAATATGCGCCATGCTGCCCCGCCTAGTCGGCGGGCCGGAGCTGTCCTTGACGCTCAAGTTGTTGTTGCTTCGGTTGGCTGCCGTCCACGACCAGTTGCCCAGCTCGCTGTTGCCGCCACTGTTGGCGTGGCCGCCGTTAGAGTTGGCGTTGGCATTAGCGTTGGTGTTGCTGCTGCCGTTGCTGCTGCCGTTGGCAGCACTCGAGAATGGCGGCACTGGTGGGGGTGGTGTCGAGGGCCGCGAGTGAGGCTGTGAGGCTTGTGAGAACGAGTAAGCAGAGAAAGATTCACGGATTCGCTGCTCCTCGGGGACGAGCCTGCTGGGCGATGGTGGGAAGTGGGATGCATGCGGAGGCCCAGACGGCGGGAAGTGCGGCGGGTTGCTAGGCTGCCAACCCTGTGCTCGGATATCTGCAGACGTGTGCCGCCGTCCCATATTGTTTGCAGACGGATCAACGTTTGCCAGTGGATGCTGGGGATGCAAAGTATGCGGCGGTTGCGGCGGTAGCGGCGGCGGCGGCGGAGGATGCGGGCGAAGTGACGACGGAGACGCTTGTGAGGTGCCGCCAATCGAGCCGTAGGGCCGGCGCGTGCTGACAGAGAGGTTGGATGGGACGGGAGGGCGGTGGAAGTTTCCGCGTGGTGGCTGCGGCGGCTGCGGGACGCCCAAAGTCTGGCGGCGCGGGTCGTCTTGCGGCATCTGCCGGGGGCTAACCGGGGCGTTTTCTACATTTGCAAAGTATTGGCGCGAGCCATTGAACGGCAGAGGGTCATGAACGTCGTCGAAGCCGCGGCTGACTATTTCGACCTGGCGCTGAATATCCGTCTGCATGTTAAGCACTGAGGGGTTAGCCATTTGTTCGTTCTAATATTCTGACTCATAAAGGGAGAAAAAAAACTCACCATCGCGGTAAACTGGACTCTCTTGGTTGGGAACCAGGTGCTTGATCACACGAGTGGCTTCTTGGTTGAACTGAAGCAAGCGGCTGATGGCCTCCATGGCCGCCTGGTGCCGCACATGCATCATATGAATGGCCTCCTCGTGACGCTGCAGCCGAGCGTCAAAGCTGTACATTGCCTGGTCGATGGGCGTGCCGCGCATCTGCTCGCTATTTTCGGGAACAGGCATGGCCTCGGCGGGTGTTCCAGGCTGTATCTGCTGTTGCGGCGGCTTCGGAGGGTATTCGCGGTGGACGAGAGAGTGCCGGCTTGCTCTACGCTTGATCTCCCGAAGACCGACCAGATCACCGCGCTTGAAGTTGCCGTTGCCGTGCTTGAACTCCCACAGCGTGGTGGAATCGGATCCGTTGGCGAAGACGTCGCTGACTTTGTGGAAGCCGTACATGTTGAGTTGGCGCACAAACGAGGATATGTTGGTATGCTTAAAGTATTGCCTGTAAACGAACAGTTAGTCAACGCCAGGCTATATCGAGTATGGAAAGGGTGTTTACTTACGCAAGCACTTTGCTAAAATCGTGCGAAGGCGACATCACAAAGCTCTCCGCAGAGCTGGACCAAGAGATGAGATGTTGGATATTCGGGTCCTCGAGCATGCTGTCGCAACATTAGTACTGGTTCTTTCGAGAAATAAAAGTCGGGGGTTTCTTCTTCTTCTTCTTCTTCTTCTTTTCTTTGTAACCTTGGAAAGAGCTTACTTGTATAGCTTGTGAATGAACGCAGTCTGGACAATTTTGGGCTGGTGGATGGCCGGCGCTGCAGGCACCGGGGCCGGTGCCATGCCAACACCGGTTCCTAGTGACGACGATGCTGAGAGCGACTGGCCAGCTGCTTCGGATTTAGGTGTTGGGTCGGCAGAGTCGGGCGGCGATGCAGAGCTGCGGGGGCCGGATGTGTGGCTAGCTGCACCAGACGGCGTGACAGGGCCACTGTTGCCATTAGCTTCGCCGTGGTGGTGATGGTGGTGTTGTTGTTGTTGTTGTTGTTGTTGCCCCTGCTGCTGTTGCTGCTGTGCTTGCGCCGGCGGCGGGGAGCTGTTTGTGGGCGTTGTGATCTCCATTGGATCTCCGGGCGACGGGGCGGACATTTGAATTGTGGGCGGCGTGATTATGGGAATGGTTCGAGTAGTCATTGGTTCTTGGGGGACGTCGGAGACTTGCAGCATACGATGTAGGTGTGCGGGTTGGGTCGCAGCTGTCATTTTCTATGCTCTATAGTAGAACAACGGTTAACATACTGAGACAGATGGCCAGGGAACTAACTTGCTCTATCGGGTTATCGGTTGATCGGTCAGAGTCGACAAGAAGAGGTGGGGGCCAGTTATAGAAGAAGGCACGATAAGAAAATGAGGTAGGAGGGAAAAGGGGGGGGGTGCACGGAAGGCAGAGACAGTACTCCGGATGCGCCGATGGATGGTGAAGCCGGGGGTCACTGCCACAGCATCACAAGCACGAAGCATCGACACTGGGTCTAGGGAATAGCCAGCTAGTCACTAGCCACACGGACCGCACAAGCAGTAGCACGAGACTTACCTCATTGCCCCGTCCTTGAGCAAGGTGGGAGAGTGCTTTGACTGGCTACAAGCCGGTCTTTTGCGGTCCAGGGCCGGCGTTGCAGGGTCGGGGCCGCAAACGGATGTAGACAATTGAGCGCGACTCTAGCAGGTAGATGCGTAGCTTGTCTGTCGGTGGTTTGGATTTTCCGTGGGTTACAAGTGCCAACCAAGCTTGCGCGGTGCGGGACAAGAGCCGGGCAAAGAGTGGCAGACTGCGCGGAATGCGACGAGCTTCGGTATGCAGAGGAGAGGGGCTGCTTGAGTGTAAGAGGTTGGGAATGTCGTTTGGCAGTGTAGTGGCAAAGTGACGCAGTCGTGGGTCGTTGTCGATGAATCAATGATTTCACGACGACAGCGGGATGCGTAATGCGGAGCGTGAAGCGAGCAGCCCTGAACGGCAAGCGAGAATCCGAAAATCGTAGGTGTACAGTGGGTGGGATTGAAAGACAGAAGACAGGTGACGACAGTAAGACAGCGAGATGTCTCTTGTTTGGGTCGTTGGGTGTTTTGTGCTTGGTCGCTTGTGGCTCTTTTGGGGGTGGCTGCGTTGCAGTAAGAGCGTTGCAGACGTCGAAGCGTGGCGAGGCTGCTGTAGCTGTTGTCAAGTGTCAAGTCGGAAGAGACCAGACGAGATCAGTTGAAAGGCAAAGAACGGTTTTGCCGCCTGCTGGAGAGGAACGGATGCTAAGCGTCAAGAGTCAAAGTCAAGTCAATGCCCGTGTCAATGGAGAAAAGAACAAAAAGAACAGACAAGTCTAAAACCTTGAAGGAAGGAAAAGAAGGAAAAAGAACGAGCAGAGAACAGAGCGGGAAGGGGGTTCGGGGGCATGTGGAAGAATTCAGAAGAACGAGGAACAAAAAGGAACTACAAAGGAAGAACAAAAGGAACGACCAAAAACGAGGAGTGTGCAGGAGTAGCATATGTGCATATGTAATAACAAATCATGGAACGGGCTAGGGAGATAGAGATGGCTCTTGCACGGGGGTGGACGAGAACGAGGGGAGCAGAGACGACCAGTTACTGTCTGTACGGCGTACATACTGAGTACTGTGGTTGGATAGTGAGGCTAGCGTAGCGGGCTGGACAAGGACAAGGGCCGTGGTGCAAAGTATCTTTTAAAAATAAAGACAAGGGGGTACTTGAGGAAGCTGTACTCTGTGGAGGCCCGGTAGGCCTGGAAGGTTTAGAGGGTTTCTAGTGAAGGGGCAAAAGTACCTTTGGAAAAGAACAGGACCCTCCCAAGGCCTTTGCTCATTGCCGCCCCGGGATTGGATTTGATATTAGATTTGATAGATTTGAGATTGAGATTTGATGACGATGATTGATAGATGGTGAGATGGTTTCAGCCGTGCTGTTCTGCGGCGACGGGTAGAGGCGTCTGAGGTAGAGGGTGGACGGGCAAGGAAAAGGGACGGACCACAGGCGAAGACGGGAAGCCAAGAGTGCTGCTTATGTATCCTGTCGGGTGCGCCCTGGCTGGCCCAGTGCTCAAACAGCAACGGCATCTTGAAGCCCTGAAGTCTTGAATTATTGAATTATTCAAATACAGGATGCCATGCAAACAATTGATACCCCCATGATTCCGCCACGGCCGGCCAGTAACTGGCAGTGCCTCGTATCTCACTTCGGTTTGCTGTGCTGCAGGGGTGTATTTAATACTCCGCAGACTCACTCCGTCCCTGTCGTCCTGCCCTCTGTACATCTACTCTGTACAGAGCAATGCCAGTGCAGAAAATAGGAGGAGATACGACGTATCTTACTATATTACCAGCAAGACACAAGACTGGATCAAGAAGAAAAACGTGCACTAGTGTGCAGCATGTCTCCACCTGCTCAACCCTCATGTTGGAGACAAGCCTGGGTCGCTGGGCGGTGCCGCGCGAGGCGGAAGGTGAGCGAATTGCTATGGACGGTGGGCAGTAATACTCTGTACCGAGGAAAGTGGCCCAGAGTCTACTGGATACTGAGTACTCTGTAGTGGGATATCTCAAGGAGAGCCCAAGAGCCCCAAGCCCAGGCTGCTTGCTTGTTCAACGTGCTGTAAATTCCGTTTCAAGTGCGCGCCACAGACGCAATTGCCAAGCATGCCGAGTTTGCTGTCCCTGGAATCAAAGACTGAAGAAGCCGCCTGCATAAGTAAGCACTGCTACAGTACACTTGTTCCATGGCAGGCTTCACTGATTGAATCGGGCGCCAACTTGGCGTCCCTGGCGTTAATCTAGGGCACATCTGGTGCCAATGCTAATGGCATCACTGATGGAAGGTGGTTTCCCGGGCGGGGTCTGTCTGATGGCGTTGTACTCTGCATCTTGAAACTCCAGCGCCAGTACCTCCTATCTTATCTCGCACTCTGTACTCTGTACTCTGTACAGGGCACAGGACCTGCAGTAATTCGTGCTTTGTACTCTGTGATACCAGTTTAGTAGAGTACTATGTACTGTCCTAAGCAACCTAGGCGCGGACGAACATGAGGGACGGGACGGCAAAGTCGAATAATTAGAAACGCAAAATATATGCCGGGCATAGGGGTACAGGCCTCATTCGGTATGCACTAGAAGCAGAGCAAAGATAACAAGCAAGTATTTTTGATCAACTCAAAACTCCGTCGATGCCGTGTCAAGCACAGCGAGCAACACAGCCAACACCATCAATCAAATGCTAGCAGGAGGACATCACTAAGATCTCGTGGGCTCCGGCTTTGTAATACAGCAGCTAGCAGTGAAGTAGCGCCTGCAAGCGTGATGGGATCGGGGAGAGAAAGAATGGAAGAATAGTCGTAGAAGCCGATCAGCTACCTAGCTACTACGGAGTAGCCACTAGCCACTGGGCCATTGTAGGATAAGATGGCCGGTAGAACGGGATCAGACAAAGAAGCAAAATACCAAGAAGAAATGGGGGTGGGCTAGATAGAAAACGGGGCGAAATATAAGGCGAGAGAAGCGAGAGAAGCGAGGAAGAGAATGATACATGTACACAATGCAGAACAGACGGGAAACAGCACGAAACCCGAAACCGAAAACCACTCCGTACTGAGTAGCGCGCAGGAGAAGCGAGAAGGATTCGAAGGACGCGGAAAGAGAGGAGAGAAGAGACTGTGGATGCGCTCACCTTCCAGAATGAGCGACTCTCCTGCCAGACACTGCATGCTGTAGGTGCATGCAGTCTTTATCTCACTCTGCAGCATGATTCGTCGTGGGTCGACACTCTGATCATACTGGGCCATATTGGACGACGACGTCTCGAGCACCGAGATAGGTAACAAGTAGGCAAAAGTAGCCAAAGTAGCCAACGTAGTGAAAGTACTTGGAAAAGTAGAAAAGAGTAGCACAAGGCGCAAGGTATTGTCGGTAGAGCTCCAAACAGAGCCCACGCTCGCGGCTGTTGGGTCGGGGTCGATAGCCATATGGGTAAGAGCCCCGAAAGGTGGCAGGGCCATGGTCGTATCGAGTTCTGTGTCTTCTCAGAGGGTCGCCCCAGGCATTTGAGTTCTTGCACAGAGTTTTCTTTTGGGATTTCTGGTTAGAAAGTCAATCAAGGTCCCGTTCTCCGACGCTCTATTTTTCCACGGCGTGGAGAGCTGCAGGTAGCTAGCACGAGCCTCTCCATTCTCCATGGTTGGCACCGCGCAAAGACGCACTCGGGGTGGTTTAGGATGCCTGCAGAGTCGGAGAGTAGGGGTGGGGTGCAGGCAGAGAGGAGCAGGGGGCTTGTCGATACTCTGTGAGAATAGCTACTGTACAGAGTACTGTCTGTCTGTCCTCGTTTACCCGTACGTGCCCCCCAAGCAGCCCAGTAGGTGAGCATTGGCGATTTGTTCGCCCACGCTGCAGAATGCCGATCCTCGAAGCCTGGAACCGGAACTAGAACTGGAACTGGATGGATATAGCCGCGCACGGGGCAGCAGCAATAATGTGGTATCCACGCGCTGTTACAGAACCAAACCCAACAGGGCTTGAAAATGAAAAAAGCTGTCTTGGTTGATAGGCTGCCGCGATGCCTCCGGCACACGTCAGTAGTGCTGTTTGCATATAGTGCAAGTGCTAAGTGCTGAAGTGCATGCCCGGGCAATGATGCACAGCTGCACGACTGTTGTGCACAGAGTAGTCGGGTTTGCGCCCTGTGCCGCTGGAAATTAGATACACCGAGAACTCTGCCAGAATAGGCATGTCTCGGTCATAGCATCGGGCACGCACCTTCACCGAGGCCCGTGACTACGAGCCCGGTCAGCTGGTCGTGTGGCTATGCGACGTACCAAGTCTGAGTGTCTTTGCCTCCCTTTCACGCTGCCATGAGGACGCTTGCTCTTGACACGGAATCTCGACACACTGAAATGAGAAATTGAAACAGTGGTAGCAGGAGGCATGCAGAGTACTCTGTGACATTGCGGAGACAAGGCTGCAACGCTGTAATACTCTGTATTACTCTGTCGTCCATTGGGGGCGGCTTCCCTTTCTCGTCCTTTCTCCTTTCTCCTCCCTTGCCAGCTCGGCACCTGTTTCTGGTTTCCCTACAGGGCTTTCCACGAACCACAGGACCACAAGAATAGAGTGTTTGGTCTGGCGCGAACCCGTGGTATTCATAAAGTTGGTACGCACCCGTCCTCCGGCATGGCAGAGACTCTGCAAGCAAGACGACTCCTGGAGTTGGAAAGCAGAGCGCATCGGACAGGGCATGGGAGAGCTGAACAGTGACTTACAGACTTGCACAGATGATGTGGCGGGCTGGGTTTTGCGGGTCACGACGAGTTGGGGTGGCCTGTCACTTGGTGGCTGTTCACGTCGGCTCGAAGCCATTTTGGAAATGTCAAAATAATGCCAAACAATATTTCACCGTAAATGTGTGTGTTCGATTACTCATCACTGCTACGAGGGAAGGTGTAACCGTCATGAATATATATATGCTTTGGGAAGGCGCGACCAGTACAAACTGACAGTCGGCCATCACCACGCCCAGCTTAGTGGGCATCGTGTTTTCATTTGAAATAAGCTGTCGAAAATACAAGGTGAGCTATATCACGGCAATAGTTTACATCTATCATTCTATTCTAATTGCTCTAATTCAGATTCCCCAAGTACTGCAATAAGAATATAGTTCCATCTGATACCGTGGTGCCAGAGTTCCTTCCTGTTTTGGAAGGAAGAAGCACGATCAAAGCTGCAAGGCGGGCAAGTATCGCCTGCCGCACCTGCCGAAAGCAGACAACCGCCTCTACTTCCAAGCAGCTTTGCTTTTGACTATTTAAAATGGGAAGGTGGCCGCTCTCCTTGTAAACGGAGTAATATATATGTCTTATGTAAGCTTCGTTACTAATGCAGTTGCACGACAAGCCAGCCCTGTGTATCGACAACATGGATTGGGGCTGACAGGCGCATCATCCCAGTGCTCTTTATGCATGCTGGTGCGCTTTCCAAGCCGTGCATCGGAGAATTCTCGCCGGTGACTAGCGGCGATCTTCCTATTATTGCGATGTGGTGTTTTGTGTCTTGAGTCTTGAGTCTTGTGTCTTGTGTCTCTACGGCCATTGTTTCCTTGGTTCTTCAGTCCCGTGGTGCAGAGTCTCTTGTCTGTTTGCCTGCTGCGACTTGGCCTGCGCCGGTGCTATTCGCTGTACTCGACAGATGATGCCTGCTGTCTCATGCTGTGCGGCGTCCTCGGGCATGCCAACACGATGAGGGGTGGTGTAGAGGATGGCGTGGAGGATGTTGTAGTGCGCGAGTTCCGGCCACTGAGACCATGGAATACATCACATGCCCGTAGTAGATCAGGCCAAGCGGATTAAGACGGTATATAGGAGACCCATGTCCCGATCTATGATCCTCCATCACACTGGCTTCCGGCATCCGCTGGGCGTCTGGCACTGAGGAGAGGCCGACGTGGACTTTGAGAAAGTTAAAGTGAGTCTAGAATGTACATGACATATAACACGAGTACGTGGCGGTAACAACGTCGATCGACCATGCACATGACTTGTACAGCGCTGACAGTGGCAGTGGCAGTGGCCGTGGCAACGTACGATAGCACTGCCGACACATGTGCACCACGACAACAACAGCACAAGGCCGAGCTCGTTCATCGGCTACTATATGCATCCCGAGTCTAAGTGACCACTGTGAAATGTATTCCTAGTACTGATTTAGAGCTGCTACTTCTCGGTTTTCAAGAGATCTGGCCGCGGGCTGTTTCATCGTCACCAACCCTGTTTCTCGTGAGATCCGAGAACGTCCAACCGGGGGCTGTGCGGCTATGCAATATGTGCCGGAAATAGGGACGTGATCATTGTCTGATCTAGCGTTTTGTTGGTTTGGATCTGCCGTGCATATAGTCTTGGGTTCGATGGAGATTTGTCGAAGGAGGTTTGACCCGAAAATAGCATCATGTTGGGCCCCTGTTGCGGTTTCGCTCGGACCGCTGGTTTGAGGGGGCATGCTTCCCCAGTTTCCGATCAACCGGGCTGCCAGAGCTGCAAGCTGTAAGCTGCAAGCAGAAGAAGCATACCAGGCAGAAGAGGCACCTACTTCCACAGACCCCAGACGCTGTCAGGAGAACTAAGCATTATGTGGCGGCGGAAGCATCGAGTTTAGCATGTGATGTTCTCAGCCCACAAGGCAGAAGATGAAGACGACAGAAGACGACAGAAAGACGACAAAATCAGATCAGCTATATACATGCACATCATACATTAATCTGGACAGAAACAGAACTATCAAGCTAAAGAACCTCGTAAACATCATCCAGCATGCGCTTTAACACGCCTTGCGAAACCGTAAAACTGTAGAAATCAACCACAGAATACCATATAAAATCATGTCGTCTTCTATAAACCTCCGCCTACTCGTCGGCTTCGTCGTCGTCGAGCAGGCCCATGCGCCCCTGCAGTCGCCGCTCGCCCAGGGCCCGGATCTTGGTGCCCAGCACACTGCGGCCGTACCGCTCGGCAATCTTGCTCGCCGCCTCAATCATCTTGCCGTTGCTGTCGCGCATCAGCCGCACAATATCCAGCGCACGCATGCCGCGCTCCTCGCCGGCACGGCACTCGAGCGCCAGCAGCTGCAGCAGCGTCTTGTCGGCCTCGAGCTCGAGACGGGCCAGCGACGTCCTGGTCGCGTACATAGAGCCCTTTTCGCCGCCGTTATCGACGCGGTCCTGCAGCTGGGCCGAGTAGACGCCGTGCAGGACAAAGTTGTGCTCCAGGCGGCGGGCCTCAGCGGCTTCAGTGGCGCCCGCGTCGTCGCCATCGCCATTCTTGGCGGCCTCGTCATCGCCTGTCGCCGAAGCCCCCAGAGGCACGGCAAACTCAAACTCGGAAAGCAGCGGCCGAGGAAAGTAGGGGTACTGGTCGCCGCCCTTGAGAATGATACAGTGAAACTTGCGGTCGGCAACAGCAATGGGAAAGTATGTCTCGTGCTTGCGTCCCGAGGCCAGGCGCGACATTTGCGTCGTATCCAGCAGAGGCACCCAGGATGCCCGCGATGGCTGCCGCCAGTGCAAAAGAGTCAGCAGCGTGCCAGTCGAGTCGTAAATACACGGGTCCTATACAGTTAGTTAGTTTTTTGCTGGGACAAATACAAAAGATAAAAAATAAAAAAGGGCAAAGGAGGATACATACGCCCTCGTCGGAGAAGAATATGGACTGCACAGTTTCACCGGCAGGCAGCGCGACCGTGTCCTCGTTCTGGCAAATCTCGTCGCGCTGCACATTCTCAATTGTGTACTGCAGACGCGCCGTGCCGTCGGGGGCCATGGGCCCGTTGCCCAGCGTCCACACATAGTCGCGCCAGCTCGCACAGGTCACGATGGGCGTGTTCTTTGGCCGGTACACCCGGTAGGGGACACCAAACAAGGTGTAGACGCGCACGTAGTCGGCGCTCGTCACAACCGTCACAAACGACGTGCTCAGGGACATGGCAACAACAGACTCGCCGGCCGGCAGTGCTGTGCGCCAGTCGACACGCTGCTGGGTCCACGACTCGTGCGGTCGGTAAAAGACCATGGAGGGAGTATCGCCCTTGGGCGGGCATGAGAAGAGCGTACCGTGCTCGTTCAAGCACGCCTTGTCGTAGAGGAATGTGTCGGTAAAGTGGAAATCGCGCTGGAACTCGCGGTCGTAGAACTCGACAGTCACCGTGTAGTGGGCGTCCTGGTCGACAGTCCACACGACACCGACAAGGTTCAGGCACAGATACTTGCGGTTGCCACGCCACGGTGTTGAGCCGGGCTGGAAGGCTGGGTGGTACGTCGGCTGCCATTGTACACGCCCATTACCACCACCGGCGCCTGCTGGCCGTTTTGCGCCCGACTGAGGCCCGCTGCCGTCGTGTGGCCGTTTCAGACCATTGGCTCTGGCCGCTGTGTAGCCCGCGCCGTCGTCGTCCTCCACGAACCCATCGTCGTCCTCATCGCCCATGTCGTAGTCTCCATTGAGCTCGCCCATGAGATCCTCGTCCAGTTCGTCACCGTCGCTCAGATCGGCTTCCAGTCCCGACCGATTTGATGGCTTTTGCCCATGCTTGCCGTTCTGGTTTTGTTGCGGGCGGCGCACAAGGCCCTGGTTGCCAGACGTCTCACTTAATGGGTCGTGGATAAAGGGGCTGGGTTGTATAGGCAGGCGCAGCAGCACGGAGTACTGGCTCGTAACAAAGTCGGGGCAGATGTACACCTCACCCTCGCTGTTTGTAAAAGACAGCAGGTTGTTGGTCGGATGCCATGCAATGTCCAGCACGCCACTGTATTCGTAGCGAGCAGCAACGCTCTGCGACTTGGTCTCCCAAATCAGAATCTTGCCGTCCCTTCCGGCAGAAGCAAGCAGGGCGCCGTTCGGAGACCATGCCAGTGCCGTGATGGCGCCTTCATGGCCATTGGCAAACACGCGCTGCTTCTCCCAGTCGTGCTTGGAGACAACCTGGATATCACGGGTCGGCGTGGCTACGGCAAAGGACCGGCCGTCGGGGTGCCACGCAATCTTGTTGGTCGCCTCGTCACTGCCCTCCAGGCTGCCAATAATGCCGTCAATCTTGCGAATCAGTGCCGGGTCGCCCTTGTCCTTCTCGGCGGCGGATTCTTCGTCGTCATCGCCGTCGCTCTCGGTCATGGAGTATACATAGATGATGCCGTCGTTGCAGGCCACAGCGACAGTGCGGCCCTTGGGGTCAAAGGACACGTGCTTGGCGGGCTTGTTGTGTGCGCGAAGACGGCGCACAATCATATTGTCCTGTGTGTTGATGATGCGCACATCGTACTCGTCACTGGCCACGGCACACCAGAGGCCATCGGGCGAGAGGGCCACGTCGCGCACGGGCAGGGTAACGCGCACCAGAAAGCTCTCAAAGGACTGGGAGTCGAGCGAGTAGAGGCTCACGGAGCCGTCCTCGCAGCCGACAATAAATGTTTCGTTGGTGACGGCGACAGCCACATTGTTGTCTGGCACATCGTCAAAGTTGGTGGGCTCGCCGTCGAAGCCCGTCTTGTACAGGCGGATGGTGTTGTTGGCGCCGACGGTGACCAGGTGGCGGCCGTTGGGTGTGTAGGCACAGCGTGTGATGCCGGCAATATGAGCCGGGCGCGGCCTAGGGCGCGACGCCAAAGAGGACATTGCGGGAGGAGGTCAAGGTCGTGATCGCTGCCGTGATCGATGCCGTCGACGAGGATAGCCGAGGTGGGTAATTAGAAGGTTGAGAAGAATGCAAGCTTTGGCTGAGATGGAGCTTGGATTGAGCCAGCGAGGTTGTCGAGATCGGGACAGCAGTATTGACTGATATTGCCTTGTTGATGTCAAGTGTCGCCAAAAGGCCATCAAACATGTGCCCTTGAACTGCCCTGAATCGCCTTGGATTTGCACCTTGGGACGAGGTGCCCACTAAAATCGCGGTCGTGTTAGCTGTCGGCTGGGGAGACGCGACTGGACGCGTTTCTCTTTAATGCTTTATGGCTTTAATTGGGTCGCACTGTGACTTAGAGGGGTGCACCAAACGGGTCGATTAGCCCCACTGTATTCCCGCATTTGTCAACATCGTCGGCCCGTCGACAGCTGTCCCGCAGAATATGCTAGATGCTGGCCATATCGACCCCTATCCAGGCAGCCCTCAATCGGTGTTGATTCTCATGAGATATCCAGGCAGCCTTAATTGATGTTGTATTGATCGTGCTCCAAAAAGCCAGGCAACCTTTGACCAAAACTCAGGTCACATCAAGCCCATAGGCAGCAGGGAAGCAAGGTGTTTAAAGAAGAAGAAGAGACGAGACGAGAAGAGAAGATATCAAAATTATATCAAAGTCTATTCAAGTTGTATTCACCAATCTCATCTATTTCATCTTTCTCATTTCATCTCATATATATTCATAATTTTTTGTTTCTGCAACCACTCAAAATGCAGTCGTCCGACCCCCAGCGTTTTTTTGAGACAGAGTAAGTCATATCTTCAGATGGACATCAACGAACTGTGAATGCTGACATCTCCAGTGCTGCCCAGGAGCTGAGAGAGCGTCGGGCTGCCAAGTCGTCCAACAAATACGGCAACCCCGTGGCGCTCAAGTCCAAGGTTCTCGCCGTCCTGGCCGATCCCACGTCGGCATCTCATGTTTTCGTCGCCGAGTCGGCCGGTTCGGCAAGACGAGTCAATGTCGACGACACCGACGCTGACTCCAAGGCTGCATCGTCCAATGCATACCGCGGCCCGACGGCGCCGGTGACGTGCCTGGCCCTCGGCGGCCCGGGCGGCAAGACCTTGTTTGCCGGCTGCTGGGACAAGTCCGTGTGGTCGTTTAATCGCGATACCCGCCTGCCCGGCACCAAGTTCACAGGACACACAGACTTTGTCAAGGCTGTCGTTGCTGGCCGTCTGGGCGGAAAGGACGTCCTGATTTCAGGCAGTGCTGACAAGAAGATCATCGTCTGGGACGTGGCCTCGGGCAAGCGGCTACACACGCTGGCAGACAGTGGCCCGACTGTCAGCGATCGTCAGAGCATGCTTGCCGTGCAGGATCTGGCCATTGATCCCGTGGCCACGACGGCCGACGAGATTCTGCTCGTCAGCGCGAGCAGCGACCCTCACATTCGCCGCTGGCGCGTGCGGCTCGACAGCTGGGAACAGGTGGTGGAGAGCGTGGACAGCGAGGGGGATGCAAAAAAGGCATCCAAGAGCTTGCTGGCGCACGAGACAACCGTCTACAAGGTGGTCTTTGATGACTCACACTACACGGGCGATGGCGACGACGATGAAGAGGTCGATCTGTGGACTTCCAGCGCGGACGGCACAGCCAAGTGCCTTTCACGGATGCACGGCTTCAAGCACAATGCCAGCGGCGAGGGCAACACCTACCAGCACGGAAACCATGCCCGGTCGGTGGCCGTCACAGATGCATGGGTTATTACTGCCGGTCGTGACGAGGACCTGCAATACTGGGACCGTGCCGGCTCGTCGGACGACAACAGCAACAGCAGATATGCCACCGTCACTGGCCACTATGACGAGGTGACGGATCTTGTTGTGCTGGCAGACCGCCGCCGGCTGTGCAGTGTGAGTCTGGATGGCACAGTGCGCACATGGCCTCTCGCAAAGGCAGAGCTGGACGCAGTTATCAAGCAGCAAGAGGAGGACCTGGCGAAGGCTGCCGCTGGCATTGCTGCTGTCGAGGAGGCCAAGCCCGAGGAGGAGGAGAAGGGCCTGATGACGGCCGAGGAAGAAGCCGAGCTGGCTGCTCTGATGGAGGATGACTAGACAGCAAGTATATGAATTATAAAAGTAATTGATTGTAACAATAGTCAAGGCATACTCACCAGAGAGAGGTATCTTTCTGGTAGACGATGTCAGCACAGTGTGTATATTGTATTATTAGCACTGTACATGATAGTCTTTTAATGCAGCCCGCAGCCTCACTTGAGCTCACCCAGGCTTACCCAAGCTCATCTTACAACAACATCAGATCACAATATACCTCAAAATGCAGACCCGGAGACCGCCGCGTCCCCAGTTGACTCACTTCTTATGCATCCCGCTCGCTACGCCGGCTGCCCGGCCACAGCTTGTGAATAGCCTCGCTACGTTCCACGCCGACGTCGCAGCCACTACAGTGTCCATGACGAGCGGCAGCACAGGCGGCGCCAACAGTGCCAACGACCGCAATGCAACAACGAGGCGAAGCTTTCTCCCCAAACAAGCACTGCGGCCAGTCGGTACACTCCACCTCACGCTCGGTACACTGAGTCTCGAGGGCGATCGTCTGGCCCAGGCCATTGAGCGCCTCGCGACACTTGCACCAGCCACTCGTACCCCTACTTCAGTATCCGCAAAGACAGCTATAGGCCTCCGCGGCCTGAATTCTATGCAGCCGCCCGCAAGGTCGTCTGTACTGTATGCTTCGCCCGTGGACATAAGCACCGGCCGGCTAGCAGCAGCTGGTGGCCCCTTTCTTGAGCTGTGTGAGCGTGTACGGGCAGTCTTTAAGGATCTAATGGTTGAAGACGAGCGGCCTCTGCTGCTGCACGCAACCATTGTCAACACGGTGTACATTGGCAGTGGTGGCCGCAGCAATCGAGGCGGTCGGGGCGGTAATGGTGGGGGAAGAGGCGGTCGCGGTGGTCATGCTGGCGGCCGGGGCGGAGGCAAGATCACCTTTGATGCCCGTGACCTCATCGAGCAATACGAAGATTTCCTCTGGATGGAGAACGTCGTCATCGACAAGGTGGCGCTGTGCAGAATGGGTGCGCGAACAACAGCCACGGACGAGTTTGGGGAGGTGGTTGATGCTGCATATCCCGTCGAGGCAGAGGTGTCGGTATAGTTGGAGTAGTGAAACTATAAATGAATCAAAAACAAGTTTATCTTTCGTAGCCTTTATAATTTGTGTAGTTTATTATATTCATCTCTCTTTTTTATTTTTCCTTTCCCTTCCTTTTCTTCTTATTTTTTTTCTTATTTTTTTTTTCTTATTTTTATTTTATATTTTTAAAATTATCTCCTCTAAATGCCGTTTTCTTTTTGACGAGTTAAAAGGATTTCTCATAACAATGCAATCCTATTAAAAATATCCAAAACAGAATTGACTGAAGTTTTGTATCTTCATCATGACCTCCAAAAACGGCTTGTCAGCCCTGTCGGCTTTGCCTACCAACACTCTTTTAGGTAATACTGTTGGGTGCCTTGGCTGACCCGCCCCGTCATTGCTGCCTTGCCCCGCGCCCAGCTCCTTCCCGTTCTCATCACTCTAGCTCTGTCATCTCATCTCTCAGGCATATCTGCTCCACAAGTCACGCATCGCACCTTCCGTCTTACTCTTCTCGCGTCGTCACGTTCTTACGCCCGAGCGCCCGGTCCACTGCATCCAATTCTGACCGGTCGCACCTTCCTTCTTTCTGCTCTTCATCCCACCGCTCCTCCCCTCCCGGGAAGCCTCGCCTCGTGTTGATACGCTTAAGTTGACCTCACCTCTTCTTAACCACCTTTAAACACCCTATTATCGGCGTATTTGTGCGGTGTCAACCCAATTTACCGACAGCACTTATTGCACCTAGCTAGCAGAGCCATGCTTGTCAGGTCTCTCTGCCTCTATCATATTGATATGTTATGATGATTTTATGACCTGCATTCTGCCATTTCCTGCATCGTACGCCGCCCTCTCATCCCGCATCATCACTCCCTTTTGCCCCGAAACCTCAACGACACCTTTGATACTGTGCGTGAATGCCACTTGCCATCTAACGCACCATGCTGAACCCTCCCTCTACAGGGGCTAAGGCCTCGTCATCAGCATCATCAATATCATCGTTGGCATCTTCTTCGGTCATCTCATCAACATCGGATGTGCAAGCCGGCGAGACTGTGTCACCTCCACAGGCACTGTCAGATACCGGTTCATCAGCGACAGCATCACCAGGGGTTTCCAAAACGACACCCCCACGGCCGTCTCGGACACCGCCCGTGACTGCTGCATCTTCTACTACACCCAGCAAGGCTAGGTCCAGCAGCCGGAGTAGTAGCAAACGCAAAGTTGGAGGTGTCACTGGAGCAGCGTCGTCCTCGCATGTCTTGAGAACAACATCCACGGCAAGTGCCGTTGCAGCTTCACAATCAGGCATGAGCAGCAGTGGTGGTACTCTAGCGGGTGGAAGCAGCATACACAGTATCAACAGCATCAACAGTGGACCTCCATCTCCTCGAAGCATAAACAGCGTGCACAGCGGCGCCAGCAGCATAATGATAGCTCCGCCGCCCCGGGTAGCTCTTGGTTCTGGCAACCAGAGCCCGCCCATAGGCCCCGAACCAAGCAGCGCCTCCAACACTAGTGGCGGCGGCGGCAGCAGTGGCTCCGCCAATGCCGCGAGTGGCCCCATAGGCATCCCAAGCGGCTCTGGTAGCAGTGGCACTGCAGGTGGTGGTGGTGCCGGTTCAATAGCCGGCAATGGTAGCAAAGACGCACAGCTACACCACTTTGTGTATACTGCAAATCACCATAAGCACCATCAGCGACATCATGGCCACCATTCTGGTCACCAACACCAACACCACAGTATATCTTCCGTATCCTCGGTGACATCATCGTCTGTGGCAGCGGCAGCGGCAGCGTCGCTCAACGCGTCTGCTGCATCGGCCCAGTTGGTGCGCGAAAAGGACATGCGCATTGCCCAGCTGGAGCGCGAGCTCAAGATCATGGAAACCGAGTTCACGCGCGAGCTCGACAAGCTCAGCAAGGCCGAGTCGGAGGCGGCCACATTTTGGCAAGCCAAGCACAACCGACTACAGCAGCAGGTCTCGCACTCGGACACGGCGTTCCAACTGCTCCGGGCCGAGGTAGAGCTGCGCGAGGCGGAGCGGACGGAGCTGCGTGCAGGCTGGGAGGACATGCAGCGTGCGGCTCTCGACCGGGAAGAAGAGATGCGCGCTCTGCGCAATCAGGTGCGGGGGCTCAAGGAGTGGGTGAGCACATCCACACGCACCGACGGACAAGTAGCCAGTGACGAAGTATTTGGCGACGGCGTGGCCCGACTGGCCAACGGCTTGCAGAATTGGGTCATTGTTCATTTCCGGCGTGCCAAACTAGGTAAAGTAGTCACCCACACGGCATGGCCTAGTTGGGTCTCATGCTACGCAATGCTGACGTTTTTATTTTCTTTATTCTCTTCATATCGCCTTTATCTAACCTTTTCAGACCTGGACAAGGCAGGAAAGACGGCTCGTGAAGAACTTGCCAAACTCGTGCCAATGTACGAGGGCCTGATGCATTCGTCCAAGCTCCATATGCTGCAGTCGGCGGTGTCGCGCATATTTGTCGAGCTCGTCTTTGAATCTTACTACGTGGGACTATCGTCTGACCAGGCCTCCCAGCTCATGGAGGTCGAAGCATTTCTCAAAAAGTTTGGTATGTCGGGCTGCCATTGCTCGCCCTGTTTGTTTTTCCTAGTTCAAAAAACCCCATCCCCCATCCCCCATCCTCGAACCGTCTCCCACCTCCCAATCCCTCTCTCTCATCTCACCTCTCGTCTGCTACATACGGATTTATCCTCCTATTACCATGGCCTGTTGTGAATTCCCCGTGCCCTTCCGAATCCCGTCAATATCTTTATCGTTCTTCGCCCCACCTATGCCATTGGCTTGTCTCACTCTAAATATCAGCTTGGTCACACCTTCCTTTTTGTGCTTAAATTATGGGCGGCACACCAAGTCAACCATCTCCGATTCAACTCCTATTTGTCCATACCGGTTGCATTTGTCTCATCTTTGTTATAGCTCAAAGTTGCAATCGAAAAGTGAAATATATCACACTCGATATCACCCATGTTCTGACATATCCCAGCCGGCACCGCCGAAGCCATCAATCAGTGGCGCTCTCTTACATTGGCCATTGTCAGCAAAGATGCAGGCCAGCAGCTGCAGGAGCACACCGCCAATTTAATAGAGAGTGTCGTGGCCCGTGTCAACGGTCTTCTAGATGCCGTAACGGCCGGTTCTGCCGCCAAAAATGAGGCACGGGACCAAGCTCTGCGCCAACTTGTAACGAGCGCCGTGGATCTCGCACGCTTACTGGTGGCACAAAAAGCCATGTTCCGCGTAAACATGCCGTCTGTGGTCCCGCATCAGCAAGTTTTCTTTGACGCTGCGACCATGGAGGATATTGGAGGGGGTGGAGACGATGACGACGACGCCGGTCTCTCACAGCGCGAGATATCATGTGTCGTCTTTCCCGGGATCATCAAGCGCGGCGACGAGACCGGAAGCCAGCTGCAATACACCAACGTAATCTACAAGGCAAGGGTACTGTGCACATCCGAATAATAGAGTGCTGCGAGTTCAGCCAGCGGGGACCCGGGAACCAGGATATTGCTTGTGTGCTAAAAATCGTTCGGGCCCAACCAAGGAAAAGCAGAGCCTCATTGTATTATTAGTAATCAGATTATATGCGTCAGCATGACTGTGCGTTAGTAGATTAATCAAATACGAGGTAATGCGTGATTGTGCATTACCTCACGTACATATGTACTTGGCTAGTGCAATCATATTTCAGTTCAACAATGGGACGCTGCCGACTGACACCACCACCTGCACAAATTACAGCACTTTGCGAACATGCACACGGTGGGAAACGGACTATAAAGCATGGCAAACTCGGACAGTGCCGACTGTGAGCATAATGGCTGTGAGTCGTGTTTGGTAACTGCCGGGCGTGCTTGAGAAGCGTGCGCCGACAATATGGCGGAGAAGGCCAATGGAAGACGCGGCGTGACGATGGCGACGACGGAGACTATGGGCATTAAAGAAAATATAGTCGAGACGGCAAGCTGTGGTTGCCAATAAATCATAGGGAAAACAGTGCCCTATGAAAAGAAAGCGGCTGACAATGAACCAACGAAGCCGTGCATCGTGCGGTAGCCGGTCGCGAGCAGTCTTCGGGACCTTTTGCCCATCTTTCCTGTCCATACTCGTCGTCTTATCTTTGCCTCGGAATTGCCTGAAAGTGAATTATAGCCAGGTATTCGGCTTGCAGAACAATCCTTCTATCCCCGGCGCAGACTTATTTTTTGTTTTTACTAAGGCTGTCTCCTCCGACTTTCGCACAAGTTCTTTTTTATTAACTTTGCACCAGGGCCGATCCGAGCCGCTTGTGATTTATTCTTGGGTGTGAAATATAGCCTGTTCGGCGCGTCTGGTTATTGCGTTACTTTTGCGCAATTGTCCGTAGTAAAGCGTCGGCCAAAATGGGGGAGGGTGCAAGGTGCAAGATGCAAGACGCAGACAAGACAGTCTCACACCCCTCGGCCTGTTCTTTCGGGTTCTCCGCGGTTACCCGATACATGCTCGGTCGGGGTTTTTGCTGGCACCCAACTATCTGTCCTGATTAATCTGCTAGCCGCCGCATCCCCGTCAATTTGTTTGATTTGCCGATCTGCTGTTTTGTTGGCAATGCTTTGCTGACTTTTCCAGAGACGTTCCAGACGTGTCTTTTGTGGTCAAGCTGTAGTTGGGCTCCTCCGGCATTGCTTTTCGTGTTTTTGATTTCTTCTTTGGGAGTCCTTTGCCTTGTCAATCCGCGCTCGAGGTCGCGTTGCATTAGCCTATTACAGTCCGGCCATGCAAAAAACAAGACAGCATTAGCCATTCCTGCAGTCTTCTGCATATAGACACATTCTCTTTCCTTGTAACCTGCTTGCAGGTTACATGTTGTGGTCCATAGCGCTTCATACCCTGTGTGCTATGCCTATTGCAGTACACTGCAGGAAACCAACAGGCAACGGCATTCTAGCTGGTATTAGAGTTGATAAAAGAGGGGGGTGTAGCCAGTGGACAGGCCACGATATGGCCTGGCTTATATTGTCGATGTGTCTGTGCCTAGGGGGCACACTCACTGGAACACTTGTTAGCTTGAAGTTTTGCGATGCACACCATGTGCCACGTAGATTTCTACACCTTGCCGTCGTTGGGCTCCTCAATGGATCGCGCTATTGTCCGTACCGCACCGCATCGTATTGCATCGAATCGAATCGTATCGTACCGTACCGTACCCGAGACTCACACGTCATCTCGCTTTAATTGCCTTTTGGCACACCGCTATTGCTTCAGGTCAATGTGCTTCGTCGAGAGGATCGGGCTATTGTCAGGCTGTGCCCGGCTCGGACTGAACTCAACTTACATACTATATGCTCTGCAATATAAGTGATACGCGGATACTGTCTTATGACCTTGTTCCAATTATACGGCTTGCGGGATCAAGGCCGAAACTCTGTGCTTGGGCTCCGCACAAAGGATTCGAGGCCAACCGAGGGCAAGATGAAAGCTTGTACTTGCTCATGAAGAGGCTGAAAACATCTTTTTTATGGTATATCGGGCACACTTACTAGAAAGCAGTGCTGAGGACACCACCTTCTGGCACACACCGTGCGTCTTCGCTCTCCTTCGCTCTCCCGAGCAGACGGCTAAGGGAAGTAGCACTGGCCTGTCAGAAAACCACCCGCACACTTCAAGGGGCAGCGAGTAGCACTGTTGGGCCGAGCTGGGCTTTCCCTCCCATGCCGCCTTCCAGGTCCGAGGGGGGGTGGCTGTATTGGACGGAATATGGAAAAAAGTTGCCTCGTGATGTCCCTTCTATGTGACGGGTGAATACCTCATGCAAGAACCCCAGGAAGAGACCTTTTAGTGCTTGTCCTGGGCCGATAGGTACGCACTCCACACACGTGTATCGTTCTGATTGATGTGGGAGTGAGGCTCTATTGACAAATACCTGAGCTACACGCACAGATAATATATACCTGTCCAACTGTCAAATAGAAACGAGCAGTGTTAGCGGGGGCCACCTGTTTGAGTTTGAGCGAGATACTGACCGAATAAAGCCTCCAAGAAATAATAGCTCCGTGCCGCCTTGGTACGCGTGCTGTAAGTCGTGATTTGTTGTAAGAGCTGTATTGTGAGCGTGTCTCCCCGCTGCACACTAAGGCCGCATCGTTGCCAGCAGGAGCTCTTATATCTCGAGCTGCCCACTCTCCCTGATCTCTGGTCGGCTGGCCTCTCATTTGAGCTTTCCCGCCAGTATTGTCTTTTTGTTGCTGTTTCCTCAGATCTCAAAGTCTTATTCTCATAACTTTTGAAAACTTCTTCTTTTGTCTTCCTTTCCTTTTCCTCTTCTTTAAAATCTCTTTTCTTCAAACTCTCTTTTCAAACCCCGCGTTGGATCTGCCACTATCAGACCAACACCACCTCCCCAAGTTCGACACAAGCTACTCCAGTAGCCTCTGTCTCTTCATGGCCACATACAATGACGGAAGTGGTAAGTGAACGTCTTTGAATAGCTTATTGACACTTGTGAACAAAGCTAACGCCTATCAAGAGGCGGAAGGCTACTCCTACGCCACCCCACAATCGGTGCAGAGCGACAACCATATGTCTGATGTGTCCATGATGACCGGAAAGCACAAATCCCCTGGGATGCTGCAAGAGGGAAACTACATGGGCACAGGCCAGCAGGCATCTCTGGCACCTTCAGAATCTGTCCAGCCCCACGATAGTGCTTCATATCGCGACCAAAACGGGTGGGCTTCCAACTCCAACAACGCGAGCGCAAATAGCCAAGCTGAATATCCTTCATCAGTGCAGCTTGGGCACGGACAAAACCTGAGATACTGTTTCTATGATTTCGAGGGTACCGGCTACTGCATGCAGCCTGGAGACTGGACAAAAGAACAATGGGTCGCTCACCTCATCGACTATCACTTGAACCATTTTTCAAGTCAAGAACTTCAGTGCTATCATTGCCAAAAGTCATTCGTTACCAGCTCGAAGAGAAAGTACGACGGCAAAGTCAAGGAGATGGCGAATCACGTATATGACCATATGATTGCCAGCGGCAGCAAAGAAAGCACGAGTCCAACGCCATCAAATGCATCGTCGGCCAGGTATGCCGGGACGGGAGCACAATTCCAGAGTGAGACCGGTGAGCATAGTGGTACTCTCGACGACCAACTGTAAATGGGATAAGCGAGTCGGAACAACGACGAATAGTGAGGAGGTGAGGCGAGGGCCGAACAAAGGTGCTGTGCATGTTCCGAAATCTGTGGCACACGGGGGTATCTTATTAGTGGAGGGCGCGGTTGCCGGAGATCATGAAGACAGAGATGAAGAGATGGAGAGATGGAGAGATGGAGATATGGAGATATGGAGATATGGAGAGATGGAGAGATGGAGAGATGGAGAGGAGAAGATGAGGAAGTGGTCGTGGAGATGGCAAAGCACAAGGCGATGCAGAAGAAGAGAAGAGTGAGGAAGATGGCATGTCGTTGAAATAAGGCGGTGGCCCTAAAACAGGGCGACACCGGTCCTTCCCCACATGCGGTAGTCGCGTGTAGTCTGGGAGCCTCGTGGCAGGTGGCGAGCGCGGGCCTATGATGTGGTCTGGTGGCACCCGCGCTCTTTGTACATACGTACATACCTTCCACGAGCTTTGTCGGGCTGACGGTGTGCGGTGTGTGCTATGGTCCCACTGGGCGTGCTTCCCAAAACGGCAGTAGTTGGCTGTAAGAGGATATATGCCACGCATGCGCTGGAGATCAATGCACCTGACCACTTGGGAAAGAGCATTGTTGCCGTTTCTGTCTGTCCCACATCCAATTCGCATCTCTATTTCGGGAAAGAGCAAGTAAGAACAGGAGCGGTACTCTCCGTCCAGTCTCATCTTGGCTATATCATCTTGGTTATCCTCTCCATGTTGGTTATTTCTTCTTCGGCCCATTTGGATTTTGGTCTTTTCTCCAGCTGTTTGTTATGCCCATTGCTTGTCTGCTGGTGCATCGTGAATTTTGACGGTATAAGAGGCCTCTGCTTTCGTCTTTCTTTTTTATTTTCTGCCTTCTTCTTTTCCTCCTTCTCTTTTGGTTGTTGTCTTTTGCGTTTGCTTCATTTTTTTGTATCTTCCTTCTTCTCTGCTTTTCCCTTCAAATTCTGCTACTCTTTCTTTCTCTCAAGCTCTATACTTCCTCGGCTTTTTTTCCTTTCTTTTTTTGCCCTATTTCCATGTTCATTCGGACAAGGGCTGGTTCGTTGTTATCTGTCCAGTTTTCTCTAGACTTTTGGATGTTTGGCGACGTAAATTGGTCCGGGATCTGGCATTTATTATGCATCATTTCCAGCTTTTTATGTTACCGGTTTTGCTTGTTTGTTCTGTATCTTGTTCTGTTCTGTGCTCGTCAACACATCCAAATTGCATACCCCCTTGATAGCCTTTCGGTAAAAGCTAACAAATTATGACGTTTCTTTTGCGTACCTCGCGTTGAACACCGTGACAGTTTGATAACATGTGTGTTTGTTGGTTCTGTTGGTCTTCTGGTCTGCGGGTCTGTGGTAGATGCTCTTCAACCCCGAGGCTCTAGATGGCCAAAGATATTCCATTATAAATACATCTTTTCAGTCAAGGTTTGCTCGTTCGCATATGCTTGGTAATAATTATTTGCCCCTTTGAAATGAAACGTTGTCAAGGCAAGACGTCAGCATTAGCCCATCCGCTGATGGTTCTCAGTAAGAATGCGCAGGTACATTTCCGCCTTTCCCCATCGGAAGATAAAGGCGTGTAAAAGGCGTTCAGACTCCGCAGATGCCTCCTTTTTTCTTTTTTTCTCTCATCATTATATGGTTCGGATTTGAACACGTTTCTTCTTATTAGGACATTTGGGTGATAAGAAAATAAGATATGCGCTTGCCTGATTTTTTTGGCAGCACGAAAAGGCGAAAACAGGGCTTTGCGTCGTGTTGGAGCTGCAACGGTTTCCGGTCCAAGAGCTAAGCCTCCTAGGCTAGATGTGCTGCGAACTGCGAACCGCGGACCGCGGACCGCAACCAGCCCTGCGCCCCCCAATGCCGCGAGAACTAAAATGCATCACAGATATTCTATTTAGCATCGCCACATTTAATTGTGTATAGTTGTGTATGCAAAATGAAAATACGCTCTAACGCTACCAAGTGAAACAATAAATAATGTCCAACTCCTTGTATACCAATAGGATTCAGTCAGATTCAGTCAGACTCAGTCAGCATCAGTGAAAGTCTGCTTCGACGCGGCCGTAGCGGACGCCGTCCACCTTGAGCTCAAAGCCAAGGCCAGCACTGTCGACAACCATCTCCAGCGTAAAGTCGAGATTGTCAAACTCCATGCCGCGTGTTGTTGTCAGCCGCGTAAAGAGGCTGCGCGGCACGGCGCCAAGATCGGTTGTCAGCGTGCACACGTGGATCAGCCCGTTGCCCTTGACGTTGGACGAACTGGGCCGCGTGTAGGCTTCGGGTGGCACATCGTCGGCACATGCAATCAGATCGTCCGTCACAATAAGCGACTGGCCCGGTCGGAAGTTGCGCGTGTAGTGAAAGGCAATGGGCGACAGCGGCGACATCGAGTCGTCCTTGGCAATGTGCCACTGCATGCGGTCCGACACCATCCAGCGCTCCCACAAAGGCGACCAGTAGCGCTCGCTGACCGAGTGTTTGGACTCGTCGTATACCGTCGCGTAGGACGTGCCGTAGTGGTAGCGCGCGCGCCGCGACAGGACCATGCTGCCCTCGAGACCCCGCAGCACCGCACCGCGCACGACGGCCGTCCATGCATACACTGGCTGCATAACCTCAATGGGGGGCACATGCTGAACACCTCCGCTAGCACCATCCACACCGCCACCGCCACCAAGTGACAAGCTGGCAATGTCGAGAGACGCTGCCGCTGCATGTGTCGGCCGCTCGCTATACGGAGGTGGAGGCAGCTGCACGGTCGACCCTGTATCGTGATTGACAAGCCCGCCACCTCCCACCCCGACTCCAGAATCAATGCCCGTGTTGATGCCTGTATCGAAAGTGCCGCTAAAGTGCCGCTTCAGTCGCCGGTACAGGTAGTCGCTCTGGCCAAAACCGCCGACCAAGATGATGCCAGACACAATCCCACCCTGTGCCCGCAGCTTGTCGACCTGGCCCTGCACCAGATCGCACACCTCTTGCACAATAGGCAGAAAGATATCCTGCACCTGCTCTGCAGTCATGACCAGGAAGCCTGAATCTAGGCCAGCCTCTTCGTCGTCCGCAAGACCAGGCAGTGGGATATTGACTTCTTGGTGCTCGTCTTCGTTAAAGTTGCGCTTGACAAACTCTTCAAAGTACCGTAGCCCCATCTGCCACGTCTTGCTCTTCTTGGTCTTCATCTCGTCGAAACGACTTTGGCCTAGCCGCTGGCATACGTGCTCCTCGAACCGGTAGTTCAGGAATGCACTGCCGCACAGCCCGCCCGTGCCCACGGCCGACTCCTCCACGCGCAGGGGCTTGAGCGAGATGATCTTGTACGCAATCAGGTCCACCGTGCCGCCACCGCCATCGCAAACAATAAAGTTGTCGCCCACATTCAAGTGATTCGGCTGGATTGCTTTAAGGGTATATACTGCCGCAGCCTCGGGCTCACTGATCATCTGGATCGTCGACCGGTCGCCCATGCCCGCACGCTCTGCCGCCAGCAATGTTGTGTTCTTGGCCGCATCAGACCACACGGCCGGGCACGTCAGTACAAAGTCCACACGTGTTGACGCCATGAACGATGCGCCATACCGCCGCGCCAGGGTGTCCATTGTGTGTTTGTACACCTGTGTCAGGTAGTCGGCAACCGCATCCACCACCGTCTTCTTGTAGCGGCTCAGCTGGGCTGCCGTCTCGAGCGGGCTCACATAGAACGGCAGCTTTTGTGTACGATCTAAAAATAGCTTGATACACCGCAGCCGCGATTCTTCCGGCTTGAACTGGAAACCCCAGCGCACCGTGGGTTGCGTCCCGGGCGGCGCATCGATGGGCAAATCGTACGTCATCTCGGTTGGCACCTTGTCGGATGTAATGCCGTTGCCGCCTGGCCAAGTCTTGATAATCTCAATATCGTCGGGTGTTGGTGTATAGACGGCGGCAACTCCAGAAAAGGTAGTTCCGAAATCAACGCCGACAATTAGACGGTCGGCGGGCGGGGTAAATTCGCGGACGGGTTCACGAACCGGGCCGTGGATAGCCTCGGCGGCAGATGGTCGGCTCGGTGTCGAGTTGCTTCCCCGGGTGGTGCTGGCACCAATGGCGTTACTTGTGTTGCTAGTACCGTTACTTGCAACTCCTACTATAGGTGATATAGGTGATGTCACACTATTAGCTTGGTTCGATCGAGTGAGTGAAGATGCAGACGCGTTGGTCGGTGGTGTGTTTTGGCCATAGCTGTTGTTGTTGTTATTAGAGTATACGCTACCGCTCCCTGATATTAAAGAGCCCGTTGAAATAAACGAGGCGAAGTTGGTCGGCGAGGGCCCAGTAGGATGCGGAGATGGTGATGGAGAGGACGGTGATGGTGAGGAAGTAGCCCCGCCATGACTGCCGCCGCTGCCGCGCGCATTGCCGGCTTTATATGCGGCTTGGTTGGCGGCTAATGAAGCAGCCGAAAGTGAAGTCGGAGTCAGTTGCAGTGGAGATGAAGACGAGTGGGACGAGTTGTAAGTCCGCGGCGGCGGCGGTGGCGGCGGTGACTGGACGCTTGAAGGCCCGGATCCGGCTAGAGCCGCAGTAGCTGCCGCTGCTGCTGTAGTCGATGATGGGGTGGGTTGCTGTGTAGAGCCGGCCGGCGGGCTTGTGTAATTTGCAAAGTAGTTGTTGCTTCCGGAGGACCTCTGCGCCGGTGGCGGAGGGGGTCGAAGAGGCCCACCACTGTTCATTGTATGAGGGGGTATGTAGGAAGTCTTAGAAGAAACTTGGTCCTGTGTCTCGTCCAGAACAGATTCTAAAGACTGATACTGGACAGAATAGTAGCAAATGCTAGGCTTGGTTTGAAGCCGAATTTGAAATCGAGTTTGAATTTTAAATGAACATGGAAGCGACAGAAGTGAGATTATGAATAAGAATGGGTGGGGGACGGCCGCACAGCTCTGTGTTTCCCAGACTACTGACTAAAAGCGGTGCAGGGCGGATTGACCAGGCTGACTGCCACGAGAGGTAGGGGAGGCAGAGGGTGGGTGGGGTTGTGCTGTCGCGCGTCAGCGGGTGTTCTTCGAACGGGTGAAGGCTGAACCGAGGAATATTAGTCCTACAGGAGACATTACAATCAAGCAAACGAGACGACAAAAGAACTTTGTTGTTGCAACGAATCAAGAGGGGAAGAACAACATTGCAAATCCTAATCAGTGACAAGTAATCACGAGAAAGAAATAGCCTCAACAATAGAGCTGTCGTCGATCTTAATTCTGTGCCTGGTCTAGGCACCGAAATAGTGCAGGGGGCCGGACATTGTGTTGTCGCAATGGGGGATAAATCGAGAAGGAAAAGAAAAGTCGGAAACTAGACCAAAGCAAAGGTACGTCAAGAGAAGAATAAGCATGTGCCCTCGCCCCATTTCCAGACGAATTCCACCGGGTATCGTTTGTTGCTGCCTGGCGGAGGGAGAGAGGATAGCTGCAGACGAAGACGGCGACAGGGAACTGGGGAAGCTGTCAGAGTAGCGGCGGCTAGCTTCTTAAAGCTTACCACCTACATAGTAGTGCGGGACAGTCCGTGGAGATGGGCATGCCGTTATCAGTTAGGGGCCAGGGCGGCAGCGAAACGAAAAGAAAAAAAACGAACATTACAAAAGGATTGGCGAATGCAAGCCCAGGTAGATAAGGCTGAAACTCACGGTGATTGAAATGAAGAGAGACTGAGTGGGAGCAGGACAAAGCTAGGCTGCCAATATAAACAGATCCAATTGATAGCTGACTGGCGTAGAACACGCCATGCCAGAGGTACGATACCAATGCCAATATGTAGACAATATGCCAAATAGGCCAAATATATGGACAGGAACGTAGATACAAATATAAGCAAAATGCAATCCTCGATAGATTAGAGAGAAGACCAAAGACACCATATCCAAACGATAACCAAAAAGCAGAGATATATTAGAGCACTCCAAGTACAGTTTCTTGGTGGCATAAGGCGAGGGGGCAGACATGCCGCGGCAGCAAAGAAGACCCAGCTTACCGATCCGGCGGTGGACGCAAAAGGTAATCGAACAAGTATAACAAGTGAACAATTGAGAGGAATTGGTAAATGAAGAAACTGAAATGAAAGTGGGAGAGCAAGCCATCCAATCTATGAGCAATAAAAAGATATATATAAACGGTGTGGCAGTAAACAGTACAAACAGATTCTGAAACATAAGCAAGCAGAAGAAAAACAAAGAAATAAGAAATGTAAAAGGGGTATTGAAGAGAAGCTTTCTTTTTTTTTTTGTCTGCTGGGTGTGAAAGCTTCCAAATAAACGAACGAACCGAAGAGAAAAATATAAAACAATCGCCATGCTGTGGTAATGTGCAGTCCCAAGTCGCCGCGGCGCGGATATTGCCAGGCGCACGCCGACTAGGAGGGGGGTATGAAGTGCATTCTGCAAAACTGTGCCAAAGAAGCAAAGATGAAAAGAAAGAAGAAGTGCCTGCTGGGGAAATCCCAAGACGATCGAACCCCAGGCAGTCTAGATACTAAAAGGGAGAAGTAGAGCAAAACAGCAAAGAACAGGCGACTGTCAAGAAGTGAGGAGTGTAGAGTGTATGAAAAAGAAAGTGAGGGCCGGTCACAACTGAGACTGGACGGCAAAGGCAAAAGACAGCAAGCATGAACAAGAAACAAGCCGAGGCGAGAAGCAGTGAAAGCAGTGAAGAACAGAAAAAAACTTTGCAAATAGTAGTAGAAACACCCAAGAGAACACCGCCTGATGACCGAATAGATAACGATATGACAAAAAGCTGGAAAGCAGAGAGCGGTAAGCAGAGAGCGGGAAAGAACTTTTTTGTGTGGAGTGTTTCGAGACCGCCCATCAAACAAAAAGTAGTAAATAGACCGTAAAAACACAGAGTAGTGAGCAATGTGCGCGACAAAGGAAATAATAAGATCTTGCTGACAAAGGAAAGGTGCGTGAATAGATATCACATATGTAGATGGTACTGTAATTGTTGTAGTTGTAATTCTTGACGGTGGCAAGAGATTAGAAGCGGTTGCCTGCAGCCCAGATACTTGCAGAAGCAGCCGCTGCCCAGTCGCTCTCATCGTATGGTGGTGTTGGTCTCTTGTAGTCGGACGTCTTCTTGCTCAGGTCCAGCGGCTTGGGTGTGACTGCTTCGGTGCCATCGGCAAACAGAACGTTATGACCGCTGGCCGAAGGTGATGGCGTCGGGTAGGGGTTGGACATGGCAATGTTGCTAACCGATTGCCGCAGTGCCGGCTTGCCGTCCTTCTCCAGACGTGTCATAGCACGGTGGGTTGACGTAAGCACCTCGTCGAGCAGCTCATCCTCCTCATCGGGGGCATCATACTGGTGCACACCCTGTGTCGCCTGAGAACGGCGAGTCCGGCTTGAGATGGGGCCGCCACGTGCTGCCACGTGCAGGTTATCGACCGAGCGAGGGTGGTGGTGCGGCAGCGAGTGGTGGCGCTTCAGGTTACTGGCGTTGGCCAGAGACATGCCGGCCGAGGCTCCCACGGATACTGACGTTGTCAGGTTTGTTGATGAGCCGTGGGCCGGAATGGTGGGTAGGTAGCCCAGTGTATCATATGCACCATCCTTGGGGAGAGGGGCAGGGGCCTGCACTGGGACAGCCATAGGCGTGTAACCGAACTGCTGCTGCTGGTCCATAATCATAGACGACCGATTGCTCGCCCATGGGCCACAGCCGGCCTGTGCCTCTACCTCATCATATGCTGGTGTGGCGGGGGCCTGATTGCGGCCAGAGAAGCGCCGCGCCCGCTTACGCAGGTGCGAGAAGAAGCTCTCCTTGTGGGCACTGGGAGGGGACACAAGACCAGTGTTGCCAGTAAGGGCCTGCTCGGCCTGCTGGCGGTGGAGATCGGCATAGTGGTTGGTGCTCGAGGCCACAGACAGCTGCCGGCCGATCTTCTTGGGTGTCTTCTCCTCATAACGACCGGTAGCGTTGGCGTATGCGTCATTGTACGTCAAGGTGCGGTTGTTGGCAGCCTGGGCATTGACAGCATCGGACATGGGCGAAATTGGCTTGATAGTGGGCAAAATAAGCATGGGTGCCACGTTTGATGGGCCGTTCGTCCATGTGCTGCGCTTGCTCGTTGCAGCTGCAGGGCGCACCTTGGACATCATGGATGCCTCAGTGTTTGCAGCGCTAGGATGATCTGGAAGAGGGCGAGGGCCAGCGACAGCCGAAACCTGAGCATTAGTGGATGCGGCCGGCGCAGGCGAAGCCATAGAAACACGAGAAGGCACGGGTACCCGTGCAGGAATCTGCTGGTGGTTCTGCTGGTGGTGGTATGCCTGCGAGGGAACAGGTGCCGGAACAGGTGCTGCTGCCACCGGGGCAGAAGCCACAATTGGGTGGCTGTTGACGACATTGATGGCCGAAACGGGCGTGGAGCTGGCGGCGGGATCTTTTGACATGGCACTTGCAGGGTCGTTGGCAGATGCGGAAGTGGAGATGGGCTCGGAGCGGCCAATGAGGGACTTGCGGAACCATGACTGCTTGGAAGAAGTAGGGGTAGTGGTTGCTGGGTCCTTGGAGGTGCGGCTGAGATCGGACTGCTTGCGCCCGAGGATACGGGAGGCTGATGACTTGGGGCGCAGAGGGTCGACAGCATCGACAAAGTACTCGTGTGCGAGTGCTTGGGTGGATGTTGGACGAGTCTTGGGGTCCCACATCAAGCACCAGGTAACAAACTGGCTGAGCGAAGCGGGCCACTGCGGCGACTGCAGAATAGTATCCATGGCATGGGGAGCCATCTTGGGGAACGAGAATCCGAGCTTGCCTGCAAGGCGCGAACCTTCCCGCCAGTCACCACCGCCAACACGCTGTCCGGACTTGTTGTACCAGTTACCAGGACTGCCCATGATTTCACAGACGCGCCACAGCTGATCGACCTCGTTGACACCGGGGAACAGAGGCTTCAGGGTGGCGACTTCGACGGCCATGGCACCGACCGCCCAGATGTCGACGGGAGCCGAGTACTCGCCAGCACGGAGCAGGACCTCGGGTGCGCGGTACCAGCGGGTCGAGACGTAGGTGGTGTACGGCAGCTTTGAATGTGTTTCACGGGCGAGGCCAAAGTCGGCAATCTTGACAGTATAAGATGGGGGCGTCGAAGGTGGTGTGACGAGAGATGAGTAGCGACGGAACGAGTTGGAAGTCTCCTGGTGGCCAGACGAAGAGACCAAGATGTTCTCGGGCTTGATATCACGGTGGAAGAAGTTGTGGGCGTGGATGTGCTCGAGGCCCTGCATAATCTGGAAGAGGATGCTCTTGACGCTGGCATTATCCAGGCACTTGTGGTCTCTTGCCTTCATGAGCTGGTAGAGGTTGCCCTCCATATATTCCATACAGATATGCAGCTTCTTGCTAAAAGGGTCGAGGAAGATGTCGAGCGCGGGAACGAGATGCTGGTGCGGCGGCAGGGTGCGAAGAAACACGACCTCGCGAAGTTCCAGGCATGGTGTGAATGACTGGAAGGTTTTCTTCATGGTCTTGATGGCGATGACGGTGCCACGACGAGCCACATTTGAGCCGGCACTGCGGACACGGGCCAGGACGACACTGCCAAAGCTACCGTCGCCAATCTCCTTCAAGACTTCGAACCGCTCTTCAAGAGCCATTGTGTTTGAGATGAGGGGTTGGGTGGACGTAGTCCGGTGTGTGAGATCATGCGTGACGGCCATTGTGATGTGCGGTAGCTGAAGGTTGTGTGAGGGCGGATTAAAGAGTTGTAAAGGCGAACGAGGAACGAATAATAATAATAAAAAACAGATCAGTTGCTGGAGTAAAAGAGCGGAACGGCCGACGGCGGCAACGAGGCTGCGTCAACTCTGGCAAAGTTGCTAGGACTAGACACGCGTTAGCAAGGCACAATACATGGCATGGAGATAAACGAAGTCGCAGAAGAGACGGGGCGGTATGAAGTCAGTGTGAAGAGGAGATGGAACATGAGCTCGAGCACGGTGCTGAACTGCAGCGCGTGTACGCCACGACACAGCAGAACAGTGTGGTCTTGCAAGATCTGCGGGCGTCTGCAAGCAAGAGGGACAAGGAGTGACAGAGAGAGGCAAAGAGGTGGAGAGGCAGAAGAGAGCATGGCTTGTCTTCAGTAGGTGCCCATGTGTAACCGCACTCGATGGCTGAGCGGACAAGATATGTCGAGATATTGGACACAAGAGTGCTCAGCAGAGACACAAGAGATGATAGACACGGGTAGATGAGAGGTGGTGCTCTTCTCGGTCGACGTAGACGAGCAGACGACAAAGACATACTTGATCCTAAAGCTGGAAGCTCTTTTTAAAAAGAGCAAGCTTGCGTGTTCCGGGACATTCAGACTGATTGTCGAGTGGGAGCGGCAGGTAGGTTGAGCGATAGTGAGAGGTGAGATGCAAGACGAATCGAGATGACTGCCGACGTAGAGCGAAGAGCAACGAGCCAGAGCAAAGAAAACGTTACTGGCCGATCATGAGAGAGTCGAGAGAGACGTGAGATGCAAGCGAGAGAGCGATTGTGGTCGGACGTCGCTGGCAGGCCGAGTATGGCATTCGAGGTTGACGGGCGTGTTGGTATGGTTGATGGCTAGAAATAAGAAACAAAAAGAATGCTGAAGATAACAAGACTGAAGATTGGAGAGGGAGATGGAAATGGAGATTAAAGAAAGATGTAGAGAGAGAGAGGGAGTATAGTATGTAAGAGAGGGTTTGTAAGAGAAGGTACTCCGTGTGGGAGGGTACAGAGTAGGAAAGGGGAAAGTAAGTGGAGGACCCAGGAGATGAAAAAGGAAATGAGGTAGTCGGGAGGTGAAGAGGCGTGTGTTAAAGAGGAGGAAGGAGCGTACGGAGGTACGGAGGGGACCAAAGGAAAGAATGAGATGATAAAGCAGCGGAAAGCGAATGAAGAACTCTGAGATGGCTATTGATTGAAGAAAGAAAGAAGAAGAGCAAAACGAATGGAGAAGGAACGAACAACAAAGTATGTGAGAATGAGGTGAGTGAGAGCAGGAGACGATGCAAAAGGCAGGAGACAAGATCGAGGAGGGAAAGAGTGAGCGAGCAGCGCAGATGGAAAGGCAAGAGCGAGGGACGCGCAGAGTTCGAGGGGGGGGGTGATGAGAATACAGGATACAGAGCACAGAATACAGAGTAGAATGTGAGCAGTTACAGTGTTGGGGAGGCGGCCTACAGCGTGGGGAGATGGGAATGCTACAGAGGCACAGTGGGAAAGGGGACAACGGTTTGACTGTTATCCTGAGGACGGGCTCTTGATGGGGGGCGTGTGCCTATTGACAATACGTGTTTAATGGGAGGAAGGGGACGTGTGAGAGGAAGGAGCAAGCTCAGTAGGGGACAGGGCACAAACTAGAGGCAGGCACGGAGTACGGGTGGTGGCCATCTCTTAGGTCGCTCCTCCCCCCCAAAAAGATGAGGCGGCAGGGCACGTTTGAGAGGGGTACATACTTCATAGTACGTATTTGGTGCAGCATAAAGTACTATTGATACCCCTATTCCCCTGTCAAGAAATTCAAGAGCTAAAAACTGGTCCCCATTCAGGGCCCTCTTAAATTTAAATGCAAAAACAAACACAAAAATAAGAGCAAGAGAAAACAGCGGGGATCTCTACTCCGTCCAGCACGAGCTAGCGTCGACTAGCCTGCCCATGGTACTTAATAAACTGCGTCAGAGGCGCTAGCAGTGGAAGGAGCTCCCGGGACAGGATGCACGAGAAATGGGCGGGAGAGGCAAGGAGAATACGCAGTCGAATTTGCAGTGGCCAAAGTGAAATGATAAAAAGGAAGGAGCGGCAGGGCAGTGGTAAGAGGTTATGGCAAGATCTCGTGATAGCAGAGCCAGTGGTAGGTAGCAACAGTACTTAGCTAGTAATGTCTCAGTTCACCCCTCAAAATGCGAATTAAATGCTAAAATCGAATAAATAGTCGAGAAACAAACAATTGAAGCTATTAAGTGTGCGCTACGGACTAGCGTGGGCGGGCGGTCTGGACACTGCCGTGAGGCAACGGATCTAGTCGAGGTACTTTGCGTCGTCTTTGTCTGCAACAGCTATTATTTTACTATTATATTTTACGAGGTACAATGCAATTTGTGTAAGCATAGATATAGACTACGGACTGAGAAGCGATTGGATGGAGGGTTGGCTGTGTGAAACAAGAGAATCAATCCCAGAAGGCCAGGACAGGCCAGAGGACAAGGTCAAGGGAGGATGAAATGAGGTGAAGAATGATGAACTACTGAGCAATACATGGTAGGCTGTAGAATACAAAGAGTGCGGGTGACGCAAGTACTTTACGCTGAGCAAGTGAAATAGGGATTGTCCGTGTGCATGACGATGGTCGTGGAGCAGCTATTCATATATTGGACTGGTGTATCTACGATATACTATGTAAGATGGCATAGTTTGGGTTCGAAACCAAGGCTGGGCTTAGATGGCAGGGAGCATGGCCAGGATGCAGTGACAGACATTCTTATGACTATTCCTGCAGCTTTGCATCTCTGGGTTGACTTGGTTGTCTGAGGGCATCGTGAGATCCCAGCGATCTTGCATAGGGCGGACTGGGAACAATGCACGACGGGAAGAGGCCGGCAAGGGAGAGATGCATAATAACGGCGATTCTGTGAAGGATATTGTACGATCTAGAAATAGAGGCAACGGCTGGGGTATGGAGGGGGTTGGAAGAATTCATGGGTCAATAAAGAGTACTTGTGTATGCCCTCATTCAACGGCAAATAGCAAGTATCTCCCACTCGTATATGCATAGTGCACAGAGCAGGCAACTACAGAATAAAACCAATTAATATCGCGGGATGTGCGCCGGTGGCCCACTCGAGATAAAATAAAATAACCAGAATCAAACGAAGCCGAAAAATAGAAATAGGGTCTGTTGAAATGAAATTTGGTCCTGGCATGAAGAACGCCTACAGGGGGAGAAACGTCCTGAGAGTATTACAAGGTAATTACCAACGAGCTCAAGTATATTTATGAACATTTACGATACGAGTTCCATGTATTTTACAGAGTAGCGTAGCAGCGAGTGGTAGATGGTTGATTATATTGAGAACAGATGAAATGGAAAAAAAAGATCATAGCATAGAGAGGGTGGCAAAAGAGACGAGAGAGGGAGAGAAAGGGGCAGCCAAACTGGGACCGCGTTCCAGCAAATAAGAGTCATCTCGCTAGAGATAAATTTCCGAGAAAAGTGAACATATACATAGTACAGATGAACAACGATGCACATGGAGTAAGTATTAGACAAAGAGATGTGCCGTCTGGTCGATGTGACAGTGGCGAAAACATTAATACAGGTGCTATTGGTGTGTTGACGGTGTTGATGGTGATGCCATGGTGATAGTGATCGTTGCTGAGCAGTGTGATCCGTGTGACTCGGTGCAGAGCAGTGATTAACAACACAACAACCAGCAGAAGCAGCAGCAGGCGGCCACAGTGATAGCAGCAGCAGCAACATCGACACCGACACCGACGAATGGATGTGGTTTGTGTTGTCAACATGCACATGCACGCAGCTGATGTCAACGTCACATTGGTGATCTGCTAGATGTGAGTAATAACAAAGTATATCACCTGTACTATGTGTTTTGTTGTTTTCTCTTTATTACCCCAAGACCCTGGCATCTTCTTAATATCCTGAATCTACCATATAACACAACATATCGTAGTACGTATTTACATCGTAACAAATGGGGTGAATCAACCCAACATATCTACATAGTACATAGTATCTATCATATTATTATCTGCGAGTCTATTCTTGCAACCCTACGATATACTCCATACAAAAATACTGGTCATATTTGGAACGGCTGGAATGCGTCGGATGGCGGCCATCGCAGACCACCGCCCTTCCATCTCACAACATTACCAGCATTCCAAGGATTATGTAATCTGGAGACAGGCCGCTGCTGTCTCTCCATCTCTGTGCCTCTACCTGTATGCAAGATACCTCCTACTATGTAAACACGCCTGTCAACTCCTGCCAGTCACTGTTCGGCTATGTGATCGTCTGTCTCTACCATCGGGCCATCTCAAGCGGCCTCAGACAGCAAGTGTCTATCAGTTGCATTTGGCTGATGATACATGCTATATGCTTGGGTTTTACTGTGCTCTGGATATCATCATAAGATACATAGTAGAAGAATTCGGGAACAAGGAGTAATTCGGGAACAAAATACGAGTAGGGAACATGTGAATATACCACTTAAATATGACGGCAAATAAAATACATAAATAGACACCAGAACAGCAGCCCACAAACGGCCACAACACACCAAACAGCACCGCCAATCACGCCCACGACCAGCAAGGCCATGCACCTGGTAAACACAGTCGTGCATTGCAGGAATAATGCAAAGGACTGCATAGCACCGCATAGTGCTGCATAACGATGGGGGACGCGTGCGAACGGGCCAACAGCAGGCGGCTCTCTCTCACACTATCGCACACTAAAAATCGACAACGTATAAATCTCCGCAGGCTACTGTAGCTACTGTCGCTACTGTCGTAGCTGCTGTAACAGAGGAATAACGGTCAGCGCGCAAAGCGAGCACTGTCCATCGCTCCTGCCGAACCCGATCAAGACGCTCCTTCCTATTTCTTCCTATTTTTTCTTTTTCTTTTTTTTCTTCTTTTTCTTTTCAGGTTGGCGGTTTTCGTGTTTTCGTCACACTCGTTATTACTGGACTTGGAACAGAATGATAGGGGATTCGCCACCCAACTTGTACGGAGTACATTCAGTACATAGTAGTATGATAAACCGCGAAGAGTGAGGATTAAAGTGAAAGTGAGAAGAGAAGAGCACGGCCCGAATCGACCTTTCCTGTTATAGACTAGCCTTAAAGTGCCCGTTTTGGAAAGGCTTTGCTAGTTGGAAAAGGGGCAACGAGCGAAAAGGGAAAGAAGCTCCCACCCAGTGCCCCGTTCTTAACCATGTTTGGAATCACGTTGCATGCCGAGTACAGTGGTAAACAGTTCTACTACTCCGTACTGAGCAGTCTCGACCGATTCTCTCTCCTGTAGAGGTTAATTAGGTCGCACGCATGTGCAGGCTCGCCTTGCCTCCATCCCACGACGTGATCTATTCACTTTTCACTTTTCACTTTTCTACACCGCAAATGCACAATACCGCAACTCTCTACGGAGTACTACGTAGATGTTTTCGCTTCCCCATAATCGCGCAGGTGCCCCATAGCAAAGACCGCACATCCAGCTCCAGCCACTTTTGCGGTGAACTGGCGATGACGAGAGGGGGGGGAGGAGGAAGAAGAAGAGAAGGAGGAGGAAAAGGAAGAGAAAGATCGCCACACCGCTCTCGTCTATTTCTGTATCGTACACAGTCTGCTAGAAAACGCTACTCCGTACAGAGTATTCACACCTCCTCGCTTGTCGGCCTCGCCTGTCATTTGATGTCTTGCTTCGGAGACAGCACAAAAGCCACCAGCCACGCACGGCAAAGTTGGAAAGTATCACAGAATAATACATAGTAGTATGAAAGTGAAGTGGGATGGCAGGTTCAGACGAGAGGGATCGTCGCTACAGATTACTCTGTACGAGCTGGTAGCTGGGTTTAGATTGGGCTGCAACGACGCGTTCACGAGATTAGACATATATACCTGTGCTTGTGTGTGCTGCTCTCATAAACACAGGTACCCCGCGGTTCTCTTTGCCACCTCCTTGTCCCGGTGGCCTCTAATCAGTCCAATCTCGTCAGGACGCGGTCGTGGCCGGTCGCGTTTGAAACGATGTGACCGATGGCCAACGACACTACTATGCACTCTGTACATAGTTCTTGTCGACTATCAACACAGAGTAGATCTATTAGAGTGCAGCCGGAAGTCACAGCTTCCTACGCGGTAGACTGGAAATTAGGGGTGAATAGCCCAGCCTGAAACAAGGCCAGACAGCCAGACAGAGACATCAAAGTGATAAATGAAGCACGGGATATGCGTGCAATACGCTGATATACCAAGGAACGCACATATTAAATCCACGGCCGTCTATGCATAGTTGCAAACACTCGCTCGGGTCTGGACAAGCTTCTGGAATGTATCAAGAGGGCCGTCCTGGTTTGATACAGGAGGGGTCGATGGCATGGAAGAGACGAAGAGACGAAGACTGCGAGAGAGCCAAGATGCAATGGATGAATAGGGGCTGATTGTGTAGATTCATGTGCTACATGGCAGAGATTGAGCTGAACTACTATGTACTCCCTTATATGCTTGCGATCGGAACACGGCATGCGCGAGGACAGATTACTACTTGGTTTCTATTTGATCCTTGGCCGGAGGCTTCGGTGAGTGGTGTAGCTGAGCAAAGAGCAGATCGCGACATGATACAGGCTGTTGCTAGACCATGACTATCCAGTCTTGTCGATATCGACCGAGGCTCGATGCAAGGGATGGCGACAATGAGTCCAGGGCCCCTATTATTGAGGGGCATGCCTTTATGGGTTTTGTTCGTTTTGTTTGTTTTATTTGTTTTATTTGTTTTGTTCTTTTGTTCTTTTGTTCTTTTGTTTCTTTGGTGGCTTCTTCTATCCGTCTTCTTTTCTTCTTCTTTACACTCCAAGGTCTTGTCTCTGGCCCCTCTGACCTGCTCTCCCTCTCCCTCTCGGTAACAAGGACACCATTACATAACGCATGTCTACCGCGGTGAGCACATCGTCAATGCTCCCAAAATGCTGCTGACCGCATCACTCATGCACGCCGCCTCCTTTCCCCTGTAGAGTGCAGGGCACACACCTTCTCTTGCTACTCAAGACTGCACTATCAACGCCGTAATAAGTACTCATGCATATGTAGGTACAGTATGCAGGTATGCAGGAACAGACATCCCCACATGACTGTTAGACAGCCTCTTTTTTTTCTTTTCCTTTTTATTATTATTCTTCTACTTGGTATAGTCACTCCCCTTCTCTCTACATACAGAGACAATCCTCTAAAGGTGCATATATGCAAGGAGACAGCCCGAAGCAGGAGCCAGGAGTCTACATGACATCGGATAGAATCATAAACTATTATGTATTTCAGAGCTTTCGGTAACTGACTACCACATGAGACTTTGATATGCAGATCGGTGAGGGTGTGAACCGTAGAGGCCATGTGACAGTATGCAAGTCCCGGAGGTGTGCTCCGGTCGTAGACACGGGAGACTGGTCATCTCACCCTGTTTGTTCCATCATGCAAAGTATTTTATGATGATATTACTATTAATATTTATCTAGATATATTAGTTCGAAAATTAGCATTTTCGTAAGGTGAGCAACCGTTATTTTTTTTAAGCGGGCAACAAAGCACAACAAAACAAAACAAAAAAACGAGAAAAATAAAATAAAATAAAATAAAATATTTTATAGTAGTAGCTATATACTAAATAATAATCACAGTAAGTCACACACAAAGTTGATCATATAAATTCAAACTAGATAAAAATCATCTACAGTCGTATCCTAAATATCCATCGCCTCGCTCGCCAGTACCAAGGTAGATCCAAAAGAAAGACAAAATACAAAAGGCAAACACGTCTAATAGTCAATCAAACGCAGCTTCTTGCCAATGTCCCGGCGCCGCGAGGCCCGCTCCGACGGCTTGACCTCGCCCGTGTCCAGACTCTCGTTGCGCGCCTTGAGTGCCTGCAGCAGCATGCCCGCATCAAAGAAGCCATCTGTTTGTTAGCATTTATTCACTGCTTCATGGCGGTATCGTAAAACATAGAGAGAGAATAAAAAAAAACTTACATCCACCGAGCTCGTCATCTTCGCTCATGGTGGCGCTGTCCGTGGTCGGCGACTCGGTGCCGCTCAGCATCGCCGTTCGGATCACATCCCCGCCCGTGATCAGCCGCCCGCGCGACTTGATGCGGTTGAACGGCCGCGGCCGCATCGTCTCGATCTCGCGCGCGCGCGACTGCTGCTTGGACATGGACCCCGTGCGCCGGTTGGCAATGCGCAAAATCCGCCGGATCTCCAGCAGATAGCTTTCAAACGTGTCGATGAACCGCTTCGTCTGCCGGTGCTTGCTGGATACGCACACGCTGATGCCGTCGTCCTTGATGATGTAGCCAATGCCGAAGCCGTCCGCCGACACCGGGCCGAACCCGAACTGCCGCAGCGACGGGTTGCCACAGTTGGACGTCGACAAGATCGTGTTGTTGAGCCGGTCCCAGCCGGCGTCCATATAAATCGACGGCAGATTCTGCTGCGCATTGGCCCGCGAAGTCGTGCTGTCGCCGCGCGCGCGCATAGTCGACGTGTCAACACCGTCCACAGCAACACCCTCCGACGACGAAAAGCTGTCGCGGGGCGGCGGGCTAAACCCGCGGTCCGACTCGGCCGGGCTGCTGCCGTACCCGCCGCTGCTCATCCCAGTCGTAATACTGCCGAGCTCGTCGTCTGCAAGCCGCTGCCATAGACAGTAGAGGGCGTACAAGTGCCGGTCGCAGCCCTCCGCTTTGGAGCACTCGCGCGTCGTAGCCGTGTGGCGCTGGCATGCGCGGCGCAGAGCCTCGATCTTGAGCTCGGCCTGGTTGTCGCCCCAAAACGTCTGCACGAAATTGACAGACTCTTCCGATACGCTACGGATCGCCTCGGTGCGGCCGTGCAAGAACGTCTTGGTCATCGCGGGCTCGTACGTGCACTCGATGCGACCATACAGGCCGTAGTACGCAGCCTGGAACGCCATCTGCACGAAAGCATCAGGAGAGAACCCCATGCTGGTGATAAAGTTCTTGCCGTACGCGTCAAAGTCGAGACACTCGAATTCGTTCTGCCCAATAAGATCGGAAAGGCGAGACTCGGCAAACCGTACAGCAATACTGAGCTCGGGAATCATGTCCCACTCGAGCTTGTGCGGTGTTGCGTTCACATCGCCAAAGCTCTCGGGATCCCGCTTCGACGGGTCGGGGCTCGCCGACTTCCACAGCGATGGCGACTGTCCGTTGATGGACCGCGCAAACCGCAGAATGGTATCCGTGTACACGTCGCTGGCAAACCGCAGCACCGTGTGGCCGTCTACGCCAGTGTGCTCAAAATTGATGCCGGCGCTACCGTTCTTGCACACAATAATCTGTAGCTTGTCATACCAGCGGTTGGTGCACGTGCCGATCTGGACACCCTTTTCAATTTCGCTCGTACCACACAGCATGTTCTGGCACAGCGCAGCTGAAGATGCGGGCTCCGTGTAGTCGAGGCACACGACGAAAAGCGCCGAGTCGACAATACCAAGGCAGTCGGCGTTGTTTGAGCCCTCTTCGCGCGTCAGGACATCGCGCAGGCCAGACCACACCTTGCGGTTCTCGGTGCTCAAAACACCAAGGGCGCTCTTGGCTGCTTCCTGGATCGGCGTCTGCGTGGCATCGTCGATGATGGTCTGCAGGTTGATGGCAAGATCCCGCTCTGTCATGATGAGGTCCGAGTTGCTGTCGAGGACGTCGAACCAGTAAAACTGGCCGTGGCACATAACCACAACGTGCTTCGAGTTGGGGTCCTGCTCAATCTGGCAGCCGTTATCGGTAGGCACGCGGGCCGTGCCAAACAACCGCGAGTATTGGTACATGTCCAATGGCGTGCCGCGGACCATGTCGGGCGGCAGCTCTTCCTTGCGAACAGCACGCACAAAGTTGAGAGCCGAAACAACAAGAGACGCAGCGCGCGTCACCTGGTTGTTGCGGGCCGGAGTTGGATCGTCCTCGAGGAGAAAAAATGGGTTGAGATTCAGAACGACGGGGTTGTCAAAGTTGAGGTACGAGTCGTACCAAAACTGTTCAATGTAGCTTGTGCGACCTTCCGCATATGACTTGAGCTTCTCCTGCAGCTCGGGGCCCTCGCTGCGGAGAAATTCGTCCACAGCATGCCGCGTTTCTGCATGCTCACGGCTGGTCTGCAGTGGTCTGAGAACTTGCAGATATTTCTGACACGTCTTTTCCAGTTCTGGAATGGGCAGCTTGGGCAGCTTGTCCTGATGCGAAAATGTGATACCATCACTCGCAGAGGTCTGCTCATGTGCGTACGACATGTTGGTAGGCTTGGAGGAGGACTTGGGGCTCGGCTTGATTCTGGAAATAGTGCTTCCTCCGTTGCCGTTGAGGCGAGGAATCTCGGGGTAGTTGGGAACCGAGCGTGGCGTCGAAGTAGGCGACCGGTCAAGAGGAACAGCCGGGGCAGAAGTGGGGGAGGACAACGTCTCTCCAAGAGGCTTTGGAAGCGCAAAGGTGCGAACTTGTGTCGTCATTGTTAGTTTTTCTCTGTTTTATTCTCTCTAATAGTTTTGTGATATCGTTGCTGTATCGTGAGGGGTTGGTATAGACAAGGCAGAAAAGGTGAATATATAAAATAAATGATTTATGCGTAAAGAGGCGAGACACTTGTTGAGATGTTCAGGCCGCGCAGAGCTGTGCGGTAGAAGTAGTGGCAATCCTGGAGGAAATAGGGTGGCATCACACTTATAGAAGGAGACCTAGCACACTGATCTCATTGTAGGCATGTGATTGTGAGGATGGTTGGGTACAGGACGTATAAACAGAGAGACAGAGATATGATGGGAAGAACGCGGGTGTTATATACGAGGGTATGGTTATGAAAAGAGATAGAGAAGAGAGACAAAGAAGACGGCTATGACTGAATGTAGAGGGCTAAGATCGGATCTAATACATTCCACTTGTGGGGAGGATGGGCGTGCGGATGATGGACAAGTGCGGGAGGTATGAGTGAGCGAGTGACTTGGCTGGACTCTTGAGAGGCAAATAAGTGGGATGTAGGGTATGATGGAGCGTTTGATAACGAGACGGAGCCGGGGCCGACTATGGGAGGCGTATGATATTGTAGGTATACTAATGGGACGAGGCGAGAGGCCGAGACTAGGCCATGGAGGGATGGCATGTAATAGGAAGGGAACAACGGGAAGAGAGGCAGCGTACTATGTAGAGTATGGGGTATGGAGAAGTAGAGGAGGAGCATGAAGAGCAGGGGATGGGGGTGAAGGAGTTGGATAACCGAAAAGAAGGCGAAGAATCATGATAGAAAGTAGAAATGGAAATAGTAGACCCGAGAACAGGGACGAGAAGTCAAAAAGAACATTGACTAATAACAACAAAACAAAGGGACGGCTGGAGAGTGTAACGTGAAGGATAGAGCGTATAAGCTCGGAGGAGCGCGCACGGGAGAGTGGAAGTTTGAGTACAGTAGTAGAATATCGGACGTGCTGGGGTCCACCTTGGCCAGCCAGCAGGCCGTATTACATCGTATACACATTTCGGCAGTAGTACTCTGTAGATGAGAGAGATACTTTATGCTTTGGTCATGCACATTGTGAGCAGCCAGGCTGAGACTGTATGTGATTCTTGTTGCAGCAGCCAACTTCTGCTGACCAAGTCACATGTGTCTCAAGGGTAGACCTGGCGAATGACCGAGCACCGTGCGGGTGTGTACTGCTTCACAGGCACAAGAGAAGGCCCAGTACTCCACGTGGTGGCCAATAAGTAGAAGTATGAAGAGTAGACAGCAGCAGCTGGACCCTTTTCCGCATGCCCGACGAGGATGGTATGTAGATTATGAGATTGCAAAGATAAGCATTATGGGAGTAGCCAGTTGCAATCTGCCGAGCGATTATCCAAAGAAGCAAGGCAGGGAGGGTAACGGCAGAGCAGGAGAGGAAGAGCAGTAAAGACCGCAAGGCAGCGAGGCAGCTGGCAGCTGACAGCTGACAAACAGACGGAGCAAGAGATGAACGGGAATAACACATTAGATGTACACATACCTTGGCTATGCTCACACAAGCACGAGTGCAGCAAAAGCGAGTCCGAAAGTCGATACTGGTAGGCACGTAGGTCGGTAGGGCCGGGCAGGCAGATGACTGGACTATGCAGTAGAGTAAACAAGTGAACAAGCGGACATGAAGAGGATGTGTGGGGATTGACGCAGCAAGGGGTCAGAGGATGAAGACGATGGATGGATATGAAAATGGATATAAGAAACAAGTATGAGAGAGAAATATGATACAGCGCGGGCGAGGGCTGGCAAAGTGGCTATCCTAGTGATATAATAGGAATATAAGTAGGAGGCAGGCACAGACGAGCCAACAGATGACCTTTGGATAAGGACGGCGGGCCAGAAAATAGAAAGGCGAGGCACGGGACAGCACGAGGTCGAGCCGAGCTAGACAGACAAGCAGGCCGTTCTGAGGATTAGGTGAGCGTGGAAGGCGAGCAGACGAGGTAGAAGGAAGCAGACGAGGCAAACGGAAGGGATTGGGAGCGAGGAGGACAGCAAGCGCACCAAACTTACACGAGGAGACTGGGATATGGAAGCCTGGGGCAAAGTCTGGGGCAGCCACGAGACGAGGTGGGAGGTGGAGGGGTGGCTGCAGGAGACGGTGGGTTGATTTTGATTTGGCCGATTTGGCTTTGGGGGCTGTCTGATTTGCTAAAGACGGCCCTAGAGCCTGACGTGACCCTGACGAAAGCCAGACGAGAGCCACTTGGGTTGCTGCGATGCAAGACGACGAAAGCTCTGCCAGCCGTTTGATTAGCCAGGGCCTCGTGTGGAAGGACAGAAAGTATCTACAGCATGTAGAACAAGTCTGGCAAACAGCGTATGAGAGGCACTGTAATCAAGGGCGTAATAGTGAGTGAGACAGAGTACTCTGTACAGAGTATGTCTGTCCATAATAGTCTGGAGTGGCGACGTCACGCTAAGACCAAACCGGGCCAGGCCATGCCGTGCAGCATCCGGGGATACGGGGGAACGGGGCTGGTGGGTGAGAGTGGGCCGAGCTGGAGCTTGGTTTCCTGCTGTTTCTGTTTCTTTGTTTCTTTGTCTGCATCTGCATCTGCATCTGCATCTGCATCTGCCATTGACAGTTACGGTCGAGGCTGTTGGGCCCTACGTGAAGAACTGTATAGTTATTAGTAAGCAGCAGGAGTCAACTGAAGATGTCGCAAAGGAGGCACTTCTCCGTTAGAAACCCAGACAGACGCAGCACAGGCACTCGATGCAACAATAGATACGACGTAGTAGACAAGATACAGCAGCAAATGAAACGAGGGGAAATCTGGAGGTCAGCGGGTGAGCGAGATGGAGAGACGTGGAGGATCTGAGCCGTCAAGGCTTGGCCTGGGGCGCGCATTGAAGACCCAGGTTGAAAACCAAAAGAGCGAGACTCGTGCAAATTTCAAGAGTGACGCAACAGTGGCGGCCGATCCTGGACAGTGCCCACGGCCCGGATGGCACGCGGTGCTAGTGTGGTGCTTTTCGGACGAGAGGATGTCTTGGATGGATGGCAGCAAGTCGAGTATGGTCGCAGAGACGGCAGAAAGGATGGCCAGTAAGTGCAAAGCAAGCTAGCCAAGAGCGAATAAGCAACTAGAAACGAGCTAACAATGATGTGAATGGCCAAGCCATGAGAAGCCAGAGAAGCACATAAAAAATTCAAGAGTCAAAAATCAAAGCGAAAAGCGAAACGCGAAACGGGCCTGCCGTCCCATGTGCCGCTCACCACCCAGCCAACCAGGCCACTTGTCGAATTGCGCGCAATTACAGTCGAGTATCGGATCTCGTCTCTAAACGTTACTTGGGTCTGACGAGATGGCAAGTTTGACGGCTTGACGATCTGACGATAATGGGCTCTGATGGCCGACAAGACTCGGCTTGAGCACGCTCGCAGGGCTTCGTGCTGGCTGCCGCAGCTGCTAAACTAGCCTGTAGCGGCTCCGTTCAGAGTACTTGTGGTGCGGGCTTGCAGTGTGGCGACACTCTCGCGACACGGAAAAGGCGAGTCAGCGAGACAGAGATGGACAAATGATGGCAACAAAGAGACAAAGTTGTCCAGTGCGAACGCAAAGCATAGGAAACGACAGCTTACGTGGTCGGTCTGTTCAAGAAGGAGCGACTGGACTATATTCTCGATTCGGTCCTTCCCGTTCGCAATGTCTTTGCTTACATAACACACAACCAAAGTCTAATGAATCATCACGGCTTGCATCTCATCCATTGCATTTTTTTTATCTGCTTGTATGCTTGTCTGCTTGAAAGTTGCCTGCTATTCCGCGACTTCCCACGTCCCCAATTCCCTGGATCGGTTCCTTGGTTCCACATATTCCTCCGCCGCCACTATCGCCTACCAGCACCAGCACCCTCCTCACCTACACCACCTTGAGCACCCTCGTCTACCATCTTCGTGTCTCTATGTCTGTCTAAGAGCGGAGTGCGTGCTGCATGCGTGCGCAACCGCTTGAGACGATGCATGTCTTATTTGATAACACATAGAAATTCGAAAAAATAAGAAGAAAAAATAGTACTAGACCCTCGTACATATTCTGGTGTGACTGTCTTGCATCTCAGCCTCTGCTCGGTCTTCGTCCACTGGCTGTCCAGGACGTGTTGGTGGGGGACTGTCCTGTCCGACCTCGTTTCCTGTAATATTTTAATGTTCAAAAATTCGCCTCTCCTTTCAAATGCTATTCTTTGCGAGCTGGCTTGTTCTGTGCTCATGGCCCACGATGCACGATCCACGGGTTACGGTTGACGATTCACGGCCTACGGATCAGGGTCACAGACTATACATTACAGATTACAGGCCACACATTAAACACTGGATATTACACACACAGCGACAGACGGAACAAGATCCAGTTTGGGCAGTCTGGCCGTAGACTCGTGCGTAGCCTGTATTCGTATTTGGGAGGCAGATGTATATTTCAGGATTCTCTGCTGGCTGGATGCTGGCCGGGCGGGATACTCGTACGAGAGTTCTACAGCCACTGCATTATTGCCTCCAGCAGTCCAAGTAAATAACAGGAACAGAAAACGCAAAAGCAAAAGGAAAAGGCACGACATGCCGCACGCTCCGGGAATCTCACTGCTCCGCACGAAGCCGCCCTGATACGCGGAGAAGCAAGGCAGATCTCCGTGGCCAAGGATGGCCCAGATATGGTATGGTATTGGGGTGTTGGAGTGGGCATGGAGAAGATGGGGAAGGTGTTGTTGGTCAATAGCAGCAGTGGAATATATAGACAGGGAATGCATGCATGTGATTCTGCAAGACGTGCGTCTTTGACGACCAGGACGGGCAGCGTCAGCGACAGCACCAACGACAGCAGGTGGCATCGTTCCACCACGGCCGAACGGGCTATGGGGTGTGATTATGGGCAATGTGCAGGAAACAGGGCATGTATGGATTAAATGGACGGCGAATGCTAGTAGATATTCGCCTGCCGGCTATTTGGTGATTACATAATCTGCGAGATCAGAGCAAGTAAATCTGCCAGCCTCCAAGTGTCGCTCTCAAAACGCCATTCTTTGCAAGTGGCTGTTGCAAAATACAAGGTAGAGCTGTCCTCAAAGCCATTTAATTAATAAACAAACAAACAAACAGGCTCGTCCCCGACATGGCTGACCACCGGTTTGTGCAACTTGCCAAGCAGCACACGGACAGAGGACCCAAACGCATCTGTATGTATGTATAGACATTGTACTAGTTGCAGATATCTACACCTGTGGTCGTCTGTGGTTCTAAATGGCCGTATATCTACTGGCCTGTGCCGCGTATGACCTCGATCAGGAGCACTGTCTCAACACAACTGCACAACTGCACAACTGCACAGCAACACAACGACACAACGGCACAAAGACACAGCATAAGGTTGTCAATGATAGGCTGGCAGCCGAGGAGTATAAAATGTACCCTCGAGTCCACCGGTGTCGGCTTTGGAATGATGAGACTTGAACGCTCGAGCTGGACCTTATTCCGTAGACTACCAAGCACTGAAACTGAGGCAGGCGATTATCGAATCTGCTGATGTTGGCACAGATGCCAGTCTTGATTTAATTTATTGGAAGACTTATTTGATATGTTATCTAAATTAAACCCACTCTATAGACCTCCGCCATTTGTCCTCTCTACATACTTTGTCACCCGTTGCACCGCCATTCGGCGTTCAGTGCTGGACAGGCTGGTAGGGTCCTGCCGCGTTTATTTTGATGCTGGCCTGTAGTAGTTTACAAAAGAGATAATAATCCAAAAGGAAACAAAGAGCTGGAAAGTATGCAAGTGAAGCTGAGACGACATCGGAAGACTGTGGTGCTTGTACATGTTTCGACCCGAGCCGAGGACAGGCAAAGCAGGCAAGGGAGCGTTGGCAGACACGAGGGCAGACAGAGTATGACCAAATACAAAGAGACGAGAGGGCAGAGACGAGAGCAAAACGAACACAGGGCATCTAGGGGATGACAATGGCAGACACAACAAACCCATCTACTCCCTGTCTGCCCAGCCCTGTGCTTCTCGACAAGCAAGACATCAGATACACGGCTTGCCACAGTACGCCCTCCGTATATTGTGTCTCTCTTGTAATTTGATTGCCAATGCTGAATGTCGATTGTTTATTGATGGATCGATAAACTCCCTGGATAGATGCCATATAGCATGGACCAGCTTGCTCTTGTGCATGGCCACCCCATACACCCACCCTGTCCCCTCCCCAGCATACACCACTCTAGATATATTACTTGACTCTCCGAACCGGCATGGAGTAGAATCAGGCTGCTTGATATGATAGACAGATAGATGCAGGCTAGAAATAGACCCAAGTTGGGGGCCATGTCCGTCGTGATCACCAGCCGAGCTTGCTGCGATGTAATATCCGTCACTAGCATGTTGGATCCGACTTGGAAATGTAAATGTAAAATGCAAAATATGAAATAAAATCAATAGACATCTCCCCTCCATCGACATGTTCACCCCTGCATGTCTTGGAGTGGTTAAATCTCCTGCTGTCCTGCTCTGTATCAGACATGTGTCTTTCCAGATGCTTTGTCAGTTATGTATAATGCATATGTGCCAGTCGTTGCGACATGACTGGATCTGTCCGACGTGTTGACGACGTGTGGATTCTTTGAATAATCTCGAGTAAAATTGTATTTGATTTGGGTTATATCTAGCAAAAAATAAGAGTATAGACTTATATACTTAAACTTCCCGTCCGGCGGGCCTGTTCCAGAAGGCTCGATTCTTTCCGTTTGTATCCTTCATCACTCTCGACTCGACCTGACTCGGCTCGAAACAAAGCTTGCCAGAAAGTCTGCACAGCTCCGCCAGTATGATGTCCTTTTTTCGGGGACGGCAAAAAGACAGCTCGCCGTCGGCTTCTCCCCCGTCACTGTCAGCACCAGCACCGCCTCGAGACCAGCCATGCACACTACACACCCCGACAGAGATGCTTCTCATAGCAGGGAGCAGTCCAGGCAACACCGAAAGCAGCGAGCCCAAGCCATCGTCAGACCAGGCCGTGTCCGGGGCAGAGACAGACACGCCATGCATTAAAGCTCCAATACCGCCAGCAAAGACGGAACATACATCGTCAACACCAACACCTCCCGAGTATAATGCCAATATTCCCGACACTGCCGCTGCCGCCGCTCCGATAGCACCCGTCAAGGGCCAGTGCTGGGCATGCCGACAGGAGAAACTAGCAGCCCGACGGTACCGATACAAGCTCATTGTCGGATTGATATTTCCCTTTGCTCTCCAGGCGCTCGATGTCACCATCATCGCCAGCGCCCTGCCGTGGATAGCCACCGACTTTGGCGAGGTTTCGCAGCTCAACTGGATCATATCGGCCTTCAACCTCACGTCGGCTGCGTTTATTCCCTTTTGGGGCCAGGCCGCCGATATCTTTGGCCGCCACCCGGCCATCCAGACAGCACTTGTGATCATGATGGTCGGCAGTGCCATCTGCACGGCGGCCCCGACCACAGCCTTCCCCGTTCTCCTGCTGGGCCGTGGCATCCAGGGCCTCGGTTGTGCCGGCCTCAATGTGGTTGTCCGAGTCATTCTGCTGGACCGTGTATCGCTCAAAGAGAATGCAAAGAACTGGTCCCTGTTCTCGTTTACGGCCGGCATGAGCTATGGCATTGGGCCCGTTATCGGCGGTGCACTGACCAATGTGAACTGGCGCTGGTGCTTTGCCATCAATCTGCCCATCTGCGTTGTGGCGCTTGTGCTGATATACTTTGTCCTCCGCCCAGAGCTTCTCGGTGCCCAGGTGACGGTCGATAGGGATGGCAATGGAGACACGAACGGGGACGGAGACGGAGATGGAAATAGAGATGGGAATTATATCAGCCCTCGAGACTCCTCGACCACCCTATTGGAGAGAATCGCGGCAATCGATGCCGGCGGCCAGGCCCTCTTCCTCTTTGGCTTTGGCCTGCTGATTCTGGCCCTCACATGGGCCGGTGCCACGTACGAGTGGACGGCGGCGGCCGTGCTGGTGCCACTCTTCCTTGGCCTGCTCTTGATCGCCGCGTTTGCTGGCTACGAGTATCACATGGCGCCGCCCCATGGCATCTTTGCGCGCATGTGGCCGCGCCAAAAGGCCATGCTGCCGTGGAAGCTGCTTGCCAGCAAAGATATTGGGCTCATGTTCTATATAAACTTTGCCACCGGCGCCGCCATGTACTCGGTCCTCTATTTCTGCAATCTCTACTTTACCATGGTCAAGGTCTACGGGCCGACATATGCGGGCACACAGCTGCTCTACTACACTCCTGGACTCGGCAGTGAGTTTCTTTTTCTTTTTCTTTTCTTTTCTTTTTGTTTTCTTTCTTCCGTCTTCTTTCTTTTTTCTTCTTACTTCTTTTTTAACCCTCCAACTATACTAACTCAGCAAATAGTCGGAGTCTATCTTTCCATGTACCTCTTGAACGGTCGGCCTCGCAACACTTTTGCACCCCTCATGCTGGGCTCCGTCATCGAGGCCGTCGGCGTCGCGGCCCTTGCTTGGGCCCTCTGGAGCGAGCACCTGCCTGCTATTATCTGCATGATGGCCCTCACCGGTGCGGGTACTGGGCTCAGGCTCATGCCCGGGTCGCTGCACGCCGTGGGCTTCTTCCCCAAGCATATTGCCACCGTCGTCTCTGTCATGGCTGTCGCCGTGCCTCTTGGCGGCACTCTTGCACTCACGGTCATGTCGACTGTTTTCAACAATGCTTCCGGCATTGCCAGCACCTCGCCGCTGCGGAGTGTCACCACGCTCAACCATCTACCGCCCGACAAGCTAGCTGCTGTCGAGCACAAAGCAAAGGTAAGCCGGTATACGATCAACTGATGAACGTGATAGTCGGCAGTGAGCTGATTCAAATTGCTTAGATGGGCATTGTTTGGGCCTTTGTTGCCATCACCCCCATAACGGTATCGGTAAGTCATCAACCGATAGACTTGTACATGCATACTCGTACATAATTAATACACCTCGGCTGCTAACTGGTAGTGTGTCTTGTGTGCCCTCTTCCTGGGCAACGTCAATATCACAATAGGTGCAAAGAACGAAACAGAAGCAGGGGCTGGGGGGGCAGAGAGGGGGGGCTCAGAGAGCTCGTCTACAACTGCAGAAGCGGGCAATGCAGGGCACGGCCGGCCGCATGTTGTCACTGATGTCTATCTAAGCACCTTGCTGAGGAACAAAAAACACCGCAGATAATTTATGAACAATCGGACAGGTATAGATGTCTTTTGTTTTATTTTTAGAGTATAATCTCATGACACATATATCATCAAACACAGCAGAAGGGTAAGCGGTCGGTGAGCAGGACAGCGCACCCTGGCAGGACAGACCATCCAACATGCATCGGGGTGCATTAGTGTCCAGGGGGCGTCTTTGTGCTTGTCTTGCGTAGTCAGGGTCTGCCAATACCAGCATCTGTATTTATCAAGCCTCGGGTGGAGGCATCGCTTCTCACCGTGTCTTTGTTCTTCCTCCTTTGTCTGTCGTCTTCTGTCTGCCTTTTGTCTCTCTTCCGTCGGCTGCTCTCGTGCCCAGTCTTGCGATGCGACGGCAGTGAGATTGCCTGCCGCCTTTTCGATCCGGACCAGACAGCACAAGTGCAGAAAATGCACTCTTTGTAGACCGCCTTTTGCTTTTAGATCCATCACGGTCTTTTATCGTTTTATCGTTTCTTTGCTCTTCACACAGAGCTCTATCCATGCAGCTGTGGCCTCATCCATGACTGATGCGTCGTATTCGTGAGGTTGTCGAACGGTTTTTATGACTGGTAATAACTGACACAATGCCGATCATAGCAAGTCCGCTGTCCTTGCCTTCTTCGCAGCTTCTAGACTCTACAGGACTCCTATGTAGACCTCTGCCCTGGCCTGCAAGCTTTCTTTTTCTCTGTTTCTTATATCTTTTCTTCTTGGCAGCTCGTCCCCCTGAGTGTTCAGCTCCATGCACGCTCATGCCTGACACAGGAGTATGATATTATGTGTGTCGGGTCTTGATCTTTTCAGTTGCTGCTTCGTTTGATTGTTTTTTTCTTCTTATTTCAGGCCCGTTGCTCTCGTTTCTTTCTGCGAGCATTCTTCTTACCTCTCTTCTTACCTCTCCTATATCTTCAGAACCCAAACAACCGAACAACGCAGGCTCAGCTCATATTCGACTCCTCTCCTCCACTACTACAGTACCTCCTGTCAAGTATCAGTCATCTCAGCATCCCACGCTCTCCCGCCGAGACTCACTCAGCCTTGTTTCAACATCCAACCCATCTTCCATTTGTTCTATTTACATCCGATTGTGTCCACCAGAACCCATACAAACCCACCCGAATTCCACTCTTCCCGCCTCTAGCACGCTCTAACACACGCTCTAACACGATTTAACGCCTTTAACATCTGATAACTCGGGCAGTTCTGCCTGTGACACAGCTCGCTCGCACCGCATCGCCGAATCTGCTCCGATCTCATTCGGAATTATCGACGTTCTTATAAAAAACGAGCAGCTGAGCTCGTGCAGTGCTTGCCATTGGCACGCCATTCCCTCAAACCGCATCATTGATCCTTCAATACAATAGCACACTGTCCATGCAAATGTGCAATATTTATTTCGTCCTTTTCCGGCCCGATCGTCTTTCCACTCTTTCCGCTGATATCGATAGTGTTATCTGCATCGCTCCTTCCTTTGTTTCTTTCTACTTTGTGTTCTTTTCCTTCACTTCCTTTTTCGTATTTGCACCCATCGCCCCTTCCTTATCCTTCCGCCCCAATGGCCACCTACTCTATACTCCCCGACGACATTCGGGGTGCACGTGAGAGCGACTACTCGAATCGGCGCTACATGACTCAGCCCCGGCTTGCCCAGCGCCGCCGCTTCTGGCTCGAGTTCTCCGTGCTGCCGCACTACCCGTCCAAACGAGCACTGAAGAATATGCGGAGGCTCGAAAAGAAGCACAGGGGCAAGGACAAGACCAACAATGACTACGACCTCCACGACGTGCCTGCCGTCCGCTTTCCCCAGTTCACCCGACTGCCCCCCGAGATCCGCCTCGTCATCTGGGAGTATGCCCTGTGCCAGCCGCGCATCGTGGTCGTCACCTCCAAGTACGAGGACTACATGCCGCCCATCGGCACCACGCTGAATCCCTTGCTTCCGACAAGCTACAACAACTACACTTCTCTGCCCCCGCTCTCGCCGCCGCCGCCGCCGCCATGGACACCCCCTGCAGCTGAGCTGCCTGCGCTCATGATGACATGCCGAGAGTCCTACGACTGTGCCATCAAGTTCTACAAGCGGGCATTTGACTGGCGCGTGCCGCACGTGCTCGTCGATGAAGACAGCGATGATATTTTTCCCGCCACTCGGGGCTACTATGCTGGCCAAGGTCTCGGATTCTTTGGGCAGTCTCAGTCGACACCCCCCGGCGCCAGTCATACACACGGCCACGACAGCCAGCAAACCCAAAACTTGCCGCCACTTTCGTCTGTTGTGGGCTCCTGGTACTGCTCCCAGCCCGGGTCTGCGCCCAGGCAACATCCTGCTGCCAAGAGAGGGCGCCCCGGTGGCCCCGGCTGCTGGTTCAACTTTGACTACGACTCAATATTTCTCAAGGGCGCGCTGGAGCCGTGTCTCGAGGCCGCCAGCACGTCCATGGTGTATTTCTTGCCGCAGCAGGACACCAAGCGCGTCCGTTATGTGGCATGCAGTGCCGATGATCTCGGTGTCGGCGAGCTCATGGCCAACCAGCTGTATGCACGCCTGTTCCCCGTTATCGACCGGTTTGAGATCAAAAAGTACCTCAACGTGGTGTCGCCGCCGCGTATACACCACCGTCACAGCTCTCGCAGCTCAAAATCGGAATCAAGGCTTCCTCAGTTTGGGCATACTTCCAACTCCTGCGGCAGTGCAGCAGCAGCCGAGGTGCTCACAACGGCTGCCAATATTGTTGTGACGCAGCGCAACCCCAGCGGCATCGGCTACGACGACCAGGGCAGACCCCGACTCAACGACACGCAGGCCAGCTGCATGGCCGTCCATGCAGCCGATCTCAACCCGTACTCTGGCGACATGAACGGGCTTGACTCGTACGATATGAGCAATAATGTGTGCCAGCAGGTCTGGGATCAGTGGACCAACAGCCAGAGTATGGCCCCGCGAAAGACAACGGCCGGTCACCGCCACCGTCACTCGCGGTCAGCTACACATTCCGGAGGAAACGGGGGTGGCAGTGGCAGTGGCAGTGGGAGTGGCAGTGGAAGCTACATGGGTGATAGTGACAGCGACAGCGACAGCGGCAGTGAGAGCGAGACCAGTAGCTGTTTCTGTGACATTGAAGGGGCCATCTCAGCCGAGCCCAGGCTAGATACGCGCATGGCCATAGATGCGGGGGATGGAAATGAGGATAGCGAGGAGGACGAGGATGGCGCCGAGGATGGGGAGGAGAGTAATGGAGAGGATGAAGGAGACATTGCTAGCCATGCTGTCGCCGACGGCATGGATGTGGACGACGATGCCAGCGAGAATCCCGACGCCGATGCTATGCCAGCGGGGTGGCAACCACTCGGCTGGGACGCTATGGCGGCACCCAACGGAGACTACGGAGACGCGGCCTTGCACGGCCCAGTCCAAAATGCCCAAAATGTGCATGAAGCCGGGGATAGAGAGGGTGCGCCTGCACAAGAGAGTATGCGTATAGTAATGGTGACGGAGGATCTGCTCCAGGGCACGATTGCGACCATCGAAAAGGTGCAACGGTATGCGACCAGCATTGGCAAGCAGATGTGATTTTTTTAATTTAATTTTTAGTTTAGTTTAGTTTTTCGTGTGTTTATAAATGATATCCTCTCTCTTTTCTACAAATACTACTCTACAAAAGTGACGTCGTTGACGCATGTGGCTGTAGATCACCATGCCTTAAATAACGAAAGTAATGAGAAGAAAGTATTTTAAACAAAATGCACAAAGCCAAGCTAGTCATTGCTACCATATCCAACGCCGAGGGTATTGAGTGAAGAGTCCGTTTCCGCCGTTGTAAAAAGAGTGCTGTCCCTTGCCAATGTATCGTACACATACCGCCTCCGTTTTTGAGGGGGGGTTATTCGTTTCTTGCTTGTTGGGCTTGTCATGACCTCACTTTGTGAGGATGCCGCAATTTCATAAAAGCCGGCAGGGGCGTCTCCCCGCTGCTGCTGCCGCTGCCTTTGATTCCGCCCAGCAGCCAGTCGGTCAGCCCGACAAACCGCGCACCAACGCTCCGCTCCCACTCGCTGCCCTCGGCCACGTTCTCAATTGTATGGCTCAGCACGCGGCCTTTGCTGTCAAAGTCAAATATAAACAGGCCTGTAAACTCTTTTGGGTCATCCACAGCCTGGCCTGTGCCGACAACAGATCGCCTCGATTCGCATTCTTTGACGGCATTGCTCGAGTTTGGCGGTGAAAGGCTCTTGAAAAACGCCGATATGGCACCGCCGCCGACAGTGCGCCACCGCACTACAAGCTGCTCGTCGCCGGCACCTGGGCGTGGCTGATACCCTGGGACAGTGTTGGCAAGGGGTGGGTGGCGCGTCATGCGTTCCGACAATATTTCGAGCTTGACGTTGCCCACCAGCGGCACGCGGTTCCACGCCAGCGGGGACGTCCATAGGGCGGCAATATAGGCAACGCGACCCGAGACGACGGGCAGGTGCGGGTGTGTCGAGGGGAAGAGGTGGAGCGAGATGGTTGGCGCGAGGATCTCTGAAGGCAGCGGCGATTGTAGCAACGTCGGCATGCGTTCTTGTAGGATTCGCAGGGCTGTCTATCAGTATGCTTGAACCTAAATATAGTAAATGCATCATCAACGTTGAGACGTACTCTTTCCAAGCTTGACAGTCCGCTCGTCCGGCGGTTTGTCGCCGTCTGGCTGGCCACCCAATCTGGACGGAAACGAGGGGTTGAACCAGACCTGGGGTAGGGGTAGGTTCTGCGGGTTTGTTTGGGGGAGAGTTAAAAGGGCATGTAGTTTTGGTGTATTTGCTGAAGTCGCTAGGCTTGGTAGGCTGGATAGACTCGAGAGCGGCTGTCTGGCCGGTGCTTGCGATGCAACACACTGGCTGCTGGGGTGAAGAGAGCGGAAGAGGCGTCGTCGGGACAGGGCCACGGACGTCAACGAGGAAGCGGCTGGTAGATTGTGTTTCATGGCGGTTGGCGGGCGTGCCCGAAGCAAGGTAGGGGATAGCGACATCTTGGCGCCCGAGCAAGTGTGTTTGTTTTGGTTCTTGGTTCCTGGGTCGTGATATCTAGACAGGCGTCCCCTCAAGGCCACGGCCAATCGAGGCTGTTCTGCATAAGCTGGAGGCGGGTCCCTGAGACACAAGACGACACCCCAGTGGGAGCAACAGTAAGGCCTAGACGGTTCCTTGACGCGAGGTCGTCGGTATTCTCTAGGACACTGGCAATATTCGACACCTCTTTGATCTCTGTCAATCTTCTCCGCACCTCGTTCTGCCCTCGTTTAAACTTATTATGATGTCAGGAAGTACGGCGTGATGGACCCACTGTAAAGGTCGTCCCAATAGGGAGGGAACAGCCGGCTAAGCCTAGAGGTCACCTCCACGCCAATCCACATCAGCCGATAATAAGCTTCGACGAGTGGTTTTTTTTGTAAGTTCTGCAGGTGTATCCAGCATTTCTGATGATATTTTGGTAGTCATAGTCCGATGGTAAAATTATCGTCTTCGGCCCTGAGTCCCGAGATCGTTGAAAGGACTTGACGGGCTTGATCACGTGTTTTTTATAAGGCGGATATGACTCGCACTGCCATTTAGAAGAGACGCTCTTTCCTTTTCCGGCCACTGCCGTTTCGTCTACACGCACATGGCATCCACGGTCTCCATCACGATCCATTGCCTTCCCGCTACATAGTAGCTATTCCTTTTGCTCCGGGCATCAAGCCCAGCCCCCGTGGCTCAATGGTAGAGCGTTGCACTCGTAATGCAAAGGTTCGCGGTTCGATTCCGCGCGTGGGCAGATTTGATTTTTGCTTCGAGATGGGAGAGGGAGAGAAGTATAGTTAGGTAAATTTTTCTTATGGTATCTTTTACCGTATTTTTTTTAATATAAAAAAAACATTTATATCCCGTAAAATATTTAAATAAAAATAAAACTATTACTATAAGAAATTATATAAATAATAAAATACTTTGAGATTTAATCGAGCTCCCGCATAAAAAGACAAAAAAAAACACAGCAAATTAAACACTGCCCACGCGCGGAATCGAACCGCGAACCTTTGCATTACGAGTGCAACGCTCTACCATTGAGCCACGGGGGCTTGGATGTTGCCACTTTCCTGATGAAGAAAGTATATATGCGAATCTTTAGTCAGCAAAGAGGGGCGTCCCCTTCCTCGCTCTTCGTCCTCCTCGTCAGTAATACTCCACCAGCTGATAGCCCCTGAACGGCGTCACAAGCACTATCCGACGCCCCACGTGACCACTGAGAACGGCCAGAGCCACACTCACTGTCTCGGGACACCAAATCAGGAGCCTGCCTCCTGGGCATCGCCGTATCTCTTTTTCTCTCCCACCTGCAACAACAACACCGCCCTGCCATCACCACCACTATTTCCACTGATCAACCTCTTCAGCACCGCTCTCTATTCTCGATTTTCGACTTGTTTCTTGACCTCTCGTCTCCTACCATCTACTCTAGCCCGCTGCACCTCGTGCTCACCGCTGCGCCACCATGAACCCCGAGTAGTACGTCGACAGTCCCTTTGTTTCAAGATGGCCCGCCGTTTTGGGGTGTCTCCCGGCTGCCCTGGGCGACGGCCCCGATGCTGCCATCGGCGATGCTGCTCCGGATCTGTGCTAACACGCGCCTATAGAGTTTCCCCTCCTTTGTCTTGCCCCCCCGCGCCATCGTCATCGTCATCGTCATCGTCATCGTCATCTCCGTTCCGTCGTCCTCGTTATCGCCATCGTCATCGTCATCGTCATCGTCATCGTCATCTCCGTTCCGTCGTCCTCGTTATCGCCATCGTCATCGCCGCCGCCCGCCAGCACATGCCAAACGACGACTCGCGGCATCTACATCAAGGCTTCATCTCACATCACATCGCGACATCCACCGGCATCACCAGCATCCGTCTTCATGTCGATCTCCATTGATATGCCCCATCCCTATCCATCTTACCCCGATGACAGCATCCCAGACCTCGGGCCTAACACTTCTAGATACGACTACCTCTTCAAGCTTCTGCTTATCGGTGACTCCGGTGTCGGCAAGTCTTGCTTGCTGCTGAGATTTGCTGATGACACCTACACCGAGTCCTACATCTCAACCATCGGTGTCGACTTTGTATGTTTAGCTGCCTTCTGCCTTTTATCCAGTCCTGCCTGTCTGCCTGTTTGCCTAGTCAGGTGGGCTGAGGCTGAGACGCCTGCCTGCATCGCCCAACACTACTAACACAGCCAGAAAATCCGGACGATCGAGCTCGATGGCAAGACCGTGAAGCTGCAGATCTGGGACACTGCCGGCCAGGAGCGTTTCCGCACAATCACCTCGTCGTACTACCGCGGCGCCCACGGCATCTGCGTCGTCTACGATGTCACCGACATGGACTCCTTCAACAACGTCAAGCAGTGGCTGCAGGAGATTGACCGCTACGCGACCGAGGGCGTTAACAAGCTGCTCGTCGGCAACAAGAGCGATATGTCCGAGAAGAAGGTCGTCGACTACGAGGTCGCCAAGGAGTTTGCCGACAGCCTGGGCATCCCCTTCCTCGAGACCTCGGCCAAGAACGCCAGCAACGTCGAGCAGGCCTTCCTGACCATGGCCCGCCAAATCAAGGAGCGCATGGGTACCACCACCACCAACAACACCAAGCCCAACGTCCAGGTCGGTGCTGGCCACGGCGTCTCCAACAACCAGGGCGGCGGCTGCTGCTAAGCGCTTTAATCTTGCATATCTGCATATCCTGGTCGTCCGTCGGTCCATGTTCTCTGGCAACAGCTTCCAGAGCCTGGCTACACGAGAGATGAGACGTCTGTCCATCTGCTCGTTCGCCAGCTGCCCAAGACTGCCAGCATCACAGAGACACACGACCAAGGAACGACACGCTTAATGGGCTATTGATTTTGTTTTGTTTTGGTGTATTTTGATGCTCTTTTTTGTGCACTTTTACTGTTACCACCGGGGAATCTTTTATATTTTGTTCTTAACGCTATCAACTTTAAACCGTCTTGATCCTGGTCTTTTGGTGGAAGTGATGTGAAGTGATAAAATGATGAAATACTACTGGAATTGAAACTAAATATTACTGATTATCCGTCCGATCGTTATAAACCCCATATCCTGTGCAGTCTTTGCAGAAATAAAGCAAGACAAATGAAACAAGGAAAGTAAAAAATAAAAAATAAGAAAAACAACAAACAATATACAAAAAGAACAAATGAAAACAAGCGAGACAACACTCCCTCTATGCTAAACCCAGCCACTTGAGCGCCTTCTTGCCCTCGTTGTTCTGGCCGAGACTGGCATGGCTGACCTGGCTGCGCATGCTGTTCATGCTGCCCCGTGGCTGCAGCCTGCCGCGCTCGAGGTCCAGCTGGTGTTGGCTTTGGCTTTGGCTTTGGCTTTGGTTGAGAGCCTGAGCCTGAGCCTGACTCTGGCTCTGACTCTGGCTTTGGTGCTCGACAACGGACCGCCGCAGAATGGCACCACTGCCGCTATTGCTGATGTTGCTATAGTTGCTCATGCCTGTGAGCCGGCCTGACTTGCTGCAAGCCGAAGGGACACGCATGTTGCGCAGCCCGGCCGCTTCCTTGGCCTTGAGCAGCACGGTGCGGTCGCGCATGTACAGGGGCATCAGGCGCCGCATGTCCATGTCGTTGTCCAAGTCATCGTCGTCCAAGTCGTCAAAGTCATAGTCGTCATCGTTGTATTGGATGTCCGGAGTATCGCGGCCTCGGTCTTGGGCTTGGGACTGCGAGCGAGGTTGAAGCAGAGGCTGGGGGGACTGCCGCCGAGTAGTTGGTTGAGGAGATGGCTGCCGCAGAGGCTGGCGGATGGATGGCTGTGGTGACGGCTGGCGCTGTGCTTCAGCTTGAGCCTGACTTTGCGTCTGGGTCTTGGCCTGGGTCCAACTCTGGCTTACTGGCTCTTCGCGACGGCGGCCGACTTGAATTGTCTTGGCCACGAGCCGGCTGCTGGGCAGGACGACTGGCGCAGGCGCGAGACCAGTAGCGGCGTTCTTGTAGTTGCTGCCCGTCGTGGACCGCCACGAGTCGGGCTGCGAAACAATAGATGATGACCGAGAAGCCTGCGAAACATGAGACATCTCCGACTTGACCGAAGGAGCTGGCGATTTGGACCGCGTCGTCGCTGTTTGGAACTGAGACTGCACCTGGGGTGCATGGCGGATCGTCGTGGTGCTCGACGCTGCGCGGGTATGTGATGGCACTGGCTTGCGGGCCGACACCGGCGACATGGGCATGGGCATGGGCGGCGGCGGCGGCGGGATCGGGCCTGGAGAGTGCATGGGGCTCATGTTGCTATTGCGGCTCACGCTCCGGTTCATGCCCAGCTGCATTTGCATTCCCATTGACGTGCTCATGCTCATGCCGGCAGCAGTTGTTGCTGTCGACAGGGCCGAGTACCGCCCGGCCGTCTCAGCCTCGCGAGGCTGCACCGGCGAGGGCGAGGGCGGCGCCGGCATCTTGCGAACAGCTGCAACAAACGCAGCAATATCATAACTGGTGGCAGCCGACGTCAAGAGGTAGTTGGCGCGCATATAGGGCTGCCGCTTCTGCTGCTCCGGGTCCTGTTTAAAGGTTGAGCTGGATGCAGATGTGGCTGCCGACCTGAACGAGTTGAGAGAGCTGATCGAGTGCGATGAGGGGACGGGCCGGAGCGACGGCGGCGGCGAGGCCCGCAGTTTCTGGAAGCCGGGCCGGACCTTGATCTCGTCGTCACCGCCGAGACCATTCGATGCGGCGGCAACAACACTAGCGACCTGCACAACATCGCGGCCAGCGAGCTGCCGCAGCCCCAAAACAATGGCCAGCAGTTCGAGCGGGTAGTCGAGGAGGACAGTCCGCGGCGGCGGCAGCGATGCAAACGCGGAGAACGAGCCGGCCGGGCTTGTCTTGAGGTACAAATCCAGCTGCTTGAGGACGAACGTGGCCAGCGTCTTGGGCTCGACTTTTTGATCAGTTTTCTTTAGGGACTGCATAGCGTTGGCCATGAGGTAGCGGACATCGAGGCGATCACACCGTGCTGCGCCGTCAGGCGACCCCAAGGCCTGGTCGAACTGGCTGGTGATCTTGGAGATCAGCTCCGGCTGGACACCGCGCTGGCCGCCAATGGCGAGCACGAGATCGACGCCGTCGAGCAAGGGAGACCACAGCTCGGCAGACTCCATGCCTGTGAGATACGACATCAGAACGCGGCCGGGGCTGGCTGAGAGGTCGATCTCGTCATCGCTGTCTGGAGCAGCTGCGGCTGATCTTGAAAAATGCAAGGCGAGGATGGAGCGCAAGGCATTCTGTAGGGCGAGGGGCGATTGGCGCTTGCCCGAGTCTATTGTACAAAAGTGTGGTGACGTCTGCGTATGGCCGTTGTCATCTTCGCTGTCGGAGCCGTCGTCTTCCCTTGGGGGCGGTGGCGTGTGTGCGGGCGTTGGAGGCTTTGCTGTCTTGACCGACGACAGTGACGGTGCGTACGGCCGCGACTGCGGGCTGGCGTCATACTCGTGAGGAGCAAACGGGTCGTAATCGTCGATGCTGCTACTCGCTGTCGTCGAGACAGACGAGGCGCGTGCATGATCAAGGCCGTGGCCGTGGCCGTGAGAGGCCGACCGTGGCGTCTCGGGAAGCGATGAGGCAATTGTCTGCCTGTCCAGCTCCAGATGGCTCTTCAGGCCAAGCTGGTTCAGCTCTTCGTCAGACTTCACCTTGAACAGCTGCTGCTGCTTCTGGTTTCTCCGCTGGCGACGGACGCGCGAGCAGTAGAGCTCTCTGCAGCGCTCAAAGGCGAGCTCGAGGGCTGGGTTGGCATCGCCGCCGCTGCTGCCTTTGTCTTTGTCAAAATAAATGACGAGATCCTCGGTAAATGGCAGAACGGGTTCAAACACCTCGTCGTCGCCAGGCAATGGCGACTGCAGCCGAAAGGAGACGGCGTCTGAGGCCAGCTTGGTATCGGTACCGCGGTCGACATACATTGGCCACTTGCGGTTGGGTATGGATTTGTATGGGGAAGCCTTGGGCAATTTGGCAGCGGAATCAGGGTGGGCAGGCGCGACCGGGGTCTTGCCTTGGCTGTGCATGGGGAAAGCCGGGCTGCTGGCCGTCTCATAGTATGACATGCTCGATTTTCTGAGTGGTATAGCCGGGCCACTGGTGGCCCCTGGCCCTGCTACTACTACTGATGTTGTGCTCTGCGTCATGTCGCTGAGGTATGATAGCCGCTGCAGCGACGTATCGCGGCTGTTGCTGAGCAAAAAGTTGGATGCAAAGCTGTGGCTGCTTTGGCTGCCGCTCCGCTCGAGAGAGTGGGCTCGCCGCGGCGGCATGGGAAAGACAAGGTCTTCCAGGCTCTGTGTTGACGGCTCGGATGCCAGGTTCCGGGGCCGGAAGCGGGACCGACCACGAGGCGCGGGCGGCTGGCCAAAGTAGACCGACGTTGCACGCTGGGACTGGGCGGCAATGGCGTCAAGGCGCATGGAGATGGGGAAGATGGTGGATGTGGGCGAGCGGGTGGGCGAGTGCGTTGTGCCCGACGTCTGTGTGGTTATGGAGAAGCGCGTTTGAGAGTGTGAGTGCATGTTGGAGTTTGCTGGGGGGATGGACGGCGTGCCCATGGCGTGTGCAAAGGACGGCGACATAAAGTTGAAGTTGCTAATGTCGTAGACCTCGCTGCCCGACGCGCCAGCAGCCACGCTCGGCCGGACCCAGATGCTGCTTGCCCGGTCATGGGTTGCGGTTGAGGCGGTCATGGTGGCAGAGATGGCAGAGTTGGCGGAGGCGGAGGCTTTGGAGGCATGGCTGATGCGGCGGCTGAACTCCATAAGATCTAGGAGCTCGCCGTGGACCGGCAGACTCATGCTCCGGGGCCGCATCCGGCGTGCGGTGCAGCCGTCTGTGGTCAAGTCGATGGTGTTTGTGTTGGGCTGCAGGGTTTCGGTCTCACGGTCCAGGGCATCGGCTGCACGCATGGCTTTGGTGATGGGGTCATCGCTGTCGTCGGTGGGGTCCAGGTTGCAGTTGGCACAGCTGATGCCGTTGTTGTTGCCGTTGCTGTTGCTGTTGCTGTTGCTGCTGGCAGCAGCTGGGACGGCATCTGGAATATGGCTGGGTGTTGCTTTGCGAAGGTTGATGCATGGTGCGCCCCGGAGGCCGGCAATACCATCCGAAGTGAGATCATTGAACAGGCGGGCTGCCTTGTCGACGTTTCCATTAGCAGCGGTATGACGTTGACGGATAGCCTCGATGCACAGAGCATGGCCGGAGGCGGTGCCGCCGTTGAGAAAGACGAAGCGTTTGGAGGGGGCAGAGCGTGGCCTTGACGTCGATCTTGACCTTGATTTTGACTTTGATTTTGATTTCGATTTCGCGCTTGAATTTAATGGAGACTTCTGGTCATCGCCCCCCCGCAGAAACTCAAGAGCAATATCTCGTCGTGTGTTGGCAGCTGCATGGACCCGGCGGATGTAGCGGCGGACATCATAGGGCGTGGAGTAGGGCTGGACGGCAGACACGGCGGCCGAGTGCGGCCCTTGCTGGAGTGCGTTGTCGTCGTCGCTGTCGGCATCGCTGTCCTGGTCCAGATAGTGCTGCAGGCTAGGCAGGACAAGGATCTGAGACGATGTGGGCAGCAGATGCAGCTGGGTATCGAGGGCGTCGTCGGCCAGGCCCTCGAGGGCGATGAGACTGCCGGGAGTGGCAGTGGAGGGGCCGTCTGCAGCCATGGCGGGCGTCGGGTGTGCAAGCTGAGGGCTCTATCTGGCTGTGAGATATGTTGATGAATCCGAATTCTGCTTGATTTGTCGATTTTGTTGATTTGGCTGATTTGGCTGCTTCTTTTGGTGGAGGTGAGGATGCTGCTCTCGGCCGTGTTCGTTCTTTTCTTATTTATCCAAGCGAATGGATATCTACAGATCTATCGATCCGATCTGGCAAAGTGGTGATGTGATGTAAAGGGTGTACAGAGGCAACAGTGAGTTCGGTAGATGGGAAGACGCGAGAAAGAGAAGAAAGTCTGTCGACGAAAGGGTCAAGTGGAAATAATAGCATGTGGTATCGGATGTGGTATATGAAGTGGTATGGCAGAATATATGATATGGAATATGGCCAATAATGCATGCAATATAGGAAGGGAAGGTCAAGTATGGGATATAGAATAAATCATAAATATAAAAATATAAAACATATATCAAAAAGGGCGAGCGAGTAAGACTGGGCGAGGTGTCGATGCTACGGTGTCTGAGAGCCGACCGTTGGTTCCTTTGGCTTTCTCGTCTCTTGTCTTTTGTTCTTTTTTTTCTTCCTTTTTTGTTTACTTTGATGTTGTAGTGACGCCCCTAGTTGACGGGGTATTGTGGTAGATGAAAGGGGCGTGGTAGGAGGATGAGATGGGGATGGGAGCAAGAAGGATGCTGGTGTGAAGAGAACGGCACGAGGAGAATGGAAGATGAGAATAATAAAAAGAATAAAAAGAATGGACGAGAAGAGAAGAAGGCGAGAGTTGAGATGTGTGCTTTGAGAAGGATGACCAGAGCTTAAGACAAGGAGGAGAGACAGCAAGCAGGATGGATATAGAAGCTGCTTAAAGCCAAAAGAATAAAGAGGCCATAAACTGAAAATCGAAAGAGATTAAAAAGAAAAAGAAACAACGGGGACAGCCGCGTCTGTTGTTGTAGTTTGTATCTTGCAGGGGAGAGGGGTGGTTCCAAGGAGGATAGGGAGCTCTGACTTGATTAGCGGTACTGGGAGTGTACGGAGTACTAGGAGTTGTAGGGAATCAAATGCAGAGAAATTGAAGCACGAAAATCAAATGAAATCAAATGAAAATCAAACGAAAAAAAAGAAGAGTTTAAAGAGAAGAAGACAAACAACCAACAGGTTGGACACACCCTGCACATGGCCGAGATACTATCTTACCATAGTACTCTGTAACAGACTGTAAAATATAACGAAGAGAAAGGTGTTGGTTGGGATGTATGTAGATGAATATCGTCTAATTTTCGATAATCAAGGAGGACGAGAGATATCGACAGATATAATGATGAATAAGCAGTCGATACGGCGACCGCTACAGGAAGGCGCATAGTTGAAAGTGCAGAAGAGGAAGGTCGACAGGAAGGAGGGATTTACACATAGTGCAGATAGACGACAAGCAGCCAGCACCCCATAATATCACCACTGCTCCGTACTTAAACTCACTCAAACAAAACAATGGAGCCGCGGAGTATAGTTTGGCTAGCCGATAACTCGGAGGATTTTCTGAATCTAAAAGCATTATCGACGGGTTTGACGAGTGGTGAAGGATCGCGGCAGCTGAGTGGAATAAGAGGAGATGCAGAGGAGGAAGGAGCGAAGGATGACTGGCGGGCGTGGGCGTGAATAACGGAATTAAATTTAATGTTAAATTATATATAATAGAAAATAAAATAAAATACAACAAAACAAAATAAAACGAAGAACGCAGTCTCCCGCGTTGGACAAGCATAATATCATAATAATACCAGCATAATACCAAGAGAGACTGGAGTTGTTCTATTTGAATATCAATGGGTTGAGCCGCGAGTGGACGCTGGCTGATAAACAGGGGTAATAGGGGATAGGCGGAGGATAGAGTGTCTGTCCAGTGCTACCGCATTGCAGTGAGTCGTAAGACCACCCACAGTATTGCACCTTTTCTTATGCAGACAGCGCAACGTGCTGCGCAGAGGAAATTGGAGTGCCCGAGCATAAAGTGCCGCGGGAACAGCGTCGAGCTCGTGGGTGCCATGTGGTGAGTTGATGGAAGCACAGAGTAGCAGACGCGTAGCCCTCCATGGAGTGAGTGTGTAAAGGAGGCAATACAATGTATCTGGAGTGATGAGTGTGGTTGCAGAGGATTCGGTAGATGCATGCGTTTGAGCGCAGTGTCTTGTCCCGAGCTGTCGGACCCCTTTCTTCCACTGATAGCAATACCAAGACACGGGCTGGATGTAGGATGTAATGTAGATGTAGACAGAATGGGCCAGAGAGAGGTTGATTGCTGTTGGACACGGATAGATAATACATAGTGCTGGAAAGCCACGCCCAGAGCTGCAGTTTACTGGTTTCAGGGGCCGACAGCCGGCTACCGGTACGAGCAGCGCCAGGATGGACGATGATGAGCATGAGGACGAGAATACGAGATTAATTGATTTATTAATCAAATTGCTTAGATTAGACATGGGTTGTCATTGGTTCATGGATGCCATTTGCTTTTGGCTGGTTTGATTCGAGCCGGTTTTGTTGACTGGCTTGCTTTGATTTTCTTCCGAGCTACAATGCGAATCTTGGGCTCTCGTTTGATTTTGCAATCCGCTTTGCCTTTCTCTGTCCTCGAGCGCCAGTCAAGACAGCTGCCAGAGGCTGCACCGAGCACTGACGAAGCAGACCGAGCCAGACTCAATTAGAATTGTAACTCTCGGCAAGTATCATCAGTAATACTATGTAATCCTCTCTATGTACATTAGACATAATCCACTCCATCCCTGAAGATTTTGGATGGGCTTTCTCTTCTTTTGTCCTAGTTGCGAGATTTAGTTTGCTCCCCGGGCCGCTCTGGCCAGGCCGTACTATGTACATAGTTTTACGATGTACTATGTATGACTGTCGAGTTGTAGACGGCAGTAGCTGTACATAGGAAAAAGTACAGTTGTATGTGCATCGTACAGTACGTCGTAGAGTACGTACCCTGTATCAATGCTCTGAATGAGCACATTTCTCACCAGAGAGAACGTCGTGCTGTAGCTCGTCATGCAGGAGAGAAAAGACATCTATTCTCTTTCTTGTCGGTTGTGCATCGGCTTGACGGTGGTTGATGTATCAAGATGCACTGGCAAAGAGAAGGAGAAAAATAATATCCTGTCGCCAGCAGATCGACACTGGGGTCCTTGGAAACCCTGCCATACAAAGGTGAGGAAGTTGTCGTGTGCGCCAAGACTTTCACGATCTGCACTCGGCTGCCAGAGTATCACAGAGGCAGAGTGCGGCTGCATAGTTATTCCAGTTAGTTATGAACTTATTACAGTCAACTCCGACAGAAACAAGATGCCTCCCTGGATGCTGCAGTTGGCTGCAATCCCCCCTGAAAGATTGTGGAAAAAGAGTAATCACATACTATGTACTTTGTACTCTGTGCAGCTGGCGGTAGCGGAGCTGTAGTTATTTTTTGATTCGATTTGGTTTGATTCTATTCAATTTAATTAATCAATATCGCTGCTCCGTAGAGCGGACAACTTCGGCAAGGATCCGGAGGCTGACGATGCAAGAGGGCATCGTAAGCGAGAGTTGTTGGTTCTCACCTGCAGACCGGTCGGCGACCACAACAAGGAGGCCAACAGACAGGAACACAGACAACAGGCAATCAACAAACAGACGCGTTATGCTGCGTACAAACCAACACAAGTCAGTCAAATCATGAAATCCGTGCGTCGACGGGGAGCCAATGCAGGCGAGGACTGTCTGTGAGCACGATCGTCCACTCCGCCAGCCTTGCCACGTTCCTGCTGACATCTACCCTGTACTCTGTACATACACAGTACGGAGTAGTACGGCGCTCTCGTGACGATCTATGCAGTCTGGTCTGTGTTGCTCTGTGTTTGCTCTGTTGTAGCGCCTCCTCATGGCTGCATCACCCTCATGGCTGCATCACGGCAACTTTGCCCCTTGCTTTACCCTGTTTGTAACTCAGATTTAATACCCTAAAATCGACACGTAACACCTCTCTCTCTCTCAAAAAAAAAAAGCAAGCTCGCCGGACTCGCTGGAAAGGGGCACCATGAGACCACACTCCCTCTTTGTCCACCTGCACATACCCGAGTCCAATAACGGAGACGGCCGGGAATGGCCAACCAAGCTCCAAGGTGTATTATACATTGCATATAGAAGGCAATATATCCGCCGCCGATACGAAAGCCCGGTGGGTTTGTCATACCACACCGTTCACGGGGCTGATTTGTTATATGCCACATGTGATACCCTTTCCTCTGCCGCTCATAGCCAGGGATGGAGGGGATGCTGCTGGCACTGGCTGTCGCCTTCGCCTTGCCCGACGAACCAGTTCCTGCCATGCCATGCCAAACCGGACACAAGGCAACCTCGGTTGGCAATTAGGAGAAGTCTTGGCTGGGTTGGATACAAAAGGGCGACCAGTGAAGTGGCAACAGTATACGATATATTCGTAGATCGTATTGGATGGCACGCCGTGATACCCGAGAGGTACAGATGATGGCTAGAGTCTGGATATGCACAGAAGCAATATAAAGAAGCGCACAGAAGGGCCATTGCGTAACACGACCAGCCCACAATGTGTAGAAGGCGGCGGCAAGAGAAATGGGAAAGAAGAGGCGGCGCTTCGTGTCGTACACGGGCTTGGGATGATCGGAGACTTTATTTTGAATATTTCTTATTGATATTTTATTTTGAGCAGAGGCACAGTAGTAAGTAGTAACTACGCCCCCTTGTACTCGTAGCGCAGCCGATTTAGATCACGCTCTGGATCCACGCCAGCCATGGTCACCTTGGAGATGAGCACCACGCCATAGACAATGGCTGGCAGACTGCCCAGCACCAAGTAATTAAGCGACGTCGATGCTGCAGCGGTGCGGCCGTCTGGCAGAAACAGAGACAGGATCAGCATCACACACAGGCCAAAGTTGAGCACAGGCAAGTGCTGCTCGAGAGGACTTCCCGACAACCCAGGCCCGGGCGGCGAGAGAGATAACGAGAACAGCGGCGGCGGTGCACGCCCTTTGCCTTTAATGTCCGCGCCGCTCCATGCGTCCAGCGCGCGGATGCCCGTCCGTGTTGGTGGCTGGCAGTGCACCTGGTAGGCTGTAGCACCCAGCGATGTCAGCCCCAGCAGTGACACGATGAGAGACGACGAGGATGGCCGCGCGAAGCAGGCGACCAGGAACGGCACCATGGCCAGGCCGGGCACGACCAGCAGGAACTGGCGGAACTGCTCGTTGCGGCGCTGGTTCTGCTCTGCCAGCGTCTGGATCAGTGCTTCTTGTTCTGTCTGGTCAGCCGTCCGTACGATTAAGATACTGGCAAACCCCCATCTTCTCAAGCCCGCGCTGTCGGCTGCTCGACGCGCTGGCACTCACCCTCTTCGTCGAGGACCTCGTGGTCGTCAGAGTGTGTGTCGTCATCGTCGTAACGGAATGCGCGTCGCAGGCGCGTCGAGTCCATTGTAGATAGTGTCGCTTGTTAGGTGGTAACTGCAGTCATCTCACGATGTCGGCAGAGTAGATGCTGTCTTGCTGTTTTGGTTAGGCACCTGCAGAATGTTCCATAGCTCCAAGCTGCGACAGGTGCCTGCCTGTAATGACGTGTAGCGGCCCTAGCGACTTCCTTATTCCTTAGTGGGCGGGAGCTGTTAAGCCGCACGTGCTTGCACCAAAAGCTAAAGCGGGTCCCCGATAAGAGTGATAAGAAATTTACAGTGGTGTGTGTACTCTGTGTGTGTGTGGGGCGGCAAATCAGTCCATCCGCCATTGGATTGCCTGAGTAGGAACATCACCGACGACGACGGCCCATATTGCGACGCACGACCGACAGTTTTGAATACAGCAGCTGGTGAAGCCAGACCAGGTCACCCAAAACAACCACAGCAAACCTATCTCTATTCCCGCAAATGCTGTCAGCAGCGAGTAGACGTGCCGCCGCCGGCGTGCTCCGGCCTCAACAGCCCCTCCTCGGCCACGCCCTCGGCCTCAACCCAGCCCGTGTGCTTGTTCTCGCTTCTTCTTCCTCTCTCTCTTCCTCCTCCTCCTCTCTATCAAAACGCACATTCAGCTCGGCACCCCAGCCTGGCGACGGTCCCCTCATGGAGCGGAGAGCAGACCGCGAACTACCGGGTAGGCCTCAACACTCCAACCTTTGCTTGTAGTGCGTATAGAAACAAGACTGACCGTATAGACGTCGCCAAACAGACCTTTCGGTGGTCTCGTTCAATGCCCTGGTTCCTCTTGATTGTCACCGCCAGCAGTGTGGCCATATTCAACTACCAGAAATCCTCCAGCCCCGTCGTCGCATCCACCCTCTACGCCCTGCGCACCTCCCCCAAGGCCCGCGCCTACCTCGGCGACGAGATCTACTTCCAGCAGAGCATCCCCTGGATCGGCGGCGAAATGAACCAGCTGCAGGGCCGCATTAACGTCCACTTCATGGTCAAGGGCACGCGCAACTCGGCCCGCATGCGCTTCACCAGTCGTCGGCCAACCGCCCGCGGTGTCTTTGAGACGCTCGAGTGGACGCTCGAGACCAGCGACGGCCACAAGATTGATCTGCTCGAGGATGTCACTGGCGACCCGTTCCGCGGCATCAATGTGTTCCCCGACGACCTGGTTGAAGAGATGGAGGCCGACTACGGCATCCTGCCGCCAGCAGCGTCTCGTGGCGTGCTGCCGAGCGACGAGGAGACACGGGGATTCCGGCAACCAACACGGAAGTGATGGCTGGGCGGAGGCTGGGCCGTTGTGTAAATACCAAACTAGTCTGATGGGCAGACAGTACGAGAGCATGGTTCGGGATCTGTTTTGTCGTTGCTATTTTTGCTCATTTTTGCCATTTATTTTTGCTGCTTTTGTGCTGCCATTTGCCCGGACACGGCGCTGATATTCCCTCTCTTCTACACTGTATTTATGACAAAAAGAAATCAAATGTTCAGCCAGAGAATCTCAGCTTTGTCTTGAAGTTTATATATTCATGCCAAACACAATGATAGATACTATAGATACAGATGGTGCTCATCTCTCGTTTTACCGTTGAAAGATTCTGCTTTTTTTTATTTTATCATTCGATTCGAAACCGGCCACTCACAGCCACCGCTCATGGACGGGCATCTGTTTGTGTAGACTCGTGGATCTCCTCCGGCAGCGCCTCGTCGGCGAAGACGACCTCGTCGGCCTCGTCGGCATCCTCAACCACACCCTCCAGATCCTCGAGAGCCTCGGCCGCAGCAATGCTGCTCTCATCCTCCAGGCTCAGGCCAGTCAGGCCGTTGGCCAGCAGGTCGGCGATGCGGCCCTCGCGCCGTGCCTCCTTGAGCTCCAGATGCCGCTTGCGCGCCGCCTCGAGCTGCTCAGCAACACCGGGCGACCGCTCCTCCACCAGGCTGCGCGCCTTGGCAATGAACTCGGCCTTTGGTGGCGGCTTCTTGAGCGCGTCTTGGATCTTGACCAGCGCGCCCTTGGTGCCGCCCACACAGCCCTTGACAACCACAATGCCCAGCTCGTTGTCCACCTGCAGCACAGGCAGGTTCTGCACCGTCACCTGCTCGTTGCCCATGCGGCCGGGCATCTTCTTGCCCGGCATGACACGCGAACCACTGCCCTGCGACGGACCGGTCGTACCCATCGTGCGGTGGTTCTTGGAGTTACCGTGACTCTTGTTCTGGCCCGAGAAGCCGTGGCGCTTCATGACACCGGCAAAACCAAACGCGCGCGTCTGCGACCGCACATCCACGCACTGGCCCACGTGGAACCAGTCGGGCTGGATGCTGGTGCCGGGCGCCAACAGGCCTGCCGCCGTGCGCACCTTGAACTCGGCCAGGTGCTGCTTGGGCGCAAGGCCCTTGGCTTCAAAGTAGCCCAGCTGCGCAGGCGCCACCGTGACTGCGCGCTTCACGCCACTGCCGATCTGCACGGCCCAGTAGCCGTTCTTCTCGCGCGTCTTGTTGGCCACGACCTGGACGCTGTCGAGCTCGAGGACCGTGCAGGGGTAGCGCGTGCCCGTCTTGCTGTAGAATGCCGTCATGCCGCGTTTTGTCGCCAGCACACCCGTCCGCAGCGGTGTTGTGTTCTCTCTGCGCCGCATAGCCGCAGCGGGGCCCGTTGTCGGTGCCGGCAGGCCGGCCGTGACCTGGTTGAAGCGGGTGGGTTTTGAGCCACGCTTGGGCAGCGTGCTCCAGCCGTACTTGACACCACGGCGGCCCTCCACCATGCGGCTGGCCAAGAGTTGTGAGATTTGTGAGGATGCTATTAATGGTGCTGCTGCCGATAGCTCTGTAGGTACTGTCGCTGTCGTCGTGGCCGCCGCCGTCGTAGCCGTCGCCCGGGAGAGGCCCGCCCAGCACGACCGGGGCAGTAGCCGGGGCGCCATTGTGATGTGTGTGTTGCGGAGGGGGGTGGAGGTTCTTTGGAGTAGAGTGAGTGCTGGTTCCGGGGTTCAATTGAGGTCAATTTGGCACTGAGTGGCGTATCGTCGGCTCGTGTGTCGTGTGCGACAGCATACACTCAATCGGCAGAGTGAAGCTATTTCGAGGTTTAGCGGGAAAGTGAAAAAAATCGGTTCCCCAAAGAGGTAGACAAATCAGGACTAGCGTATGCAAGTAAGACCTATATGGGGCCTATATACATAATACGGGCCACCAAACCCGAAAACCTGCTATGAATACGCACGTCGCCGTCGCATTGTTGCCGCCATTAATTCACAAAATATTAGCTACGAAACGCGGGTTGGCTCGAATCTGTCTCTTCAGGGACAGGCTTTAGTATGGTCTTCTATTATACTTCAACGGTGGTGAGCCCGTCGGCGTTTGTCTACGTCGGCAAAGACAAGTTTGAGAGTAAGATCTGGCGGTGATGAGCGCGTTTCGCATGGATGGTGAGGTGGCGGGTAGAAAGTATTAACAGATTACAGACGAGGATCTCATCAAGTTCGGCTGGGAGGAGGATGTGTGGTGAGTGCTGTCTTGGTTGATGGGATGGCGAGAGGCTGAGGTTCGGGCCGCGACTAACGGACTCAGGGTAAGTTGAGACTGCATCCAAGAAAACATAGGAACATAGGAACGGAAGACTGACATCTACAGTTTCACGTAGACAAGCTGTCGAGTGCACATATCTACCTCCGGCTACGGGAGGGCGATAGCTGGGAGAACATCCCCGAGGACCTCGTCAAGGACCTGGCCCAGCTGACCAAGGCCAACTCGATCGAGGGCAACAAGAAGGACAACATTACCATCATCTACACGCCATGGTCGAATCTGAAAAAGGACGGCAGCATGGCTGTTGGCCAGGTCAGCTTCAAGGACAACAAAAAGGTCAAGCGTGTCCTTGTGGTACAGCGCGAGAACCCGATTGTCAACCGGCTCAACAAGACCAAGGTCGAGAAGCACCCGGACTTGCGGCAAGAGAAGGAGGACCGCCTGAAGGAGCTGCGCAAGCGTGATCAGTCAGCACAGCAAGCCAGGGTAAGTCTTTTGTGTCTATTGTGTCTATTGTGTGTTGGTTCCTCCAAGGTAAATCTTGATACTGACTGTGCAGAAAAAAGAAGAGGCCCGGATTGCCAAGGAGCGGCTGGAGCTCAAGTACCGCAAAGACCATGCTTACGACGATCTGTTTACCGAGGACAACTTGGAGGAGTCGAGCAACCAGAACCGCGACGAGAACTGGGAGGACGACTTTATGTAGCCTTGCTGTAGCGAAGCCAATGAATTGATGACTAAACTTGCTCTACACCATGCTGGCACAGCTTTATATTAATGTGAGGGTATGACGCAAACGGAAGGAGCAGTAATAGCATGGCAGTGCGTAGCATGACTCATTATCAATATTCATGTAAACACAACTCGGTCTACCTATTTGCCCCGTCCCCCGCCGATATTGCTGCCCATCTGGTTCGCTGCCGTGCCCTTGAGCGCATGGTCTGCTGGGTTTGCTGCCGACTCGTAGATGATGTTGGTCGGCGCCCGGCCCAGCTGCATCCATTCGCCCTTGAAGCCGATATATGAGATGCGAGTCACGTCCTCGCTGCCGTCGCCAAAGTTGTCGGGGACGAAGAGGGCCAGCCGCCGTGTCTGTCCAAACTTGGCCCGCTTGACAGCAAACTCCTGCACGTCCGACGTCTGCGCCAGCTCAAACGTCTGGCTTGCGTGGCCGCCCTCGGCCTCTTCTTCGGCACTGCCGAAATCAATGTCCTCGCGGTTCTGGAACACGTGCAGTGTCCGCGGCGCCGAGTCGGACGCCGACGTGCGCAGCAGGATGGAGTGCAGCTTGACCTGGCCGGTGAAGGGAATGTGCATGAGCAGCTGCTCGTCGGCGTCGCTGGCAAGCTCTGGGCTGACGGTCAGCCGCTCGTCCCAGGTCTTCTTCACAATCGCACGGCCCGAGTCGGGCGTCTCTTCATTCAGCGTAAAGATATGGTCAAAGTCAATGTGCCGGTAGAGCGAGAACTGGATGGCGGGCGTGATGTCGTCCGAGTGGTCGTGCTCATGGTCATGGCCGCCGTGCCCGTGTCCGTGGTGCTCGTCATGGCAGTGGTGCGACATGATTTCTGATGCTTTCTGCAGGTGAAATATAGGGTCTTAATTATCCGAGTAGTATGAAGCTTTTTGTTTGATTTATGAAAGTCGTGTCGATGTGGTGGTGATGAGGACGTTGAGATATTATCACGTGGCCCGCAATGCCTAGACGTCTTATGTAATCGGGCCTCAAGAGTAGTCAAAAGTAAACGACGGCGACATCATACCACTATATACTTTAAGCGGGCAAATGACACTACATAAATCGTGGTTGGGGCTGGTGAGTTGGAACTTTTAATACATATGCTTTCATTACATCATTACAATATACAAACAACATCGTCATGGATCTCGTCATCGATCGACCTTGACAGCTCGACAGCTCGACAACTCGGTGATCCGATGCCTCCCAATAATAGTACAGAAACCCAGAAAATGCCGCCTATTTAAATCCCCTTGCCGTCGTAGGCTTCTTCTTCTTCTTCTTCAACCTCGGACCGAAAGCGCCACCGGAATGGATTACGGGCTGCGACGACGGCATCACCTGGCTCGAAAAGACCTGGCTCGACATGATGGCCGGGCTCGCTTGCGAGTATGGCTGAGAGTATGGCTGCGTCTGGCTCTGGTTCTGGAAGTGGCTCGGCAGCTTGATGGGCAGCTGGCTCATAGGCTGGCTGCTCGGCAAAACGCTGGCCGATTGTGCCCGGCTCGAGGCACCCGCCCCCATCGACAGCAGCCGCTCGCGATCGCGCTGGGCCTTCTTCTCCAGCTTGCGCTGTTTCTTCTCGCGCGCCTGCTGGGCCTGCCGCCACAGCTCCTCTTCGGCCTCGCCTGCAGCGCCGAGCGGCACCCAGCTGAACTGCTCAGGGTCGGTGCCGAGCTCCCAGTGCGTGATCAGACGCAGCTCGCCCTCCGGCAGTGGCGGCGCCGGCTTAATCGACTTTGCAAACTGGCGCAGGCGGCTAACGACAGGGTCTTCCTCTTCGAGTTCGAGATCGTAGTCGCCATTTTCTGTCTCGTTTCTCGGCGTGCCAGTATCTCTTGGTGTGCCCACGTCCTGGAGATCGTCCAGTTCTCTAGACGGAAGCACATAGTCGCCGTCATCGCCACCCTTATGGCTACTAGCTCCCCCCAAGCCAGGTGAGTCCGGGCCTGGCACGCCATAGTCCTGCGATGAAGACATGAGCCAGTTAGGCACGCTCGGCTTGGTAGGCGACGACGACAGGACCGTATCGCGGTAGTGATTTTGTACGCGCAGCTCTGCCGCAGACAGTGGCGTCGGCAGTGTGCTCTGGACCTCCTCAAGCGCAGGCGTGGTTGCAGGCGTGGTTCGGGCACTTGCGCTGTTTGCGATCTGGCGCGGCATGACCACCATGCTGATCTGCGAATAAAAGAGCCGGACAGCCATGTACGCAACCAAGCCTTGCCGCCGCACAAAGGGGTCGTCGCTGAATCGCTCTCGGTCGTCACGAGCAAGGCTGACAGAGCAGAGCCGGCCTATGACCTCGTACAGTGTGGTGAAGTCTTTGTTGCTTGCTTCTTGCCCTATACGATCTACTTGCAGCCCGTCAAAGATGGACACCCGCTGCTCCTCGAGAGCTCCCAGCTCAGAGACTTGTGCCGCCCAAGACAAGGCCGTAAGCTCTGCTCCAAAGTCTTTGAGGTAGTCCAAGTTGGATATATGAAGTCTATATTGTTAGTCTCGGGCTTTTTGGGTGTTTTTTAGTACAAAATCAAGCAAGTGGTACGCACAATGTGGTGTAGGCAAAACTACCATGTTGGTTGGCAATGTCGATGATCTGGCGGATCGTATCCAGCGGCGATGGAATCGGCAGGCCATCGTGAGGTACATCCGTTGCCTCAAAGGCACCCACCGAGGCTTCTTCCAGCCTTCCGTCCAGCATATTGTATAGACGAGCCATGTTGTACACCTCGATCCTCCGTCTCGGCGCCCGCCATACGTCTGAAGCTTCTGTATCTGATAGTGCAAGAGGTTTTCTGGTGCTATAAAAAGGCTGTAGCACAGGCAACGGGGCGCACAAAGTCTGCTTCGACTCCGGCTCTTCCGCGACCATCTCGTCCACAAAGCCGTCGGGCACGGCAAAGCGATTGCCGAAATAGCCAATCACCTCGTCCTTTTTCCGAGCCTGTTTCCGCCTTGAGTCTCGCTTAACCGTTTTGGTCTTGGGGAACGGTGTGGCAACAGGGCCATCTGCATGTGGGGGAGAACAGCTATATAGCGACCACTGGAGAGACAGGTCTGGCCGCAGAGCAATCACCTGGAAGAACTCGACGCCGTTGTCGACATACTCGTGCCCAAAGTTCTCTATTGCGAGCTTGCTGGTCGCGTTCACGCGGGGCTGTCGCGGCAGCACAAGGATTGTCTGCTGGCCATTGTACTTTCCCTTTCTTCCTACGTTGTGGTAGTTGGAATAGTAGTCGTCATACACGTAGTGGAACCGGAATAGTTCCTGTTCAAATTTTGGCTCCTGGCCCGGGATGGCGTCAGGAAACCGGAAGAGAATGGCCTCGGGCTGCTTCATAGAGTACACCAGCGCAACAACTTCCTGTCTGGACTTGGAATGAGACCTGGCTGGCACTAGACACAGCTTCAAGGTCCGGTCGGTCGGATTGCGTAGATGCGGACAAGATAGAAGCAACAGAGGCTGGGCATGCTTGGACTTGGGCACCCCCTGGAGTGGCTTGGCGTGGGATAAGTCAAACCAGAAGATGGCCGTTGTCGTCAAGACAAAGACGTGGGATGGGTTGCAGGGCGAGATCTGCACATCAATAATGACATCCAAGCTGCCCGTATACACCGTGTTCAGCGTCAGAATCGGCTTCTCTTTGTGGTCGATGTCGACAATGTTGACTGCCGTAGCATTCCCAAGTAATAGAGTCTTTGACTGGGCCCCCGAGGTTGAAGGCAGCCACGTGACCCGGTTGAGGTGGCCGAGGCCGGGCGTGGTGATTGAGTATGGGCTGGGGTCGCGGCCCTCTGCCAGATTGCCCTGCGCATAAAGAACAGTCGACAGCACGGCCTTGCGCATGTGTCGGTCACCGAGAATGTTCCATACAGACCAGTTGCCACCGTCGTCCACAATGGCAAGCCGAGGGGGGTGCGTGCCGGTGGCCGGGTTAAACGCCATGTCGCACTGCATCCGGCCGCCCGTCTCACTCATGGGGATGCGTATCTTGAGATCCATGGAGATGAAGGAAGGCCCTTGGCTGTCAGTGTTCGGGCACGCATGTGTATCGTCAAAGACGGGCGCGCGGCCAAGTGTGGGCTCAAAGATGAGTGTCTCGGCCGACTTTTGCGCAATCAGCCACCGCGACATGGGCTTGGCAGGGTTGTCCACAGCAAACTTGATTTGGTTGATGGCCACCGCGTTGCCGCACCAGTAGCCCTCATCCTGGATGTCAATGTTGTCGAGCGCAAGAGAGACATTGCCACTGGCAGCCCACGCCCAGTCCTGAGGCGAGACGCGCACGACGCGCAGCGCATGGCCGGACTCGCCCGTGGCCATAGCCAGGACCCGGCAGTCTCGGCGCGTATCCACCCGCGTGTCTGTGATGCTGCCGTGCGCAAGCAGAGGCAGCCGTGTCTGTGGCTTTTTAAGATTTTCGGCCTCTCTGATATCCTCGATGACGTCGTCGAAGGGTGGGCCGGCAATACCTTCCAGTGCTTCCGGGGCGCCTTTGAGAAGCCACGTCATGTACGAGCGTGGGTTGACAGCTGATTCCATGTAGCCTCGCGAGACATCCGAGGTCAAGGGGCTGTGCCATTGCTCAAATGGCCTGATCTGTCGCCAAGAATACGCTGGCTCGTCGTTAGTTTCCACAAGCAAATAAGTTCAACAGGACCAGGACGTGTCGTGGACATACATCTTCCGGTTTCCCGGTTTGCCACTAGAGCGCCGACACTTGTGTGTCCGCTCGCATCTCTGTTCTGTAGAGATGTGCCATCTTCGGCTGGGATGTATGTGAGACGGCCGACGTGGCCGAGGACTGAGTCGTTGGTCCGATGGTCGCGCACAAGGGTAAGGATAGCGGCTTTGTCTTTTCTGTTTCTTCTTTGCTTGCTGCCCTTCTTATCCCTTATCTTTTCTCCGTCTCTCGGGCGCGTTCCCGAGCGGCCTCTTTCAGCCATTTTGACTGGAATCAGATGTGTACTTAGGGGCAGATGGCGACAATATCATGATTTGTAGCTGAGGAGGTGGCCGGGCAAGAGAGCAGAATGCAGGTGCTTGAATGGTCAATCGCTGGTAATGAAGATGCGAGAAAATACAGAATAAATCATAGAGTAGATTTAGCTGGGTCACATGGTTGGGAGAGGCGCGTGGAGCTGCGTGTGCGGCAAACGATGTCGGCCGTGTGAATATATGCTTGATTGAAGCTGTTGTGAATCCGACAAAGTTTTGAATGTTTAAATATGGGTCTCAATGCGGCTTTTGGCCAATCATACCAGGCGCGTCCTTGCGACCGCGAAAAGTCGCCAGGGTGACCGTGCTTCCCAAATAGGAAATGCGTGTCAACAAGGCGCGACGCTTAATTGATCAGTCTTCAACAAACAACGTTCTGCCGTCGTCGAGCACTTGCGACGACTCTCACGACTGCGACTTGGCTCTACATACCGCCAACTATACATATATACGCATCTGCTACGATATAATTCAAACGACCCTTTTTCCCTTAGTCGACACTGCGCAACAAGAAGCGACCCCTCCCCCCCCAAGAACCCCTCTCAACAACTCCCCTCGAGACGATCAGCAATGGCGTCGACATTCGAGCCGTCCATGTCGACAAGCCGGCAGACTGCGCCGCATGGCCCGTCCATGGCCGACCAGCTGCCGAGCATCGACTTTGGCTTTGATGCACTGCGCGAGCGCATGGCGCGGTTTACTGTGCGCTTCGACGGGTTTATCGAGCAGGGCCGCAAACGCGTCCTCGAAGAGCGCAACCAGTTTCGCATGAACGTTGCCGAGCTGCAGGAGGACGAGCGCATGCGGAAGCGCGATATCGAGATCATGCAGGTCAAGTCCAACAGTCTGCAGCAGACACTGGCCAAGGAGAAGCAGGAGAAGCAGGAGATGGAGGCATCGATTGCCGCGCTGCAGAACCAGCGCAATCGGCAAGAGGCCGAGCGCGATGCGCTGGCCCGCCAGGTGGCCGACACACAGCGGGCGATTGATGCCAAGGTGGCTGCACAGCAGGCGCGCGCACGACAGCGCGAGGCCCAGGCGAGGTTCAACGTGCCCGAGCTCGACTTTTGGGTGACGAACCTGTGCCTAACAATGGAAGGCGCGGGCAACGACGACCGGCTGCGGTTTGTCTTTACGCACATTGACGACCAGGACTGGGCTCGCGAGGCGTGGTTCGAGCTGGACACGTCGCAGCGGGACTATGCGGTGCGGCACTGCCGGCCCAAGCTGGAGCGCGAGAAGGTGGACGGGCTGCTGGACCGGGTCAACGAGTCGCGCGAGCTGGTGGTGCTGCTCAAGGGTATGCGGGAGCTATTTGTGGAGGCCATGAAGTCGGGGTAGACGTGCGTCGGGCGGCACGCAAATCCATGCGAATCCATTCGAATCTGCGGTAATGATTGATGACTAAGCCACGACGCCAGGGTATCTGCGGCGAAGGAGGGTTGGGACTGGCTGGGCGGCGCAGGCGTTATAGGTTCTTGATACCTTGCTTTTCTATTATTTTTATTCTGATGTTTTGTATATACGACAAAGATGATCTTTAGTTTGGCTTCGATGTGAAATGTGACGAGGCTGGGTGTGGCCTTAACAGATTAGTGGTCATAGTGGTCATAGTACATTTACAGGCCATTAGCGCTATAATCAGCGATTAGGCCTGGCCTGTTATCACTACGATACGCTAGCCTGTCGCGATCCCCGCAACGCGTCCAACAACGGTCCCCAGCTCAACCTCATCCTCTTTAACAGCCACGACTTCCACGACATTCCACGGATCAATCACTCTCCACATCTACCAGCTCATACATCTCAAAAAACTCACGAAACTCACAAAACTCAAAATGAACCCCGACCGCACCACCGAGAAGCAGGCTGCCGCCCAGGCCGCCGTCGATATCCTCCACGAGATGTCCACCATTCTCGTGAGCCCCCCTGTCCTTGGATCCTCTCAGAGACACAAAAAAGACGCGAACTGACCGATAGAACTGTCATTTGGACCGCAGGGAACTGTCTATCTGCATCTCCATGATTGAGAACGGCGTCAGTCCTGTTGCTCTCGCGGTAAGTCCCGTGTGTGCTTGCAGTCGTATTTCAGCCCAAAATCTAACAATCAACAGAAAGCCGTCGAGAAGCTGCGCCAAGTCAAGCGACAGGTCGACCAGTCGTAGGTGACTGCCTACAGCATGGTGCGATACATGAGATTTACACGATAGACGATAAAGAGCGGACGACGGACGACTCGCCGCGATCGGTGCAGGCAGACGCTGCTGGCGTTGAATACACGGCTGCAAAGCGGCCTCCCGCTCCGGCATCTGATTTGCACTGGGCACGACTACGCACTGCCCAGAGGCATACTAGATGCATACGGTCACTAGGATATGCATATAACATAACAAGGCCGCGCCGCGGTTGTTGCTGGCCAAGGTCGGCTGAGCAACAAGGTCGGCATGGGGTTACTACGTCCACAGGGCACAAGCACGAGCTATGGATTACACAGCACACGGCGAGAGTATAGAATGCACATGATCTACTATGTATATGATATAGGAGAACAAAAATAAAAAGAAGCAAGGCATGACTGTATTCCTAACAAACGATTGCAATAGTAAGACGAGACTGTGAGCATAGAGCCAAAGGACGCAGTAGAGCAATAAAAAGACATGTGTTATATATAAAATGGCAATGAAGGCGGTGTATAAAATGATCATGGTCGTAACTTGGGTCGTAAACAGAGGTAAACATGAAAAAGAGGGAGATAATAACAACAGAAGAAAAGAAGGAAATAACGAAAAAGAAAAACAAGAACAAGAGAGAAGAAGAAGATATAAAAAACAGTAACCCCGGCCATATGCATACCCAATTCTTTTCTTTTTGATTTTTAATGTTGTTGCATCTATAATGCTATGCAACGTGTTGCGTCTCTTGAGACTGATATCCCAGCTGCCGCCCAGCGGAAGAGGTCCTAGCTGAGCTCCAGCTGACCGACCTCTAGCGGTGCCCAAACAGTTGAATCTCCTCTTCATCATCGTCGTCGTCGTCATCATCATCGTCGTCGTCGTCATCATCATCGTCGTCGTCGTCATCATCATCGTCGTCGTCGTCTTCGTCGTCGTTAGTTTCTTCGTCATCGGCGGCGTCGTCAGTGTCATCATCGCCTGCAGCAGCAGCCCCTTCACCGCCACCGCCGCCGAAATATGGACTGATTTTGCGTCGTCCCCAAGCCAACGTGCGGCGGTCAAAGAGCCCAAGGATATCGGCATCTTCCATATCCGACGATTGCCGGTAGTCGTCTTCATCGCCAGAAAGTTCAAATCCCTCTTCGCTGTAGCCTGGTGGTGCCGTAGCTAGCACCGGCGCGCGCGTAGGAGATGTCATATATGAAGGCGATGCTGATCGGAAGGACATGGTTGGAGGCGGCGGCGAACGCGGGTGTGCCAGTAGAGAGACACCCCCGCCTTCAGTATCGGACCTAGTAGGACTTGACGACAGAGGTGTGCCTGGTGGGAGTAGTGTGTCGTGTTGCGCTGTGCGAGCTGCCGTCGTTGTGTTCAACATTGCAGGTGCAGGTGCAGGTGCTGTTGCTGCTGCCGTAGATGCCAGGCCACCGTCGGCCACTTCAGCCAAGCCCCCATCATTTGCTTGCCGCTGTCCGTTGTGCGTGGCGGGTGGGTTTATCAGCAGCAGTTCGACTGTGTTGTAAGAAAGGCAGACTTCACACCGCAGCCCGCCCCAGTGGTAGTCGGTCGACGTCTTGGCCTCGCAGTCGTTGCACAAGATCAGCGCGCGCGTGTTCCGATACTCGTCCGGCATCGGCTGCTCCTGCAGGTGCTTGTCCAGGCGCCGGAACATGCTCTCCATGTTCTCGACGCTCTTGTTACAGATCGGGCACTTGTACGACTGTTTGATGTACTCGGCACGGCAGTCGTCGTGGATCATGTGCCCGCACTTCATTGTCACCACCTTTTTGTGCGTTGTGAAGATGTACTCGCCACAGATCGGGCAGTCACAGTCCATCACGCCCTCACGACAGCGGTGCGACTCTTCCTGGTTGATGGCGATGCATGATCCGCATTTCTTGCAGTGCACGAAATCTTTGCCCAGTCCTTCGCCAACACGGCAGATGCCACAGTCGGCGCAGTGGTAGATGCTTGTTTCCGGGTCGTCGTTCCAAAGCTTGCAGATATTGCAGTAGTATCGAGCCGCCGACTCGCCGCACTTGACACACACATCGCCGACGCGCTGTGCATGTCCACACAGCATGCACAGCATGTTCTTGGTGTCACGGCGCGGCAGCACATGGTCCTCAACGTCGTCATGGCAGAGCCGGCACGTGTACCAGCACTCACATGTCGAGCATTGCATCTTGACGTTGCGGCGGTAGTGCTCGCAACCCAGAACCTTGCACGGCTCGCAGCCTTCTTCTCTATAGAGCTCGCCCGGTACATATGTAGGCTGTAGGTCGTCATGTGATAAAGTAAATGTCTGCGGCGGCAATGCTGATGCCATCAGGGAGGCGTGCCACAGCTTGAGAGACTCGAGCGGCCCAGATGCATGGTGTTCCTCGTGAGTAAGCTGTGCTGCTGTTGACTTGGCCAATGCCGCCACGCCTGAGCTGGTGTGGGTCTCGGCTGTTGTTGTCGTCGTCGTCGTCGTGCCCGGTGGGCTGGCAGGCGTCATTGGCCGGGTGGGTTGCAAGGTCTTCTTAAGTCTCTTGTAGTCCTCGATCAGCAGACTGTGCATCATGTGTGCCTTGTCGGACGAGTGGATGTCGTTGCGTGACTGCACGGCCAGGATGCGCCGCCGCAGTGCCTGCATGCCGTCGTCCTCAGGCAGCTCGACATTGCCAAAGAATCCAGCCGGCAAAGGAGCGACAATCGAGGCACCTTCGGCCATGATCGCGGCACCTGGGGGTGCTTCAGATCCTTGGTCCGGCAGTGACGGTATTGGCTGCGTATTTGAGCTTGGTCCAGGGTCTGCTGGCTCTTCTTTGCTTTGGCTTTGCTCTGCTAGAGGCAATGGCAGAGGTAGTGGTGGAGATGGCGTCTGTTCGCCTAGAGCGAGAGTGCTGTTCTGGGTTGGTGTCCGGGGCGATGCTGCCGTCTCTACTGTCTCAGACGGCATTGTGGATCTATGAGCCTTGTTGGCCGATCCCGGAGTCTCATCGTCGTCGTCGTCGTCGTCGATAGCGGCCGAGTCGAGCAGAGTCGGCTTGACAAGTGGGGTGCTTGACGCAGAAGCAGACGAGGTGAAGTTGGACGACAGGCGGCGTGCTTGGCGGAGGACAGGGTCGATGATGAATCCGGGGACAAGAGAGGGCATTGAGAATAGTAACGAGGGAGGTGGGTGGCGGCTGGGTGTCGATTGGTGAGTGTTGAGAAGAGATCACGAGATGGGCCGATCCAAAAGCCAAAGCCACTTCCCGGACAATCGGGTTGGGGAACGAGGAATGTCCAATAAAAAAATCAGGCCAATCAGAGCTACATACAGGCGTGAATGTGACGGTACTATGTATGCGAGGGCGCGAGAAGAGACGAACAGCGAGGTCAAAGTTGCAAGGTCTAACTGCACAGCAGCGATATCGTTCTACTCTGTACGGAGTAATGGCAATAGTGTTGCTAGAGCGTCAGACCTGGCCCAGAACAGCAGGCGGGCATGGGCGGCAGCTGCCTCTTGCAGTGTAATCCTGGGCGGCCCACGAGCGACAGTGGGGGTTGCCAGCGGGGCGTAACGCGAGGTGCTGAATTTGGCACGTGAATATGAATAATGTAATGTTTGATTATATAATCCATGTTTAACTTGTTGCCGTATTCTTTTTTGTTCTCTTAATCATGGTTTTGAATTTTATACAATATTTTCGTTGTTGTTATTTTCTTTCATTCTCTAGTTAAAGATAAAATGCAGAATACATGGTTGTGTTGAGAACCCAAGAATCGTATTCAAAAAGTGATGGGCGGTCTGGCTCGACAGGAATATTTCTTGCCATTTGACTCAACAATGGAACAGCTCTCAGAGTTATGTTCATGTTTCCTATTTTAGCATAAAATATCCAGCAAGCTAGAGTGAGGTTAGACCCTTTTGCGCAAGGCTCAAGCACAGACACGAGGCTGTCGGCCAGAGACAAGAAGGCAGACAGTGCGCTGCAAGACGGTAGGTAGCCCGAGACGGCATGGATTTTCGCCCGACAGTCCAAGCTCACAGACCACAGACGGCTAATGAATAGCACTCGCGGGTCTTGGCGTTGGTGATTGCAAATCCCCGGGATTATTTTGAGTAGAGGAGACTGGAGATCATACGGAGCAAAGCTTTGGCTGGTCTGGACCAAATGACTCGACATTTGTCGTTTGTATCTTACATAGTGTACATAGTATATCATTTCTGTTCGGCTGCTAAACACACTGGGCTTGTTTACTTCATCTAATTACCCATCCTAGCTTTGCATGTCATCAATACCAAGCCACTCTGATGCTTGCCAATGCAACCCTTCAGCCGTCAGGATTCCGTATTTAGACTCTCCGGCCAGGCTGTCCCTGATTTCCATGGTCACCCTGGCCCATCAATAGCGCAATAATGATAATCGAGATGATTTGAACTCAAAATAGATATGGCACGGCCCTAGTATGTAGATGATTGTCAGTGCTCTCCAAGAGTTTATCTTTCGACTCCCGTACTCCATACTCTTTTGGAACATCAGTAGCCCTGCCTCTTGCACACTTGTTTACCTTGACATTCAATATGATACTAAGATATATATCTTGATTTGGTTGTCTGCTTTGCCTCTGCCAGCTTGCTTGCTTCTCCCCAAGTCATGTTAATGCCGCCTATTCCAGATCCCATCGTACTGCAAGAGCAATACTGTGTCTCAATATGAGGTTCTCACAAGGCTGTCTATTCTGTGTCTGATACTTTAATATCCAATGACTTTATGTTACCAAACTACGCTCCCAGCTGTGTCGTACACTGAGAGGTCAGTACTCTGCCCCAATTCGGCTCACTGTGGGTCGGCATATCCCTTTCAGCTTCTCCTGCATAGCCCACTTTTAGCATGAGCTTCCCGCATGTCTTATCTCTGATTGGTCGAATATCCACTTTCAACTGTTTTATTGGGACACAGTTGGGATAGAGTTGGGACAGCACCACTGGGCCCTAACGACTCCCCTGTAGGGTCTCACAATGCTGACCAGTCGCAGTCTTGGCCGTCCCTGGGGCCGCTGCGGCTGGCCTTAGCTTGTCGAGCAATACGAAAAGGACACCTCGCCCTCTGCTCCATCCCTTTTCACGCTCTTACGCGGCGCGTCAATAATTTAGAATTTGGTTAGTTCGGACGGCTGCGTGAAGCTACTCTGTAGAGCTCCGTGGCGCTTTGGGTTGTATCGCAAACTCAATTTACTGCATCGTCCATTTTCCACTCTGCTCATCAAGCTGTAGCTGTACACAGTAGGCGAGAGCTTAGTCATGTCCGAACAGCATAATAATGGTCGTGGCCGTTATAATTTGCCCATCTGCTGTTCTCCCGGCCATCGCTCCTTCCCCGTGGGAATCTTTTGATTCGGGTGCAACAAGCTCCTTCCTTCTAGACCTTTTCTATCCCTTCAGTTCCTACCCAAGTATTAATAGCAAACTACTGCGAGATACGTCTCCATCTTCCCCTATGGCTGCGTACTTGTAGGTACTGTATGTAAGATATATACAGTAGTAGCTCACTGCCCCCCTTGCCTTGCGCCACCCATGCCCGCTACCTCCTTTTAGTTCCTTCTCTAAACGTGTTTTCAACTTCATAGCCTTTGGGCGTTCCTTCCCTCCCTGGCCAGTCCTCAGTCCTCAGTCCTCCACACCATCTTGCTTCTCGTTGCGAGAACATCCTCTCTTCATCCTCCCCTCCCCCTTTTCATACTTTCGTCCTCTTCGTCCTGTCGTTCAGGCTTCTTCTTTTCATTTCTTCATTGGTTCATTTTCCCATTCACGGCCGAAACTTTCTATTTTCTTCGTCTTCATTCGTTTCATTCCTTTACATCGTAGGCCTTTTATCTCGTCTTTTTTTCTATTTACCTCCTCGCGACATCCTCGACATCCTCCTCGACCTCATCGACATCTTCGACAACCACCCCAGTTGCTCGTTGCCGTCGGTCGCAGTTCGGGACTCTTTTCTTCTGTCTATCCAAACATTCGACTCTCACACCAATTTCCATCTCTACAATACCGCTTTCTCCTCCTCCAACCATGGCCGGCAAACAGTCGGCTGCGGCCTCCGGTGCCCAGCCCGCCGGTGCCGACACCCTCCGTCAACGGACCACAGCAGACACCTTGCAGGTCAAGAGCGCAGGCGCCGATGAGCTTGCTTCTCAGACCACCCCCAACCTGACCAAGGAGAACAAGACCGTCCCCAAGAAGAAGCAGCCGCAGCAGACCTCTGTCCTGCAGATCCTTGCCGACTGGGAGGTTGTCTATGCTCCCATCATCTTCACGGCCCTGGCCCTCTTCACCCGTCTCTACAAGATTGGTCTCTCTGACATTGTCACATGGGACGAGGCACAGCAAGTCACCCCCCAGTAGTCTCTACCACGCTTAACATTAGAGCTCCGTGCTAACCATCACCACAGCTTCGGCAAGTTCGGCTCGCACTACCTCCAGCACACTTTCTACTTCGACGTCCACCCTCCTCTGGGCAAGCTGCTTGTTGGCCTGTCCGGCTACATCGCGGGCTACAACGGTAGCTTCGAATTTAAGTCTGGCGAGACCTACCCGCCCGAGATCGACTTCTGGACCATGCGCGCCTTCAACGCCCTGTTTGGTGTCCTCCTCATCCCCATGGCCTAGTACGTCTATCCATCACTGCTAGGGGCTCACCAACTACGGCGAAGCTCCAGCTCTCTCTATATGCTATATCAAGATCTGTTTGATCTGATCTGCTATATCAAGATACACTACTGACCATTGACAGCTTCACCGCTCGCACTCTCAACTTCTCGCGCCCTGCCGTCTGGCTCGTTACCCTGATGGTCCTTTGCGAGAACAGCTACACCACCATCTCTCGTACGTTTGGCTCCCCCGCGTTGCACTGCACTGCACTGCAATGACGCTTCACAACTAACACCCATCTCCAGGCTTCATCCTTCTCGACTCCATGCTGCTGTTCGGCACTGTTGCCACCGTGCTGTGCTGGGCCAACTTCCACCGCGTCCAGAGCCAGAGCTTTGAGCCCGAGTGGTTCTTCTGGCTGTTTATGACTGGTCTGAGCATCGGCTGCGTCACTAGTGTTAAGCTGGTCGGCCTCTTCGTCACCGCCATGGTCGGCCTCTACACCGCCGAGGACCTGTGGCACAAGTTTGGCGACATCAAGATCAAGCCTGTAGGTTACTTCTCAACAAATTTTTCTTGTGACACTCACCCGCTACTCTATACTAACCGTGCAGCCTGTTCTTGCCGCCCACGTCGTCACCCGTGTTGTCGGCCTCATCGTTCTGCCTTTCCTCGTCTACCTTCTCAGCTTCGCCATTCACTTTGCCGTCCTCACCCACTCCGGCCCTGGCGATGCCCAGATGAGCTCCCTCTTCCAGGCCAACCTGGAAGGTACCGAAGTCGGCCAGAACAGCCCCCTCGAGATTGCCTACGGCTCGCGCGTCACCCTCAAGAATATGGGCTACGGTGGCGGCCTCCTCCACTCGCACGTCCAGACCTACCCCGAGGGCTCCGGCCAGCAGCAGATTACCTGCTACCACCACAAGGATGCCAACAACGACTGGTTCTTCTACCCTACCCGCGAAGAGCCCGCCTATGAGAGTGAGGAGGAGCCCGTTTTTGTCGCCGACCAGGCCGAAATCCGCCTGATTCACGCCCAGACCGGTCGCAACCTGCACTCGCACGAGATCTCTGCCCCGGTCACCAAGGCCGACAAGGAGGTTTCTTGCTACGGCAACCTGACTGTCGGCGACGCCAAGGACTACTGGAAGATTGAGGTTCTCGATGACGTCGCTTCGCGTGACCGCAGCCGCATTCGCACCCTGACGACCTCTTTCCGTCTCAAGCACAAGATCATGGGCTGCTACCTCCGTGCCGGCAACGTCAACCTTCCTCAGTGGGGTTTCAGACAGATCGAGGTTTCCTGCGCCAAGGAGAACAACCCCCGCGACACCTACACCCACTGGAACGTCGAGGCTCACACCAACGAGAAGCTGCCCGCTGGTAACCCCAGTGTGTACAAGTCTCCCTTTATCCGCGACTTTATCCACCTGAACGTTGCCATGATGACGAGCAACAACGCCCTGGTTCCCGACCCCGACAAGCAGGACGACCTGGCTTCTCAGTGGTGGCAGTGGCCCATTCTCAACGTCGGTCTGCGCATGTGTGGCTGGGACGATAAGATTGTCAAGTACTTCCTGCTGGGCAACCCCCTGGTCTACTGGGGCTCCACGGCTGGCCTGGGTATTTTTGGTGCCCTGGTTGCCTGGTACGCTATCCGGTGGCAGCGTGGCTTCACGGAGCTTTCGCAGTCCGACATTGACCACATCCACTACGCCGGTATCTACCCCGTCATCGGCTGGTTCCTGCACTACCTGCCCTTTGTCATCATGGCCCGTGTCACGTACGTGCACCACTACTACCCGGCCCTCTACTTTGCCATTCTTACGTTTGGCTTCCTGGCCGACTGGTTCCTCAAGGCTCGCAACGCCATCATTCGCACTGTCGCCTTTGGCGTCCTGTACGCCGGCACCATTGGCCTGTACGCCTACTTCATCCCCATCTGCTGGGGTATGACCGGTCCCAGCTCTCAGTACAGCTACTTGAAGTGGTTTGATAACTGGAGAATCTCCGACTCTGCCTGAGCGGGCGAGCGCTTCTTTTTTTCTTTTATGAACAAAAGACGAGTTCTCGGCCTCAGTCCGGGACGATTATGAGTGATGCATAACGGATCACCCAACAAGTCTTAAGTCTACCAACACATCTATACTGGATAGATATCACTTTTCAGACCGCTTTCCTTTATCATTTTTCAAACCTTTTATCTCTTCTCCTTTATTCATTTTTTTGCCGCAAAAGAAAGATGGGGGATGGGGGGAGGTCTCGGGCGGGAGTTCTGGCTACACTTTGGGAATGTTTTATTATACATATATTTTCTATCACCACGAAAAAAAGAGAAAAGGATAAGATGGAGAGCCTTTTCTTTTGCGACTTTCAGCCCTCCCCTCACAAATACCGAAATTCAAACCCCAAAAACACACCAACCGGCCCAGCAGGGCTTCCATTATTTACTATGTAATACAACACGATTTCTGTCTTTTTCATGCTTCTTACCGTTCCATGCTTGTCGCAAACCCAATGTGAATTGACTGGTGGCTGCGAGTCCAGACATGCTCACCTATACCCTCTTCTCGGGTCTGAGGACAACACCATAGTCAATATACGATTGCATCATGTATCTCTCATGCAGTGCACGTAGTATGTGTAAGACGGTGCGTGGGAAGCCAGTTGTGGTGAAGCGAGTCATGCAGGACGTAAGACAGGTGTGGGTATTCCAGTACATAAGATAGCATGACGAGAAAACAGGGCGACAAGTAATAATCTATAGAAACGGCTTCCAAAAAAAGACTTGCTGAAAACACATGCTTGATGTAGCCAATAAGTACACACTGGACGCAAGAATTGGAAGCAACAAAAACAGCATAGATAAAACAATAAGAACAGTAAACGCATATGTACATATCAAGACTGGTGCTTATCCAACAGATAGCTACACATTAATGTAGAGGAAAGGGTGGGAAGGGGGGGGGATATGAACGAAAATGAGGCGGTAACTTAACAGCAGCCATTGGATTTATAGTAGTTTTGGTCGAGCCGCAGTCCGTTCCGACCGGCAGATGCTGCATTGGCGGCATTGGCTGCGGCACTCGATCCCTTGACACCCGATCGCCGGTCGTTGAGGTCGTACCGCCCGGCCTGGATGTTCTGGTAGATGCGGTCGGCCACGCGCAAGAACGCATGCTCGACGTTCTCGCCGCTCTTGGCGCTTGTCTCGACGTACTCGAGCACGCCGTTCCGCTCGGCCCATTCTTGCGCCTCTTGCCGCGTCACCTGCCGCTGGTTGCCATCCTCGTCTGAGCCCTCGGTCAAGTCTGCCTTGTTGCCGACGAGCACGACGACAATGTCCGGGTCGGCAATCTGCCGCAGGTCATCGAGCCAGTCCTTGACGTGCAAGAATGTCTGCTTGCGTGACAGATCAAACACCAGCAGGGCGCCCGATGCGCCGCGGAAGTACGACCGCGTGACGGACTTGTATGTCTCCTGGCCGGCCGTGTCCCAGAGCGAGAGCTTCATGTGTTTCTGAGGCTCTTCCGGCTCCTTTGGCTTCTGGCGCGGCGGTTCCGGCAGGCCGCCACTACCGCATTCCGTATCAGCTGACTGTCCAGATATTGAGGAGAGCGGTGCCGCGGAAGAAGCAAACGAGGTCGGGGTAGCGCTGCCGGTGGTCGCGGCGGCGGCGGCATTGCCTCCGGGGTAGTACTGCTTGCTGTGTGGAGGGCCAACAGGAACGATCCGGCTGCCGAATTCGACACCAATAGTGACGTCGTGGTGAGCAACGAAGCGGCCCTCGCAAAGACGGATGGTTAGACTGCTTTTACCGCAGCCGGAGTCGCCAATGCACACCAGTTTGGCAATGTAGCTCCATGGTGGCGGGGGTGTCGACGTCATTGGGGAGAGGTGTGCAGATTGTAGTGTGTGGTACTTTGGCAGTTGGCCGATGCAGCAGTCCAAGATGCGATTGTGCTATCCAAGAGGCAAGTCGTCGAGTGCCGAGTGTTGAGTGCCGAGGTCGAGGGGTGGAGGTTGGTGAAGTCGTCGTGGTGGTCGATAAGGAATGGCAATGGACAGCCGTCAGTGGCAAATGCGACGCAAAAGAGAGATAGGAGCCGGCTACGGTGCTGCGTCCAAAAAGGCGAAGCAAGAGCTCTTTGCTGGTGCGCGAGTCAGGGCTTATCGTCGCTGTGTGTTGATGTCATGCATGAAGTGCCATACAGACACGACTTACATAAACATTACAGATAGCAGTGGCAGTGGCTGTCAGTGGCTGGTCTCTCACGTGGGCACAAAGTCGGCAGGTCCCCTTGCCTATTGCTGTAGTGGGTCCTGTGATCGAAGTGGATCCATATCGAGAATCTCTCTCTTTGAGATACGGCTAATGACCCAACACGCGAGTGGGCCAACTGAAAGCAGCAGCATGAGCCTGATAACGTCGGTAGTGCTTGTCTTCACTCGCTTTCTTGTTTGCCTTCTTTACTCTATTTATGCAAGCTGGGATGCCTACGAGTATACTTCACTCCATCCCCAGGCACTCGGCTCTATCGTCGTCCATGCACGTGCTTGCCGCTACTCTGTTCCGCTTCCGCATCGTTTCCATTGTCCATCTACAGAGTAGCACTCCCTCAGCGTGAAAGGCAGCAAAGAGACCTCAAGGCCCATCGTACCTCTCTTTACATAGCATAGTACTTCTTAGACACAGGCAGCGACGCAGCTAGCAAGCTGTGACCCACTTACCCGCTCGGATGCATCCACTGTACCACGGAAAGACACTGGTGCTGCGTCAGAGTCGGAAGGAGCCACAGCCTCTCATTGCCCACTGTTTTCGTTTAGGGCAAGCGCTACTGCCGGGGACGTCGTGTGCTGTGTGCCTTGCCTCGCGCCTTCCTCGACCTGGGACTGCTTTCTGCCGTAATAATCATCCAGCGGTCACGAAACCGTCGGACTCCGTGCCTTCCTATTCCGCATCATTTTTGCTGGCTCTTCAGTCCCCCCGTCGTTCTTGCCTTTTTTCCATCAAAAGTGCACCGTCTTGCCCACTGCCAGGCATCGCCGTTCCTCCCACATCGCCATCACTTTCGGGCCTCATTCACCTCTTCTGCGTCATCGCACATCGCCTCGCCCCAACTTCACCGCCCACACCACAGGCGCCCATCGCACGACCTACAGAGCCTCAATTTGTGCATTTCAAGAGATATCTCGAACAACACGTCAAATCAGCTTCAGTCTCAGCACTGGTGTTGTCCTCAAAACACCATCAATCACGATCAACGCACTACCGTTCGCGCCGTCTTCTTGCTATAGCCCCTTTGTGCCATTCCTTTGAGCTAGAGTCTTTGTGATCAAACCTCCATAACCTCCGTTATCTTTTGCCCTCTAATTTACTGGCACCTTTGTGCAGATCGAGCCAGGCCCTGATCTCGTCTCATTCGCCGAGACACCCCTATACACCACCATTTGGCCCTATTAGCACCTCATTCGCACCTACCAGCGCCTTACCAGCACCTTACGGTTCCCCCGATTCCTCCCCGCCACTCTCCATCCCGTCATCTGGACTGCCCAGCCGACTTAGTCACCTCACTCATCCCGGTCTCGTGCAACATCTACTGCACTTTGGTCTCTTCCGCCCTTCTTCCCCTTGTCACTTCCTTCTCGACTTCTTCCCTATTGCTTCTTTGGAAATCTACACATCTCGGCTTTCGACATTTACCTTTTTGCACTTATAGCCCACTTTTATCATTAATATCAGCGTGAAGAGAGGCCGCACCCCAGATCTGAGATAATACAAACGCCCAACCCGGCCCAAGAAACCAGTACCGACCTCTCTCTCTCTTTGCACATACACAACCCTACTGCAACTGCAACCGCAACTGCACTTTGAGGCGCTCTCGAATAGCAGCTTCGGGCTTGTGGGGAGCGTCCTTTGGGGGAGGAACACGACACGATGTTTTCGGAATGTGAGTCGACTGCAGCTTATGCACTTTATGTGCAAAATCGCAGGAGCCACCCATCAACGTGCTGCGTCATGAGACTAACCTTTTCGCTATAGATGCCTCAAAGTTTCTGGCACAGTCCCAGTCGCGACTGTCTAATTTCGGCCAGCCAGCAAACAATGCAGACGACGCCAGCAGTACCACCGGAGGCGACCGCAGAGTAACCGACTGGTCAGCTTCCTCAACACGGCAAACACGACCATACGGCCGGTCCTTTCTTGGTCGCGGATTTGGTGGTGGTGGTGGTGGTGCAGGTCCTGGGCCCGCCACTGGTCCATCCGGAAACCCATACCTCTCGTCTGGCTCCCGGTTTAACTTTACGTCGCGCTACTCAACTGCCGCCCAGGACGCGCCATTGTTCCACGAAGTCGAAGAGGAGGGCGAGGGCGAAGGCGACGACGACGAGCTAGAGCGCGATCGAGAAGCTGCTGATCTATACGCTCTGCAGCGGTCACGGCGTGTCTTTGCGGCCAGTCGGCTGGAAGAGAGTGCAGAGACTGATAACGATCGCAGCCACGCATCGTTGGGCGAAAGTCACGAGGAGGTCGGCCACCAACAACTCAGCGGCAGTGGACGAAAGCCTAAGAAGGGCAGTTTCCTAGAAGGCCGTGGTCATGACGACGATGACGACCGCGAGAGCGAGAATGCATTCGGCACACGGGCACGCACGTCACCCGCTATGCGCGGCACTGGCAGCTGGTCTGGGAAGCAGCCGAGCGGTAACTTTGGCAAACAGCCTCTCTACGAAAGCCGCGGTAACATGGTGGATGTCGGACTAGAGTCGACGATTGCTGAAAGCGAGCCGCCCTTGGACCTCACTGTCGAGGCTGCCCGTGGTGAAGACGAGGACGATGAGAACCCGCCGCCATTCCAACAGTTTGCGACAGCAAAGACAGCCGGCCGCTTTGGCTTTGGGCGAAACTCAACCACCGAGTCCGAGATGGAGCTTTTGCGCGGTGCCGACAGCGAGGCTAACTATGGCCCGTCTGACAGCGGCCCGATCAACAGCAGCATCCTACAACAAAACACAGCTACCGACCCCAACACATCTGATGTTGAGCTGTTCCGGCACGATCCTTTCTTTGCAATGATCTACCTTATCGCAGTGGCCTCCCTCTTTGCCACCTTTGCCCTTGTGTGGCTGCACACGTCTGTGCCCAGCAAAGACGGCAAAAAGCAGCCCTGGGGCGATACGATCTACACCACCCTACTGTCATCTATCCACCTCTTGGCTGTTGATACGCTTGTGGCTGTTGTTGTGTCACTGGTGTGGCTGGCTGCACTGCGGTCGTTTGCCCGCTACCTTGTCATGACTATTATTGTTGCTGTGCCCGTCATTCTCGTATCTTTTAGCATCTACCCGCTCGTCTCCAGCTACCAGGGCGACAGGTCGGGCGGTTCTGGCCTGCAGGACACGGTGATGCGCTGGGCGGCTATAGTGCCCGCGGTCTCGGCTGCAGCGTGGGTTTACATGGTGTGGAAGGGCCGTTCAGCCCTCAAATCGGCCGTTGAAATTCTCGAGTTCTCGAGCCGCATCCTTGCAGCCAACTCGGCGCTTGTGCTGGTGGGCATGGGCTGTCTCGCTCTCATTGTGCTCTGGACGTGGGCTTGGCTGGGTATGTTTACGCGTGTCTTCCTTGGCGGCTCGTTCTCAAGCAAGCTTTCTCGGTTCATCATCAGTACGTCCAGCTGGTGGCTCGGTGTCTTCTTTGTGCTCATGTACATATGGACGCTGTCTGTCATCTCTGGTGTGCAGCGTGCAACAACGGGTGCCACTGTATCGCAGTGGTACTTTCACCGCAATGTGCAGCCGGCCCCATCCTCCAACGAGGTTGTCTCGGCTGCGCTGAACCACGCTGTGTCGACCATCTTTGGTTCTATCTGCCTGTCGACGCTGCTGGCCCTCGCCGTGCGCCTGCCTCTCTTGGTTCTGCCGCGGCGCCTGGCTAACGGAGTGGGCTTGTTCTTTTATTCATTCATCCCGACCCCGATCACGTCCCTGACCAACCCACTGACCCTGACGTACTCGGCGATCCACTCGCAAAGTTTGACTGCTTCCTCGCAGGGTCTCAGCCAGCTTGATTTCTTGTCGCCCCAGGCCCCGACTACAACGCTAACCCCGCGCGCATTCCAGGCACGGCAGGGACGTCGCCGTTATGGCCCAGGCGGTGCTGGGGCACCTCTACTTCCATACCGGCTGGCCAAGCTACTGCTGCATGCGACGCGCTTCATTATGACGACCGCTCTGGGTTTCGCGGGCTGGGTGATAACTGCACGGCAGCTACGGATTGCACTTCCGGATGGCTCTGGCGGGTCAGGAAATACGATCCGGGGCAGTGCGTACGCATATGTTGTTGGCCTTGTGGCTAGTTTTATCGGCTGGGGTGTGCTTGGCGCCATGGAGGGTATCCTGAGCGGCATTGTGGACGCCGTGGTGATTTGCTACGGCAGTGAGACACGGATGGCCAAAAACGCCGGAGTCGGAGCTGGCGGTGGCTACTGCATGGAGGCTGCATATCTGTTTGGCGGCCGCAATGACGGCGGCATTGGGGACGATGACTTCCGGCGCACCAACCGGGAGGTGTATTAAAGGAAAGGTGTTTTGATTTCTACATTGGGAAAGGGGAGTCACTTGGGTATATCCAATGCCGGGGCCTGCATTTTATATTGATTCATTGTTTGCTGTTCACTATCCTACGTTGTCTTCCACGTGCTTGTTCTTGTTCTTGCTCTAGGTTTTGTGTCCTTGGCTGCGCTGCTTTTGGGGTCTATCGACTTGGGTTTTCCTCTCATATCCATCTCACCTGGCGCTTGTTTTCTTTGGGTGTTATAGAAGATTTCGTACGTAGCTGAACCGCACTGCATTTAGATGCTTTACTTTTCCCAAGATAATTATATTCTATATCTTTTATTGAATCAATATACCTGCCATGCTCGCCATGCCGTCGACACTGGTAGCAAACATTGTTTAAACGATGATTAGTAATCGCCATTACCAGGTCTCGAAATAAAGCTGCCTTCATGTCCACGTAAGAGGCTGGCTGAGCATTGCAGCGGTTGCCTTTGCCTCCGTTTCTGCTGTCGACAGTCGCAATAGCTCAGTAATACTACGACAATGACGGGGCTTGATAGGCTGCCTCCCGTCAGGTCTGATCGGCGCTGTCTCCCCTAACCCATCCTCTGATACTCAGTATTCCATCAACAACACCTGATGTATTTTATTTGATATTTTTGAGGCGCAGCATAACAACGAGAGACCACTGTTAATCAAATGGCATACACTACAGAGCACCGACTCTTTCCACCACACGAAACGGTCTCTCGCAACGGCGAACAGCCGAAGTTTCGGCATCTCTTGGCAGCAAGCTACGTAGAAAAAGGAGCACCCCATGCGAGACATCACCGTACGATGTTAATCCGTTCGGATTCCATATATTGCGATTTGACATGGATTCTTTACAGCCATTCAGATGACTAATCACTCCCTTCTTAATAATGTGCTCGAAGAGAAGCTGTATTCAACTGTTATCTGCGTCATTGCCATATAGCCCGGTGGCCTGTAATCTCTTGTTATTCTTAAACAAAGGACGAAATGAGTTGTCTTGGTAGCCGCCTGGCACATGTTATCTTATTTCCTTATTAGCCCGCTCTGCTTCTCGGAGACGGTAGAATGCACCCCAGCATTGCTGCTCCTTCCCCTCCAATGCCCAGGCTTCACTAGGCTAATGGGAGGCCCACTGTCGTCAGCTCTTGTTGCCCCTCCTTGCTTCCTAGCCTGCAGCCAGCCACAAAGCCTCCAGATGGTGTAAGTCAAATATAGCAGGAGCGACCAAGGACGCCTCAGCCCCCTCCATCTCGAACCTTCTTTCCCGCATCATCACTGCGTCATTCATGATTTGGAGAAGGAACGACCAGTTGTTTGGAAGCAATCCATATTAGCTATCTTGAAACGGACTGTTCCTCCTGCTTCCGTTTATGGCTGGCGGATGACGGAGCGTCTCCGTTTTTTGATATGCATAATATATGGTAACAAAAGGACCACAGTAAGATACATGGTGTAGTTGCACACCTGGGCTGCTGCGCTCTTGCGCTCTTGCCCCCTCTTCAACAGCCCGTCGTCCCGTAGCGTGAGCATGCCCCGTATTACCGTACTATAATCTCTAATAGTAGAGCCACCCACGATTGCCTACGAGCCTGCTGACATTCTTCCAGCACTTAGCACTAGAGCTATATCTTAAACCGACGGTCCCCCGACCCCCCTCTTTCTAGATTGCGTCTTTGCTCTCTTCTCCCCCATCTCACTCTTCGTCGTCGTCTACGTGTCGACCATACCGGCTCTACACCAATCTCTCTGACAGAACCACTACAACTAGACACCATCCACTCGGAAGCATCTCGACATCGATGGCCGACTTTGAAGCCCCTAGCGGTCCCCCGCCGCCCAAGGTCCCCGAGGGCTGGGTTGCGCGCTGGAACGACCAGTACAAGGAATGGTGAGTCCCGATACAAGTCGGCGTTGATTCGCTGCTTTATTTTTTATTTGATTTAATTTGATTTTCTTTTGGTTATTGGTACACCTAGATCTCGTCACTAACCAACCAGGTTCTATGTCAACACTTACACCAAGAAGTCCCAGTGGGACAAGCCTACTTCACCCGCCGTCGACCCCAACGCTCCCACTCCCGACGGTCCCCCCCCAAGCTACAACGCCGGCAGCGGCCCTGCTCCCTCCGATTCCAAGAAAAACCCCTTTAATGACGGCAACAGCTCGTCCAGCGGTCGTCCTCTGTCAACGCAAGAGGCCGAGGATGAGCGCCTTGCTCGCCAGCTCCAGCAGGAGGAGCAGACCCGGAGTAGTGGCGGTGGTGCTGCCGCAGCTTACTTGAGCGGCGGCAGCTCACACTCGCCTTCGCCCGCTGGTGGCGTAAGCCCTGGTGTTGCTGCTGCTGGCGGTGCTGCCGTCGGTGCGGCCACTGGTGCTGCCGCTGAGGGCGCTTCCGGCCAGCGCGGTCTTCTCGGCAAACTCTTCGGCAGCAGCAAGAACAAATTTTCCGGTGGCAGCAGCAGCGGCGGCTACCCCGGCCAGGGCTACGGTAGCAGCGGTTATGCCAACCAGCCACCACAAGGCTACGGCGGTGGCGGCTACCCCCAGCAGGGCTACGGCGGTCCTCCGCAGGGCTACGGTGGCTACGGTGCCCCCCCTCAGGGCTACGGCGGCGGCTACGGCCAACCCCAAGGCTACGGTGGTTATGGCCAGCCGCAACAAGGCTACTACGGCGGCGGCGGCGGATACGCACAGCAGCAGCCCCCCCGTAAGTCGGGCGGTATGAGCACTGCTGGCGCAGCCGCGCTGGGTGTCGGTGGTGGCCTTTTGGGCGGTATGCTGCTGGGCGAGGCCCTCGACGGTGGCGACGGCGGTGGCGACGGTGGTGACTGGGGAGGTGGTGGCGGCAGTGACTATGGCGGCGATGGTGGTGGTGACTTTGGCGGCGACGGTGGCGGCGACTTTTAAACAAAGACAGTCATCTCTGCTTAATATATTTGTCTTTTGTCCTGCCAATCGTGTTCGTTCTCTTTCACCAGCCTCTCTCCTGCATGACTCTCACGATCTACTTTGTTGCCTGTTTTTTTAATTACTTGGTCTCGGGTGCTTCGTCTCTCTCGACGACAGAATTGTTACCGATTATTCTTACTTAGTTAGTCTTTAAATGCCTACCGTGCTTTTGGTCCCTTTTCCATGTTATACTGTAGCTATGCGTGAAACAATGCCGAATGTTTATGTAAATCAAAACTCAGGAAACGATAAAACTACTTGCACAATACATGCTCAAGAAATATAGGCACACTATACAAGCCACCTCTCTCTTGCTTGGTGGCTTCGGCCTATTTGCGACCGCCCTGCTTCTTGTCGCCACTGCCAGCAAGATATGCAGCCATGTCGAAACCGGCTCCCGGTGCAGCGCCGCCGCCAGGGGCCGCGCCGCCGCCAAGGATGCTGCCCTGCTTCTGGCGCGCCTCAAACTCGGCCTTCATCTCGGGGTCCACTAGAGTAGTCAGTATTGTCTGTTCTGTATTTTATTGTGCCATGTGTCAAGAGTAAGGAACATACTAGAGTCCATCAGGTAGGGCATGCCAAACATCATGACCATGGCAAACAGGGCCATCAGGATCATGGGGTTCTTGAGCAGGCTCAGCACGTCAAAGGTGCTGCGCGCCGTGTAGTACGACTTGGTCGCCAGCGTCAGGGGCGCAACCACAAACGTCGGGCCGTTCGTGGCAGTGCTGCCGGTGCCGTCGACGGCCACCTTGCGCAGAGCCTGGCCCTGGTTGGCCCAGTCGTTGCCCCGGTATGTCTCGGTAACGCGGGCATCGGTGCCGGTCTCGGAAACATCAATGTCCACGCGCAGAGGGGGGAAGACGTGCGTCGCGCAGTGCACCTCGCCCAGGTACGAGCCAGCCGTCACATTGCTAAAGACGAGCCTGCCCGCGGCGGTGATGGGCGCCGACGTGTAGGTCTGGCGGCGGCCCGCAGCAGCAGCAGCAGCATCGCCCAACTCGAGCGTCGCGCGCGTCCATGCCGGGATGCTGGCGAGGAACTGCTTTGTGACTGCAGCAACGTCAACGTTGGCGTTCTGGCCGCCCTGCGGCTGCTGGAGGTGTTCGGGGACGCCAATCTGCAGGGTGAAGGACGTTGTCGGGATCGAGGCCGAGACAGAGGCAGCGGCCGATGTCGCCGCCGCGAAGAGCAGCGAGATGATAGAGGTCGCCCGCATCGTTGCTGTCAGTAGGGAGGATGGGGTCGTGTGGTTGAGTCGGGTCTCGTCGAGGTGGAAGTGGTTGTCGATCTGGGTCGAGATGCTCTCAATAGGGAGCTCACACATAGATAGTATGTAGATACCCACTCCTTCAGGCCAGCTGCGCCAAAACATCCATTATGTAAGCAGCCAACAGTGGGTCTCTATAGACAGGTCCCAAGATCGCAACTCTTGCATCTGCATTCTGATTTCTCCATGCAATTGTGTTGAATTAAATCGATTTCAATAATGTTACATGAAATCTATTTTGCGTGAAACGGGTATTTATTTGCATCTCATAATCAAGGTCTCGCAGACTAATCGCTAGCTAAATCCAATCGACAGCCTCGCTCGTAGCACTGTCTACTCTTTTTCTTCTTTTTCTTCATTTTTATCTTGTCCTACTTTGGCCAGACTTATGCTTTGGACTCAGCAGGGGCACCAGATGCAGCCTTGAAAGCCTGCTCGAAATCGGCAATGATGTCGCTGATGTGCTCGGTACCGACAGAGATGCGGATCAGGTCCTCGGTCACACCAGAGTCGATGCGCTCCTTCTCGGACAGCTGCTCGTGGGTGGTGGTCCACGGGTGAATAGCCAGGGTCTTGGAGTCGCCAACGTTGGCCAGGTTGGATATCAGCTTGAAGTTGTCGACAACAGCACTGCCGCCGGCACCAGTGCCAGCCTTGACACCGAAGCTCAGAACACCGCCGTAGCCGCGCTTCAGGTACTTCTTGGCCAGCTCGTGCGAGGGGTGGCTAGCAAGGCCAGGGTACGACACCCAGCCGACAAAGGGGCTCTTCTCCAGGTACTCGGCCAGAGCCTGAGTGTTCTGAGCGTGACGCTCAGCGCGCAGGCTCAGGGTCTCAATACCAATGAGCAGCTGCTGGGCAGCAAAGGGGTTCATGGCCGGGCCAAAGTCACGCAGAAGCTCGACACGGACGCGAATGGCAAAGCTAATGTTGCCAAAGGTCTCCCAAAACTTGAGACCGTGGTAGCCCTCCGAAGGCTCGACAAACTGAGGGAAACGGGCACCGTTCTTGCCCCAGTCAAACTTGCCACTGTCGACAACAATACCGCCAATGGTTGTGCCGTGGCCGCCAATCCACTTGGTAGCCGAGTGCACAACAATATCAGCACCGTGGTCGATAGGGCGCACAAAGTAGCCACCGGCACCAAAGGTGTTGTCGACAACAACCGGCACACCCTTGGAGTGGGCCAGCTCGGCAATCTTCTCAAAGTCGGGAATGTTGTAACGCGGGTTGCCGATGCTCTCGAGGTAGACGGCCTTGGTCTTGTCGTCGATGGCAGCAGCCAGGTCTTCGGGCTTGTCGCCGTTGACAAACTTGGTCTGGATGCCCAGGCGGCCAAAAGCAACCTTGAACTGGTTGTAGGTGCCGCCGTACAGGTTGGAGGTGGACACGATGTTGTCGCCAGAGTGGGCAAGGGCGGCGATAGCCAGGAACTGGGCAGCCTGGCCGGAAGCGGCAGCGACAGCAGCAACACCACCCTCGAGGGCAGCAATGCGCTTCTCAAAAACGTCGACAGTAGGCTGCGTCACGTTAGCAGATGTATTTTCTCCATGCCGTAGTCTAGGTCAACTACGCAGCTACGTACGTTCATCAGACGGCTGTAGATGTTGCCAAACTCCTTCAGGCCGAACAGACGGGCGCCGTGGGCCGAGTCGTTGAAGACATAGCTGGAGGTGGCGTAGATAGGCACGGCGCGAGAGTTGGTGGCCGAGTCGGGCGTGTGGCCAGCGTGCAGCTGGAGCGTCTCAAAGTGCTGGCTCTCAGACATTGTGGATGTGTAGGTCGTGTAGGTATGGCTGTGTGATGGGAGGGAGTGGCAAGACAAGAGGAGGGGAGACGAGCAGAAGAGGAGAGGAGAAGAAACAAAATGAGTGAGAAAAGCAGCGACGGCAGTTTAAAGTGGCACTTGGGCGGGACAACCACTCTTATGGGAAATCATAAACCCTTTAATGGAAAGAATGGCAATTTCATTGGTGAGATCATGAATGGCATGCAATAGTGCCATTCGCACCTTCCCCTCTTTTCTCTCTGCTTTTCTCGTTATTTCCTCGTTTATTTTCTCTTTCTGGCATCCCACGCGCATCTTTCGCAGCAACGGCAATCACCAGTCACTCTTGCTGTTTTTGTTTCTGATATGCCCTGCCACTTCCGCACTTGCCTCGACTAACACGGCTATTTGGCGAGCTTGGTGGTCGTCTCGGTCGTGTTATTAGTCCTCCATTTCCTATTTCGGGCATGGGGTGGGGTGACGGTAAGCACGCAATCGAAGCCCCGACCCCTCTCGGCCAATCACAGGCGGCAATTGCTAGCTATTTGGTGCAGTTCAGACGTTGAAAGCTCAGCTCCGCTCTTGTGAAAATAATTGAAAATTAAAAAAACGGGAAGGAACGACGGTCGTTATTGCGGAAGGCTCGACCGGTGTTTCGCCATTTCAACATTTCGCCATAATGGCCCATTCTTGCCTCTACTGGTATTACTCGGCAAATCTCCATAAGCTCAGATGGAGCACGCCGACGGCTGTCGGCCACGGCTGGCCGGTCTCCAGTCTCTTGTCAGATTTTAAGAGCTTTCGTAAAGTGATGTCTCTTCTCATTAGCTCAGATGTGCGACTGCCCACTGCTTACACCATCGTGGGGTATATTGGGCAAAAACGCCCAGAGTCAGCTTCGCGGGGTCGTCCTATGGCATGCTCTGATTTGTGTCCTACTATCATTACTGTAGATTGTCACTTTGCACTCGAGGGGCCGCATAAGCTGTAGCTACTCAAATCTTCTCGGGGCTTCTCGCTTACCAAATCATCGTTAATGTGGTTGTTGTTAAGGCTGTAGTAAAAGAGGAAGCCACGAGTATTAAGTCCAATTAATACAGAAAGAGCGACCTAAAATGGCATGCACATTCTCTTTCGAATACTGTCACGTTCCTTCCGAATACGTTGACAGGATACAAGATGCCCCTCTCTTCCAAACAGCTAAATTTTCACTGCTCGTCGGTATGCCACGACCGTTGATCCACTTTAGTGCGTGCGATCCACCCCCGGATTCATTCGGCAGGCAGCACGATATGAACTCTGATATTGGCAAGAGCGATGTGCATGTATCTCTCAGTGGTATATTGGGGTGTTACACAAATGTAAAAAGTGTAATCACGATACTCCTGTTACAATTCCTACGATTATCAATACGGCATTTGACATGAACTAGGAAGCAATTCAAGAAGAAGAGACAATTGTATTTATGACGAAAGCACACACTAGTAAAGCAGCCCTTTCCTTCAGCCCTCGCGCCAGCCCTGTTTTCCATCTCTCCGTGAGTTGAAAAAAAATAGAAAAAATAAAAAATATAATGAAATAGACCCGTTGGTTGGTGAGTGATGGGGAGGTATAGTTGATGGATACAAATAAAATAAAAAGAGGCGAAAAGAGAGGGGGGGGGGGGGGGAGAAGATGAGTTTGAGAGAGCCTGACTGGTCTATCTAAAGGCATATCAAGCCCTCCCAGTATGTCATCAAATAATGCATCATCCTTGACCGCAACACAGCACAGCTGACATTGTTACAGCCCGGCATATTCGGTGTGGAAGAGACATGCTCGTTTTATAGAGACTTGTCGTGGAAGGTATAGGGGAGTCTCACAGGATAGCAGGTCTCCAGTCTGAAATCCAGTCTGCATAGTCAGGTCAGGTCCACGTCGACCCAGCTGGACTTTTGATCAATCAAGCTGCGCCTCCAGGCCGTAGGCGGCTTTTCCAGAAGGCCTTGAAAGTGCAGCTTGTCGGGGAATTATGCGCGCGCAGCAGCATCCTTCATCTCAGCGGCGTACATGGCCTGTGTGCGCTGATTGGCCTTGCTGCGCAGGCCGCCCTTGAAGACGGTCAGAGCCAGGATGGTAGCACTGGCAGCCCAGGCACCAAAGGACACTGCCGAGAAGGCAGTAGCAGCACGGGCCGATCCACACACGTTGCCGCGGCAGAAGAGCAGGCCATTGAGGAAGACGGCGAGGGCGATGAAGCCGGAGAAGTAGAGGAGAGCGTTGAAGGCGTCGATGCCCATGGCGATAATGGGCTTGTAGAAGCGAGGAGCAAAGCGCGAGACACCCTCAGTGTAGCCGAGCGAGAAGAGAGACATGATGGGAACAGCGACGAGGAAGTTGACCTGGGTGGGCGAGGCCGAGCGGGTATCCATAGTGTACCAGTTGACGACTAGACAGTTAGTGCTTGAGGAGGTTATAAGCACCGGGTAGATGAAGCCATGACTCACCATAGGCAGAGAGACTGAGGACGATAATGGCAAAGACGAGCTGCTGCACACGCAGGATCAGGATCCAGTTGAAAGCCATTTTGGTTTTTGGTTTTTGGTTTTGATTCCGGTGGATGCGGTGGGGGTTGGTATGATAGTAAAAGAAGAAGAAAAGGTCGTGAGGCGTTAAGAGAGTGTGAGAAGCGAGATTGCTAAGATACACAAAAGGAAGAAAAGACCGGCTTTCAGAGTCAGAAAAGATGAAGCAGCAAACTGGTGCGCTAGAGAAACGAAGAGAAAGTGAAGATAAAAAAACTGAAGAGGATGAATAGACAAGGAAGAGAAGAGAAGAAGACAAAAAGAAAAGGAGAAGAAAGAGGGAAGAGGAGAAGAAAAGGAAACGGGGAGTGGGGCGTATGTGAGAGATATGTGAGAAACTGAATAGACAATCCGATCTCAGGGACGGGATGCGAGACAGCTTCCGGCGTTGCTATACGCGGTTCTTTTGGTGTGACTACGAGACTACAAGACTACAAGACTACATGGACTGCACTGGCTCTGAGAGCATGCATTGAGATGGCCAAGAAATGAGCGTCAACAAGAAACATACCAAGACCAAGGCCAGGATGGCAAGGAGAGGTCGATGTCAGTCTATCGAAACGCCATTTGGGAAGTCGGCATGTCTCTTCTATCGAATTGCCAACTACTTTGCCATTTGCCCCCCCGTTTTGTTCCGTTTGACTTCCATCTGGTAGCATGCAACTTGCTCTGTCCGCGTCCCTGATACAATACCATATGGGGAACACTGTGCCTATTAATACCTTCTACCAAGACTTTTGTAGTTGTTTTCAGTGTCTTGGGTTGCTCTTGGCTTTCTTATGAAAAGCTTCGTCGTCGATATCGTCGTCTGCCGTCAAAGCTGCATCGTAGAGTAGCTTTTCGCCTGCCGAATGGACTCGTCAGCGTCCCAACTTTTGTTTGGCGTATGATTCCAATACACAGGCCACGCAGCGCTTGAAAACCCTCCTTTTACACCCCAGGGTAGGATCGTCATTATGCGGATGCGCGATCTGAAGCCGACATGAAACGCGGTCAGAGCCCCAGTGGCGAGTTTATTGGCCAGCTCCGGTATGCAGCTAGATGAGTGCTCTGGTTGTTCAGAGATGTTGGATTTCAGTTGGATTCATAATCCAAGATAAAAATATACACTTCATTGGAAACATTGTCAAAACTCGCTCACTTTATCGATGACGTTTGTTGTCGCAAAGTCGTATACCATGTAGTTGCGTGTAAGTGGTCACGTGATCTACGGAAACGGGCAATTGAGCTCACATGAGATGCTGGCAACGTCTCTTTTCTTTTTCTTTTTCTTTTTTGTTTTACTAAATACTTATCTTTGTAAAATGTCAGACCTATTTTGAGCACATGCCATTGACTTCATGATTGCGATTGCAAGCTTTTGCCCGTCATGGCGAAACAAACAGGTGTAGAACAACCCGCAAGAAACGAAGAAACAAAAACGCAAACAGAGTAGTATTTCCACGGTCTGCATCTGAGAGAAATTAGAGGAATAAACACTGCAAATACTTACTCGCTGCTGCTGGGAAGATCCAGCATACAGCCAATGGAGGAAACATGCTAGATCTAGATCTCAGGGAAAAGAGGCTCTTGGACTTGCACAAGGCCCAGACCAAGACGGCTCTCGTGTTTCTTTCTATATTCCCGTGGCCCATTCTTATTTTCGGAACATCCTTGCGGTTTCTTCGTCAAAGTCGGCCCGTGTACAGTGTACGTAGCACTCTGTGTGTATGAGCCTCCGGCAGTAATAATATTCTCTGCCGCAGGGCTCGGCCCTATCAAGTGTTTGCTATCGGGGGTAACTCCGTCGGAGGATATATCTATATAAGATACGCCAAGAGGCAGACACCCCAGGAAACCAAGAGCCTGAGTTTTTGATCAAGCTCGAGTGTCCGACTTGGCCAAAACAAATGATGCAAAACAAATGATGCAAAACAGATGCTGCATAACAGAAGCTCGCAAGCTGCCAGCACTGGGCTTGGCCGTGTCTCAGACCGACCACAGATCTGTATCAGCTATTTCGAAGCAGGGCAGTGACAACTGTGCAGTCAACGACGACGGAATAGTGTATATGTGTATAATGAAGGGGCGAAATCTGACCGCTCAAAAACGACGTATATATTACGATAGATGCCGCTGGCGAGGATGAGATATCATAGCCTTCTGTCTGATTATCAGAGTACATGTGCTTCTTTGCATGCTATCATTATTATCATTTTGGAATATTGCTGACAATAGGACTACCCAAATCACCAACTACATCCACGGTAGGTCTTTGCAGATGACTGTTGACTGTACAGATTCGAGAAACACGCTCCGGAGAGCGCACATCACCAAGACGGGCCACGGCCCAAGGTAGGTCCTTCTCTGCCCTCTCCCTATAAGCTCATATTGCCCTCAATTCTGACAAGCCATTTTGTCTCCTGCATCGGCCGCACTGCTTCTACTGCTTCCACAAAATCTACTCTGTGTATTTCCGCCCTCAATTTGTCAACACTCGAGTGGATTGCTTCATTAGATCCCGAGGGTGCCCAATGGGGGATCAAGTGCATCTGGGGAAAGTGCGGGGAACGCACTCGCTTCCATGCGCTTTGAGGTAACAGACATATTTTTGGTGGCTTTATTGCTGACTTGGTTTCTGCCATTCCCATCAAGCCATGTCTCATTTGATCCCTCGAGTCGGCGAAAGCCAACAAGTATCGATTATACGGAGTAAGCGCCAAGTGCGTGCCTAGAGAGGAAAGGTAGGCCATGTGCACGCAGCAACTTCCCTTTTTCACATGCCACTCCGACGCCAGGTCGCTCCTTCCTACTGACCTGCATGCACAGAGGCCGCACTAGCGCCTTTTTGGGCGTACCTCTCCGCCAAACGCGAATCCGGGGAATGGCACATGTCCTCATCGATACGAGACGAGAAAAAAATAACAACCGCTTTGTCAGACACAGATACCGTCAGTTGAGAGAAAGTAGGGAAATAAAATGGCACAAGAAAGCAAGGAAATGCGTGAGGAAAGGGTTGGGTGTGTTTGAACTAGATAGGAAAGCGGGTGAAAAAGGAAAGAGCAGAGAACCGAGAATGAAGCAAAAGGAAAGAGCGATGGAAGAAGATATGGGCAAAAGAAAGCATAGATTTACATTTCTTACTCGATCCCGAAAAAATTGCTTCTCTGGGATATTGCTTTTTGCTTTTGCTTTTGCTTTTTGCTGTGCTTTTGCCATTCTGCAGGCCGTTACCGTTTTGTGAGCATGATTACGCTGCACCAGAACGGGCGCACTTCAATTCGCGCGCACCCACTCTCCCCAATTCCTCCTGCCGAGGCCCTCGGAGTTTCCTCCACAGCTGCCCCTAAGATTATATATGGGGTACAATTTAGGAAGAATTACTCAGTTGTAGAAAGCAGGGAAGGAGCTTTTAGTGAATCGCCTGTGCCTCCTTCCGCGTCTGCATCATCGTAAGCTACAGAGTACATACCAACGTACGGAGTAGTAAATTCAATCGGGCAGGCGCAACTGGCAGCGCGTCGCAACTGTATCCGTGCCTAGTATCTGCTGTCTCTTGATCGCGTAGTTTCTTTTGGGCCTCACATTTTGAGATGGAGACACAGCCATCGCCACCCATCGACAGATCCGCACAACCTGGTGCGAAAACGGGGTGTACCGCAATCGACTCTGGAAATGTCTCGCATAGGCTGCTTGCCGTGCTGGAGGCGCTAAGACAGCCACCCGCCACGCCGCATTCACTCTGTCTTAGCGAGCGCAGGGAATGTCTCTCTTTATCTCTGATTCTGGCCATTCCCTCTGTCGCACTATTGTGCTGGCATTGTGGCGCTGTCGCCGCTGGGTTAGCTTGTGACCTCCTCTCTTCTCTCCCCCGCGTCGCATTGGCTTGGCCGGCATCCAACTATACTGTGAGATATGCATCTGTCTTCTCAGTCTTCAACTGGCGACAGCAGACTAGCAATAGGGGAAGCTGGGGAGACTGACTATTGTACGTCGCGTCGCAGTGACCCCAGTATTAACGGGGCAACTCTGAGAAAGCGCCGAATGACGTCCTCCGGTTCTGCCGACGGCTCCCCTTTTATGATACTGGATATGTACTTTGTATGAGAAGGGGACGCCAGACTCGCTGCTCCCAGCTTAGAAACCAGACGGGACTGTCCAGGAAATGCTATGGTATGGGGCATTTCACGTCGTCGTTCGGCTTGTGCTCGTCCTTTTTTCCTCTTGTACTTTTGCCTTGGCTCGTCTCTACATACGTCGTAGTGTAGTAGTACTCTTGGTTACTTCGTCTCCCTTTTGATCTCCTCGTCTCCTCTTTCTGTCATCGACTCTCCGTCTTTTCTGTTCTCCTCTTTCTTTATTCTCGTCTGGTTTGCTTCTTTCCCTTCACTTCGACCTTTCATCTTCTTCTCAACCCGCAGCCTCATCTTTCCTTCTTCCATCTCTCTTTCGACATTGGACTGCCAGCTCCCAGTCAGCCTCCCCAACAAAGACCCACTCGACGACGCCTCGGTATCTTTTCTTTTTCACAGCTTCCACCCCCGAATCCGCATCACAATGTCTCCCAACGAGGTTGCGGCGGCCATCGCCAAAATTTCGGCTCCTCCTCCACCCGGCGCCCCCTTTGCCCTTCCGGTCCCCAACAGCGCAACTCCCAATCGCTCGGCCGTCTACAGACACTGGCGCTTCCGCGACTCGCCATTACTCGAGACCCTCGAGTCCGAGGTCCAGACTCTGCACGATGCCTTTGAGGTGTCCGCCAAGCACTGTCCCAAGAAGCAGTTCCTGGGCTGGCGTCCATGGAACGTGGCCACCCAGACCCACGACGAGAAGTTTGTCTGGATGACCTATGCCGAGGCTGCTGAGCGCCGCAAGAACCTGGGTGCCGGTCTGGTCGAGATCCACAAGGCGGCCGGCGTCACAGCCGACAAGTACGCCATTGGCCTGTGGTGCCAGAACCGCCCCGAGTGGCAGCTTACTGGTTAGTTTTTTGCTTGTGTGTATCTTTGTGTGTCGTGCTCAAACCGCTTGCTAACCCCGCAACCTGCAGACCTCGCTGTCATTTCCCAATCTCTCTACAACGTGTCTCTGTACGAGACGCTTGGCCCCGATGCCACAGAATACATCATCAACCACGGCGAACTTGTCTGTGTTGTTGCCTCGCTGCCGCACATCCCTGCCCTGCTCAAGCTGGCTCCCCGTGTGCCTTCGCTGAAGCTGATCGTGTCGGTTGACCCTCTCGATGCCGGCGAGCCTGCTGGTCTATCCAAGGCCGCTATCCTTGAGAAACTGGCTGCCGAGCACGGTATCAAGATCTTCTCGATGCAGGAGGTTGAGGAGATTGGTCTGCGCTCCGGCCGTCCCATGCGCCCTCCCACCAAGGACGACATCACCACCATCAACTACACCTCTGGCACCACTGGTGCTCCCAAGGGTGTTGTGCTGAGCCACGGCAACATGCTGGCCTCGATCAGCTGTGCGCGTTCATCGGGCTTCATGACGCCCAACGATACTCACATATCGTACCTGCCTCTGGCACACATTTACGGCCGTATGGCCGACTGGGCCGCTATCAGCCTGGGTGCGCGCATCGGCTACTTCCGTGGCGACATTGTGGGTCTTGTCGACGACATGAAGATCTTGCGCCCTACTGGTCTGTTCTCGGTGCCGCGTCTGTACAACAAGTTCAACTCTGCCATCCGTGCTGCCACGGTGCAGGCCGACGGCTTCAAGGGCGCCCTGTCGCGGAGAGCCATTGCCGCCAAGACGGCCAACATGCGCCTGCCTGTGGGCGCTGCCACCAACTACCACGCTCTGTACGACCGGATCTGGTCGCCCAAGGTGCGCAAGGCAGTTGGTCTGGACCGCGCCGTGTCGATGGTGTCGGGCAGTGCTCAGCTGGACCCCGAGGTGCAAAACTTTTTGCGCGCCGCCTTTGGTATCAACTTCCTGCAGGGCTGGGGTATGACGGAGACGTGCGCTGTAGGCTCTGTACAGATGCGCGGCGACATGTCGACGGGCAACATTGGCGGTCCCCAGCCCGGTGTGGAGTTCTGTATTGAGTCTGCTCCGGACCTGGAGTACACTGTCGATGACAAGCCCAACCCTCGCGGTGAGCTGCTGGTTCGCGGGCCTATTGTGTTTAGCGAGTACTACAAGAACCCCGAGGAGACGAGCCAGGCTGTCGAGGAGACTGGCTGGTTCCACACGGGCGACATTGTCGAGGTTGACGCCATGGGCCTGTTCAAGATTGTCGACCGCAAGAAGAACGTGCTGAAGCTGGCCCAGGGCGAGTACGTGTCGCCCGAGCGCATCGAGAATGTGTACCTGGGCGCATCGACGCTTCTGTCGTCGGCGTTTGTGCACGGCGATGGTATCGAGTCATGCCTGGTGGCCATTCTGGGTGTCGAGCCCGAGATGTTTGCGCCGTTTGCCAGCAAGGTTCTGGGCGGCAACCCGATCGACGCCAAGGACATCGAGGCTGTCCGCACGGCTGCCAAGGACCCCCGAGTCCGGGCTGCTATGGTGGCTGTTATTGACAAGATTAGCAAGAAGAACAAGTTCAACGGTTATGAGCGGGTGCGCAACGTGTACCTGGATGTTGAGCCGTTTACAGTGGAGAACGAGCTTCTGACGCCCACCCTGAAGCTGAAGCGTCCCCAGGCTGCCAAGGCATTCCGCAAGGAGCTGGACCAGCTGTATGCCGAGCTGCGCGAGCAGCCCGCTACCCAGGCCAAGCTGTAGGGGGGCTTGTTGTTGACATCTTCTTACAAAGGGGGGGCTTGGAGGTATGTTGAGGCCGGTCGAAGTGTGCTGATGTTTG